>JARQOD010000001.1:540437060-540486203 GCA_033576555.1 Oophaga sylvatica
ATGGGACTTCCGGTATCGAAATCGGATATCGACGATATTTTAGTGCTATCGGCGATACAATTTCGATACGATATTTTTAGATATCGAGCAATATCGCTCAACACTAGTCCCTGGTTGTTATTTTTTTTTAAAAAAGTATTTCACCTTTTGTCCAAAAAAGTGTACATTGTAGGGCAGGGTTCCCCAACTCCAGTCCTCAAGGCACACCAACAGGTCATGTTTTCAGGATTTCCTTTGTATTGCTCAGGTGATAATTGCCTCACCTGTGCAATACAAAGGAAATTCTGAAAACCTGATCTGTTGGTGGGCCTAGAGGACTGGAGTTGGGCAACCCTCTTGTAGGGTATAACCTACAAGTACACAATTTTGGGAAAAAGATAATATACTTTGCATTCTACACAACCCGGGACACAACTTTGGCAAAAAGGTTAAATTTATGAACCTTTTAGCCAAAGTTAGGTGTTTTTTAATAATTGTGTTTGTGTTACCAAATAGCTTTACCTGTATACCAAATTTAAAACTTAACATCCTATAAATAAAAGACAGACAACAATGTTAAACCAATGAACAATTTATTAAAAAAATTTTTTAATATAATTTTAATAAAAGTAGGCCTTGTGGCACAATTTTTCAGTGAAATAACCTTTATTTTTTAGTAAACTTAATTATTTTTGTCAACTTTATTTTTTGAAAGAAGTTTAGGAAAAAAAATAAACACTTTTACTACAGGTTAGTGTAGTGTGGGGTGGAAATACTGCTGGAGGGGCTGCGTGACACTTCAACCGTGGGAGTGTGGAGGGACGACCGGGATGGTGGTGGGGAAGTTCCAGGAAGAGGTGAAAGGGGTGGAAAGAGTAAAGGAATGGGAAGACAAGGCAGAACAGGTGGGTGGTGGTGGAGTGGAGGGTTGGGCAGGAGGAGCAGGTGACATGGTAGGGAATTGGAAGGGGGAAGGAAATCGGTACGAGGTAGGTGGCTGGTAGTGGGTAGGTTGCTGGTATTGGGGAGGTGACTGCAGTTGGGGAGGTGGGTGGTACTGGGGAGGTGGTTGTAATTGGGGAGGTTGTTCAGATAATACCTTAAGACAGTTCTGGAAAGATGCATTCATATGCAAGAACTCGGGCGCATAGTTATTTTCCTGACCCCTCTGACGCTGCCGACCAGTACCCTCAGCTGTACTAGAGGTGGCAGGGTCAGAAGGGTGGGGTAAAGGGAATGCTATATCCTCAACAGCAGATTCATGTAATGCAGACGGCCACGATGCTCCAGCGCTGGTGGAGGGGACTGCGGGATCAAATGTGTGGGAAGGTGCAGATGTTGAGGGGCAGTCGAAGTGTCCCTCGGTGTCTGTCTCCTGAGGGATCGCTCTAGAAGGCGCCAAACTCTTGCGGGCGCCCGAGTGCTGGTCACCGTGCTGTGGAAGAAAGAAAAAACATAAAATTAATATACAGATGTGGAATGGCCCTGGCTGCAAAAAAAAACATTGGATAGATGTTAACATTTGATGGTAATATTTACCTTCTGGTGACCATTGTTTCACGCAGGAACGCCAGGGCTCGTGCGTACTTGTACTTGCTCTGGCGTCCTGAAGAACCACTCGGGGCCCGCATCTCCTTGTTGAACTCCTTCTTAAAGCGATCCCTCACAGACCGCCACCGCTTCACAATTCTCTCCCCTGAAACGAGAAAGCACACATTGGTTAGTATACAACATCAGTGTTTCCCAAACTTCATTCCTCCTGTCCCCCAGAGGTCATGTTTTCAGTATTTCCATAGTGTTTCACAAAAGGAAATCATGAAAACATGAAGCGTGGGGGACACGAGGACTGAAGTTTGGTAAACACAGCTTTACAGTCAGCAACATGAACTATACTTACGGTGTTTAGTCTGGGACCTAACATCGAGGTCCTCCCAGCGGTCCACCATTGCAGCTGCCACTTCCTCCCAGAGCCGTCGGGTCACAACTTGATCCGAATGCCGGCGGTCCCCCATGTTCCACAGCGGCTCCCTTTCTCGGACCAGATCGATCATGAGATCAACGTCCAGTCCCTCCTCCGTATCCGAGTCGGGAGCACGCTGTGAAGCCTGTGAAATTAAAATAGACAAAAAAAACATTACCATACACATTATCTGAAAATGAAAAAAGTATACATGTTAAACTTGAAAAAATTAAGAAAAAAATTTATAGATAGCACGTTTTGTTAAAAAAAAAAATTATATGAAATGTTGCCAAAAATGGTAAATAGTTAAAAAAAATTTCAAAAAGTAAAAAATTACATTTTAAAAAAGTGCCCAAAAAAATAAAAAAATTTGATTTAAAAAAAAAAAATGAATTCCAAAAAAAAAAAAGAAAAAAAACTTACACGTTGAGAACCGCCGACAGTCTCACGACGACGACTCTGGGAGGCGCTGGGAGGAACCCTCTGTTGGCTCCCAGATCCGAGAGACTAAAATGAAAAAAAAAATTAGGATATTGGCATGTGTTGGCCGCTGTGTCAAGTATGTACTAAATGGTTTTCTATGTGTTGTGTGTAGTGTGATGTTGTGTTTCTGCGATTGATGCAGGATACTTACAAATTGTGAGCCCACTCCGGGTATCTCTCCACCCCGTCCTTCTTCCTCTGGGAGCTCCTCGTCATCTTGCGATTCCTGTTATTAAAAAAAGACAATCAATACATATATCCCACAGATGGATTGTGGAGAGAAAAAAAAATTAGATATTTTTACCGCCAATTGCTGACGATGGGTAGGAGGGTTCCCAGAAGAAGATGTGTCTTGCTCTGGCTCAAGTGGCTGGGAGGGAGGAGATGGAGATGCTGCTGCTGCTGACGCCGCCGCTTCTTCGGCCAATGCCGCCATTGCGGCAGCTGCAGCAGCTGTTTGACGGTCTCTGCTGTGGAAGAAAGACACAAAAAGGGCCAGTGAATATATTTGCATATTCATTGTCCCTGGCTGAAAGAGAAAAACAAACATGTTATTTTTTTAGGAAAATGGGGGATGTAATATTTACTTTCTGCTAGCTGTCCTCTGTGCCCGTCTCTCCTCTCGGCTTGCTGCTGCTGCCGCCTCCGCTGCTGCCTGTCTTTGCCGTCTTCTGCTGTTGAGTAAAAAGGGACTGTGAATATACTATTCCTTGTCCATGGCTGAAAGAAAAACAAACATGTAATTTAGAGCTAAATGGGGGATGTCATAGTTACTTTCTGCTGGCTATCCTCCGAGCTTGGATGTCCTCTCCTCCCCTCTCTTCAACTGATGCTGCAGCCGCCGCCTCTCGTTGACGTCTTCTGCTCTTGAGTAAGGACACAAAAAGGGACAGTGAATATGTTTATTCCTTGTCCCTGGCTGAAAGAGAAAAACAAACATGTAATTTTTAGGGAAATGGGGGATTATTAGTGGTAGTAGTCCGGTGGCTCTGGCTGACGGGATGATGTGGGATATTAGTAGTCGGGTGGCTCTGACTGACCGGATGATGTGGGATATTAGGGATAGTAGTCTGGAGGCTGTGACGGGATGATTTGGGATATTAGTAGTCCTGTGGCTCTGGCTTATGGAATTATGTGGGATATTATAGTGAATGTGGCTATGCAGAGTGGGCTCTACACTCAGCTTTATATATAGATATAATCATTATAATTTGCTATAACTAACAGTAGTTACTATGCCCGGGCAGCGCCGAGCTCTTCAGCTAGTATAACATATAAAAATAAGTGCTTGTGTGTGTGTGTATCAGCCACGCCCACTCCACATAGCCCACCCAATCACCAAGCATCTTTCATTTCACCAGAGCTGTGTTAAAGAAGCTGAGCTGTGATTGGTTGCTATGAGCAACAGTTTTCCTTGTGGACAGTTGCGGTAACTGAGGCCTATTATTCTTATCATTTCTATGGTTTTATCATCCTTCTGTAAAGCTGGAAATAACACAATTTATTACCGTGCCGACACAGACCACCCTTTGACACAGACTGCAGGGGGAGCCCAGTATCACACAGGATAGGATTAGATACATGGCTCAGCAGTCAGTATCACACAGGATAGGATTAGATACACGGTTCAGCAGGCGGTATCACACAGTATAGGATTAGATACACGGCTCAGCAGTCAGTATCACACTGGATAGGATTAGATACACGGCTCAGCAGTCAGTAACACAGGATAGGATTAGATACACGGCTCAGCAGTCAGTATCACACAGGAGAGGATTATATACATGGCTCAGCAGTCAGTATCACACAGGATAGGATTAGATATACGGCTCAGCAGGCGGTATCACACAGCATAGGATTAGATACACAGCTCAGCAGACAGTATCACACAGGATAGGATTAGATACACGGCTCAGCAGTCAGTATCACACAGGATAGGATTAGATACACAGCTCAGCAGTCAGTATCACACAGGATAGGATTAGATATACGGCTCAGCAGGCGGTATCACACAGCATAGGATTAGATACATGGCTCAGCAGTCAGTAACACAGGATAGGATTAGATACATGGTTCAGCAGTCAGTATCACACAGGATAGGATTAGATACACGGCTCAGCAGTCAGTATCACACAGGATAGGATTAGATACACAGGTCAGCAGTCAGTATCACACAGGATAGGATTAGATACATGGCTCAGCAGACTATCACACAGGAGAGGATTATATACATGGCTCAGCAGACAGTAACACAGGATAGGATTAGATACACGGCTCAGTAGACAGTAGCACAAGATAGGATGAGATACACGGCTCAGCAGACAGTATCACACAAGATAGGATTAGATACACAGGTCAGCAGAAGTCAGTAACACAGGATAGGATTAGATACATGGCTCAGCAGACTATCACACAGGATAGGATTAGATACACGGCTCAGCAGACAGTAGCACAAGATAGGATGAGATACACGGCTCAGCAGACAGTATCACACAATATAGGATTAGATACACAGGTCAGCAGAAGTCAGTATCACAGGATAGGATTAGGTACACGGCTCAGCAGACTATCATAAGATAGGATTAGATACACAGCTCAGCAGACAGTATCACACAAGATAGGATTAGATACAGGTCAGCAGCAGTCAGTATCACAGGATAGTATTAGATACACGGCTCAACAGACAGTAACACAGGATATGATACACTGCTCAGCAGACTATCACACAGGATAGGATTAGATGCTCGGCTCAGCAGGCAGTATCACACAGGATAGGAATAGATACATGGCTCAGCAGTCAGTATCACACAGGATAGGATTAGATACATGGCTCAGCAGCAGTAACACAGGATAGGATTAGATACATAGGTCAGCAGACAGTATCACACAGGATAGAATTAGATACACGACTCAGCAGACAGTATCACTCACACAGGATAGGATTAGATACACAGGTCAGCAGACAATAACACAGGAGAGGATTAGATACACGGCTCAGCAGACAACACAGGAGAGGATTAGATACACAGCTCAACAGACAGTATCACACAGGATAGAAGTAGATACATGGCTCAGCAGACAGTATCACACAGGATAGGATTAGATGCACAGCTCAGCAGACAACACAGGATAGGATTAGATACACAGCTCAACAGACAGTATCACACAGGATAGAAGTAGATACACAGGTCAGCAGACAGTATCATAGGATAGGATTAGATACGCGGCTCAGCAGACAACACACAGGATAGTATTAGATACACTACACTACACGGCTCAGAAGACAGTATCACACAGGATAGGATTAGATACACAGCTCAGCAGACTGTCACACAGGATAGGATTAGATACACAGCTCAGCAGACAGTATCACACAGGATAGGAATAGATACATGGCTCAGCAGAAAGTATCACACATTATAGAATTAGGTACACAGCTCAGGAGACCGTATCCCATAAGATAGGTTTAGATACACGGCTCAGCAGACAGTATCACACAGGACAGAATTAGATACACAGCTCAGGAGAAAGTATCACACACGATAGGATTAGATACACAGCTCAGCAGTCGACATCACAAAGGACAGGATTAGATACACACAGCTCAGCAACAGGAAGTGCCAAAGGAGAGGACATTTTCGTTCCAAGAATTCCACTCATTCCAACTGATTTGCCTTTTGATTTTAAACGCCTCCAGTTTCCACTTCGACCGGCATTTGCAATGTCCATAACAAGGCTAATAAGGGACAGTCCTTGAAAGTAGTAGGGATCGATTTGCAATCTCCATGCTTTTCTCATGGTCAACTTTAAGTGGCCTGTTCAAGAGTTGGAACTGCCAAAAATCTGTTCATCTTTTCACCGAAAGGAAAAAGCAAAAATGTTGTTTATCAAAAGACTCTTGAATGAATTGAAAATAAAATACTATCAATACATGGGTAATCGTTTAATTTGTGTTGCAAATCTGTAGTGTTAAATATATGATGTGAAATGTTTTTATGTGCAATATAATTATAATTTGTTATAATTAACCACAGCTAGTTACTATGCCCGGGCAATGCCGGGCTCTTCAGCTAGTAGTTAATAAATAACATTTCCCACATGTTTACTTTACAGTCATGGCCAAAAGTTTTGAGAATGACACAAATATTATATTTTCACATGATCTGTTGCCCTCTGATTTGTATGTGTGTTTGACAGATGTTTTTATCACAGACAGAAATATAATTGCAAACATATGAGTAACAAAAGCTTATATTGACAGAATGAGTTAATGCAGCAAGTCAATATTTGCAGTGTTGACCCTTCTTCTTCAGGACCTCTGCAATTCTCCCTGGCATGCTCTCAATCAACTTCTGGACCAAATCCTGACTGATAGCAGTCCATTCTCGCACAATCAATGCTTTCATTTTGTCAGAATTTTTAGGTTTTTGTTTGTCCACCCGTCTCTTGATGATTGACCACAAGTTCTCAATGGGATTAAGATCTGGGGAGTTTCCAGGCCATGGACCCAAAATCTCTATGTTTTGTTCCCTGAGCCATTTAGTTATCACCTTTGCTTTATGGCAAGGTGCTCCATCATGCTGGAAAAGGCATTGTTGATCGCCAAACTGCTCTTGGAGGGTTGGGAGAAGTTGCTCTTGGAGGACATTCTGGTACCATTCTTTATTCATGGCTGTGTTTTTAGGCAAGACTGTGAGAGAGCCGATTCTCTTGGCTGAGAAGCAACCCCATACATGAATGGTTTCAGGATGCTTAACAGTTGGCATGAGACAAGACTGGTGGTAGCGCTCACCTTGTCTTCTCCGAATAAGGCGTTTTCCTGATGTCCCAAACAATCAAAAAGGGGATTCATCAGAGAAAATAACTTTACCCCAGTCCTCAGCAGTCCACTGCCTGTACCTTTTGCAGAATATCAGTCTGTCCATGATGTTTTTTCTGGAGAGAAGTGGCTTCTTTGCTGCTCTCCTTGAGACCAGGCCTTGCTCCAAGAGTCTCCGCCTCACAGTGCGAGCAGATGCACTCACACCTGCCTGCTGCCATTCCTGAGCAATCTCTGCACTGCTGGTAGCCCGATCCCGCAGCTGAAACACTTTTAAGAGACGGTCCTGGCGCTTGCTGGTCTTTCTTGGGCGCCCTGGAGCCTTTTTGGCAACAATGGAACCTCTCTCCTTGAAGTTCTTGATGATGCGATAGATTGTTGACTGAGGTGCAATCTTTCTAGCTGCGATACTCTTCCCTGTTAGGCCATTTTTGTGCATTGCAATGATGACTGCACGTGTTTCTTTAGAGATAACCATGGTTAACAGAAGAGAAACAATGATGCCAAGCACCAGCCTCCTTTTAAAGTGTCCAGTGGTCTCATTCTTACTTAATCATGACAGATTGATCTCCAGCCATGTCCTCATCAACACCCACACATGTGTTAATGGAGCAATCACTGAAAAGAGGTTAGCTGGTCCTTTTAAGGCAGGGCTGCAATGATATTGAAATGTGTTTTGGGGGATAAAGTTCATTTTCTAGCCAAATATTGACTTTGCAAGTAATTGCTGTTAAGCTGATCACTCTTTATAACATTCTGGAGTATATGCAAATTGCCATTAGAAAAAGTGAAGCAGTAGACTTTGTAAAAATTAATATTTGTGTCATTCTCAAAACTTTTGTCCATGACTGTACATCTGAAAAAAATTTAAAAAAATTTTTTTGTTAGGAAGTTGGAAGAATTATATGTTGATCAGCAATTTCCCATTTTCCCAACAAAATTCACAAAAACATTTTTTAGTGACCACATCACATTTTGGGGGACTTATAGCAAAATGCCCAAAAGTGACACCATTCTAAAAACTGCTAAAGCATGTCAATGAAAAATATATGAAATATGAATAGCTATAAGGCTTCTGAATACAAGAAAAAAATGAGACGCTTTTCACACAATTTGGCCAAGTTATGTCTGCCCATCAACCAACGTCAAGGTGGTCTCAGACAAAGCGTCTAATTTTTTCTAGTATTCAGAAGCCATATAGCTATTCATATATTTCACATTGACATGCTTTAGCACGAAAGAGTGCAACTTTTTTTTAAATTATACATGGAGGTAGCTGCTCTGGAGTTAGCTCCTATTCACACTAGCTTGGATGTGCCAGACAGTTTTTGCTTATCACCATTCTAAAAACTGCACCCTTCAAGGTGCTCAAAATTGCACCCCATATGTAGTCAAAAATTTCTGCTTGGGCACATGGCAGGGCTAGGAAATAAAAAAAGCTCTATTTGCCTGAGATAGATTGTGAATGTCATGTCGCATTTGAATAGCCCCTAACATGAGAGAACAGCAGAAACCTCCCACAAGTGACCCCATTTTGGAAACTGCACCTCTCAATGAATTGATCTATGGCTGCAGTGACTTTTGTAACATCCACATAAGGCTTTTTTTCTGGAGACTTGCAAATCTGCCAGTCTAGTACCCAATACATTGTGTCCCCATATAGTGTAGAGCCACCATATATTGTAGCTGCACCATACATTGTGCTCAGAAGTACTTCTGGCAATACACACCTGTAAAATAAGTGACTTCTCTCCATAATAATGCCAAATATGTGGCCCCTTACTGTGGTTTAGGCACAATTGGGATCAACAGGGGGAGCATTTGGGAGTGCAGATTTCACTGGAAAAGCGACATGGCTCCTGACCCCTCAATTAAAATCCAGAATCTTTGTTCTACCAGTAACGTGGGAACCGTCTATAGTTCCAGTGACAGATGACGGACCTGAGTGTAGGCTGGTTATGTGCTGGATAAATTAGGGGTTTTATTATTAACATTTTGGGGTACATTATACTTTTCGATCGCTTCCAGTATAAGGCTGGGATCACATTCTTAAGTGCTCAGTGTGTAACACAAGTCTGGGTTTCCATGTTAATTCAATAGAAATGTGATTCAAACGAAATCCCCAACGGAACTACCCACCATGAGGCATATGGAGACATGTCGTACCTCGTCTGGCATTTGCTCCTGTGGTATCCATCTTTTTAGGCATGCACAGATCTGTGGTCGCCCACACTTGTGCACTAATAAGATGCCTAAAAACACACTGCTGGAACACAGACCAGTCCAAAGTGACTTCATCTGTCCATAAGTGAGTGGTTCTGTCTGGAGTTTTGTCTGAATTGCTGTTTTGTGGAATTTACACGGAAACCCTGATCTAAGCACTCAGCAGAGAGCGCAGGATAAATATGAGCTGAGCCTTATTCCGATTTTTGAGAGGTAGAATGAACAAATACAGCCATACAATAATAGTTCTCATCACTTATACTGCACAAAAAAATAAGATGGATTTATTCTTCGTGTCGATGCAATTACAGCGATACCAGATACCGCATTTTTCGGACTATAAGACGCACCCCAAATTTTCAGAAGGAAAATAGGGAAAAAAAAATAGAATTAGTCTTACTGGTAATTCGGTTTCTAGGAACCTTCTATGACAAAATAGGGAGGTTGCCTCTATGCCCTGATGGAGGACAGGAAACACAGAGGTTAAAATGCCCTCCCACATGCCAGTGACTTATAACGGACACCATAGCACCGGTTTACCTTTAGTATCCGCAGATTTTATCCAAGTAACATAGGGAGGGAATTAGAGCTGTCGTGGAAGGTTCCTAGAAACCGAATTACCGGTAAGACTAATTCAATTTTCTCTAGTCACCTTCAACGACTACGTAGGGAGAAATAAAAACTAATTCTGCGCTTAGGGTGGGACAATGGCCCAATGGCCTGCAGTACTTTCCGGCCAAAGACTAGATCCCTATTGGACAAGTCCAATCTGTAGTGTTTGGAGAAAGTATGTAGCGAAGACCATGTCGCAGCCCTGCATATCTACTCTGCAGATGCGCCTGCTTTTTCTGCCCAGGAGACTGATGTAGATCTTGTTGAATGGGTCTTGATCCCTATTGGGGGTGATATATTCTGAGCTTGATATGCTTCTGCTATTGCTCTTTTGATCCAAGTAGAGATGTGGAATTTATCCTCCTTTGAGTTTGCTGGATTTTGGCAAAAAGACGGGAGGACAATTTCCTGGGATCGGTGGAAATCAGAGACTACTTTCGGGAGAAAGGAAGGATCGAGATGAAGAACTATTACGTCGTTCCTAATTAATAAATAAGGCTGTCTTATTGATAGGGCTTGTAATTCTCTTACGCTTCTAGCTGTGGTTATAGCAACCAAGAAGGTCATCTTGTATGTAAGGAATTGAGGAGAGCAGGAGGACAAGGGTTCGAACGGTGGTCCTGTAAGCCCCTTGAGCACTAGATTAAGATCCCACCAGGGAACTACCAATTGTTTTCTAGGGTTCATTCTGAGCCAAAGTCATGAACCTTTTGATCCAGCGATGACTGGCCAAATCCTGATTGAAAATCGAGCTCAGAGCAGAGTCCTGGACCTTCAGAGTACTCGGTCTAAGACAGATTTCTAGACCTTTCTGTAGGAAATCCAGGATCTGTGATATATTTAGGTGAAGTGGATCAGGCGGGTTAGGGAGACAGAAAGATGAAAACTTTTTCCAGACCTTATTGTAGATAGCTTTTGTTACTGGTTTCCTGTGTCTATGTAAAGTGGTAATTACTGAGTCCGACAATCCCTTGGCCCTCAGCACCAGGGCTTCAGTAACCAGGCAGCTAATTTCCACTTCTGAGGTTTCAGGTGACAAATGGGCCCATGTGATAGGAGGTCGGCTTCCAGAGGGTAAATGAACTAGACCATCTATCTGAAGCTCGATGACTAGATTGAATCAGCTTCTTTTTGGCCATATTGGGGCTACCAGGATAGTTGGTATTTGATCCTCCCGGATTTTCCGTGGAACTTTCGCTAGTATTGGAACTGGTGGGAATGCATAAGCCAAACGAAAGTTCCATTTTTGGGCCAAGGCATCTACTCCCCTAGAATGGTCTCTGAGATCCAGGGAAAAGTAGGCCCCGACTTGTGCGTTTTGACATGAAGCAAAAAGATCTCTGGTGGGCCCCACAGGTCTACCAGTATCCTGAAGATTCACCTATTTAGGCTCCATTTCCCGGCTGAATGTTCTGGAGACTTAAAAAGTCAGCCTGAATGTTGGAAGAGCCCCTCAAATGAACTGCTGTCAGGGAGAGCACGTGTTTTTCGGCCCAACAAAATATTTGATTGGAAACACTCCTTAGGTTGTTGAACCTTGTGCTTCCTTGATGTTTGAAATGAGCGATCATAGTCATATTGTCCGAATATGCTCGGATTTGATGCCCAGAGATCTGGCTGCTTGCTACCAGAAGAGCTTCTTCCACTGCCTTCAACTCTCTGAAGTTGGATGATTTTGCACTCGTTTTTTGATCCCAGAGTCCCTGGAAGGGGGTATGATCTACCATGGCCTCCCAGAGTCACTTGCTGGCATATGATGTAATTGTAATCAGTGGGTCCTGAGTCCAGCTTACGCCTCTGTGCAGGGGTGAACCTAGCCTCTGTGCTGCCTGAGGCGAAGTGCAAAACGGCGCCCCCCCCAATCTGAGGGAGAAAGGTTGAGGCGCGCGCAACGCGCCGCAGCAAATTTTAGGCCACGCCCCGACCACACCCATTTCACAACTAGTCACAACCATGTCCATGCCCCGACCACACCCATTTAGCACTGGTGATCACACATTTAGCACTGGTGATCACACTGACTGGTACTAAGGGCACAGTGACTGGTACTATGGGCACACTGGTACTGAGTAAAAGAAAGAACAGAGAGAAAAAAGAAAACAGAGAGAAAGAGGGGAAAGCAAGAAAGAACAGAGAGAAAGTAGAGAAATAAATAAACAAAGAAAGGGAAAAGAAAGAACAGAGAGAGAAAGAAAAAAAGACGGGAAAGAAAGAACAGAGAGAAAGAAAGAAAGAAAGAAAGAAAGAAAAAGAAAGAAAGAAAAGAAGAAAGAAAGAAAAGAAAGAAAGAAAGAAAGAAAGAAAGAACAGCGAAAGAAAGAGGGGACAGAAAAAAAGAACAGAGAGAAAAAAGAAATAGGGAGAAAGAAAGAACAAAGAGAGAAAGAAAGAACAGAGAGATAGAGAGAAAGAAAGATGGGAAAGAAAGAACAGAGAGAGAGAAGAGAAATAAAGAAAACAGAAAGAACAGAGAGAGAGAAAAGAACAGAAAGAAAGAGGGGAAGAAAAAGAAAGAACAGAGAAAGAAAGAACAGAGAGAAAGAAAGAGAAAGAAAAGAACAGAGATAGAAAGAAAGAGGGGAAAGAAAGAACAGAGAGAAAGAAAAAGAACAGAGAGAAAGAAAGATGGGAAAGAAAAAAAAGAACAGGGAGAAAGAAAGAGGGGAAAGAAAGAAAGAAAGAACAGAGAGAAAGAAAGAGGGGGAAGAAAAGAAGAGAGAGAGAAAGAAGAAAGAAAGAAAGAAAGAAGAAAGAAAGAAAAAGAAAAAGAAAGAAAGAAAGGAAAAAGAAAGAAAGAAAGGAAGAAAGAAAGGGGAAAGAAAGAACAGAGAGAAAGAAAGATGGGAAAGAAAGAACAGAGAGAAAGAAAGAGGGAAAGAAAGAACAGAGAGAGAAAGAAAGAACAGAAAGAAAACAGAAGAGAAAGAAAAAAAGAACAGAGAGAAAGAAAGAAAGAAAGAAAGAAAGAAAGAAAGAAAGAAAGAAAGAAGAAAGAAAAAGAAAAAGAAAGAAAGAAAAGAAAGAAAGAGGGGAAAGAACAGAGATAGAAAAAGAAAGAGGGGAAAGAACAGAGAGATAGAAAAAGAAAGAGGGGAAAGAACAGAGAGATAGAGAAAAAGAAAGAAACAGAGAGAGATAGAAAGAAAGAGGGGAAAGAAAGAACAGAGAGAAAGAAAGAAAAAGAACAGAGAGAAAGAAAGAAAGAAAGAAAGAACAGAGAGAAAGACACAAAGATTCTATAAAGATACTATAACAGCCCGGCTCCCATTGTAGTGCCCACCTGAGCCTCCCGGTGCAGGATATATCATGATCCGCTCACATGGCTGACATCCCCGATTCCAAGGCGAGGACACGGTGATGGATCTGATCACAATCTCCTCCTGGAATTACCTAATTTCCGGTCATCTTCCAGCACATCACTTCTGGTGGAACATCACGTGCGAGTTTTAAAGTGCTCCTCGGGGCTCCGGCATGTACTCCTGTGTCCACGGGAAAAGCTCCCGGCCGGGACAGCGGGGCAGACCCTCAAAATCGGTAGTGTCCCGCTGAATTCAGGATGCTTGGGAGGTATGAATGCTTCCCACCATACACCTTGTACACGCACGGCTCTGCACACCTCATACACACACGGTTCCGCTTTGTATGCCTCGTACACACACGGCTCCGCTCTGTCCACCTCACACACAAGGCTCCACTCAGTATACACATAGCTCCACTCCGTACACCTTATACACACGCAGTCACGCTTTGTACACCTTGTACACACACGACTCCACTCCGTAAACCATGTACACATGCGGCTTTGCAGCATACACCTCGTACACACGTGGTTCTGCTCCGTACACCTTGTACACACGCGGCTCCGCTACATACACACAAGGCTCCACTCAGTATACACATGGCTCCACTCCGTACACCTTATACACACGCAGTCACGCTTTGTACACCTTGTACACACACGACTCCGCTCCGTAAACCATGTACACATGAGGCTTTGCAGCATACACCTCGTACATATGTGGTTCTGCTCCGTACACCTTGTACACACGCGGCTCCGCTACATACACACAAGGCTCCACTCCATACACACATGGCTCTGCTCCGCTCTGTACACACACGGCTCAAGCACGGAGCCCTGTGTGTACGGAGCTGAGCGGCTCAACTCCGTACACCTCGCACACAGTACAGCACTGCTACATCCACCTCTTATACACACGGCTCCGCTCCGTACACCTCGTACTCACACGGCTCCGCTCCGTACACCTCGTACACACACGGCTCCGTACAACTCGTACATACATGGCTCCGCTCCGTACACCTCGTACACAGTACAGCACTGCTACATCCACCTCGTACACACACGGCTCTGCTCCGTACACCTCGTACACACACGGCTCTGCTCCGTACACCTCGTACACAGTACAGCACTGCTACATCCACCTCGTAAACACATGGCTCAGCTCTGTACATCTCGTACTCACACGGCTCCGCTCCGTACACCTCGTACACACACGGCTCCGCTCCTTACACCTCGTACAACACACGGCTCCGCTCCGTACACCTCGTACACACGCGGCTCCGCTCCGTACACCTCGTACTCACACGGCTCCGCTCTGTACACCTCGTACACACACGGCTCCGCTCCTTACACCTCGTACACACACGGCTCCACTCCGTACACCTCGTACGCACACGGCTCCGCTCTGCACACCTCGTACACACACGGCTACGCTCCATACACTTTTCACACACGGCTCTGCTACATCCAACTTGTACACACTACAGCTCTGCTACATTCACACTGTAAACCCGTCCCGACCCCACATACAAACTTACCCTCAGTCATCCAGCACCATGACAACCATTACAGCAGTCCTGCACACAAGGAGGACACTGATCATGTGACCCCTGATTCCTCCCCTCCTGTGACCTCATCACAGGTCCTGTGGACACAGAAGAGTTCAGCATAGCAGCGTCATTGACAGCTGTGACAGGCTTAGCTGTAAAGGCAAGGAATGGGTGCATGGGGGGCGTGGCGGCTCGTCTCCCTGCGGGACATATAGTGTCCAGAGCGGACAGCTGGAGGGGGGGTCAGATGTGACTCACTGTGTGAGGGATTAAGGAGAGCCAGCCGGCACCACACCACGTGTTATGAGTTCCGCTCTGCCGCCCCTGGCTGCCCTCGCCTGAGACAAGTACAGGCTCAACTCGCCTCATTATAGCGGCACCCCTGCCTCTGTGAAGGTTCTTGGAACTCAACCACAATGCCAGGGAGGCCCTTACACGACCTGGGGTGTGTGTTCTCCTGTTCAGGGTACTGGGAAGTCCATTCCAACTCTCCAGAATATGAGCTTGAAGAACTCTGGAGTCAGCTTGTGCCCATGCTACCAATTGTATGCAGGCTGTCATGGAGCCTAATACCGACATGCCCTCCCGAAGCATAGGGGATCTCAGGTCCCCAAATCCCTTGACCTTTCCTATTAAGGCCAGACAATGGTCTTCTGGAAGAAAAGACGTCTGTCTTGCAGAGTCCAGTAGGACCCCCAGAAATTTTCTGGACTTGGAGGGCTGCAGAAGAGATTTTTTCAGATTTGGAAGCCACCCAAGAGATTTCAGAATATGAGTCTCCAGGGTTGCCGCGGTGGAGGCCACTATCAGTAAGTCATCCAGGTAAGGCTCTATACAGATGCCTTGACTCTGGATGAAAGACACTGCCTCCGCCATTATCTTGGAGAAGACTCTTGGTGCTGAGATGCCAAAGGGAAGGATGTCGAACTGATAATGCTCCACTGCTGGCTTCCCTGTACCGCAAATCTCAAATATTTTCTGTGTCTCGGGTGAATTGGGACATAGAAGTAAGCGTAATTCAGATCGAGGGTTGACATGAAGTGAGGCCCGATCAGAGGAATGACTGACCTGATTCCATTTTGAATTTGAGGTATAGTGTGTGCCGATTCAGCTTCTTCAGATTTATTACTACACGTGCCTCCCCTAAAGGCTTGTTTACTAGAAATAACCGGGAGTAATGGCCCATACCCCACTCTGACTCTGGTACTGGAGAGATCGCATTTGATTTTACGAGGTCTCTGAGGCCTGCTAGTAGCGTTGCTTGGGCTCTTGGAGCTGAAAGGGAGGTGACATTTAGACCCTGTGGAGGGGAGGACTTGAACTCTATCAGGAGACCCTCTTTGATGACATTGAGGACCCAACGGCAGCAGGTGGTAGCTCGCCATTAATGGACATATTTTGTGAGTCTCCCCCCCACCAGGTCGGAGTCATTGCTTATCTTGTTGGGGCTGATGCTGGGGGACGAGAATATTTTCCCCCCTACCTTTTGCATAGCTCCACCTCCCCGTCCTTTGGGAGGTTTGAGGCTGGGAGGCACGAAAACAGTGCTTCTAGGGGGCTTTTGCTACGAGAGGGCTTTCTTCTTATCTGTGGCCTTTTCTAAAATCTCATCTAAAGCAGGCCCAAACACATACTTGCCTTTGAAGGGAATTGAACATAACTTGGCTTTAGAGGTAATATCCCCACTCCACATTTTGAGCCAGAGGGCTCTTCTAGCAGAGTTAGACTGTACAAGGGATCTGGAGGCAATTCTGATGGACTCCATAGAGGCGTCTGCTAAAAACCTTGTAGCTCTTTGGAGAATAGGTAGAGAATCCAGAAGTTCCCCCCTAGAGGTGCCCTGGGAAATATGAGCTTCCAACTCCTATAGCCAGCAAGAAAGAGCTCTGGCCATGCAGGTGGAGGCTAGGTTGGCCTTTAATGCAGAAGTAGATGTCTCCCAAGACTTCTTTAGGAGGTTCTCTATTTTCCTGTCCATTGGGTCTTTTGCTGCGATGAATCCTTGAAAGGGAGCGTGCTTTTTTTCGCAACTCTCGCCACCTGTAGGTCTACTTTAGGTATGTCCCATTTATGGGAATCACCTTCCAGGGAAAATCTTTTTTTAACATAGAGCGCTGAGGCGCTTCTCTGGAAGTTCCCATTCCTGAGATATCATGTCGAGGATATTGTTGTGTACTGGAAAACCTATGCGTTTCCCTGTTTTCAGTCCACCAAACATCTGGTCCTGAATGGACTGTGGCTCTGACTCTTCTTCCAACCCCATAGTGCTGCGTACAGCAGTTACCAGTTCTTCTATATAATCAGAGCAAAAAAGGTATTTCCTAGCTTCTGCGGCTTTAGGTGATGTTGGTTCCTCCCATCTACCAGAGGATGATGCATAGGAAAAGGAATGGCCTGATTCTGACTCAGAGTCCTCAAATTGTATTTTCCGGTTTTTCCCGGGAGAGGGAGATGGTGGGAGTGGAGGAGTAAAGGCTGCCAAGGAGGACTGAACCTCCTGTTTGATCAGGGAGCGAATGTCTTCCAGTAGGGAAGGCTGCTCTGCTCTAACCACTTTTTCTATACATGCTTGGCAGAGCTTTTTGTCGCGTAGTGAAGGAAGCTTTATATCACAGATGCAACACTTCTTTCTGTTAGTAGCTCTGGGGGTAGACTTGTCTCCCTAAAAGAGAGGGAGAGTAGCATCAGTAGGAACCCCTAATGCCTACCTATATCTAGGACCCACCCCACACACACTTACTGTAGCAGGGGTAGCGCTGGGCTCTGCAGATGCAGGGCATGAAGTGCCTTCCATACTGGTAGGTTATCAGTCTTCCCTTATCGGCGACTTCAGGCAGGTTTTATGCAAAAAGCTACTACCCCCAGCATGAATAGGTTCCCCTCCCCCTTCCTGGGTCCATGTGTAGGCAAGTTCTCAATCTGCGTGCACCGCACGCCGCTCAGTCCTCCAGGGTGCTGCCATAGCTGGCCGGGAGTGAGAATGTGTTCCAGCATGGAACGCAAGTCCCAGAAGTGACGCGTGTGTTCTAAATGACGTCACTTATGGGACGCCGAGCGCATGAGGAGGGGGAGAAAGACTGGGGAGCTATAGGAGGCCCTCGTTCAGGATCATTGGCCTGCTTTACCCTCCTGGGGGCACAGGAAGTCCAGGACTCCAGGTGCTGCCTGTAAAAAGGTAACTGTAGTCATCGGCCACTACAGCATAAGGAAAAAACCTCTACTTGCCCCATGGGGGACAGGAAAGACACTGGAATGTGGGAGGGCCTTTTAACCTGTTTCCTGTCCCACATCAGGGCATAGAGGCAACCTCCCTATTCTGTCGTGGAAGGTGACTAGAGAAAATAATGTGTCAAATGAGGGTCCGTCTTACAGTCTGAATTCAGCTTACCCGGGAAAGTATCGGCACAGGTAGAGGAGTGGTCACAGGGGTGGTTCAGTGGTCCAAGCTGATGCGTTGGCAGTGCTGTATTGCGGCATTGCTCTGTGGGGTGGCGGGGCTCTGTTGGGCGGCGGTGTCAGGGCTCTGGTTGCAATATATGGTACTTACAAATCCTGTGGCAGCAGTCCCAATGCAGTCTCACTATGCTCTATGGTGCGTGCGGTAGTGTCGGGCACTGTGCTGTGCCGGCAGCGGGACACTGTGCTGCGTGGGGGGCTCCGCCGGCATTTCGTCGAAGCCTGGAAGCCCCCACAGCTCCATTGCTGCGACGCAGAGGCCTCTGGAAAGATGGCCGCTGGGGTCGGTGCATGCTGAGATTCAGATCTCAGCAACGAGGTTTTGTCCCAAGATCTCGGTACGAGATCTCATTGCCAAGAATTGAATTTGAGCATGCGTCTCCCCCGGTGGCCATCTTTCTAGAGGCCACCGTGTCGCAACGGAGCTGCGGGGGCTTCTGGGCTTTGACGAAATACCGTCGGAGCACCCCCACGCAGCACAGAGCCCCGCTGCCGCAACCACCACAGAGCACAAGGAGGCTGCATCGGGACCGCCGCCTCCGGATTTGTAAGTGTATTAGATGCACCCCCATTTCAACCCAAATTTTTTTGGGAAAAAAGAGCGTCTTATGGTCCAAAAAATACGGTGTACATTTTGCTGCCATCACACAATAAAAATGCTTTTTTTTTATATAAAAACTAGGTTTTTTATTGCCATATTCTGATATTTTTTTGGTACCGTTTTGGGGCACACTTTTGATCGCTTTTTCAGATTTTTCAGACACAATGAAAACTCAGCAACTCCGTTTTCTTTTGGCGCCTTTTACCATACATTAAAAGTGATAAGACAGATTTATTCATCGGGTCGGTACGATTAATACCAGATTCATATCTTTTTAGGCTTCGCTCTTTTTATAGACTAAAAACAATATTTTACAAAAAAGAAATTGTTTTTGCATCATCATAATCGGAGAGCTGTAACTTTTTTCGTTGATTGATCCATATTAGGGCTTCTTGTTTGCAAGATGGTTTGGCGGTTTCATTTATACAATTTTTTTTACATATGACTTTTTGATCACTTGATTCACTTTTTTTGTGAGTATGATGAAAGAAACATTTTCGGCACGTTTATTTTTTTATGTCGTTCGCCAAACGGAATAAATAACGTGTCAGTTTTATAGAGCAGGTCGTTCAGGATGCAGCAATACCAATTATGTGTTTTGAGTGGCGAAACAGACTTTAGTGAGGTGTGGGTTTTTTACATGCTCTATGTTACTTTTTTATTTAGTCCCACTGTGGGATATGCATAATTTTTATTTCGATCACTGGACTCCTACATAAAGCAGTGCATGAGAGCAGTCAGTGTCTCACTGACAGAGCCTGTGAGACTTCTTATTGTTGGATCTCACAGGCCACCTTACCCTGGGGTCATCCCATGACCTCAGGGTACCATGGTAACCACCGGGACCCGCAATTCCAATGGTTACTAAGTGGCGGTTGGAACAGAGTACTGAGAGATGGCACCTGCCATGAGGTTGCAGAAAGCCTCAGTGTCCACAAGCCTAAATGGTAACATTTCCTGGGCAAGCAGTCTGTAAATGTGCCCTTTAAGTGTTTAGACCCGTGGGTGGGTAACTGGACATTTTTGTTTCCGTTCCAAGGCCTGTGGCAGGGACAGTTGAATGCTATGCTGATACAAAGAATTGGGCGTGATTGCTGATGGTGCTTGTGAATGTGCCTAAACCTATATGCATAGACAAAAAAAACAATAACTGATGAAAGCAACTCTTAGTGTGCAAATGCTATCTTTTCACACAATCCCAGATATAGAAGGGAAAAACGTGTCGCATACCTACTTAACAACTGCTGATCTAATATCACAGGTCATGAATAACATACAGGTAGTGCCTGACGTTATCATTGCACTTTTACTTTAACTTGGGACTTCATAGGAGCAAGCATCATACTCTCTAAGACCACCACAGTGTATATGGAAGTATTAGTACCAGCCAAACACCTTATTCAGGAAAACAATGTTTGCAGGAAATAAACATATTGTATTGCCAATGTTTATCAATGCAATTATTATTTCATATCAACATTGCTCACTGCAGTCAAACCCAAATGCTTCATTATTTTTTTTTTCCAACATGTTTTATTGATTTAAAGAGTATTACAATAAAAGATAATCATACAAGTCTTGAAGTAACAAGCTTATTTGACAGACGTAAAACTCAAAATATTGATTTAAAGAGCATTGCCAAAAAGTAAGTCATACAGGTTTGAAGGTATCAAGCTTATTTGACGCTTATTTGACAGGTATAATACTCATAAATGTCCCCCCACCACCCTCAACCCTCCCATCCCCCAACATATAAACCCCTAAAGCGACCCTGCATTTGATTAACAATCAACAAGCTCAAGGAATAGGATTATGTCTGCTAATTTTCTGAAGAAGATACCACTGGGTGTTTTCAAAATGTGTCCTTAATTTGTCCCTGGTGTCTTGAGACAGTGATAAGATGAACAATGACCATGTACTTAAAAACTTCCCAGTCAATTTCTCTTTATTTGTCAGGGTATCTAGCCAGTCCATTCGAAAAATATACATTATTTTGGAGTAGATGAGAGATTTGGGTGGTGGTAATGGATTTAGCCAGTGCTGCAGATACTTTTCCTGGCAGCTGAGGCCCATATTATCAACATGGCCTTAACATGTTTGGGGAATTTGTGTTAAGAGCTATCTAGAATATTAAATATTGCCCATTGCGGTGTCAAAGGAAACAATATCCCACCAAGATTCTGTAGTTCGGCATGGATAGACTGCCATATTTTTTGCACTTTGGGGCATCCCCACATGTGATGAAATATGTCTGTGTTTCCTGTCCCGCATTTGGAACATGTGAATGTGCCCCCTGGAGACATCCTAGACTTAATGTGTGGGGTAATATAAGCTCTATGAAGGAGTAATAAAGACATGTCTGCAAAACTGCTGGAGGGGATCACCTTCCGTTGCATCAAAGTGGCATCTAAGATTTCCCCGACTGTGATGTTCTGTATATCATTAACCTATCGTGCTGGACCTGTCTTTTTGCCCTCCCATGACCATTGCTTACGCAACAGTGTCTAAATACTGCTTGTCGAGGCTATCTGCACCCTGGCGGTCCTAAGGAAGCCATCCAAAGCGTTCCTCCCTCTATCTCCACCCCTAGTAGCTATACTTTTCAAAGTTAAGCTCCTTGCTTGAAGAAAAAGGAAGGGCTTATTTACAAATGTTGGGAAACGTTGTGCTGCTATGTCAAATGCAAGCATGGAGAATCTATCATCTAATAGGTCAGCTGCCAAGATGCAACCCTGCCCAGCTAGCTCAATGTAAGATAAGGGTGGTTTACCTCCCATAAAGCCTGGGTTACCCAGAAAGGGCACAAAAGGAGAGACATAGCTTCTCAAATGACATAGTCTCCTGCATTTCCTCCACGTCTGTATAGTTTGCCATAAGGTGGGGTGGTTTCTTATGTCTGCAATAAGGTCATCATTGGCCATATGTAGTAATGCTGGTAAGGAGACATGGGGACTTAACGTATATACTCGTGTATAAGCCGACACGTGTATAAGCCGACCCCCCCTAATTTTGCCACAAAAAACTGGGAAAACTTATTGACTCGTGTATAAGCCGGGTGTATAAACTGCCCTCCTGCTCTGTGCTGCCCCAGTCCTGCTCCTTGCTCCCCCATCCAGCTCTGTGCTCCCCCATTCTCCTCTGTACTCCCCCCCTCCTGCTCCGTCCTCCTGTGCCCCCCCCGTCTTGCTCCGTGCTCCTCTGTGCCCTCCATCCTCTCCCCCCCGTCTTGCTCCGTGCTCCTCTGTGCCCTCCATCCTCCCCCGTCCTGCTCCGTGTTCATTGTCCTCCTCCATGCTTCCCCCGTCCTCCGTTCTCCCCGTCCTCCTCTATGCTTCCCCCGTCCTCCCCCCGTCCTGCTCCATGCTTTCCCCGTCCTCCTCCATGCTTCCCCCGTCCTCCGTTCTCCCCCCGTCCTCCATGCTTCCCCCATCCACCGTTCTATCCCCAGTCCAGCTCCGTGCTCCTTGTCCTCTCCTCCATCATACTCACCCCTCCCCGTGCCATCGCTGAGCGTCCCTGCAATCCTGCGTTCTCCCCGGCTTCCTGCAGCTCTCCAGCACTGAAAGGTGATGTAATACCGCTCATTAAGGCCATGAAGATGGAGGCCACGCCCATGGGAGTGGCGTCGCGTCCATATTACATGACCTTAATGAGCGGGTATTACATCACCGCTCAGTGCTGGAGAGCTGCAGGAAGCCGGGGAGAACGCAGGCTTGCAGGGACCCTCAGCGATGGCACGGGGAGGGGTGAGTATGATCCCAGCCACCGGCTCCTGCCGCGGCATCCCCTCCCCCGCTGGTTTCTGCCCTATGACTCGTGTATAAGCCGAGGGGGCATTTTCAGCACGAAAAAAGGTGCTGAAAATCTCGGCTTATACACGAGTATATACGGTAATTGTTGGTCTAAAAGTACGTTTGCGAAATGTGATCTACCTCTTAACCAATCAATGGTGTATCTGAGATTTGCTGCTAGATTGTACTTTGCAATGTCTGGGAAATTGATGCCACCCTCCTCCTTTGGGGCTTGTAGTTTGATTAGACCTATACGTGTACGCTTTTTGTCTCCCCAAATAAAATTCCTAAAAGCAGTGTTTACAGTTTTAACATCGCACGTGTCAACAAAATAGGAAGTGTTTGGAAAATATACAATAGTTTTGGAAATATTATCATCTTAATTAAATGACATCTTCCAGAAAAAGACAAAGTAAAGTGTTTCCAGGAGTTTAGAAGGTTAAATATGGACGTAATTAGGGGTCTAATATTAATGTGGTATAAGGATGCCAAATCTGCCGGGAGGTGGACACCCAAATATTTGATAGATGATGTGCTCCATTGGAAAGGAAGTGTCGAGTTATTTAATTTCCCTTGCTCAAACAGAGCCAGGGCCTCTGATTTATTATAATTTATTTTAAAGCCTGAGCATTTGCCAAAATGATTTAGGGCCTCCATGATAACTGGTATTGCCACATTGGGATTGGAGATGAATAGGAGTATATCGTCGGCAAATGCCGCAATTTTGAGTGAGGTGGAGCCTACCTCTATGCCCCTGTATATTGAAGAATTTTGGAGAGTTCTAAGTAAAGGATCAAGGTTAAAAAGTAAAGGTGACAAGGGGCAGCACTGACGCGTTCCTTTCTGGATTTCAAATGTGGAAGAGAATATACCATTTATGGCCAACCTGGACACCGGGTTTTTATATAACAACTTTATCGCCTCACAGAACCATGGACCAAAGTTTCTAAACTCCAGGATATCGAGGAGATAATCCCATGCAACCCTGTCAAACGCTTTGTCAGCATCCAGGCTGACCACAATAGACTCTTAACAGCCATGAGATTTTCCGTAAGAGATAGCCCCCAAAAGCGGTCCGTATGTTGTATGTTATGGATTTACCGTGGACAAACCCAATTTGTTGAGGCAATATCAGGTTGGGGATTATTTTTTGCACTCTATTTGCTAGTATTTTAGTGAAAATTTTAAAGTCGGAGTTTAAAAGCGAGATTGGTCTATATCCTTCCACTAGTGAAGGATCTTTGCCCGGTTTGGGGAGCACTATTATTTCTGCTTCATTGAAACGGTCCGGGAGCTGCCCCGATCGAACCAACTGATTAAAGACTTCACAAAGATGTGTCCCTATACTGCCTCCCTATATTTTGTAAAATTCATTACTATACCCATCAGGGCCAGGAGATTTAGAGAGCTTCAAGGAGCTGATAGTTTGGATGACTTCTGAAGGGGATATAGGAGCATTAGGCTAAGTGCACACGGCAGGAATTTTCGCGTTTTTTTCGCGTTTTTCCCCGCGGCAAAAACGCGAAAAAAACGCAAGCATTAAGCATCCTATTTAAATGGATTCTGCAATTTTTGTGCACATGCGTTTTTTTCCGCGAAAAAAACGCTTCGCTGAAAAAATAGCAACATGTTCATTGATTTTGCGTAATCTCGGCAGAATCGCCGCCATAGGAATGAATTGAACCGCTTACTTTCCGCATGTGGCTATGCGGAATGTAAGCGGTTCATGTGCGGATGGTACCCAGGGTCCGGAGGAGAGGAGACTCTCCTCCAGGCCCTGGGTACCATATCCCTGGTAAAACAATAATTAAAATAAAAAATAATGATATTCTCACCTTCCGGCGGCCCCCGCAGCTTTCCCGCCTCCCAGCTACGCTCCCGTTCCCAGGAGTCCTTTGCGACAATGACCCCAGATGACGTAGCGGTCTCGCGTGATGCTACGTCATCTAGGGTCTGTCGCAAAGGACGCCTGGGAACGGGAGTTTCCGGGAGCGTCGCTGAGAGGCGGGAAAGCTGCGGGGGCCGCCGGAAGGTGAGAATATCATTATTATTATTTTTTTTATTATTTTTACATTAGATCTTTTTACTATTGATGCGGCATAGGCGGCATAAATAGTAAAAAGTTGGTCACACTTGTCAAACACTATGTTTGACTCGTGTGACCAACCTGTCAATCAGTTTTCCAAGCGATGCTACAGATTGCTAGGATAACGCTAGCATTCTGCAAGCTAATTACGCTTGCAAAATGCTAGTTTCAGGCGGGAATACGCATACAAAAAAAATGCGTATTTCCCGCGGCAGAGAAGTGCGGGATTGCCGCGGAAATTTCCGCGGCAATTCCGCAACGTGTGAACTTAGCCTTAAGGATTTCCCTGTGTTCCTCTGTTAGTAAAGGTGCCACCTCCGTTTGCATAAAGTTTAGAACATCATCCCCTTCTCTCTTCTCAGCTTTGTACAGGGAACCAAAAAATGATCTAAATTCCTCTACAATCTCCTCATTCTCTGTCAACACTGCCCTCTTTGGTTTGAATTTTGTGAATCCTTGTGGCCTTTATGTATGGTCTAGTAAGAGACGCAAGTAATTTGCCAGGTTTGTTGCCCCATTTAAAAAATTTGTGCTTTTGAAGATCAATACTATAAGTGGCCCATTCATGAGCTAGTGCATCCGCCGATTCCTTTGCCTCGATATATTGTTTTTTCGTGAGGGGTGAATTATTAAGTTTAAAGTTTTTATATGCTAAGGTTAAAGCCCTCTGCGCTGCCAGGGTCCGCTCCTGCAACTGTTTATTTTTATGACATATATACGCAATTATTTGCCCTCTCAACACTGCTTTAGAGGTATCCCAGAAAAGAATTGGTGTTTCACAATGCATTTGGTTATAAGATTTGTACGTATCCCATGAGAATTGTATGAATTTTTTTAAATTATCTGAGTGATATAGGTATGAAGGGAACCTCCATTTCCTATGAAAATAGATTGGGTTAGTTAGTTTTAGGCTGAACGTTATCGGTGCATGATCTGAGATGTGCACGTCCAGAATTTCGGTATGTGTGATTCTTGGCATGAGTGAGGGACCCAACAACCAGTAGTCAATTCTAGCATGGGAATTATGAACATGTGAATAGTGAGATTAATCTCTCTCAACATGGTGTTGCACTCTCCAAACATCCAACAATCCCAAGTGATCTAAAAAAGATTGTATTTGCCTCCCCTGCGTAGGTATATGAGGAGACTGAGAATTAGATCTATCCATCTCGATGTCATGCACCTCATTAAAATCGCCACCCACAATCATATGGGAGGTGTCCCATCCTGCGATTTGTTTTAGCACATTAGCTCGAAAGAGCGAATCCGACGAATTTGGCGCATAAATATTAATTACACTGTAGGTTGTCCCCTCCATAACCAGCTTAACGCAGACAAACCTCCCTGAAGGATCTTCTAACACATCCACTATCTCATGGTCAATATTCCTGTTTATCATAATAGCAACACCCCTCTGTTTTTTAGTAAAAGAAGCTTCTGCACATAACAAATTTTTTGCTAGAAAACACCGGATGGTTGCCCTTCACCCAGTGTGTCTCCTGCAAAAGTACAATATGAAAATTTTCTCGATGTAGATAATTTAAAATTTTTTTCCTCTTGACCAGGGAATTTAGGCCATTGACATTCCAGGAACACCAAAGGAGAGATGTCATAGCGGACATTTTTTGCCTGTTGATATCTACCATTAACCCACTCCAGTGCGGGAAATATGATAAGATATAACCGTTACATAATAATAGGATCCCTGCCCATCCCAGCGAGTAGGCATTAGAATCCCTGGATTATTGATTACCTGAAGTCGAATGCAGAGACCCTCTCCCCAAAAAACCTCCCCTCCCACAAAATTTGTAACTGTGTGCCATATTCAACATTTCCCTTAAACCCGCATCCCAAAGTTAGACGCAGAGGTAAAAATACAGCAAAAAACAACAACATATCAAACAGATGTCAGTTGACATCTCCTTATGTGATTCATGGTGTTATGGAAATTTAATTAGGATAAATTTATCCTGAAGTGTTTGCTGATTGCCGTTCCCAATTCTCTATTAAATGTCTTTTTGAGCGGTCAGAACGAAATGAAACTGTCCACAACGGAAGTGTCAGTATAACAGTTCGTCAAGACCTCTCATTTATTATTCATTCAAGGTTTTATACGTTTACAAAAAGGGGCTGGCTAGTCAATTAACATACAATTAAAAGCTGCTAGATTATTGGCTGTTCTAGTGTAAGTATGATAATTATGATAAAAGGGCTGAAGTTGCAGATTTATTGTTTTATGTTCTTTTGCCTTAGCTTTCTTGCATGACTAGAAAAGTAAACAATAGATATCTACTAAGACTCTATGTACTTGTTCCTTATGAAGGCCAGAGTCGTTTAAAACGACTGATTATAGCTGGCATCAGCTTTTGCATAGATATGTGTGAGCACAGGATTTTTAGCAAGTGAGATCTATCTAACTGTGAATGCATATATATGAATATACATTGAATATATGGAATACATATATATTTCCATGACAGTCCCCCCTTAGATATCACTTGCCCTAAAAACCTGCTCCTGTCCCAAAGCACTGCAACTCTTTTGTGCTGCCGGCAGGTTGAGAATATGCCTAGCGCATGCCTCCCCCACCGAATACAGACTTTTCGCAAATGGGCGGTCAGGAGGACTGTCCCTGTCGGGGGTTTATGTGTTTGCAATCATAGTCTCTTTATTTAACTGCATGTTCAGAAAAAACCTGTTTATTCTTCATCAGGTAGGTCATCTGTCTGGTCAGTCAGAGCATCCACGACAACCTTCATGGCTTAGGTGTCTCTCCTAGTACGGGAGCTTCCTTGCAATGCGATACGTGGATCCAAACAGGCTTTCCCTCTAGTTACACAGAGTTTGGTGTCATCTGGGGCTCTTGGACAGGACCATCAAATCTGGCAGTGAAGAGAAAAACTCGAGAATGGACATTAGTTTTTGACCAATTCAATTACATAAGCAAACAAGATATCTTTTTTCATATTCTGCTGCTGAGGGAAGAATGCACCTAACTTGGGACTAGACCCAAACAAAATTTCGTAGGTGACAGCTTTTCTGGGTCTCTGGGAGTGTGCCTTACGCTAAACAGTGCAATTGGGATGTGTCATGCCATCATTTGCGTGTCTCTTG
The DNA here is from genome assembly GCA_033576555.1 of Oophaga sylvatica. NCBI lineage: Eukaryota > Metazoa > Chordata > Amphibia > Anura > Dendrobatidae > Oophaga > Oophaga sylvatica. The sequence continues at coordinate 540,465,033 of JARQOD010000001.1, forward strand.
GGCAATTTTCAGCATCCTATTCTTAAGTGTTCCGTTCAGTCTTTCTACCTTCCCGCTGCTCTGGGGGTGGTAAGGAGTGTGTAGGCCTAGGTCTGACCCTACTGCTAATCGGGTCTCGTGTGTCAGATTTGCTGTGAATGCGGGTCCCTGATCACTTTCTATCATTTCTGGAACCCCGTATCTGCACACTATTTTCAGAAAATAGCTTCTTTGCAGTAGTCTTTGCTGACTTGGAACGCTTCTGTTCATCTTGAAAATACTTTTTTGACCACAATGGTGTATTTGAATCCTTCACTTGGCGATATCTGGATGTGGTCTATCTGGATCCTTTGAAGCTGGTAGAGTGGTCTTTCCAGATGAGGTGAGGGGACTTTCTTCCATACGTCCAGGCTTGCATTTGCCGCAGGTCAGACAGCTGCTGGTGAATTTGGCTGTTAGGGTGGAGATCCCTGAAGCGAAACAGTAAGCACCAATCAGATCATTCATCTGTGTCTTTGATATGTGGGTGTGGGTCCATGTGCCCATTGGACCACCATAGGGTGCATACTTTGTGGTAGTCAGAGTTTGAAGTCCATTATTGATAGCCTTCCTTCTTCACGTGTTGCTTTTTTCGCATTCAGCTCTTCTTCTCCTTTTGGAGCTTGGTCTTGCAACTTCTTGAGCAGATCCCAGGACATCTTTTTGTCAGGTTTCTTGTCTTCAGTCGTCATGTAGTAGCCATCCGGCTCTACGACCTCTCCCACTTCTCCATGTTGTCTTCCTTTGGCCGCTTCTTTGGCTGCCATGTCCGCCATGTTATTGCTTCACGCCTCTTCTGTTCTCAGTTTTCCATGCACTTTGATTTTTCAAATTGCCACCATTTTGGAAGTTGGAGTACACCCAGCAGGTCCCTGAAGGCTCCATGATGCTTCACGGTTGTCCCGTTTGCTGTGATGAAGTCCCTTGTAGCCCAGATGGGCCCAAAGTCGTGTGCTATGCCATGCGAGTACCTGTAGTCGGTGTAGATGTTTGCAGTCTTGCCTTCTGCCATCTGGCAGGCCTTCGTCAGCGCTATCAGTTCTGCTTCCTGGGCTGACAGGCTAGGTGACAGACTTCTGGACTACAGGATTTCTTGATTAGAAAAAGAAAAGAAAAAAGCAGTGGAAATTCATATAAAATAACCTTTATTTATAAATAAAAATAAAACAACAAACAAAGACAAGTGCATGGTGAAAGAGAAAGTAGATGGCCACAATGGTGCCAGCACAAAAAAACGCAAATCAAGGGACAGGGGTCCATCTACCCACCAATAATTCACATTACATAAACGCTGTCCTAGTCATAGGATAATCACAGACATGTCATAATGCTCAATAGCGCAATACTAATATCCTATGACCAAACATAGCTAAAATATACCTGTAATAGTGAATAGGAAGCGGACCACCAGCCCACCCCAACGCGCGTTTCGGAGCCTCACTCCTTCCTCAGGGGGCCTATTATGGCACTACCTATACTTTCTTATATACTAGATACATTAGTGCCAACAGGTGACATCGCGGCAAAAAACATATACTGCACACATGCCATGAATCATAAATCAGTTACCCGCTGCTTAGTACGCCGCATGGACCGGCCTCCCCACCTGCAGGACGCGCATCCGCCATGGATGCCATCACCGGAACTACGTGGGGCCCCACGTGACCGGAAGATGGACATCCAGAGGGAAAAATGCGAGTCACGAGGTAGGGGAAGTCGGCGCATGCGCACAACAAAACTGAAGTGACGGTGGCCATTTCTAACAAGGGCAAATCCCCAAGTATGTAATAGCAGCCCACTATGTATATATGTCACACATATCAACCATCACAGGATAAGCGGTACATGGAGGAAGTGCATACCATACAAATACAATAATCGGCGGCAATTACCAGCAAAATTGCTGATGAGGGCACAACCGATATATAAGAACGATATTAAACAGACGAATGGACACTAATCGCCCCATATACATACATACATGTATATACACATCCCCCATATAATAAACAACCTATAATGGTACAATACACATACATAATAAAACAGAGTATCAGCGGGCAAAACAAAACAATGTGGTATATAGCATATAGAAAAAAACTTACAACATATGCTTAATATATCATGTATCAAAACACTAAGCACGTCACAATGCCATATACACATATACCATAAAAAACAAAAAATAAAAAATAACAAAAAACAAAAAGCATCAGGCATGGTGTGATCATATACCCATAATATAAGAAACATAATATAAAAAATAAACAATACACACAACAAACACAGAAAACATGGCACATGGTCAATATATAGTAAACTACATGATAGATGTCCTCAATTTCTTCAAAAATTGCTGTGTTGATAGAAGCGATGTCACATCTCATGAGAATCACCAGATAGAAACAAATGATGAAAGCTACAAAAAATTAAAAAACATTAGTAAAAATATAAAAACAATGCTGACACCAAAAGTGTACATCAATATGGGCAGGAATGGGGATTAAAGAAATGGGGCAAATGAAATATTCTCATTAAGGCCTTTCGGGCATATGGTATCCAATGTCCAGATCCATTTAGACTCCAATTGCCCTAGCCTCTTAGTAAAATTGCCGCCCCTAATATTAATGTTGAGCAGCTCAATGCCACGCACTCTGAGCTGAGTACTGTCACATTGATGGAACTCAAAGAAATGACGCGGCAACGTCTTGAGGGTGGATGCATCAGCGCAGGAAGAGGCCGCCTGATACATGATATATTAGGAAAATGTTGTAAGTTTTTTTCTATATGCTATATACCACATTGTTTTGCCCGCTGATACTCTGTTTTATTATGTATGTGTATTGTACCATTATAGGTTGTTTATTATATGGGGGATGTGTATATACATGTATGTATGTATATGGGGCGATTAGTGTCCATTCGTCTGTTTAATATCGTTCTTATATATCGGTTGTGCCCTCATCAGCAATTTTGCTGGTAATTGCCGCCGATTATTGTATTTGTATGGTATGCACTTCCTCCATGTACCGCTTATCCTGTGATGGTTGATATGTGTGACATATATACATAGTGGGCTGCTATTACATACTTGGGGATTTGCCCTTGTTAGAAATGGCCACCGTCACTTCAGTTTTGTTGTGCGCATGCGCCGACTTCCCCTACCTCGTGACTCGCATTTTTCCCTCTGGATGTCCATCTTCCGGTCACGTGGGGCCCCACGTAGTTCCGGTGATGGCGTCCATGGCGGATGCGCGTCCTGCAGGTGGGGAGGCCGGTCCATGCGGCGTACTAAGCAGCGGGTAACTGATTTATGATTCATGGCATGTGTGCAGTATATGTTTTTTGCCGCGATGTCACCTGTTGGCACTAATGTATCTAGTATATAAGAAAGTATAGGTAGTGCCATAATAGGCCCCCTGAGGAAGGAGTGAGGCTCCGAAACGCGCGTTGGGGTGGGCTGGTGGTCCGCTTCCTATTCACTATTACAGGTATATTTTAGCTATGTTTGGTCATAGGATATTAGTATTGCGCTATTGAGCATTATGACATGTCTGTGATTATCCTATGACTAGGACAGCGTTTATGTAATGTGAATTATTGGTGGGTAGATGGACCCCTGTCCCTTGATTTGCGTTTTTTGTGCTGGCACCATTGTGGCCATCTACTTTCTCTTTCACCATGCACTTGTCTTTGTTTGTTGTTTTATTTTTATTTATAAATAAAGGTTATTTTATATGAATTTCCACTGCTTTTTTCTTTTCTTTTTCTATGCGTAGCTGTTGCAGTGTTTCATACATTGTCCTGATGTCCACACATATGTGCTTTGATGTTATGACTAGCATAATAATTTTCTTGTGATTTGGTACATTTACATATGTGTGATGGTTGGTGTTGTTGCTATTTCTTACATATCTTTTGCTGTGTTATGCACAGGTTTGGCAGTGACCATGGACTATCGAGCAAAGGAGAAAACCTGGCTCACACAAGTTGAGCAGGTGTTTGGTGCTGGAGGGAGTAATGTGCAGCCAATGGGTGATTCTTGCTGGGATGATAGGCTGTCACAGACTAGGACATTGCTCTTTAAACGGACAAGAGCATGGTGGAACCGGCTGTTCCTTGAGAAATATGTTTCTAACAAAATGATCCCTAGGGGTCTCAGGGTTAAAGTGATACCCACATTTCCGGTTGAAGACATGGACTTTAGAGTTAAATGGGAGGAAGCATGTGATATATGCTCTTTTACATTTTTGAATCTCCTCATCAATCTCAATTCTACAAATATTATTGATATGGATAAAACCATTGATAAATCCCTGATTGAGTTACGTAAGGATTGTCCAACTGACAAAATTCAACGTTTTGAGTCCGATCTTGACAAAGATTTGGACTCATTAGTCCAGAAAATCCAGGACAATCAATTGATTAAGTTATAACCGTGATCTTAGAGATTACCAGAACAAAAAAGTTTATCTATGGCGAAATAGTAATCAATCTGGCATGCATAGGACATCATCCATGACATCTGTTTCCTCCTCTGGTGCACACTCTGATATCTCTTCAGCTTCCAACAGTACCATTGACATACATAGGCTGCGTGATCACGCATATCATCCATATAGAAGGCGCCCTACTAATGTGTCTGAGGCGAATCGCAGGGACAATAAGGTGATTAACCTCAGTGATTACAATCTCACAGAGGTGGATCTTTCACTTTTGGGTAAGGGTCTGTCCTTTTCTCCCACACCGGGTTATGATAAATTTCTGTCCATTAAGGACTTGCACATCTTTGCTCGTTCATTGCTGTTTAAACGGTACTTCTATAATGAAGAATTTAACCATCTTTTTCCTACAGAAGAGGAACAGGAGGCAGTGAGAGTCCTGGAAGAGTTGTTGTTAGAGCATAATGAAGGAGGTAAGATTCCTCCATCCATCCGTCCGAGATCCATAAAGTTCCCACCATTTTCATCTTGTCCCAGCATCGATATGTTTGTCCGGGTGGTGACTGATGAATTGAAAAACATTCCCAGTTTGGTAAGGGAGACAATCTGACTAAAAATGAACGTACTCGGCTGAGAGTTTTACAAAATCTACCTGACATAGTGATAAAGCCAGCTGATAAAGGTGGCAATGTCGTCCTGTGGCCAAAGCAAATGTATGAGAGGGAAGCGTTTAAACAACTTAATAATCCTACTTGTTATAGGAAATTAACATACAATCCCCTCTCTGCATTTAGCTGCCAACTTGATACCATTCTTAAAAGAGCGATTGATGGAGGCATTGTCACCAGGGAACTGGCCTTGGCACTCACTGTCAAAGAACCCACCATTGCTACGCTTTATTTGCTACCAAAAATTCATAAAGACATTAAGTCACCACCCGGCAGACCTATCGTGTCTGGTATGGGGAACTATCTCGAACACATTAATAGATGGATTGATTACTACTTACAACCACTGGTACTCAACCTCCCCTCCTTCCTCAAGGACACTGGTGATTTATTGCGGAAGGTCGATGGACTGTGTTTAGACAGTGATTCTCTATTTGCTTCAGTTGATGTTGAATCATTATACACGAATATCCGTCATTCTGATGGCTTGAAGGCGGTAAAGTTTTTTCTTGATATGTCTACCATTTCGTCAGGACTTAAAGATCTCATCCTGGAGCTTTTAGAGTTCACATTGACACACAACTTTTTTGTGTTCAAGGGATCTTTCTACCTACAGCTCCAGGGAACGGCTATGGGAGCGGCCTTTGCGCCATCCTATGCCAACTTGTTCCTGGGGTTGTGGGAGAGAGATCTCTTCCTGTCTGACGGATTGGGGTCAATTGAGCGTGTCCTATTGTGGGCACGCTATATTGACGATATCTTTTTTGTCTGGCAGGGCACCTCCATCGACCTTCTGCAATTTATATCAGTTTTGAACAGCAATGACATGAATATACGACTTACCCCGGTGTGGGATAAGGACAATATTGATTTTTTGGATGTGACTATTCGAAGGGATAATACGGGGATGATTAAGACGGATATTTTTCGGAAAACAACTGCTACTAACACTTTGTTACATGCATCATCATGCCATCCACAACACATGATCAGGGCTATCCCTGTGGGACAGTTTCTCCGATTACGGAGGATATGTTCCACCGATGAGGATTTCAAAATTCGGGCAGATGAATTAAAAACTCGCTTTCTAGCCCGTGGCTACTCTAGACGTTCACTCAAAAAGGCGTACCATCGCGCCAAATATTCCAATCGTAATGATCTTCTTTATGGTATCCAAACACAGGATAAGCAGGACATGTCTAGGTTTGTGACGGCTGCCATCCACAGCATCATCTTGTTCGAGCAGCTCTTGAAAGAGCGTGGCCAATTTTAAAGGTGGACCCGATAATTAAGAAATTCCTACCGGATCGCCCAATGGTTACATTCCGTAGGGCACGGAATTTACGAGATATCCTGGTTAAGAGTCATTATTCATACTCACCTATGCCCACTTTTTTGGATAGTTTTACTCTTGTTGGTGGATGTGTTCCGTGCGGAAAGTGTGTCGCCTGCCCCAACATTGTACGCAGTACAACCTTTTTCAGTGCTGATGGTTCGCGTGAATATAAAATAAAACAGCGTATTACGTGTGTGTCGCGGTATGTGATCTATTATGCCACATGTCCATGCGGACTGATTTATGTGGGTTTAACGACCAGACAACTTAAGGTACGCGTTCGTGAACATGTTCTGGGGATTCAGGCGGCCTCTTCCTGCGCTGATGCATCCACCCTCAAGACGTTGCCGCGTCATTTCTTTGAGTTCCATCAATGTGACAGTACTCGGCTCAGAGTGCGTGGCATTGAGCTGCTCAACATTAATATTAGGGGCGGCAATTTTACTAAGAGGCTAGGGCAATTGGAGTCTAAATGGATCTGGACATTGGATACCATATGCCCGAAAGGCCTTAATGAGAATATTTCATTTGCCCATTTCTTTAATCCCCATTCCTGCCCATATTGATGTACACTTTTGGTGTCAGCATTGTTTTTATATTTTTACTAATGTTTTTTAATTTTTTGTAGCTTTCATCATTTGTTTCTATCTGGTGATTCTCATGAGATGTGACATCGCTTCTATCAACACAGCAATTTTTGAAGAAATTGAGGACATCTATCATGTAGTTTACTATATATTGACCATGTGCCATGTTTTCTGTGTTTGTTGTGTGTATTGTTTATTTTTTATATTATGTTTCTTATATTATGGGTATATGATCACACCATGCCTGATGCTTTTTGTTTTTTGTTATTTTTTATTTTTTGTTTTTTATGGTATATGTGTATATGGCATTGTGACGTGCTTAGTGTTTTGATACATGATATATTAAGCATATGTTGTAAGTTTTTTTCTATATGCTATATACCACATTGTTTTGTTTTGCCCGCTGATACTCTGTTTTATTATGTATGTGTATTGTACCATTATAGGTTGTTTATTATATGGGGGATGTGTATATACATGTATGTATGTATATGGGGCGATTAGTGTCCATTCGTCTGTTTAATATCGTTCTTATATATCGGTTGTGCCCTCATCAGCAATTTTGCTGGTAATTGCCGCCGATTATTGTATTTGTATGGTATGCACTTCCTCCATGTACCGCTTATCCTGTGATGGTTGATATGTGTGACATATATACATAGTGGGCTGCTATTACATACTTGGGGATTTGCCCTTGTTAGAAATGGCCACCGTCACTTAAGTTTTGTTGTGCGCATGCGCCGACTTCCCCTACCTCGTGACTCGCATTTTTCCCTCTGGATGTCCATCTTCCGGTCACGTGGGGACCCACGTAGTTCCGGTGATGGCGTCCATGGCGGATGCGCGTCCTGCAGGTGGGGAGGCCGGTCCATGCGGCGTACTAAGCAGCGGGTAACTGATTTATGATTCATGGCATGTGTGCAGTATATGTTTTTTGCCGCGATGTCACCTGTTGGCACTAATGTATCTAGTATATAAGAAAGTATAGGTAGTGCCATAATAGGCCCCCTGAGGAAGGAGTGAGGCTCCGAAACGCGCGTTGGGGTGGGCTGGTGGTCCGCTTCCTATTCACTATTACAGGTATATTTTAGCTATGTTTGGTCATAGGATATTAGTATTGCGCTATTGAGCATTATGACATGTCTGTGATTATCCTATGACTAGGACAGCGTTTATGTAATGTGAATTATTGGTGGGTAGATGGACCCCTGTCCCTTGATTTGCGTTTTTTGTGCTGGCACCATTGTGGCCATCTACTTTCTCTTTCACCATGCACTTGTCTGTTTGTTGTTTTATTTTTATTTATAAATAAAGGTTATTTTATATGAATTTCCACTGCTTTTTTCTTTTCTTTTTCTATGCGTAGCTGTTGCAGTGTTTCATACATTGTCCTGATGTCCACACATATGTGCTTTGATGTTATGACTAGCATAATAATTTTCTTGTGATTTGGTACATTTACATATGTGTGATGGTTGGTGTTGTTGCTATTTCTTAGGATTTCTTGATTGCTGGTCACTGCACTTCCTGTGTGGAAACTTCTTCATCATCTGCAAATCTGGAGCCATCCAAGTAGAGGATAAATTCTTTAAATTTTGTTCTGGAAAGTCCATATTGTATCCCCCCTTGGGAGTGGGAGTAGAGTAGCCGGGATGAGGACTGTAGGTCTGGAGACGGTGACATTATGAGACAAAAGTGATAGAGGCGCCACAAAGATGCCTGGCGGTGGGGAGATTATTGTTGGTTGAGCTTGATTGAAGATTGCCAAGATGTCGTGTGGAGTGAGAGTTTCCAGTGGCTGTCCAAGAATAATGTCAGCAACCTTGTCCAGGAAGGTGTGTGCTGCAGATACTGCCGTCAGGCAGGAGGGTGCTCCTCTTGCAACTGGATCCAAGCGAGCTGAGAGGCAGCCTAAAAGTCTCTGTTTTCCCCGTGAATCCGTGCCAGGACTCTAGTAGACTTCTTTCTTCCATCAGGTAGATGGAAAGACTTCTCGTAGTCAGGTAGGCCTGGTGTTAGCGCTGAGACTGTGGAGTTCTTCCAATCTCCTGAATGGGTTGAAGGCTGCGTCCGACAGAAGGAGCGGGGTTGCGTTGATGCAAGCGCACAGAGGCTGCATTAGGACTGAGGCATCAGGGATCCAGGTTCTGCAATACGACACTAGACCAGGGAAGGTCTGCAGCATTTTTGGAGTTGTTGGGGGAGCCATCTTCTCCACAGTGGTCTTCCAGTCTTTTGACATGTGTTTCGTCTGGTGGGCAATACAGTGTCCTAGGGATGTAACTTGCTTCTGACATCACTGGACTTTGTTCTTCCAGACCTTGCGTTGCTGTTCTTCCAGGTAGAGTAGGAGAGACAAGAAATGGACTATGCAGGTGTCGATGTCAACCACACAAAAGAGAAGGTCATCCACGTGTTGTAGAAGAGTGACTCTTGCATATTCTGCAATCCAGTTGACGAGGATGGAGGACATTGTCTTGGTGAAACTTGAAGGGCTTGTTTTGAGCACCTTGAGGCAACACTGTCCATATGCACTGCACTGGTGCGTGAAGGCAGGCCTCCAGGTGGAGGGGAAACACTGAAGAAGGTACTGGCCAGGCTGATCACCGTGAATACCGTTGCGGTGACTGGGACTTTTAAGAGCAGAGTGTGACGGTTCAGCACTGTTGGGGTTTCAAATACCGTAGCCTCTTTCACGGCCTCCAGGCCTTGCACCATTCTGAACTCAGTGGGGTTTACAGTCTTTTTCTTCACTGTGGAAAGCTGGTATTGATTCCGATGGGCGAGGCAGCCCAGTTTGGCCTTGTCCTTCAGTATGCGGCAGGGGACTCCCATCTGCTGGCGCAGAGCTGGCGGGAAAACAAGCCGTCTACTAGGATCCACATCATGAGAGATGACGACCAGCTGGCTTTCTTGTTCTCCACCAAGACAGTCACTGTGTTAGCACCTGCTCTGGTCACAGGGGGTCTTCTTGTTGGGACGTCTCCTTAACCGGCTGCTTTTTTCTCAGCACGGGCCATCAGTAGTTTCTTTTTCTCCAGCTCGGTCTCAGGTCAGTATTTGTGCACAAGTTTGAAGAGCTGAGTGGCCTTTTGCCGGTCTAGGGCCTGGGTGAACTGGTTGATTGCAGGGGGCACCTCCTGGTGCTTGCAAAAGATGAACCTCTGGCGTTGGAGCCGGATGAGGTGTTGCCATTCCATGAAGCGAGTAGGGTCCTTCTTGAGTTGAATATCCTGGCCAATGTCAAAGTTCTCAGGCCGTCTTCTTAGGCGAGTTCACTTAGACCTTCAGTTGGTCAGAGACATCTTGACTCTGGGTGATGGAGTGGCTTTTCTGGTACTATGTCCAGCACCTCCTGTGATAGGTCTGCAGTGTGGTTGCTCCTGTTTCTTCTTGGGTCAGGGGTGAAGAAAAGTGTCATGGTCCCATCTTCCTGGAACACTCTGGTCGCTTTCAGCTTCTGCAGTAAGTCCACTCCCAATAGGTTGAGGGTGCAGGTCTTTGACACAACAAACTGGGACATGATGGAGTGTTCTGGCTGAGTCCACACGCTCAGGGGCTTCATAATCTGGAAATATCTGACTTGACCATCAATTCCCATGCAGGAAGCAGAAGATTCTGATAGATAGGTGAGGTTGCGGAGTTCCACAAGAAAAGATCTGACTACGCCATCCACTCTCAGGATATTGGTCCCACTGGTGGGGTTCCCTGTGGACTTGGTGTGCTCCTGTCCTATGGACGGGGTTCTTCACTGCTTTCTGTGTTTCTTCTTCTTCTTTGCGAAGTCGGTGTTCTGCACCGGTTCCGGAAATGACCAAACTCGCCACAGTTGTAACACCGGACATCCCTTCTGTCCCGGCGGGACTCAATCCTTTTTGCTACTGCGAGCAGGGTATCCATTGCTATTGACGTGTACTCAGGCCTGGCTACTACCAGTGGTTTCCTGATTGGTTCTCTCAGTCCATGCACAAAAGCCTGTGCCAACATCCGTCTGTGTGTCTGATCATGGGTAATGAGGCCCAAATCTTGAAACACTTGCATTACTTTGTCATGGTACTTCTCTACAGACTCTGTCTTGTCTTGACTCATGTCATGTAGGCTGAGAGTTTGTCCTGTCAGTCTGCTTTTGGCCCACTCTCTGAGCTGCTCAATTAGCTTTGGTCCTGTCTCCCAGGCATACGCATCTAACTCTGCTGGAAGCTTGAAGTGTTCTCTCATAATTGACCAGAATTCATCACCTGCTTTTATTTCCATTTCGGTCCAGAGATCAATCCAGGCTGCTGCATACGTTCGCTGGATCTGCTGCATTTTTTGGCAAAATGGCATGGGGTGTATCCCTTGGTCTGGCAGCATACTGATCACCTGGCTTGGGATGAAGGGCTCATAGGATGGTGCCTATACCTGTCCCTGCTCTCTTGGTGTTTGTGAGTTTTCTTCCCTAGTATTGGGCAGCATGTGTGACGTTGCATCTTCATCTTCATCAGATAAGAAGTGACATGGTGTACTTGGTGCATACACTGGGTGAGATTTGGTCTTAAAAGTTGTCTTGCTGCATGGGGATTTCCCACTTCCTTGCTGAGGCTGCGGTGGATCAGTGTCATGGTTCCATGCTGGCAGCCCTGCTCGGCACTGAGGTTCCTCATTTGTGTCTGTAGCTACACTACCCCCCCTGTGAAGCCATAGCTGTGGGCTCTGCTAGTTGTTGTGTCTGGGGGCTACCTGAAACATTTTATGTAGGGAGATTTGCACTTTCTTCTCCTGATATAATGACTGGCAATGTTTGTACTGTGCTTGGGATAGACAGGGTGCCCTGTGCTGGAGGCACTGAATACAGGGACACCACATTGCTTTGATTGGGCGTTGACCCAGTTGATAACGAAGTAGAAAAAAAAGGAAGAGAAGGGAGGTGTGAGGGAGGAGCGAGGGAAAGAGGAGGGGGGAGAGATGGCGGGGAGAGAGGAAAAAATGAAGGAGGAGAGGGTGAAGAAGAGGTGGGATGTGCCTGAGAGGAGGAAGGAGGAGAGCAAGCACGAGCAGGTGGGTGTGGTGTGGGAGGAGAAAGGGAGGAAAAGGAAAGAGGGGAGGGAGAGAAGAGTGAAAGGGGGAAAGGAGAGAAAGATGGAGGAGAGAGAGAGGAGAAAGATGGAGGGGGAGAAGTAGAAGAAGATGAAGAAGATTTGAGAGTTGGAGAGGAAGAGATAGAGGAAGAGGAAGAAAATGGATGTGTCAGAGATGTGAGGGAGGGGAAAGAAGGAATGAGAGGGATGGCAGCGAGGAAAGAGGAGAAAAGTCTGAAGAAGAAGGAGAAAGGGACTGAGAGAAGAAAAAGGAGGGTGTCCCCCCTGTGACTCTTGAGAGGGGATGGTTGAAACAAAAATGCCTTCTCCCTGTGGAGAGATGCGGGGAGCGTTTTTCCCTGTACAAGGCTCCTTATTCAATGAGAGCAGACTACACCTGTCCCGTGTCTCCACATGATGGACATGTGATGTGTGTGACTCTGAATTCTGCACTTGTGACATGTCAGTGATCATTTTCTCAAAGACGATTTAACACCTTTTCAATCTTATTCACATAAAAAATCACTTCCTGGTCCGTTCAAATTAACTTGCTGTACCTTCTACACGATGCACCACTGCTCTTTTATAGCAGACAGTACTCTATTAACAAACTTTCCCGTTACCTTTCAAACAAAAAAACAAGAAAAAAAAAAACATTTCATTATGCAGCGTAAAGTCTGCCTTTCCATTTGCTTCTCACGTACTCTGACCTTCTATTCACATGCCTAGCCCTTCGATTCTCACGTACTGTGTCTATTCCAAAAACCTATTCAACAAAGGTGATTAAAAATCTGAAAACTGCTGCATTCTGGTTCTGTGTGTCTTCGCTGAATGCCTGATGGGAGGGGTAAGTCAAGCCGCTGCGCAGTTTGTGTGTGTGTTCTCCCTCAGCCTGCAGTTTCCTTATCTGTGCTTCTGACTTTGGTCTAAAGCAAGCTAGTAGAGAAAAAAAAAAAATGGTTGGAGAATAAAACTCTAAAATAAATTGATTAGAAAAAAAAATCTCTCCAAAATCATTTAAAAATGTACTTAAAAGAAAAACTTTAAAAACAAAAGTTAGATTTAGTAAAAACTCTAGAAAAAGAAAAAATAAATTCACCAAAAAGGGAGAAAAGAAAAACCGTATTAATCATAAAACTCTGAAAAACAACCCATGTTACTAAAACAGCTAAAAAAAACAGAAAAGAGGTGGAAAAACTGATTGTAAAATGATAAAAACAAAAAGAAAAGTACTTTAAAACTTTTGTCTGGTAGCGTAGGCTTTTTCCTACCGCCTTCTGGAATGTCATCTCGCTGCTGCCAGCACTTCCCCCCTCCCTTATATCTCTGCTTGCTGTCTCTACAGGCACTGAAATCACGTATCAAAAAAAAAAAAAAAAAATTATTATCCCTCAGAATAGCAAAAAATGAATATAGTTCAGTCTGAATGCCTAAGAATTTTCACGCTTCAGCCTGTAGCAAAAAAACTAGCTTAAAAAGATCAGAACCAGGAAACAGATGTGACAACGTGATTAGCAGAGGAGGGGGGGTCAAAGGGGTTTCTCGCTGCTACAGCCAGCAGTGAATGAGATACTGACAGAGCGCACGCTGCTCTGAATGACATTTAAAGCGACAGTACCTGCAAGACAGACAGTTGACACGTACAATGAGACAGACACCCGGGAGAATACGAATCCCTCTTTTGATGATCTGTGACACATACAAGCTGCTCTGGTAACTGATAACTCACCAATTGCACTGAGCACGCCGATGCTCCAGGTCTACCACTTCTTAAAGTGCGCCGGTCACAGTAATCTGTAATAGCCTGTACAAAATTCCCACCCTTCACACCTGGAATACTGGGAGTGTCTCCCTCCGATGTGTGAAAAAATTTGTGAGAATTTATCCAAACAAAGCCCCCACCCTTCACACCTGGAATACTAGGATTGTCTCCCTCCGATGTGTGAAAGAATTTGGCTTTTCCGGCTATACAGCTTCCAGAAATCAGCAGGCAAAAACACAGTCACCGTTCCAACTTTTCTCCCGGTTCACATAAAACATGAAACACATACACAGCACAGCAGCAAACAACTCGGCTTATATCCCAGGGCTTTTGGATAAGGGTATGGACTTTTTACACTACCTGGGAATGCGGTGATGACCATGTCCGACCGGCTAGAAGTGTAGGCTAGGACAAGGCACAGGGAACATTCAGGTAAGATGACAGAGTTTTCTTACCTTACTTATGGAGCTGCAGTCTCCGTCCCTTGTGCCAAGGCCAGGGCCAACACCCCCGTCTCTCCGGTCGGCCGGGTCCTCGTGCGTTTCGTCAAATGCCCCGCGTTGGGCGCCAACTGTTATAGAAATTTAATTAGGATAAATTTATCCTTCAGTGTTTGCTGCTTGCCGTTCCCAATTCTCTATTAAATGTCTTTTTGAGCGCTCAGAACGAAATGAAACTGTCCACAACGGAAGTGTCAGTATAGCAGTTTGTCAAGACCTTTCATTTATTATTCATTCAAGGTTTTATACGTTTACAAAAAGGGGCTGGCTAGTCAATTAACATACAATTAAAAGCTGCTAGATTATTGGCTGTTCTAGTGTAAGTATGATAATTATGATAAAAGGGCTGAAGTTGCAGATTTATTGTTTTATGTTCTTTTGCCCTAGCTTTCTTGCATGACTAGAAAAGTAAACAATAGATATCTACTAAGACTATGTACTTGTTCCTTATGAAGGCCAGAGTCGTTTAAAACGACTGATTATAGCTGGCATCAGCTTTTGCATAGATATGTGTGAGCACAGGATTTTTAGCAAGTGAGATCTATCTAACTGTGAATGCATATATATGAATATACTTTGAATATATGGAATACATATATATTTCCATGACAGTCCCCCCTTAGATACCACTTGCCCTAAAAACCTGCTCCTGTCCCAAAGCGCTGCAACTCTTTTGTGCTGCCGGCGGGTTGAGAATATGCTCAGATAGATTGAAGCGCATTATTGCTGGATATTGTAGGCCGAACCTAATGTTTTTGTCAGCCAGCAACTTACACACCGAGTTGAAGGCCCTGCGTCTGGTCGTCACCATGGCCGAATAGTCCTGAAACATCAGAACTTTGTGCCCTTCGTAGGATAGGTGCACTTTCTTCCTGTAAGCAGTGAGTAGACGAATTTTGTCTTGAAAGTCAAGGACCTTGAATATCACCGGTCTGGGTCTGTCATGGTCTTTTCCCCTCTGCGGGCCTATTCTATGTGCTCTCTCAACCGCCATTGAACCAGATGTTAGTTGAATGTCCAAGGCTCCCGGAAGCCATTCAGATGTTAATTTTAGCAATTCAGAGGGATGTATGGACTCAGGTAGTCCTATCAGTTTCAAGTTATTGTGTCTAGATCGGTTTTCTAAGTCGTCCACTTTGGATTGAAGCTCTGTGACGACTTTCTCTTTTCCCTCTAGACGTTCTGCCATTTCCCTGGTAACATCCTCCAGATCAGAGATACGTTGTTCAGCCTCATCCAGGCGAGTGCCCTGACTATTAAGTTGTGATATTATAGAGTCTATTGAGGTTTGAAGAGTGGCGAATCTAGAGTCTATTTCGGGCATAAGGCGTTTCATGATGGCATCCGCTATTGAATGAGAAGTCTCGCTACTGGTATCAGAGGTAGATTTAGGCGAGGATGAGCCTTGTTGGTTTCGAGAAGAGGCACGGCCTCCTTTAGTTTGTTTGCCCACAAATTTATCCATACTTAGCGACATTGGTGAGAAGATAGAAGCCGGTGATGTCTGAGTTAAGAAACGTTACATTAGAATCTGCTATGTAGCATGTAACTCCTTTATGGAGCGTATAGAATATTAGTCTCTTGCTGTTTACCTTTATTTATAGAGGTTAAGTAACCTTGAAAGTCAGAGAGGACAAATATAATCCTCTAAGTTGTAAACAGAATAATGTGTCACTGAGTGAGGACTTCACCAGGTTACACTGCTGCCAAAGGGTTAATAAAGTCAATATTAACTGTCCTCTAGGTCCTGTATTGTGTGTAGTCTCTGAGGTAATCCCCTTGTGATTTCTTAAGGGTATGCCACACTAAACAAGGTTGTTAACGAGATCGCTAAAAAACGTCACTATTTAGCGATCTCGTTAGTGACGCTATTGTGTGTGGCATGTAGCAACGATGTGGCCCCTGCTGTGATCTCGCTGATCGTTCACTAGAGTTCTGGACCGTATTTTTATCGTTGGCGTCCCGCTGGCGTCCCGCTGGTGAGCATATATTGCTGAGTGTGGCACCTTTTGTGAACGATGTGCGACCTCGTTGACGACGCATTAGTCAGCGGCACAGGCGGGACTCTGTTTTCTTTCGTTAACGCCCTTCAGCTCCGATTGGTGGCCACAAAATCACCTCAGCTATTATAACTGCGCCCACATCCATTGTTCCCAGAGCACTTTATGGTCTCTTTGTGCGTTGTTGCGAGAATAGTATCGTGTGTCGGAGTTTTGCGATCCTGTTTGTGGCGCAGTGGTGGGTTTTTGCGATCCTGTCTGAGTCGCTAGAGCACCATCCATCCCCATTTGATTTGGATCTTCGGAATATTTGGATTCAAGGTACATATTGTTTGTGATGTTGTTTGATAATGGTTTTTGACCTTTTTTTTTTTTTCATCTGCTTTATTTATTTTACACCCCTGACCTTTTTTTTTTTTTTTCGTCTGCTTTATATATTTTACACCCCCCCACCATTTTAGACGTTTGTAAACTGTATATTAAATGTTAACTGAAAAGTTTAATATATATTTTTTATATATTTTTTATTTTATTCTGTATTTTATTTTGTTTAAACACTTTATTAATAGTAATTAATTAGTAATTAAGTTTTCTCTTCTTTACCGTACAGGTTGCACATAATGAACCTGTCCACCGTGGAGCGTATGATTGTGGCAGTTGCACTATCAATGGAGGCAGATCGACAAGAAGAGGCGCGGGTGGAAGAGAGGCACTCCAAGCGAAAGCGTCGCATGTGGACCAGGGAATGGCTGGAGCAGAGGTCCAAATTCTCCCACATGCATCTAGTGAGGGAGTTGCAGGAGAAGAATCCGCAGGATTTCCGGAATTATCTACGGATGTCGGAGGATTCATTCAAGCTCCTATTGGAAGCTGTGAGGCCACTCATTGAACGGCAGGATACCCAGATGCATGCAGCTGTTTCAGCAGAGGAACGTTTGGCAGTAACGCTGCGATTTATGGCAACCGGACGTTCAATGAAGGATTTGCAATATTCTGCTGCAATTTCTCGGTCGCTGCTTGGAGAACTAATTCCGGAGACATGCAACGCCATCGTCCGCAGTTTACGGAGCTACATGCCTTTTCCCAAATCAGTGGCGGAATGGCAAATTATTGCCTCTGATTTTGAACGGATTTGGCAGTTCCCAAACTGTGGTGGTGCCTTGGATGGCAAACATGTGCGGAT
This sequence comes from Oophaga sylvatica, assembly GCA_033576555.1. Classification (NCBI taxonomy): domain Eukaryota; kingdom Metazoa; phylum Chordata; class Amphibia; order Anura; family Dendrobatidae; genus Oophaga; species Oophaga sylvatica. The sequence goes on from JARQOD010000001.1 coordinate 540,482,586, forward strand.
CACGCAACCAGCCAACAGCGGATCCTTTTTTCATAATTACAAGGGCTACTTCAGCGTGATCCTCATGGCCCTTGTTAATGCAAATTATGAATTTATTGACGTTGATGTTGGCATGAACGGAAGGGTTTCTGACGGTGGCGTTTTGGAGCACACAAATTTTGGACAATGGTTGTTTAATGATAAACTTAACTTGCCAACCAACATGGACACCACCGCCAACCTAAACTTTGTTTTTGTGGGTGATGAAGCCTTCCCCCTTCATGAGCATCTTGTTAAACCGTATCCACAAAAGACTTTGACAGGGGAAAGGCGGATTTTTAACTACAGACTCTCTAGGGCACGGCGCGTTGTGGAGAATGCCTTCGGCATAATGGCCAACCGCTTCAGGGTTTTCCACACTCCAATCAACATGAAGCTGGAATCCATAGACTCTGTGGTGTTGGCCTGTTGTGTGCTGCACAATTTTCTACGCAAACGCGATGCTGGTACTTACAGTCCGCCAGGCTTCATGGACTCGGACAGCAATGGTGACGTGGTGCTTGGAGAATGGCGTGACAATGATCCCGCTATTGCAGGCATTCAACCTGTCAATCAAGGCAGGAGCAAGGACAATGCGAAGGCCGGCAGAGACAAGTACTGCCATTACTTTAATGGACCTGGTGCAGTGAGTTGGCAGCATCAGATATAGTTTGATTTTTATAATGTTTGACTTTACCCTTTTTTTAACAATGTTTTTATAATAAAATATTTTTATTTTAAAAATGCATTTGTGTTTTTTTTTCAATTATTTTACCTATATGGGAGAAGGGCTAATGATGGGTGAGATGTGGGGAGGGAGTAATGGGGATGGCAAAGAGACATGTTACCAGCAGCTGCAGTTTTTAAAATCTTTTCAAAGGCTTTTTGTGTTGTCTATTTTTTGTTTTACATTGTATCTACTTGTCACACACGGGGTCATGGGAGTACCATCAGTCATAGGAGTTAACTGTTAAAAAAATAAAGAAAAAAGTTTCAAATATTTTCAATTATTTTAAGGGCCTATTATAGTAACATATTAATACACCACAGCTGCATATATAAAGTTTAAATATGTAATATATATATTATAGTCATATATGAAAGGTTAAAAAACTGTTTGAAAATTCTTGTGAGGTAAAGGTCAACATTCACCAGGGAATCACAGCTATTCACAGATAAGCGACGTCATTATGATCGCAATGTGACTACTCACACACTGCAGCTACACAGATATGCAAACAGATATGCAAAGAGCCATTGTGATTGCAAAGGTGAGGATTATCGAGCCCCAACCATACAGATATGCGACGCTATTGTGATCGCTATGTGACTACTCACACACCAGCTACACAGATATGCAAACAGATATGCAAAGAGCCATTGTGATTGCAAAGGTGAGGATTATCGAGCCCCAGCCATAAAGAAATGCAACGTCATTGTGATCGCAATGAGATTACTACCACACAAGCTACACAGATATGCAAACAGATATGCAACAAGCTATTGTGATTTGCAAGGTGATTCGCGAGCCCCAGCCATAAAGAAATGCGACGTCATTGTGATCGCAATGTGACTACTCACACACTGCAGCTACACATATGCAAACAGATATGCAAAAAGCTATTGTGATTTGCAAGGTGAAGATTGTCACGAGCCCCAGCCATAAAGACATGACACCGCCATTGTGATCGCCTAGCTTGGAACAGTGGTATTGCGATTGCAACAGCATCTCATATCTGTGCTTGGCTGGCGCATGGCTGCTGCGGTCAATTTTCAATCGCAAAACCGTTTTGCGTCGCGAGTGCGGCCGCACATAACGTGCGCACGCTGTGACGTCATGGCGCTGGCGTCGCCCAATGTGCTGTTGTTTTTAATGGCGGCAATGGCGGCGGCGAGACAGCGACAGCGCGGCCCAAAATGGACGGACGAGGAGGTCCGTTATCTCATAAAGAAGACGGACCTCTGGGATTATCACTGCAGGCTACCTGTGGCGCATCCAATGCGCCACAAAAGGGTATGCCTGCAGAGGATCCGGCGGGGTCTGCAGAGGAGATTTAATGTGCGGCACACAAGAGCACAGATCAGAAAGAAGCTGGCGGACCTGCGATATCGCTCACGCGATAGGGTCGCCAGCATCCGGGCCCAGCTCCGCAGGCCTCTGAGTGAGTATTGATGAGGGTATCTGGATAGGTTATGTTTTGTGGGGTAGGCTACTTTCACACTTGCGTTTTTTAGCGCTGCGTTTCGAGCGCACAAGAAGCGCATTAAAAAAACGCATGCAAACGCTTATAAACGCTGCGATATTTAGTCGCATCAGCATGCGCATTTCGACAAAAAAACGCAGCGTTTGTCTGCGATTTCATGCGTTTTTGCATGCGTTTGGGTTTTTTTGGCGCATGCGTTGTCTATGTGTCACATTTCTATCATCTCTGTCTCCATCATCTCTGGCTCTATCATCTCTGTCTCCATCATCTCTGTCTCCATCATCTCTGTCTCAATCATCTCTGTCTCAATCATCTCTGTCTCAATCATCTTCTCAATCTCTCCCAATCATCTCTGTCTCAATCATCTCTGTCTCAATCATCTCTGTCTCAATCATCTCTTTTCTTTTTTTTTTTGACCGGAAAAAAAAATGCAACATGTAGCGTCTAGCGCGTATGGGCGCACACTGGGAAAATGCGCAGCGCACGACAAACGCACATGAACGCGTGCAAGCGCTAGACCCTGCGCCCACCATGTTAAAGATAGGGGAACATTGCGCATGCGTCCGATAGCGCAAGTTGCGCTGCGCAAAAAATCGCAGAGGATACGCCACAGACTGGATCGCAGAAAACCCCAACGTAGAACGTAGCAACCGAAATAGTGGCGTAAACTGGATCGCAGTAGCTACCAAGGCCAGCAGGACACACTGGAACGATGCTGGTGATTTGAAAGAACCGCTTCTGCTCGAGAGCAATGGAGAGGAGTGCTGATACGTCGTCTTTTATGACGCGGTCAACCAATCACAAAGCGGGAGAGCTGTGATAAATATCTATGACATACATAGTGACCACCAATCTGTGATGAGGGGCGTGCAAAAGGTTGCGCTCAGTCACGCCTATCGAGGTCGTGATCTTTCACAGTACATGCAGTGTGGCACGTCCCAACGACCGCCAAAGTCGGTAAAAAGATCGCTAACCGCTGATGCGCCGTTAATGAGATCGTCAAGTATGGCAGCTACTAGCGACCTTAAAATGATCATGCCAACGATAGCGTCGTTATCGTGATCGTTAGCGGGAACGTTTAGTGTGGCAGTACCTTCAGGCTGATTTATTTGAGCTCTGTAGCAGGGCCTCAGGGGTTAATCCTCTATCAGACAGACCTTGAGTACTTTATTGTTTCTGTCACCTCTTACAGGATGGTCAGCAACTTAAAACAATACAGCTCACAACAAGCCTGTAGTGCAGGGATACTGCTGAGGGCTGTGGCAGGGAGATGGCTTCTGTTGTAGTTAACCATCCCCCTATTGCCACTGCACTCACCTCCTCCGGCCCTAGATGCGATAACAGCCAGATCTTCAGGGCTTCACTGTTTGTTTGTTTTTTCACTCCCGGCTGGTGG
>JARQOD010000001.1:540486303-540580265 GCA_033576555.1 Oophaga sylvatica
GAGGGGATCATGCATATCAGGATTGGGGGGTGAGAGGACCATGCACATCAGGATTGGGGGGTGAGTGGACCATGCACATCAGGATTGGGGGGTGAGGGGACCATGCATATCAGGGTTGGGGGGTGAGGGGACCATGCACATCAGGATTGGGGGGTGAGTGGACCATGCACATCAGGATAGGGGGGTGAGGGGATCATGCATATCAGGGTTGGGGGGTGAGGGGACCATGCACATCAGGATTGGGGGGTGACTGGACCATGCACATCAGGATTGGGGGGTGAGGGGACCATGCACATCAGGATTGGGGGGTGAGCGGACCATGCACATCAGGGTTGAGGGGTGAGGGGACCATGCACATCAGAGTTGGGGGGTGAGGGGACCATGCACATCAGGATTGGGGGGTGAGCGGACCATGCACATCAGGGTTGGGGGGTGAGGGGACCATGCACATCAGGATTGGGGGGTGAGGGGACCATGCACATCAGGATTGGGGGGTGAGGGGACCATGCACATCAGGATTGGGGGGTGAGGGGACCATGCACATCAGGATTGGGGGGTGAGGGGACCATGCACATCAGGATTGGGGGGGGTGAGGGGACCATGCACATCAGGATTGGGGGGGTGAGGGGACCATGCACATCAGGATTGGGGGTAAGGGGACCATGCACATCAGGATTGGGGGGTGAGGGGACCATGCACATCATGATTGGGGGGGTGAGGGGACCATGCACATCAGGATTGGGGGGTGGGGGACCATGCACATCAGGGTTGGGGTTGAGGGGACCATGCACATCAGGATTGGGGGGGTGAGGGGACCATGCACATCAGGGTTGGGGGTTGAGGGGACCATGCACATCAGGATTGGGGGGGTGAGGGGACCATGCACATCAGGATTGGGGGGTGAGGGGACCATGCACATCAGGATTGGGGGGTGAGGGGACCATGCACATCAGGATTGGGGGGTAAGGGGACCATGCACATCTGGATTGGGGGGTGAGGGGACCATGCACATCAGGATTGGCGGGTGAGGGGACCATGCACATCAGGATTGGGGGGGTGAGGGGACCATGCACATCAGGGTTGGGGGGGTGAGTGGACCATGCACATCAGGATTAGGGGTGAGGGGACCATGCACATCAGGATTGTGGGGTGAGGGGACCATGCACATCAGGATTGGGGGGTGAGGGGACCATGCACATCAAGGTTGGGGGGTGAGGGGACCATACACATCAGGATTGGGGGATGAGCGGACCATGCACATCAGGGTTGGGGGGGTGAGGGGACCATGCATACCAGGATTGGGGGGGGTGAGGGGGCCATGCACATCAGGATTGGGGATGAGGGGACCATGCACATTAGGATTGGGGGTGAGGGGACCATGCATATCAGGATTTGGGGGGTAAGGGGGCCACACACATCAGGATTGGGGATGAGGGGACCATGCACATCAGGATTGGGGATGAGGGGACCATGCACATCAGGATTGGGGGTGAGCGGACCATGCACATCAGGATTGGGGGGTGAGAGGACCATGCACATCAGGGTTGGGGGGTGAGGGGACCATGCACATCAGGATTGGGGGGTGAGGGGACCATGCACATCAGGATTGGGGGGGTGAGGGGACCATGCACACCAGGATTGGAGGGTGAGCGGACCATGCACATCAGGATTGGCGATGAGGGGACCATTCATACCAGGATTGGGGGGTGAGGGGACCATTCATACCAGGATTGGGGGGTGAGGGGACCATTCATACCAGAATTGGGGGTGACGGGACCATTCATACCAGAATTGGGGGGTGAGGGGACCATGCATTCCAGGATTGGGCAGGAGGTGACCTTGCATACCAGGATGAGGAATGGGGTGCCATGCATAGTAGATTTGGGTGGGGGTGAGGGGACCATACATACCATGAAAGGGATGAGGGGTGCCATGCATACCAGAATAGGAGGGGGGAAGCACATACCACAATGGGAGACCATATACCTATAAAAATGCTTGCCACCCGGGCGTAGAACGGGTTCATCACTAGTTGTGTTATGAAGGGGGAGATTTATCAAACATGGTGTTCACCAGACTTGACCCCAATGGATTTTTTCTTTTGGGGAGTACTCAAGGACAAAATTTATAGTCGAAAACCAAAAAGTGTCATTGATTTGAAAAATTACATAAGAGATGCATTTCAAGAAATTAATACCCAAAGAGACTTGTGCAAAAATGTTTGTCGAAGCGTAAGAGGCAGACTTCAAAGCTGTGCAAATTGTGATGGAAAACAGTTTGAGCACCTGCGTTGATAAGATTTAAGGGCTTTTGTATTATTGTTCAGAATAAAATTTAATTGTCAATGCTATGCTTGTGTTAGTAAATATAATTTTATATATAAATCAAAGTGAATGTTATTATTTTCTGTCCACCTACTTTTGGACCACCCTGTGTATATATATATATATATATATATATATATATATACATATATTATATTCACTTATATTTGTTTATATATACATATATATTATATTCACTTATATTTGTTTTGTGTGTGCAAACATTTAATTTGAACATGGTATCTGGCTGACACATACATATATAAGTATGTGTCAGCCACATACCCTCATTAATAAAATGGTACATAAAGAGTTAAATAAAAGACATATAGGGGAACAGGGAAAGTTTATAGGGGAACCCCAGAAAAAAATTGACATGTGGTCCTCCTATAAAATCAATCCAGCCAAGGCTAGGCAGACAGCTGCGGGCTGATATTAATAGCCTGGGAAGGGGCCATGTATATTGGCACCCCCAGGCTAAAAACATCAGCTCTCTGTTGCCCCAGAAATGGTGCATCTTATAGATGCGCCAATTCTGGCATTCAGCCTCGTTCTTCACACTTGCCCTGTAGTGGTGGCAAGTGGGGTAATATTTGTGGGGTTGATGTCACCTTTGCATTGTCAGGTGACATCAAGCCCACGGCTTACACTGTGTTCCAAATTATTATGCAAATAATATTTTATCAGATTTTCCCAAATTACCTATATGAATTGCAGTCATTGTAATTTTCCAGTCAAATAGCTATTAGAGTACAATTGAAAGGTTTTTGTACAAACTGCCTATGATAACAGTATATTTTTTTAAAAATAAAACACTCAAACTGCACTCAAAATGCATGTTCCAAATTATTATGCACAGCAGAGTTTTCTACCTTTTCATTTTAATAAAGAACAAAAAAATGGCAATTTTTTAAATTATAAGCATTAGCAGGTTATTACAAACTGAAATCAAACAGTTTTCAACTCAAAACTTTATTCTAGGTGATGTTACATTTGCACATAGGACCCCTTGTTCGAAAGAGCTTCTGAACTCTCTCGTCCATTGAATTTGTCAGGTTTTGGATGGTTTCTGCTTCAATTGTTTTGCATGAGGACAGAATACCCTCCCAGAGCTGTTGCTTAGATGTGAAATGCCTCCCGCCATCATAGACACTCCTTTTGATGATGCTCCAGAGGTTCTCAATGGGGTTGAGGTCAGGGAGCATGGGGGCCACACCATAGGTTTGTCCCCTTTTATGCCCCTAGCAGCCAGAGATGCAGATGTGTTATGTGCAGCATGAGACGGTGCATTATCATGCATGAAAATGATCTTGCTGCGGAAGGCACGGTTCTTCTTCTTGAACCATGGCAGGAAGTGCTGTTTGAGAAACTCAACATACACTCTGGAGTTCATCTTTACCCTTCAGAGATCCTAAAGGGGCCGACAATCTCTCTCCCCATGATTCCAGCCCAAAACATTACTCCACCTCCTCCTTGTTGGCGCCGTAGCCGTGTTTGCATGGGGTGTCCATCAACCAGCCATCCTCCACTCCATCCATCTGGACCATCAAGCGTTGCACGGCACTCATCGGTGAACAAAACAGTTTTGAAGTCAGTCTTCATGTATTATTTGGCCCACTGGAGCCGTTTCTGCTTGTGTGCAGTGGATAGAGGAGGTCGACAAGATGCCTTACGCACAGATGCAAACCTCTGAAGGACCCTGCATCTTGTTGTTCGGGGGACGTTGGAGGCACCAGCAGCTTCAAAAACTTGTCTGCTGCTATGACAAGCGTTTTTTTGCCGCTGCTCCTTTAACCTGACGTAATTGCCTGTAGGAAAGAGTCCTCAATTTTCCCTTATCAGCACGCACACGTGTGTACTGTGAATCAGCTACTTACTTCATGATTGTGTGATGATCACGATGAAGTGTCTTGGCAATGTTGATTGTAGTCATGCCTTGACCTAAACACTCCACAATTTGTTGCTTCTCAGCAGCCGACACATCCTTTTTCTTTCCCATTTTGGCAGAAAATGTAGGCTGCTTAATAATGTGGGACAGCCTTCTTAAGTAGTCTTGCCTTTCATTGGACACACCTGCCAAACTAATTAGCACAGGTGTCTGCAATTGCTTACAGTGATATAAAGAGCCCTGACACACATCACCATCAATGAGTTTAACTGACAAACAAAAAAAATCTTACCTTATCACTCCTAAACAATTTTTCGCATAATAATTTGGAACACAGTGTAGTAATGGACAGGCGTCTATAAGATACCTATCCATTACTAATCCTATATGGTATATGGTAAATAAAGACACAGCCAGAATAAAGTCCTTTATTTGAAATAAGACGAAACACATTTTCCCATTTTTATTTAAACGCCTAATTCCAGCGAAGCCCTCAATCTCCAGTAATAAAAATAAAATAATAAACCAACACAAATACTCCCTGTCCACTGTAGTCCTAAATAACGAGTGTCCCACGATGATCTCACATGTAGAACAGTCACATCGGGAGACGTGACTGCTCTACCGGCCTTCGGTGACACACTGACAGGATATAATCGATCCTGCAGTGCATCATTAAGAGTTCACCGGAGTTCAAGCTCTCACTTTACGGCACTACCGCTGCGTGAGAATTTTCTCGCACAGCAGTGCCGCAAGTGACAGCACGAACTCCGGTGACCTCTGACAGTGGCGCAGTGATACACTGCGGGGATTACCTCCTGTCAGTCTGTCACCGGAGGCCGGTAGAGCAGTCACATCTCCCGATGTGACACATGAGATCGTCGTGGGACACTCGTTATTTAGGACTAGAGCAGACAGGGAGTATTTGTGTTGGTTTATTTTTTTTTTTATTACAGGAGATCGAGGGATGCGGGATTGGGTGTTTGGTGAGTATGAATGTGGGTTTTTTTTTGTTTTACACTTGAACACAGTCGCCGGATGATGGGACTACTACTATCCCATCATTGGCTCATGCTGTCACTGTTCTATGTGACAGCATACATAGCCGAATGGGACTAGTAATCCCATCAGACGATGCCTGGCTACACATAGACACCTGCAGTGTTATAAATGTGCTGGAGATGGTTTCTGAGCAGAGGCTCCCTCTGGTGGTTACAGACAGTACTGAACCTTTCAGCGAGGAATGGCAATCTGGGATCACGGACTGGTCTGATATAAGGGAGGTTCCCTCCCATGATGGTTGCCGGTGATCAAAGCAAAGATTTGCTGATTGCTTATCCCATACCTGGTAACTTGCAGGAGGCTATACAATTAGCTATACGGGTGGATAGGAGACTGCATGCAAGGGTTAATGAGAGTAAATCTGCCATGTCAGCTCCTAGTCTTGAGAGGGTTTGTACTGACATTGGAGAGCCGATGGAGATTGGAGCGATGGCACTCCGCTCTCAGGAAAAAGACCACAGGTTTTCGGAGGGTTTGTGCTTTTATTGCGGCAATTCTGACCATTTCATTAAGAACTGTGTGTTGCGTATGAATAAAGAAAAAAAAAAGGAGGTCAGTGTCGCCCGTATAGCCTGTTTAAACACTAAGGGTGTATTTCTTTCTGCCACTTCTGCTGCTCAGGAAGAATTAATGGAATTTCGGGTATTTGTCGATTGTGGTTCTACTCTGGATGTGATTGATGGGGAATTCTTGGAAAAACTTAAATTAAAACCCAAACTTTTGTCATCCCCTATTGCCGTGGTTTCTGTTGATGGCTCTCCCTTGAAGAATGTTACTCACAAGGTCTGTGAATTTCCCCTCACTATTAATGGTGTTCACCAAGAAAATTTGGATTTGGTAGTATTGAATAATTTGCCTTCTCCGGTGATATTGGGGTTACCCTGGTTAAAATTGCACAATCCTGTTCTGGATTGGTCTACCAATGAAATTAAGTCCTGGAGCCCTCAGTGTTATGACAAGTGTTGTAACGGGCGTATTGCTGCTGTGGATAAAGGGGAATTACCTGTACCTATTCAGGATTTTTGGAAAGTTTTTTCTGAGAAGGAGTCGCAGATGTTACCTCCCCATAGAGACTATGATTGTACTATTGAATTTGTCCCTGGAGCGACTCTTCCTAAAAGTCGGTTTTTTAATCTTACTATACCTGTTATGATCTGCTACAAGCACTAAGGAAAGGTGGGAATTCTGTCCCTACAATAGGACTGAGCTGGATCCCTACGATGTAACGGGGAACCTGATCCTGCGACCAGACCCGCTAAAGTCCTCAGCTAGTCTGAACGAAGACCTATAGTTGCGAGGGAGGAATCCCTACAAGATCTAGGGACTGGGTGAAAAGGTGGACACCTCCTAACAGAAAGTGTAGCAGGGAAAATAAAACAGAAAACAAATACTAAGAGATACTAAGATCTAGCAAAACTGACAGAGTAAGGCACCTAAGCACCCGGCTAGCTTAAGAGTAGATAATACAATGAAGTCCAGCAAGGCCAGAAGGGCGGAACCAGACCAAATAGGGTAAAAAGGTCATGTGACCAGCAAAGTGAAACAAAACCTAACAAGAGGGTTCTAACAGTACCCTCCCTTCTAAGAGGATCCTCCGGATCCCCTAGGACTTAGGCTTATCCGGAAACCTCTTGTGAAACGCTCTGACAAGTCTAGACGCAGAAACATCATCCGCCCTCACCCATGAGTTATCCTCGGGTCCATAACCCTTCCAAGCGACGAGGTACTGTAAACTCCCTCTATACCGTCTAGAATTTAGGATGCGGGAAATCTCATATTGCCCGTCCTCCACCACCAGGGGAACAGTGGCCGAGACGTCTCCATCTGAGACCTCAGCTTTTTTCAATAGAGAAACATGAAACACCGGATTAATCTTCCAGGAGGTGGGAAGCTCCAACTTAACAGCAGATTGGTTAATAACCTGAAGCACCTTAAAGGGCCCTACAAACTTGGGACCCAATTTCTTAGACGGAATCCTCAAGCGCAGATTCTTAGAGGACAACCAAACCATGTCACCAATAGCAAACAAAACCTCTTGTCGTTTTCTATCAAAATACACTTTGGATCTTTTGTTAGCCTCCTGAAGATTACCACGCACATCAGTCCAAACTCTCTCCAAAAGACCAGAAAAATTCTCTTCTTCAGGTACAGCCGATCGCAACTTGGAAAATGACCCAAACGACGGATGTCTCCCAGTACAACAAAAAAAAGGCGAACAACCAGCAGAAGCGGATGTATGGTTGTTAAGAGCAAACTCAGCAAGTGGCAGAAACTCAGACCACCCCTCTTGATTATCAGTCACAAAACAACGCAAGAACTGCTCAACATCCTGGTTTTTCCTTTCTGTCTGGCCATTAGACTCTGGATGATATCCGGATGAAAACTACAAATGAACTCCCAACCTGTCACAAAAGGCGCGCCAAAAACGAGCCACAAACTGAGGTCCCCTTTCGGAAACAATGTCAGTAGGAACACCATGTAGTCTGACTATTTCCTTGACGAAGGCCTTAGCGAGAGTCTTAGCGCAGGGCAGTTTGATGAAAGGAACCAAGTGACACATCTTGCTAAAACGGTCCACGACCACCCAGATGACAGTGAAACCCTCAGAGGGGGGAAGGTCAGTAATAAAGTCCATAGCCAAATGTGTCCAAGGTGCACTAGGGACCTCCAGAGGGCAAAGCAACCCCGCAGCAGGAGTATGAGAAGACTTAGATCTAGCACACACAGTGCATTGACGCACCCACTTAATGACTTCCTTCTGCCATCCTGGCCACCAAAAACTGCGACCCACAAGTCTCTTGGTCTCAGAGATTCCAGGATGACCTGCCAACCGAGAGTCATGACATTCATCAAACAAATCTCTCCTCAGGGTACCAGGCACAAACAACCTCCCATGCGGCGTGTTAGATGGGGCATTCTCCTGTGCTTTAAGAATCTCATCTTCCAGCACGGAGTCCAAAACAGCAATAACAACCCCCTCTTGCAAGATGTTTTCCTCCTCCTCCTCAGTACCCACCATAGGAGAAAAGCTGCGAGACAAAGCATCAGCTTTAACATTTTTAGTACCTGGGATGTAAGTAACGGTAAAATTAAACCGTGAGAAAAACAGTTCCCACCTAGCCTGACGGGCATTCAAGCGTCTGGCAGCATCAAGGTAGATCAGATTTTTATGATTGGTGAAGACTTGAACGGGAAATTCCGCTCCCTCCAAAAAATGACGCCAGTGTTCAAATGCGAGTTTAATTGCCAACAATTCCCGATTACCGATATCATAATTTAGTTCAGACTCAGAAAATTTCTTTGAAAAAAAAGCACAGGGATGTACTCCATCCGTCTTTGCCTGAGACAACACCGCGCCGACCCCCACAGAAGAAGCATCAACCTCAACCAAAAATGGTTTAGCCACATCAGGCTGCGTAAGGATGGGAGCAGAGCTGAACCTCTCCTTTAGCAACACAAAAGCCTCAATGGCCTCAGTAGTCCACTGAACCGCATCAGCACCTTTCCTGGTGAGATCGGTCAGAGGTTTGGCAATCACAGAAAAATCTTTTATGAATTTTCTATAATAATTGGCGAACCCCAAAAACCTATGTATTGATTTCACACCAATAGGTCTAGGCCAATCCTGCACAGCTTGCACTTTCACCGGGTCCATCTCAAAACCTTCACTGGAGACAATGTAGCCCAAAAAACTAAGTCTCTGACAGCGAACTCACATTTTTCTAGTTTGGCAAAAAGTGAATTATCACTCAGTAACTGTAATACTTCACGCACACTCCTCCAATGAGACTCCAAATCCGGTGAATAAATCAAAATGTCATCCAAATACACAACCACACTTCTGCCGATCAAAGGTCTAAGGATGTCATTAATAAGATTCTGAAAAAATGCCGGAGCACTGGAAAGTCCAAAAGGCATGACCAGATTCTCAAAATGACCCAGTGGAGTGTTAAACGCAGTCTTCCATTCATCCCCCTCCTTCATGCGCAACAAATTGTATGCCCTTCGAAGATCAATTTTCGAGAACCACTTGGCACTAACTGGTTAAACAAATCAGGAATCAATGGCAGTGGGTAAGGATTGCGTACAGTAATCTTATTAATCTCACGAAAGTCTAGACAAGGCCTTAAACCGCCGTCCTTTTTTTTAACAAAAAAAAATCCAACCGCCACAGGAGACTTGGAAGGCCTAATGAGACCGGCGGCCAAGCTTGTCTGTATGTATTCCTCCAAAGCCTTTCTCTCAGGAATAGTCAAATTAAAGAAGCGACTTTTAGGAAGAGTCGCTCTAGGGACAAATTCAATTGCACAATCATAATTCTCTATGAGGAGGCAATACCTGCGATTCCTAATCAGAAAAAACTTTCCAAAAATCCTGAATAGGTACAGGTAACTCCCCTTAACTACAGCAGCAATACGCCCGTTACAACACTTGTCATAACAATTAGGACTCCAGGACTTAATTTCATTGGTAGACCAATCCAGTACCGGATTGTGCAATTTTAACCAGGGTAACCCCAAAATCACCGGTGAGGGCAAATTATTCAAAACCACCAAATCCAAATTCTCTTGATAAACATCATTAATAGTAAGAGGAAATTCACAGATATGGTGAGTAACATTTTTCAAGGGAGAACCATCCACAGACACCACATTAATAGGGGAATACAGAAGTTTGGGTTTTAATTTTAGTTTTTCCAAAAATTTCCCATCAATCACATTGAGAGTTGAACCACAATCCACAAATACCCGAAACTCCATTAATTCCTCCTCAACAGCAGTGGTAGCAGAAAGAAAGACACCTTTATTGTTTAAACAAGCTATACGGGCGAAACTGACCTCATTTTTTTTTCTCTCTTTATTCATTCGAAGGGCACAGTTCTTAATAAAATGCTCCGATTTACCACAGTAGAAACACAAGCCCTTAGCAAATCTGCGTTATTTTTCCCGAGAGTGAAGTGTCATTGCTCCAATTTCCATCGGCTCTGCAATGTCAGTACATTCCTTCTCCAATCTTGGAGCTGACAAGGCAGATTTACTCTCATTAACCCTTGCACGCAGTCTCCTATCCACCCGTATGGCTAATTGCATAGCCTCTTGCAAGTTACCAGGTATAGGATAAGCAATCAGCCAAATCTTTAACCCTTTCACTTAACCCTGCAAGAAATAAACTTTTCAAAGCTGAATCGTTCCAGCCCACCTGTGTGGACCACCTTCTGAAGTGAGTACAATATTTCTCCACATTACCTGATCCCTGTCTCAAACGTCTCAATTCTGTCTCAGCTGATGAAACACGATCCGGATCGTCATATAACAACCCCAAAGCAGAAAAAAAAACTATCCACTGATATAAAGCATGGATCACTAGGCTGCAGAGAAAAGGCCCAATCCTGAGGTTCTTTGCGCAAAAGTGACATTATGAACCCTATGCGCTGTGATTCCTCACCAGAGGATCTGGGTCTCAAACGGAAATACAACAAGCAAGCATTTTTAAAAGAAAAAAAATCTTGTTGTTCACCAAAAAATGAATCAGGCAAACGTACCTTTGGCTCCACGAAATGTGCTCCAGAACAACTACTCACGTGTTGCTTTATCCCAGCCACCTCCAGAGAAAGTCCCTGCAGGCGCTGAACCAAATCCTGAACCGACACCATGATGGAAAACAGAAAATCTTTCCTTAGAGTTTTTTTTTTTTTTCTTTTGGCTGGACTTACTGTTATGATCTGCTACAAGCACTAAGGAAAGGTGGGAATTCTGTCCCTACAATAGGACTGAGCTGGATCCCTACAATGTAACGGGGAACCTGATCCTGCGACCAGACCCGCTAAAGTCCTCAGCTAGTCTGAACGAAGACCTATAGTTGCGAGGGAGGAATCCCTACAAGATCTAAGGACTGGGTGAAAAGGTGGACACCTCCTAACAGAAAGTGTAGCAGGGAAAATAAAACAGAAAACAATACTAAGAGATACTAAGATCTAGCAAAACTGACAGAGTAAGGCACCTAAGCACAATGAAGTCCAGCAAGGCCAGAAGGGCGGAACCAGACCAAATAGGGTAAAAAGGTCATGTGACCAGCAAAGTGAAACAAAACCTAACAAGAGGGTTCTAACAATACCTGAGAGAAAGGCTTTGGAGGAATACATACAGACAAGCTTGGCCGCCGGTCACATTAGGCCTTCCAAGTCTCCTGTGGCTGTTGGATTTTTTTTTGTTAAAAAAAAGGACGGCGGTTTACGTCCTTGTCTGGACTTTCGTGAGATTAATAAAATTACAGTACGCAATCCTTACCCACTGCCATTGATTCCTGATTTGTTTAACCAGTTAACCAAGTGGTTCTCTAAAATTGATCTTCGGGGGGCATACAATTTGTTGCGCATGAAGCAGGGTGACGAATGGAAGACTGCTTTTAACACTCCTGTGGGTCATTTTGAGAATCTGGTTATGCCTTTTGGTCTTACCAATGCTCCTGCATTTTTTCAGAATCTTATTAATGACATCCTTAGACCTTTGATTGGCAAAAGTGTGGTTGTGTATTTGGATGACATTTTGATTTATTTGCCGGATTTGAAATCTCATTGGCGGAGCGTTCGTGAGGTATTACAGTTATTGAGTGACAATTCGCTTTTTGCTAAGCTGGAGAAATGTGAGTTCGCTGTACAGAGAATTAGTTTTTTGGGCTACATTATCTCCAGCGAAGGTTTTGAGATGGATCCGGTGAAGGTTCAAGCTGTGCAGGAATGGCCTAGGCCTATTGGTTTGAAATCGTTACAGAGGTTTTTGGGTTTCGCCAATTATTATAGAAAATTCATTAAAAATGTTTCTATTATTGTCAAACCGCTGACCGATCTCACCAGGAAAGGTGTTAATGCGGTTCAGTGGACTAATGAGGCCATTGAGGCTTTTGTGTTTTTAAAGGAGAGGTTCAGCTCTGCTCCCATCCTTATGCAGCCTGATGTGACTAAACCGTTTTTGGTTGAGGTTGATGCTTCTTCTGTGGGGGTCGGCGCGGTGTTGTCTCAGGAAAACACGGATGGAATACATCCCTGTGCCTTTTTTTCAAAAAAATTTTCTGAGACTGAACTGAATTATGATATTGGTAATCGGGAATTGTTGGCCATTAAACTCGCATTTGAACACTGGCGGCATCTCTTGGAAGGTGCTGAATTTCCCGTTCAGGTTTTCACTGATCATAAAAATCTGATCTATCTGGATGCTGCCAAACGCTTGAATGCCTGTCAGGCTAGGTGGGCACTGTTTTTCTCGCGGTTTAATTTTTCCGTTACTTACATCCCAGGTACTAAGAATGTTAAAGCCGATGCTTTGTCTCCCATGGTTGGTGCTGAGGAGGAGGAGAACATTTTACAAGAAGGGGTTGTGATTGCTGCTTTGGACTCTGTGTTGGAAGAGGAGATTCTTAAAGCACAGAAGAATGCACCATCTAACACTCCCTATGGGAGGTTGTTTGTGCCTGGGAACTTTAGGAGAGATTTGTTTGTTGAGTGTCATGAGTCTCGGTTGGCAGGTCATCCTGGAATCTCTGAGACCGAGAGACTTGTGGGTCGCAGTTTTTGGTGGCCTGGATGGCAGAAGGAAGTCATTAAGTGGGTGCGTCAATGCACTGTGTGTGCTAGATCTATGTCTTCACATACTCCTGCTGCGGGGTTGCTTTGCCCTCTGGAGATCCCTAGTGCACCCTGGACACATTTGGCTATGGACTTTATTACTGACCTTCCCCCCTCTGAGGGTTTCACTGTCATCTGGGTGGTCGTGGACCGTTTTAGCAAGATGTGTCACTTGGTTCCTTTCATCAAACTGCCCTGCGCTAAGACTCTCGCTAAGGCCTTTGTCAAGGAAATTGTCAGACTACATGGCGTTCCTACTGACATTGTTTCTGATAGGAGACCTCAGTTCGTGGCTCGTTTTTGGCGCGCCTTTTGTGACAGGTTGGGAGTTCATTTGTCGTTTTCATCCGGATATCATCCTGAGTCTAATGGCCAGACAGAAAGGAAAAACCAGGATGTTGAGCAGTTCTTGCGTTGTTTTGTGGCAGACAATCAAGAGGGCTGGTCTGAGTTTCTGCCACTTGCTGAATTTGCTCTTAACAACCATACATCCTCTTCTGCTGGTTGTTTGCCTTTTTTTTGTTGTACTGGGAGACATCCGTCGTTTGGGTCATTCTCCAAATTGGTATCGGCCGTGCCTGAAGAGGTGAATTTTTCCGGTGATTTGGAGAGAGTTTGGACGGATGTATGTGGTAATCTTCAGGAGGCTAACAGAAAATCTAAAAGGTACTTTGATAGGAAACGGTAAGAGGTTTTGTTTGCTATCTGTAATGTATGTAGTACAGTTCATATAGCGTCTTGTGCTTGGGTGCGATGAAAACACAGGAGTCACAGGTTTGATATAGAAAAGTCCTGTATTACTTCATACAAGTTGGCAGAAATAGTCACACAGTTTGCAGACACAGAAACAGGAGACACAGCAGGCCAGAGTAATCCAAGCTCAGCAATCACTCTCCAATACAGATTCAGGATGTTCTTCTCTGTTACCGTAAGTCCATGCAAACGTGGGTCTTTCAAAGAGCAGGGTTCAGAGTCCACAAGTGCTTCAGAGTTCCTCAGTAGGAATAGCTGGAGTACAAGGTCCAAGGCTTACAGGAGTCAAGTCACAGGTTCACTGCAGGCTAGGTTCTGAAGCACTGATTGCTCAGCTGTGGCTGCTTAAGAAGCAAAGGAGAGAATCAGGGCGGGAACATGCAAGCTGGAAACTCCATTTTGACTGAGGGCAAGATAGCTGTAGCAAGACAGAAAGTAAAATGGCTGACGAACAAACTGAGTTTCAGGAATATATACATAGAACCTTACATTACTCCCCCCTTAAGGACAACCTCCGGATGACCTCAGACCAGGCTTGTGTGGGTACCTCTGATGAAACTGACGGAGCAAGCGAGGAGCATTAACGTTATTGACCGGTTCCCATGAGTTGTCCTCCACTGGGTAGCCCTGCCATTTAATCAGATATTGTAACTGATTTCTATACAACCTGGAATCTAAAATCCTTTCCACCACAAATTCTTCCTGACCATCGACTAGCACTGGGTCAGGGCAAGGAGAGGAACGTCCAGGAAACGTATTGGGTGTCGCAGCCTTTAGTAGGGATACATGAAAGACAGGGTGGATTCTCATAGTTCTGGGCAGTTGAAGACGACAAGCAACGGCACTTATAATTTTACTGATTTTATAGGGTCCAATGTACTTATGTCCCAACTTAGACGATGGAATCCTTAACTTAAGATTTCTGGTTGACAGCCAGACCAAGTCTCCTACCTTGAAAGCTGGTGCAGGTTTACGAAATTTATCTGCTGCTTTCTTGTACCTTTCTTGAGCCGATTCCAGATTTTCCTTTAGAAGATCCATATTCTTCTGTAAAGACGTGATTCTTTCAGCCACTGCTGGTAAAGGCGTTTCTATGGGAAATCATGGTAGAATGTTAGGATGATAACCTAGATTAGAGTAAAAAGGAGACTGTTTAGTGGAGGCACTCTGAGAGTTGTTATACGAAAACTCAGCTAATGGAAGTAGATCCACCCAATCATCCTGTAGGTGGCAGATAAAGCAGCGGAGATACTGCTCCAGGGTTTGATTGGTTCGTTCGGTCTGTCCATTAGTCTGGGGATGAAAAGCAGAAGAAAGGTTTACTTTAATGTCCAATGCTGCACAGAAATTTTGCCAAAACCTAGAAGTGAATTGCACCCCTCGATCCGAAATAACCTCATCCGGTACTCCATGTAAGCGAAACACAATCTTTAATCATCAAATCTGATGTCTGTTTTGCAGTGGGTAAGCCGACACAAGGGATAAAATGAGCTGCCTTTGTTAGACAGTCAACCACCACTAGAATGGTGTTCTTCCCCTGAGAGGTTGGTAACTCCACAATGAAGTCCATAGAAATGGATCCCCACGGGCGGGACGGGGTGGGAAGAGGCTGTAACAGACCAGTTGGTGAGGAGCGAGGTGTTTTGCATCTTGCACAGACCTCACATGAAGTGACATAATTCAAAACATCCTTCCTGCAAGTGGGCCACCAAAAGAAACGAGAAAGAAATTCCTGTGTCTTTAGAATTCCTCTATGCCCAGCTATCTTGGAATCGTGAATGAGTTGCAATAACTCTTAATCTGACTGTTTCAGGAATATACTGTCATGTGTGCATCGCCACGAAGATCGTCGCGGTTGCACATTCTGACTTCTCACAGCTGAGTTGCTGTTTCTTTGTGTTTGGCAGTTAGGGAGTTAATTCTGTCTGTGCTCAGTTCTGGGACTGGGTGCAGTTTCTCCCGGCTGCAATTAATTATTTGTTGATTGGTTTCCTTTAAATCTCTGGTTGTCTGTGTTGGGAGTTGCCAGTGAAATTCTTCATGCAGACCACAGATAGGATTGTATCTGTATAGACTTAAGTTAAAGAGCTCCTTAGTTGTTTTAAGCTCACCTTGCTTAGAGTTTAATATCCCAGATCATTTATGTTCCTTCTGTGTTTGAGTGTGTATGCAAGTCTGTGTTTTCTCCAGTCTGTCTTATATGTCTAATCTGTGTATTTAGCAGAGATCAGCCCATATCCCTTTGGTGGTAATCAGCATCATTCTTAGGACTGATTACAGGGTTCAGGGACTGATAGGAGACAGGGTTAGGCTGGAGACTTGGACCTCTGAACCATTATCAGTACCTCCAAGGTGAGGGATTAGTTAGGACCCCAGTTTAGGGTCAGGTTAGACCCCCGGTCCTCCTCTTTCCTGTTACAGTGTATCAAGTCCTCAAGATTAACCCTGAGTTCAACGGATATCGTGTCAGGTAAATCTATTCTATATTTACATGCTGATGTTGCTAATCTATATGTTGTATAGAGTGTTGTTCTTTTAAGAATAGTTTACTGACATCGTACACATATCATAAGACCGCGTGACATATTCTGACGTTGTCCCTGAATCCACACACCATTCCTAAAGACAAGACTTACGTCCCTTGGGGTTGTGCCAAAAAGGAATCCGCATGGTTTGCTTCCTTGATGTCCTTAAGTAGGTCTTGATTATGAATTACTCCTAGGAATCTAGAGTCAGGAAGAATAGTCTTAGGAGGAGTAATTGGACGTGTCTCTGCTGAGTAAATCCTAGAGAGTGCATCAGCCTTTCCATTGCGCGATCCTGGTCTATAAGAGATGATAAAATTAAATTGGTTTAAGAAAAGATTCCAGCGAGCCTGGCGAGGAGTCAGGCACTTAGCCGACCTGATAAACTCAAGGTTACGATGGTCTGTCAGGACGACTATTTGCTGTGCAGCTCCCTGAAGAAGGTGTCTCCATTCTTTGAAGGCGGCAATAATGGCCAACAACTCTCTATTGCCCACATCGTAGTTCCTCTCAGCCGAAGACAACTGCTGGGAAAAGAAGGCACAGGGATGCAAGACATTCTTCTCACCTGTTCTCTGAGAGAGTATAGCTCCAACGGCACAGTCTGAAGCATCCACCTCTATTATGAAGGCAAGCTCGGGGTTGGGATGTACTAGGATAGGTGCAGTGGTAAATTTATCTTTTAGACGGGAAAATGCTTCCTGGGCTTGGGGAGTCCAGGAAAACCTAGACTCTTTCCGGGTAAGTTGAGTGATAGGTGACACTACCTCAGAGAAATTTCTAATGAAACGTCTATAGAAGTTGGCAAACCCGATGAAGCACTGTACCTCCTTCACATTTCTAGGACTTGGCCAATCCTTGATGGCTTGGGTTTTGCTTCCATCCATACTAATTCCTTGTGTAGACAGTACATACCCCAGAAATTGAATTTCGGTCCTATGGAATTCACACTTTTCAAGTTTGATGTAAAGATGATTTTGTCTTAGACGTTCCAAGACCATTCTCACATGTCCATGATGTTCCTCTGTGGAGTTAGAAAAAATTAGAATATCATCCAAATAAATTACCACGAATGTATCTAGGAGATCCCTGAAGATGTCATTCACCAAGTGTTGGAAAGTGGCTGGGGCGGTACTCAGACCAAAAGGCATAACTAGATATTCAAAGTGTCCATAGCGTGACCTGAATGCAGTCTTCCATTCATCCCCAGGTCTAAACGGACTAAGTTATAGGCCCCACGAAGATCTAGTTTAGAAAAAATTTTGGCATGTCGCACTCTCTCCAATAACTCAGGGATTAAAGGCAATGGATAACGGTTTCTAATAGTAACCTTATTGAGTTCCCTATAGTCTACGCATGGTCTCAGAGATCCATCTTTCTTCTTTACAAAGAAGATGGGTGCACCTGCAGGAGATGAAGAGGGGCGTATGAAGCCCTTGGCTAGATTTTCATCTATGTAATCCTTTAAAGCCTTTAGCTCGGGCCCCGCCAGGGGGTAGATCTTACCAAAAGGTATCTCTGCTCCAGGCAATAATTCAATTGGACAATCATATGGACGGTGAGGAGGAAGCTGGTCAGCGTTCTTCTTGTCACATAAATCCACATAGTCCTGGTATACAGCTGGTAGTTCAGGGACTGACATGATTCCTTTAGGAACAGAGCAAGCTGAAACTTTTGGACTCATCTGTTTCTCTGGAAAGTGTAATTCCTTGGTCTCCCAGTTAATGGTAGGATTCTGAGCCTGCAGCCATGGTAGCCCTAGAATAATGGGAAAGTGGGGAGAAGAGATAAGCATAAAGGACAGTTTCTCTTGATGATCTTTACCCATAAGAACCCTCAAAGGCTCTGTTTCCTGATCCACTGGTCCAGAGGTCAGCAGGGAGCCATCCACAGTTTCCATCTGTACTGGAGTAGCCTTCTTCACTGAACGTATTCCCTGTTTCAGAGCAAAGGAGACATCCATAAAATTTCCACTTGCCCCTGAGTCGATCATAGCAGAGCTAGACACCCAAGCTGAGTCAACCCAGAGTTTGATGGAAAGAAAGCAATGAGAATTGTTTTTCTTACAACTCAGCTGGGACACCGCTGAGGAAACTTGAAAAATGGCAGCGTTTACACAGTCAACGTCCTCAGAGGTAACGGAGTTTAAGTCCGAGAAATCAAGATCTGTTGCTGCAGATCTCTCTGGAGCCTGAGGCTCGGACCTGACAGATCCCCTCTCGCAACACTCACAATGAATGAGTGCTGCAGTAGTCTTACGAGAACGGCTGGGGCAGTTTATAATGAAGTGCCCTGACTTACCACAATAGAAACATAGATTCTCCTTAAAACGATGTTCCTTGCGTGCATCACTAACCCGTCGTTGTAAAGAGTCTACCTGCATGGGTTCAGGTTCAGGTTCCCGTGTAATCCTACTCAAAGGTTCCTTAGCTGGAGAGGAAGGTAGGAAAAGGTTAGTACGATTGCTTTCGAACCATCTCTCTTGCCTGCGTTCAGTCAGACGAGTATCAATACGGATGCAGTAGTTAATAAAGTCACCTAACGCAGTGGGAGGGTCGGCACGAGCAAGTTCATCCTTAATCAGTGGAGATAACCCCTTTCGAAAAATAGATTTTTTGGCGGAACTGTCCCAGGTGGTATCAAGGGCCCATCTCCTGAAATCCAAGGCATATTCAGCTACCGAGTGCTTACCTTGGCGCAAAGCTAACATGGCTGCTTCAGCTGTTGCACCTCGATTGGGGTCATCAAACACCTGCCCCATGGCTGAAATAAAATCATCAAGGTGATTCAAACAATCATCCTCAGTCTCAATCAGAGGGTTTGCCCACATTAAAGCCTTGTTGGTAAGCAACATAATTATAGTAAGCACCTTAGATCGTTCAGTGGGAAATTGTGAAGCATGTGCAGAAAAAAAAAGATTGCATTGATTAATAAATCCCCTGAATTTCTCACGTTCACCGCCAAAACGAAAAGGGGCAACTTGGGAATCCCAGCACTCGGGGCTACGGCAGGAGCCTGGACTCGCCCCTCTAGAACCTCAATCCTGGCTCGCAAATCCTGGGTAGTCTGTCCAACCACTTGCAAATTGTGATTATTGAGGTCCTGTAGATTTGTAAAACGGGTCTTTATATTCTGCAAATCTGCAAGGATATTATCAGTCACTCCGCAAAGTTCCTTTATGCGGGCCTCCATTTTCCAGATCTTTTAAGACAGGATTACTGGAAGAAGAGGAGAGAAAAAAAAAACAATAGTGTTCACCTGTGGCAACACTGCAGAGAGAAAAAAAAAATTAAGGGAACTGCTCACCTGGAATGGTTGTGAGAAGTCACAACCACTATCATCACAGAAAGTTTCAACCAGACATCTGATATCCAGAGTTACAGCAGACAAAAAAGAGAAAAGAAAGGAAAATAAAAAAAAAACAATAGTGTTTACCTGTGGTAACACTGCAAAAAGAAAAAACTTAAGGGAATTGCTCACCTGGAATGGTTGTGAGAAGTCACAACCACTGTCATCACAGAAAGTACAACCGGACGTCTGATATCCACAGTACAGCAGACACAGCCTTCCAGACCCAGCAGACACTAACGTTTTGGCTTCAGAATCTTGTAATGTATGTAGTACAGTTCATATAGCGTCTTGTGCTTGGGTGCGATGAAAACACAGGAGTCACAGGTTTGATATAGAAAAGTCCTGTATTACTTCATACAAGTTGGCAGAAATAGTCCACACAGTTTGCAGACACAGAAACAGGAGACACAGCAGGCCAGAGTAATCCAAGCTCAGCAATCACTCTCCAATACAGATTCAGGATCTTCTTCTCTGTTACCGTAAGTCCATGCAAACGTGGGTCTTTCAAAGAGCAGGGTTCAGAGTCCACAAGTGCTTCAGAGTTCCTCAGTAGGAATAGCTGGAGTACAAGGTCCAAGGCTTACAGGAGTCAAGTCACAGGTTCACTGCAGGCTAGGTTCTGAAGCACTGATTGCTCAGCTGTGGCTGCTTAAGAAGCAAAGGAGAGAATCAGGGCGGGAACATGCAAGCTGGAAACTCCATTTTGACTGAGGGCAAGATAGCTGCAGCAAGACAGAAAGTAAAATGGCTGACGAACAAGCTGAGTTTCAGGAATATATACATAGAACCTTACACTATCGGTGACATGGTTTGGTTGTCCTCTAAGAATCTGCGGTTGAGGATTCTGTCATGGTTTGCTGAGTTTGTGGGAAAAGGTAGGTTAAGGGTTAATTTGGATGGCCTCACTCTGTTATTCTGGGAGGCTTCTTATAGCCTCATTGTGGGGCCATTCCTTGTCGCTTATACTTTGACCCTTGGCCGAGTGTGTGTGACCCTGTGTTTTGTGCTTGTGATTCTTTATGCTTGCTTGGTTTTGACTTGGTTCTGTTCCCATTACGAGTTCTGCCTGCCCCTCCTGTACTGCGTTGCTATCTCGTGTATGACTCCTGGCTTATGTTCTGACTATTCTCTGCTCGCCCCTTCTGTACTGCGCCGTCCTCTCTGTGTATGAACCCCGTTTGTCTGACCTGAGTTTCCCTATTCACTAATCCAGGATCCCTGGAGAGTCCTGCACTCACCTCCAGTAGCAGAACGCTAGGCCCCACCCCCTGTGGTCACATGATCGTAGGTCCTTTTGCTTACTGCTACTTTCAGTGCCTACTCTCACCACGCTGCTCTGGTCCCATCTGCCTGAGCCTCCCCTGCGGCATCTGACCCCGGGCCCTTCCACAGTGTGGGTGAGTCACCCTGCTCAGCCGTGGCAGTTCGCTGGCGCTGACATGGTCGTTACATTATAAGCGACCTTATATTATTCTGTGTTGGGGAAGCTAAGTATCTTTCCTAAAGGAAAAAAAAAAAAGTGTCTGGTATCATGGATCCCATGCAAGCTTTGGCAGATCAGGTTAAAAACCTGACACTAATGTTCCAGAAACTTAATGTGGAACAGCACACAATGGCTCAGACCCAACAACAGTTTGTGGACACTGTGCAGGGGGCTATTGCTGCACAGTCTCCTAGCTCGGGTGGTAGAGATGTTTCGCTGGTGTCCCCCGAGTTCCCGGTCAAACTGCCAGACTTCTTCTCTGGGGACAAAAAGGAGTTCATGGCCTTTAAGGAGGGGTGAAAGCTTTTTTTTTCTCTGAGGCCTCGTTACTCCGGGATGAATTCCAGAAAGTGGGGGTAGTTATTTCTCTACTTCGGGGTGCACCGCAAGCGTGGGCTTTTTCTCTGTCTCCCTCTGCCCCTGAAAGGATGACTGTCAATGCCTTTTTTGAAGCGCTGGGTCGTATATATGATGAACCCGACAGGGTTCGCATGGCTGAAGACATGGTGATGAATGTGCGCCAGGGTAAACGTTCGGCTGAGTGGTTTTGTGCAGAGTTCCAGCGCTGGGCAGCAGAAATTTCATGGGATGATGCAGCCCTTCGGGGCTTATTCCGCAGAGGCTTATCTGAACGCCTCCAAGATGCCCTGGCCCTTCACCCTCCACCTGACACCTTGGAGGACGCCATTACCCAGGCCGTACTTATGGACCGCAGGCTACGGGCTAGGGGTGTCATGCAGTCCGAGGCATCCCTATTCTCCGGTAGCAAAGAGACTGGTGTCGCTCCTGAACCTATGGAGATTGGCGCTACTTCGGTCAAAGAAAAGGAGAGGAAACGCCGCCGTGAGAAACAGCTCTGTTTTTATTGTGGAGAGTCCGGTCATTGGATAAAAGATTGTCCCTCGTGTCCATCATCCTCCAAGGTGGCGGGAAACGACTAGGTCTGGGTAGTAATCGAGGAGGCTGCCCAGACCTTCAGGTACTCTCTTCCTCATGCCCTAAGGTTTTGCTAAAGGTTGAACTGTTGGTAGACAAGTATCGTTTTTTCTCACAGCACTGGTGGACAGTGGTTCATCACTCAACTTGGTCAGCTCTGATGTAGTTTCCCAGCACCAGATAGGGACAGTCAGGTTTCATACTCCACTAAAAGTCGTGGCCATTGACTCTTCTCCTCTGACCCGAACGGGGATTCTTTCAGTTTCTGAAAAATTTATGTTGAAAGTTGGTTCTTCCCACATGGAGGATATTGAGTGTTTTGTTATGGACAAGTTGCCCACCGGGTTGGTTTTGGGCATGCCATGGCTTCTACGCCACAATCCAGTGATTGACTGGGAATTGGGGGAGATTATCAAGTGGGGGTCCAAATGTGTCGACTGTTACCATAAAGATGTTTTTTGTGTGAAAATTGCAAAACCTGTTTCTGTGTCTTCTATCAGTCTGGAAGGTATTCCGGAGTACCTGAAAGACTTTGAGGACGTTTTTTCAGAAAGTGAGGCTGAGGCGTTACCCCCTCATAGGCCATTTGACTGTGCCATCAACCTAATTCCTGGAGCCAAATTGCCCAAAGCTCGTTTGTTTAACCTATCAGGTCCCGAGCGCCTAGCTATGAAACAATATATTGCTAAGAGTCTCCTGAAGGGGCACATAAGCCCTTCAGTTTCCCCGGTAGCAGCGGGGTTTTTCTTTGTTAAGA
Source organism: Oophaga sylvatica (assembly GCA_033576555.1). Lineage (NCBI taxonomy): Eukaryota > Metazoa > Chordata > Amphibia > Anura > Dendrobatidae > Oophaga > Oophaga sylvatica. Next base: position 540,509,004 of record JARQOD010000001.1, read on the forward strand.
AAAAAGATGGCGGCCTACGCCCCTGCCTCGACTTTCGAGAACTAAATAAAATTACGGTCAGGAATACATATCCACTGCCGTTGATTCCGGATCTCTGTAATCAGCTTTCTGGGGCCATGTGGTTTTCAAAACTTGACCTTAGGGGGGCTTATAATTTAATCAGGATACGGGAGGGGATGAATGGAAGACGGCTTTCCTCACCTCTGAAGGGTTATTTGAGAACTTGGTAATGCCATTTGGTCTCACCAACGCACCTGCAGTTTTTCAAAATTTTATTAATGTTGTGTTCTCGGACCTCATCGGCCGCTTTGTAGTTGTGTACCTAGATGATATTCTCATATATTCTGCTGACAAACATTCTCATTTGTTACATGTTAAGACTGTACTCCAAAGGCTCAGAGAAAATCAATTGTTCGTCAAACTCGAAAAATGTTAATTTTTTGTTCAAGAGTTGTCGTTTTTAGGGCTGATAATCTCACCTCAGGGGTTTCGCATGGATCCCAAGAAGGTGCAGGCTGTTGTGGAATGGGTCCAACCTCGAGACCTTAAGGGACTTCAGCGCTTCTTGGATTTGCGAATTATTACCGCAAGTTTATTAAAGGTTTCTCACAGGTAACTAAACCCCTTACTGATCTCACTCGTAAAAGGGCAGATGTCAAGAACTGGTCCCCGTTAGCCAAACAGTCTTTTCTAACGCTAAAAAACTGTTTTACATCTGCTCCTATCCTGGTTCAACATGACCCTTCCAAACCGTTTGTGGTCGAGGTTGATGCTTCTGAGGTGGGGGTGGGAGCAGTGTTATCTCAGGGGCCAGCTTCCCTGACAAATCTCAGGCCTTGTGCCTATTTTTCTAAAAAATTTTCTCCCGCTGAAAAAAATTATGACGTAGGCAATAGGGAACTATTGACTATCAAATTGGCGTTCGAAGAATGGAGACACTTTTTGGAGGGGGCGGCTTACCCTATTATGGTTATCACGGACCATAAAAATCTAGAATATATTAAAAATGCTAAAAGACTGACCCCCAGGCAAGCCCGTTGGTCACTTTTTTTTTCCAGATTTCAGTTTTCTATTACTTTTCGACCAGGATCTAAAAACGTCAAGGCTGACGCTCTGTCACGTAGTTTTGAGCCATTATCTGCCCCCGATCCACCGTCCCCCATTCTTCAACCCAGTGTTGTTATTGCCGAATTGTCGTCGGAATTGGAGCGGGAGATTGTGGAGGCACAATCTTTAGCGCCAAGGTCCAAACCTGAAAATAAGTTGTTCGTGCCTCAGCATTTGCACACTAAACTCCTGTGGGAGTTCCATGATTCGTAATTGAGTGACCACCCTGGTATAGCGGCCACGCGAGTAGCAGTGGCAAGACTTTTTTGGTGGCCTTTAATGATTTCGGATATTAAGATGCATGTTGCTGCATGTGGGATATGTGCCCGTTCTAAGAGCTCTCATTGCCGGCCGGCCGGGGAATTGGCGCCTTTACCAATTCCGGGAAGACCGTGGACTCATTTGTCCATGGACTTCATTACCAATCTGCCATCCTCCCGTGGAAATACTGTAATCTGGGTAATTGTGGACAGATTTTCTAAACTAGCACATTTTGTACCCATGGCAAGTTTACCGTCAGTAGAGACTCTCTCCAGACATTTCCTTTCTCAAGTGGTACGTTTACACTGGGTGCCTACTAATATTGTGTCAGATAGAGGGACGCAATTTGTGTCTAAGTTTTGGCGGGCTTTTTGCAAAAAGTTGGGGATATCGTTGTCTTTTTCCTCAGCGTACCACCCAGAGACCAAGGGGCAAACTGAACGCACCAACAAGTAGCTTGAACAAATTCTTCGGTGCCTGACTTCTACTCTGCAAAGCGACTGGTCTGAGGCCTTACCATTAGCAGAGTTCGCCTTCAACAACCGGGTAAACCAGTCTACCGGTAGGTCACCATTTTTTATTAATTATGGGATAAATCCTCATTTTGGCGAATTCTCGCGTATTGATTCTGGTTGCCCGGGGGCTGAGGACGGGATCAGTCGTCTCAGGAATCTCTGATCGAAAGTTCGACAAAATATTTCCAGGGCTCAGGAAAAGTATAAACATTTTGCGGATAAAAAAAGGGACTCGGTTCAGATTTTGCGATGTGGAGATAAGGTTTGGCTTTCCACACGGAACATAAGTCTCCGAATACCTTCCGCTAAACTAGGGCATAAATTTATTGGCCCTTACGAAGTCATTGAGGTGGTTAACCCGGTAGCCTATCGCCTTCGCCTCCCTCCCTCTTTGAAACTCCATAATGTATTTCATAGGTCCTTACTTAAACCCCTGGAGTCAGTGAGGGAAGATACAGACGCCGTTCCTTTGCCCGTTATGGTTGATGGGCATATGGAGTTCGAAGTACAACACATTGTGGACTCCAGGCGGGTTCAGGGATCTTTGCAGTATCTGGTACATTGGAAGGGGTATGGTCCGGAGGATCGGTCTTGGGTCCCAGCCACATCGGTTCACGCTAATTGTTTGGTTCGTGCATTCCATGCCCGGCATCCTGATAAGCCTGGGGGTCCGGAGGCCCCCCGTTGAAAGGGGGGTACTGTCATGGTTTGCTGAGTTTGTGGGAAAAGGTAGGTTAAGGGTTAATTTGGATGGCCTCACTCTGTTATTCTGGGAGGCTTCTTATAGCCTCATTGTGGGGCCATTCCTTGTCGCTTATACTTTGACCCTTGGCCGAGTGTGTGTGACCCTGAGTTTTGTGCTTGTGATTCTTTATGCTTGCTTGGTTTTGACTTGGTTCTGTTCCCCTTACGAGTTCTGCCTGCCCCTCTTGTACTACGTTGCTATCTCGTGTATGACCTCTTGCCTTTGTCCTGACAATTCTCTGTTTACCCCTCCTGTACTGCGTTGCTATCTCGTGTATGACTCCTGGCTTATGTTCTGACTATTCTCTGCTCGCCCCTTCTGTACTGCGCCGTCCTCTCTGTGTATGAACCCCGTTTGTCTGACCTGAGTTTCCCTATTCACTAATCCAGGATTCCTGGAGAGTCCTGCACTCACCTCCAGTGGCAGAACGCTAGGCCCCGCCCCCTGTGGTCACATGATCGTAGGTCCTTTTGCTTACTGCTACTTTCAGTGCCTACTCTCACCACGCTGCTCTGGTCCCGTCTGCCTGAGCCTCCCCTGCGGCATCTGACCCCGGGCCCTTCCATAGTGTGGGTGAGTCACCCTGCTCAGCCGTGGCAGTTCGCTGGCGCTGACAGGGTCGTTACATTTTCCTTCTAAAAAATTGGGTCCCAAGTTTGTAGGGCCCTTCAAGGTGCTTGGTTGTTAACCAATCTGCTGTCAGGTTGGAGGTTCCTACCTCCTGGAAGATTAATCCGGTGTTTCATGTTTCTCTGTTGAAAAGAGCTGATGTGTCGGATGGAGACGCCTCTGCCTCTGTTCCCCCGGTGGTGGAGGACGGGGAATATGAAATTTCCCGCATCCTAAATTCTAGACGTTATAGAGGGAGTTTGCAGTATCTCGTTGTTTGGAAGGGTTTCGGACCCGAGGATAACTCATGGGTGAGGGCGGATGATGTTTCTGCGTCCAGACTTGTCAGAGCGTTTCCGGGTAAGCCTGGGCCTAGGGGATCCGGAGGATTCTCTTAGAAGGGGGGTACTGTTAGAACTCTCCTGTTAGGTTTTTTCTATCTTGCTGGTCACATGACCTTTTTTGCCTACTTAATCCTGCTCCGCCCTTCTGGCTTTGCTGGACTTCATTGTAACTTCTACTCTTAAGCTAGCCGGGTGCTTTGTTACCTTACTCAAATAGTTTTGCTTGGTCTTCAGACCTCTGTGTTCTATGTTGTTTTGTTTTTCTTTTTACTGCTACAACTTCTGTTGGGAGGTGTCAATCTTTTCTCCCAGTCCCTAGTGCTTGTGGGGATCCCTTCCTCACATCTATAGGTCTTCGTTCAGACTAGCTGAGGACTTTAGCGGGTCTGATTGCAGGATCAGGTTCCCCGTTACATCGTAGGGATTGAGCTTAGTTCTATTGTAGGGACAGATTTCCCTTTCTTTCCTTAGTGCTTGTAGCAGAACATAACACCGGCAACCATCATGGGAGGGAACCTCCCTTATATCAGACCAGTCCGTGATCCCTGATTGCCATTCCTCGCTGAAAGGTTCAGTACTGTCTGTAACCACCAGAGGGAGCATCTGCACAGAAACCATCTCTAGCACATTCATAACAGAATGCAGCAGATTTGGGACCAGGTAGTGGAGAGGTTGTCTCTCTCTCAGGAGAAGGCCCAACGGTTTGCCAACCGGCATAGGACTGATGATCCTCGGTTTAAAGTGGGGGACTTGGTTTGGTTGTCCTCAAGAAATATCCCTATGAGGGTTGCATCTCCAAAGTTTAAGCCTAGGTTCATTGGACCTTATAAGATCATGGAGATTCTTAATCCTGTTTCCTTCCGTTTGCTTCTTCCAGGGACATTTAAGATTCATAACGTGTTCCACAAGTCCTTATTGAAGAGGTTTGTCGAGCCAGTGGTTCCTATGGCTGCGCCTCCTGACCCTGTTTTGGTTGAGGCAATCTGGAGTATGTGGTTGAGAAAATATTGGATTCTCGTTTTTCTAGACGGAAACTCCAGTATTTGGTTAAGTGGAGAGGTTATGGTCAGGAGGACAATTCTTGGGTGTTTGCTTCGGACATCCATGCTAGGAGACTGATCCATGCCTATCACCGAGCTCATCCTGATCGACCTGGTTGCACAAGTGAGGGTTCGGTGACCCCTCCTCAAGGGGGGGTACTGTTATGAATGCGCTGGAGATGGTTTTTGAGCAGAGGCTCCCTCTGGTGGTTACAGACAGTACTGAACCTTTCAGCGAGGAATGGCAATCTTGGATCACGGACTGGTCTGATATAAGGGAGGTTCCCTCCCATGATGGTTGCCGGTGATCAATTGTTCTTGTCTCAATTGTGGTTCATTTGGAAGTTTGCTGAGTCTTGCCTGCATCTTCTGCTATCAGATAAGATATTTTCTGCTTTTATTTTTTGCTTGCTATTTGCATTGTTTTCTGCACATTTGTGGAGGACAGCCGGGTCCCCTCCTGGGGCCTGAGCTCCTCACAGTTTGTCTGTAGCCTCTGTTGTTTTTTCATTTGCTATTTCCTGCTTTTTCAGCGGCTGCAGTTTGGTTTTGTTCACACTGAGATCTGATTTAGTGGGTGGCGAGATCGTGTGATCTCAGTATTTTTGTAATCAGAATTGTTGGATTTTTGTAGGGTTTTCTGGGTTGCAGAAAGTAATCTCTCCTGTCCTTTCCTATTTAGTCAGCTTGTGGCCCCAGCGTTTGCTCAATCTGTTTTCTGCCTGCGTTTGTGTTTTCATCTTGTCTAACCGCCATTATATGTTTGGGGGCTGCCTATTCCTTTGGGGCTCTACTCCGGGGCAGTTAGCTTTCCTGTTTCTATCTTTAGGTATAGCTAGTGTCGTCGCTGTTATCTCGTTAACCCTTTCCTCCTCGGAATGTGGTACCAGAGAGAATAAGACACAGACAAAAGTATGCGTCAATAAGCTCTGCTCTTTATTGCTAACAAAGGGATTTATATACACCCCTGAAGCAGGAAGTGGAATTACCATATATGGCAGTTAATACAACTTATTACTAAAACACGTAGCATACTGATTTTTAACCGAACACTCCATTCTTGCCCTTGTCTCCCAGAACTTCTCAGGCGGGCGGGGGGGGGGGTGTATTGACTAAAATGAGGAACATCTTATCTTGACTCCTGGTACACATCAGCCTGTGTCACTTAGAAGAAAACAAGGCCTCTGAACTTTTGAAAAATGCTGTTTCAGCTCTAACATTCCCTCCTTTTGTTCCTTCATTTGATCAATACACATCTTCATACCTCCTCTGTGTCCTAGTACATTGTTTAATACACATCAAACAAATTTTAAAAACTAAATAGATAGCAAGACATATCAATAAAACCTGTAGGCCAGCTTGTATTATCCCAGTCAGCCATCCCCCTATGCCTTTGAACCAATTTGTGGGGTTAAGAAAGGAGAAGGTATTTGCCCACCATGAATCTTGATTCTTCAGATTTGCCTCATCATATAGGTTCCTTAACTTTATGACATCCTCTAGCTTATGTTTAAGGGTTAAAACACTAGAATTATCAATATAATGACAACATGCAGGTCCAATAATCTGGCACATCCCTCCTTGAGCTGCAGTCAGGTAATCTAACACGAGGGTATGTTGGTTAGTAACAATAATTAGCTGGTTCTGTACTGCAAGGGACCCATTGATGATATCTAAAATATCCCATATTTGATCATCTAGGTAATCTGTGGATTCTACCAACTTATCCCACGTCTGAGTTATCATAGGGTGGATAAATAATGCACTGAAAAATTTATTTGCTATCCCCATCTCCACTATGTGTGGTCTCCCATTTGGGCGAGGTCTATTGTCTGCAGATCGTTTATGTAGTGTATATTTTGGAATAGACAATGGATTTAATCTATCTGATGAGATAGGTGGCTGGTGTCAATCTAGCTAGGGTGCATTTCCCGGTGACTCCTACTGGAAGCCACTTAAATGCCTTGTCCCCACATACCCAATGCATTGATGGTGGAAGGTTCCATATAGCTGAATGCTGTAATACTAATCGGTGTGCCAAATCTATAAACTTTGAAATATTACTCATCATGCACCATCTACACGGCTAAGTCTGTTCCAAGCATCTGTTACTGCAAGGATGCAAGCAAATGTCATTAGTAGCATGATTCCTCTTCTGGAGGCTCTCCAAGGATCTTCTTACAATGCGATGCGTGGATCTAAGTTTCCTTGCCTTGTAGCTTGACTGCGGTACTTGTCGTCAGTAGAACTTGAAAAGGTCCGTCAAATCTCGGATCCAGACTCTTTCTCACGTGTCTTTTAATGACTACCCAGTCTCCAGGCTGCAGGCTGTGACTCCCAGGATCCTGGTTCGGATCTGGAAGAGAACTGAAGACATTATCATGTACTTTCTTAAGTCTTTTATGCAAATCCCTTACATATGAGCTTAATACATGGTTACTCATTTCCAGTGCTTGGGGAAAGAAACATCCTAAGCTAGGCACTTTGCCAAATAGTACTTCATACGGAGAAAGTCCAGTTTTCCTATTTGGAGTGTACCTTACTGAGTATAGGGCTAATGGTAAACATTCAGGCCAAGATTTCCCTGTTTCAGCCATGGCCTTTTGGATTTTTAACTTCAATGTCCCATTTAGTCTTTCTACTTTTCCACTGCTTTGTGGATGATATGGGGTGTGGAAAGCTTGTTGAATTCCTAGAGCTGTCAAGACTTCATTCATTATTTCACCTGTGAAATGTGTACCTCTGTCACTTTCGATCACCTCTGGTACTCCATACCTGCACACCACCTCCGCAAGCAGCTTCTTTGCGGTTGCCGCAGCCGTAGCCTTGGCAATCGGGAAAGCCTCCGGCCAACCTGAGAATAAATCAAAACACACCAACACATACTCCCATGACCCTGATTTTGGCAGCTGAATATAATCAATCTGCAGTCTCTGGAAAGTATAGAGGGGCCGAGGGGCATGTTTGGGTGGTGTCTTGACTACCCTTCCCTGATTATGTGTAGCACATACCATGCATCCCTGGATCAAACCTTCTATACAGGTGGAAAAGCCTGGTGCTACCCAATGCTTCTGCATCACACTCATCACAGCAGTTTTGGACTGGTGGGTTGGCCCATGTAACATCTGGGCGACCGCAGGGTATAACGCCCTTGGAAGGCATCGACGCATCCCTCTTCCCCATACCCCATTTGCTTCATTCAGACATGCACCTTCTTTTTCCCACTTTTCTACTTCCTCCTGGTGCACCTGAGCCTGCATCTGGGATAAGGCATCCTCCGATACAAAAGGGATTTTTGGGAGCGCTTACCTGGTGCATCGTTACCCCTTGGAGTGGTCTACTGGCTGCTGTTTTAGCTGCTGCATCGGCCATTGCGTTTCCTTTACTCACCTGAACAGTGCGTCTGGTATGTGCTTTAACTTTTATAACAGCTACCTCTTTTGGTAATTGTAATGCATCAATTAACTGCTGGACTGCTTCAGCATTTTTAATGGGATGTCCTGCTGCCGTCAGGAATCCTCTAGATTTCCAAATTGGACCAAAATCATGAGCTATACCGAATGTGTATCTAGAATCTGTGTAGATGTTAACAATTCTACCTTCAGCTATCTTACAGGCCTCGGTCAGAGCCTTAAGTTCAGCCTCCTGGGCTGACTGATGTGGGAGCATTGGTTCTGCTTTGATTACTGCATTCAGGGAGACGATGGCATACCCAGTGTGGAAGGTACCTGAGTCATCTTGGTGGCGAGATCCATCTACAAAAAATTCAAAATCAGCATTAAGTCTTTCAGTTTCAAACACTGTGGGTAGGCCTGCTGTTTCCTGTGCCATAAGCTGGACACAATCATGAGGAATCTCCTCTCTTGGATCTTCTTTGTACAATACCGTACCTGACCCCTCCTTTAGATCTGAGAGAGGTAACAACGTGGCAGGATTAAGTGTGGTACATCTCTGCAAAGAAACATTTGGAGGCATTAAAAGTGCACATTGCAATCGAAGGTGACGTGCAGCTGAAAGGTGTGCCGGTTGCACCTGGTTCAGTATGGTGTATACATCATGAGGTGTAAGTACTGTCAGTGGATGATCAGGAACGATGTCTGACGATTTGTGCAGCAATAGTCCTACAGCATGTACTGCCCGTACACAGGACGGGGCACCTCTAGCCACTGCATCTAGTCTTCCATTGAAATAGGCTACAGGCCTTTGATTGTCACCATGTAACTGAGTCAATACTCCTGCTGCGTGTCCCTGCTGTTCATGGAGATACTGTCACGGGTGTGTCGCTACGAAGATCGTCGCGATTGCACACCCTGACTTCTCACAGCTGAGTTTCTGGTGCTGGGTGTTTTTCGGCAGTGAGGGAGTTAATTCTCCCTCTCTCTGTGCTAGACAAAGCCAGCCTCGCCCAGCTGCAATTAATGTTGCTGTAATTGGATTCCTTCAAATACCTGCCAGTCTGCTAGGGAAATGTCGGTGAAAGCATTCATGCAGACCAGCAGAGTGGATCGTGGTGTTGTGAAGTCTGAATTGAAGAGTACCTGGTGTGGTCTTTTCTCCCCTCCTCGCTTTATCATTTATCTCCGTACCCGTTGGTGTTCCCTCTGTGTTTTGTGGTGAGAGTTTGGTATGCAAGGTGGATTTTAGTTTACCCCTTGTACTGTCTTGTTCGTCTATTACTGTGTCTAGGCATATACCTTCCAGTCCCCGGTGTGATCAGGGTCCTTCTCAGGACTAGATCACTGAGGTTCAGGGATCCTCAGGAGGTAGGGATTACGCTGGCGGCCTGGACCTCTGTACCATCAACAGTACGTCCAGGTAGAGGGATTAGTCAGGACCCCAGCTTAGGGTCAGCATAGACCCCGGACCTTATGTATGCAGTAACAGCGTGACATTTTCACCGACCATATAAAAAAAAAAAAAATGTCTCCAGCTACCATGGATCCAGTAGCCAGTCTTGCTCGGCAGTTGCAGAGTTTGTCCATGGAGCTGGCGGACGTTAAGTCCAAGGTTTTGTACCCCGGAGCAAGCCGGACCAGAACCTAAAGTAGCTCTCCCTGACAGGTTCACTGGGGGGCGAGACAAGTTTTTTGTTTTCCGGGAGGCATATAAATTGTACTTTCGGCTGCGGCCACTGTCATCGGGGAGTGATGAGCAAAGGGTGGGAATTGTCATCTCGCTCCTACAAGGGGACCCACAATCATGGGCGTTCTCCCTTCCCCCGGGCTCCCCGGCTCTCCAGTCAGTGGATAGGGTCTTGTATATGATGACCCGGATCGGATCTCCCTTGCTGAATCTAAGTTACGTAGGATCCAGCAGGGAGATCGTCCGGCGGAGGAATTCTGTTCGGAGTTCCGTAGGTGGGCCACGGACACCCAGTGGAATGACCCGGCTCTTAGGAGCCAGTTTTGTCAAGGTTTATCTGACAAATTAAAGGATGTATTGGCACAGTATGACTCTCCCGCGTCATTGGAAGCCGCTATGGCCCTTGCTATTCGTATTGACAGACGGCTTCGGGAGAGGTGCGGGGTAATTCCGCTCCCTGTGATGACTTCACCTTCCTCAAGGGTCCTTTATACGGAGGTTCCCCTGGTCAGTCCCGAGGAGCCTATGCAATTAGGAGGGACATCATTTCGGGGGAGGGGACCGGCGGGGCACCACAAGACTAGAAGTTGTTTCTTCTGTGGGAAAAAGGGACATTTTATTGGGGGGTGTCCATCCCGTCCTTTGCAGAGTAAAGGGTCGTCGGAAAACTATTGATCCCAGGTTGTGTGGTGGACGGCAATCTGGGAGTAAGTATTTCGTCCCTAAGTTCGTCTCAGTTTCTCGTAACGGCGGAGGTGGTGGTAGGTACGAGAACTGAGAGGATATCTGTTCTTCTGGATAGTGGGGCCGGGGCTAATCTGGTGGACGCTCAGTTTGCCCGGGTTCAAGGTATGCAATTGAGTGTGTTGGCTAAACCCATCCCCATATTCTCGATCGACGCCAGACCTCTCGGTCAGGGAAGTTTTTTGCAAGCGGTGCATAACGTTAAACTTCAAGTGGGGGCGATACATAAAGGACTGTTGTCTTGTTACGTTTTGGAGGGTCTTCCCACTCCTATAGTGTTGGGCCTTCCTTGGTTAACTAAGCATAACCCAGTTATTGATTGGCAATCCAGAAAGATAAGCCAATGGAGTGAATTCTGTAATAAAAACTGCATGAATACGGTTATCGGTGCGGTCACTCCTAGGGTTTTACCTCCATTTCTGGCGGACTTTGAGGATGTATTCTCGGAGAAAGGGTGTCAGGAACTACCTCCTCATCACGTGTATGACTGTTCTGTAAAACTGCTCCCTGAGGCCAAGTTAACTAAATCTAGGTTGTATAACCTATCTGGTCCTGAGAGGCAGGCCATGAAGGATTATATTGCTGAAAGTCTGGCAAAAGGGCATATTAGACCTTCATCTTCCCGGTGGCCGTGGGGTTCTTCTTTGTGAAGAAGAAAGATGGAGGCCTACGCCCTTGCCTGGATTTCCGTGAACTTAATCGGATTACGGTCCGAGATCCGTATCCGCTCCCACTTATTCCCGATCTCTTCAATCAGATCGTGGGCGCCAAATGGTTCTCTAAGTTGGATCTCAGGGGGGCGTACAATCTGATTAGGATGAAGGAGGGGGACGAGTGGAAGACGGCGTTTAACACTCCAGAGGGGCATTATGAGAACCTTGTCGTGCCATTCGGTCTGACTAATGCCCCGGCGGTGTTCCAACACTTTGTAAATGACATTTTTCGCCACCTGGTGGGACAGTTTGTGGTCATATATCTGGATGATATCTTAATTTACTCGCCGGATCTTGTGTCTCATCAGGAGCATGTTAGGCAGGTGTTGCAGATCTTGCGGGATAATAAACTGTACGCCAAATGGGAAAAGTGTGTATTCGCCGTACAGGAACTCCAGTTTTTAGGCTTTCTGGTTTCAGCGTCCGGTTTTCGTATGGACCCTGGGAAAGTACGGGCAGTTCTTGAGTGGGATCTGCCAGAGAATCTTAAGGCTCTACAACGTTTCCTGGGGTTTGCTAATTATTACCGGAAATTTATTCGTAATTTCTCGTCCATGGTTAAACCTCTCACAGACATGACAAAAAAGGGGACAGATTTTTCTAGGTGGTCTGACAAGGCTTGTCAAGCATTCTCCTCCTTGAAAAGATGCTTTGCTTCGGCACCCATACTTATTCAACCTGATGCGTCACAGCCGTTCATTGTAGAGGTAGACGCTTCCGAGGTAGGGGTGGGAGCAGTATTGTCACAAGGTCCGTCCCCTGGTAAATGGCATCCGTGCGCATTTTTCTCTAAAAAACTGTCAGCCGCTGAGAGGAATTACGATGTAGGCAATAGGGAACTATTGGCCATTAAGTTGACTTTTGAGGAGTGGCGCCATTTTTTGGAGGGGGCAGTCCATCCGGTCACTGTCATCACCGATCACAAGAACCTGCTATATCTGGAGTCTGCAAAACGTCTGAATCCCAGACAAGCTAGGTGGTCATTATTTTTTACCAGGTTTAATTTTGTCGTCACATATCGTCCTGGGTCAAAAAATGTAAAGGCGGATGCCTTATCTCGTAGTTTCCCTGGGGCCGGGAATACGGAGGACCCGGTTCCTATCCTTCAGGAGGGGGTGGTGGTGTCGGCAGTATGCTCTGAGCTTGAGGAGGAGGTATTGGAGGCTCAGGGGGACGTTCCTGTAGGACCTCCAGGGTGACTGTTTGTTCCAAATCAGTTGCGACAAAATGTGATCGAGGCACACCATAATTCAGCTTTAGCAGGACAACCAGGGAGTAAAGCAACTGAGGATCTCCTCTCGCGTCGGTTTTGGTGGCCTAACTTACATAGGGAGGTGGTAACTTGTGTCGCGTCCTGCGAGGTTTGTGCGCGCTCTAAGACCCCACATACCTGTCCGTCTGGGGCCCTCTTACCTTTGAAGATCCCGGAGCATCCGTGGACTCATCTGTCTATGGACTTCATTACGGACCTCCCGCCATCTTCGGGTAAAACAGTCATACTTGTGGTGGTGGACAGGTTCAGCAAGATGGCACATTTTATCGCTCTTCCCGCTCTTCCTAATACTAAAACTCTTGAGCAGGTGTTCATTGGGGAGATTGTAAGGCTTCACGGGGTACCCTCCGATGTGGTGTCGGATCGGGGGTCTCAGTTTGTGTCCAAATTCTGGAAGTCATTTTGTTCACGGCGGGGGATGCAGTTGTCATTTTCATCGGTTTTTCATCCGCAGACCAATGGTCAGACAGAGCGTCTGAACCAGAGCTTGGAGACATATCTCCGGTGTTTTGTGTCAGAGAACCAGGAGGACTGGGCTTCTTTCTTGCCTCTGGCGGAGTTTGCTCTAAATAATAGGCGGAGCGAGTCCACTGGTAAGTCCCGTTTTTTGGGGCATATGGTTTTCACCCCCAGTTTTGTACTTTCAATAGGGGGGGCTCTTCTGGGGTTCCTGAGGAGGAACGATTTTCGTCGTCACTTGCTTCAGTGTGGAGAGGAGTGCTTAATAATCTGAGTACTATGGGGAACCGATACAAACGTATGGCTGATAGGAGGAGAGTGTCTGGTCCGGACCTAAGTGTGAACGATCTGGTATGGTTGTCTACCAAGAATATAAAACTTAAAGTTCCCTCCTGGAAACTGGGTCCCAGGTTCATCGGGCCATACAAGATCAGTTCTATAATTAATCCGGTGGCATTCCGTCTTGACCTCTCTCCTACATTTAAAATTCATAATGTGTTCCACAGATCGTTGCTTAAGAGGTATGTGGCGCCGGTGATACCTTCACCTTTACCTCCTCCTCCTGTGGTGGTCAATGGTAACTTGGAGTTCCAGGTGTCGAGAATCATCGATTCACGTCTGAATCGCCGGTCTCTTCAGTACCTTGTTCATTGGAGGGGGTATGGTCCTGAGGAGAGGACGTGGGTTTCTGCGTCGGATATTAACGCAGACCGATTAGTTCGGGCCTTCCACACTACTCACCCAGATAGACCCGGCCCTGAGGGTCCGGAGGCCCCTCGTAGAAGGGGGGTACTGTCACGGGTGTGTCGCTACGAAGATCGTCGCGATTGCACACCCTGACTTCTCACAGCTGAGTTTCTGGTGCTGGGTGTTTTTCGGCAGTGAGGGAGTTAATTCTCCCTCTCTCTGTGCTAGACAAAGCCAGCCTCGCCCAGCTGCAATTAATGTTGCTGTAATTGGATTCCTTCAAATACCTGCCAGTCTGCTAGGGAAATGTCGGTGAAAGCATTCATGCAGACCAGCAGAGTGGATCGTGGTGTTGTGAAGTCTGAATTGAAGAGTACCTGGTGTGGTCTTTTCTCCCCTCCTCGCTTTATCATTTATCTCCGTACCCGTTGGTGTTCCCTCTGTGTTTTGTGGTGAGAGTTTGGTATGCAAGGTGGATTTTAGTTTACCCCTTGTACTGTCTTGTTCGTCTATTACTGTGTCTAGGCATATACCTTCCAGTCCCCGGTGTTGTGATCAGGGTCCTTCTCAGGACTAGATCACTGAGGTTCAGGGATCCTCAGGAGGTAGGGATTACGCTGGCGGCCTGGACCTCTGTACCATCAACAGTACCTCCAGGTAGAGGGATTAGTCAGGACCCCAGCTTAGGGTCAGCATAGACCCCGGACCTTATGTATGCAGTAACAGCGTGACAGATACAGGGTGAATGGTAGTTCATAGTTGGGGTTCCTAGAGCTGGAGCTGCCACAATCCTGTTTTTGAGAGAATAAAAACAGTCTATACCTTCAGGAGTTAGTTTAAAAGGCACAATGGTGATACAGTCATAGAGAGGCTGCATGAGGATTGATACAGCATGTATCCACTGCCTGCAGTAGGAAACCAGTCCAAGAAATGTCCTAAGAGCGGCAACATTAACAGGAATAGGAAAATTCTGTACAGCTTCTTTGCGAGTGCTGGTCAGATGTCGCGCCCCTGGTGTAATGCAATGTCCCAAAAAGATAACTGAAGATTTACAAAATTGGAGTTTATCCTTTTACGCTTTACATCCAGCTTGGTACAAAAACAACATGAGTGATATTGTTGCAGTGTGACACTGTTTCCTGGAGGGGGCACAAATCAGTAAGTCATCAACATATTATAAAAATAACATTGGCAAAATCGATAACTGTGAACCAAGCAGCATCCTGAGATATCTGGAACAAAAGTGTATATATATATCTTGTACCAGCCGATACATAGAGAGTTAAATCTCGTAGTTGAAGGGGGAAGCTGAAGTTGGAGCTTACTGTCAAGGCCACTGATAAGAAACCTAGCTGCTCGCGAAGGTGGGGGCTAGGTTTTAACTAAAACACCACTTGCTACCAGTTTCTGCAATCTCTCCTGAAATGTCCTGGTTTCCTGCACTTGTAGCACAATTTCTATCCATCTCCTGGCACACGTCTCCCCTCCCTGCTGTTTGCAGGACGAGTACCTGCAGCATGTATCCTTGCTCCTCTTTTTGCCTGCGCTAAATCATGTTGTGCCCCTTGCGCTATTCTGGCTAGATCCTCTGCTTTTACTGATCTCCAATCTGGTCTACTTACTTTCAGCTTTTCTGTCACTTCCTTTTTCAACCCATTCATATATGCACTTGCCAGTACCCTCTCACTAGTCTTGTTTTCTGGGACAAAACCCATTTCCACCCAAGTTTTTCTTAGAGCCCAGAAATAATCTTTTGGCTCTTCTTCCTTTCCCTGAACTCTATATTCTAGTGTAATTTCCTTCTCTGCCTGTCTATCTTTACATGCTTTTTTTTTTCAATGCTTCTGTAAACATAACCCCTGCTGCTGCGTCATTGACTTCTGCATTATCAGGTCCGGTCCTACCAACATAGCACTTGTATGTCTCATCTATCAGTCTATCATATCTAGCTTCTTCTGCCAATTTCCCTTTTATAAGTGCTTCCAGATCCTGTCTATTTGCTTTATTAGAGCCAACTGCTCTGTAGGGCTCCATGGTCTGTACATTTCTGCTGTCCGGGGGGCAGACAGGAGGGTAAATCAGTCATCCCTGTTTTTGTCAGTCTGTAATGTCCGTCTCCTAATTCTTCAGTCTTTCCTCTAAGTAATCACTCGCAGTCATCCACAGGTTCACTGTTTTCAACAGTCCTTTGTCTCTCAACCATCCATGATGTGAGTTAAAGAACCTTTTCCATTTATCACTGTTCAATTCTCCGTTTTCATTCATGCCTGATTTACACAATACTTTGTCAATGCCTATCAAAGCTTGCTTTCCCTCTCTGCGTATCACTAAATCTTTGGCAGTAACACCTTCCTTGGTGTTTTGGTTCCCCATTTTTATATCTCCTCACCTAGAAGAGATTCTCTTGTCACTTAGACAATTCTGTCACCAAGACTCTGTCACCAAGACTCTGTCACCAAGACAATGGGCCACAAAGGTTTCTGAACCATTCCACTGCTCGCTTTCCAAGATTTATACGCCAACCAAATAAACAATCCGATCACACAGACACCAAGACAAAACCACAACACAATCATTGGATCCATACTGTCATTATTCAAAGGAGGAAAGGCAGGACTGACAATTAATCTGAAGGTCTACTGGTTCAAAGGGACCTGAGCCAGGAATACCTGTGATTTACCTGGAAAGCTGACCGCTCGGGGAGGAGGGAGTCCACTATACAGTGATATAGATTTTAGGTAGAATATAATAAGTATTCTTACCTCAGCGCTGTATGTATATCACCAACAGAAAGCTCCACTCATCCCACGTCTCCGGATCGGTCGGACTTTCTCAGCGTAAAATAACTCAGGCCCCTGTTCGGGCGCCAGCTGTCGTCGCTGTTATCTCGGTAACCCTTTCCTCCTCGGAATGTGGTACCAGAGAGATGTATGCGTCAATAAGCTCTGCTCTTTATTGCTAACAAAGGGATTTATATACACCCCTAAAGCAGGAAGTGGAATTACCATATATGGCAGTTAATACAACTTATCACTAAAACACGTAGCATACTGATTTTTAACCGAACACTCCATTCTTGCCCTTGTCTCCCAGAACTTCTCAGGCGGGCGGGGGGGGTGTATTGACTAAAATGAGGAACATCTTATCTTGACTCCTGGTACACATCAGCCTGTGTCACTTAGAAGAAAACAAGGCCTCTGAACTTTTGAAAAATGCTGTTTCAGCTCTAACACTAGCTCTCAGGCTGTGACGAGGCGTCTAGGATCAACGTAGGAACGCTCCACGGCTACCTCTAGTTGTGTGGTTGGTTCAGGTTTCTGCAACGCATTAGTTACCAACATCTCAGGTGTTTGGCTGCCCTGCTGTTGTTCCTGTCATCCTCAGCTACTGTACATAACACCGCAGACAGAAACACACACAGACTCCCGCACAAAAAGAATTGACATGCTGCGGAAAATAAAATACTGCAAATTTGCGCTGAATTTTCCGCAGCATGTCCATAACAATTCTGGATTCCCATTGATTAACATTGCTTGAGCACTCCTCTGCGGATTTGTTGCAATTCCGCGCAGAAAAATGCTGTGGATCGGCAACGTGTGCATATAGCCTAACAAGGCACAATTAGGAAAAAAGATTAGTTATAATGTTGTAGGTGCTACTTATGCTGCTCTTAGTGGCTCTACTAAAACTACACAGTGAAAGCTGGGACATAGGCAGATGTTTGAGTAGTGTCAGTGTGTTATTGATGCTGCTTACCTGTTATGATTTGGTAGCTGAGGAGGACAGGAGCAAAATACCACCAAAGCAGCAAGACACCAGAGAGGCTGGAACGTCATAGGGGTCTCCGGATCCCTTTGGGACAAAACGGCACCTGCCCCAATCTCAGAAGCATCAACCTCCGCCTGAAATGGTAAAGAAACATCAGGCTGCCGCAGAACAGGAGCAGAAGTGAATCTCTGCTTAAGTTCCTGAAATGCAGAAACTGCCTCAGGAGGCCAATTCACCACATCAGAACCTTTTTTGGTCAAATCAGTCAGTGGTTTCACAATACCGGAGAAATTACCAATAAATTTACGATAAAAATCTCAGAAGAGCCTTCAATGTAGTAGGCTGAACCCAATCACAAATGGCCTGAACTTTGACCGGGTCCATTTCAATAGCAGACGGAGACAAAATGAATCCCAGAAATGAAACCTTCTGTACGCCAAAAAGACATTTCGATCCCTCCACATACAGTGCATTTTCTCTCAAAATCCGGAACACCGTCCGAACATGTTCCACATGAGAGTCCCAGTCATTGGAAAAAATCAAGATATAGTCTAAATAAACGATCAGAAATTTATCCACGAAATCCCTGAAAATATCATTCATAAAGGACTGGAAGACGGAAGGGGCATTATTGAGCCCAAAAGGCATCACTAGGAACTCAAAATGCCCCTCTGGGGTATTAAACGCCGTCTTCCATTCATCACCGTGCTTGATGCGAATAAGATTATACGCCCCCCTGAGGTCAAGCTTGGTAAACCAACTAGTACTTTTAACTCTGGAAAATAGGTCAGAAATCAAGGGTAACGGATATTGATATTTAACAGTGATTTTATTCAGGAGACGATAGTCAATACACGGCCTCAATGAACCGTCCTTTTTGGCCACAAAGAAAAAGCCGGCACCCAAGGGTGAAGAGGAAGGTCTGATATGACCCTTCTCCAAAGACTCCTTGATATAAGAACGCATAGCATCATGTTCAGGTACAGATAAATTAAAAAGTCGACCCTTAGGGAATTTACCACCAGGCACTTACTCAATAACTAATCATAACTCCTGTGAGGAGGCAAGGATGCAGACTTACTCTCACTAAACACATCAGAAAATTCGGTCAAATAGTCAGGGACATCTTGAGACTGGGGGGAGGCAGAAAAAACATCTTGAGACTGAGAGGGGCAGAAAAAGCAGAAGTATCAGTATTAACACATTGGCAACCCCAACTGGTCACAGACACAGATTTCCAATCCAAAACAGGATTTTGAGTCTGTAACCAAGGGAAACCCAGTACAATAATGTCATGCAAATTATGCAACACCAAAAATTTGCAACTCTCCTGATTGTCCGTGTCAGCCCGCATTATCACCTGGGTAGAAAATTGGGGTTTATTTTCCGCCAAAGGGGTAGAATCAATACCCAGTAAAGGAATAGACTTCCGAATGGGCATCATGGGAAACCCACAACGTTTGGCAAAGTCAAAATCCATCAGGTTAATAGCTGCTCCTGAATCAACAAAAGCCTGAGCCGAAAATGTGAACATGGAGCAAATCAGGGTAACAGTCAACAGAAATTTAGTCTGAACTAGTGTTGAGCGATACTGCTCGATATCTAAAAATATCGTATCGAAATGGTATCGCCGATATCACAAATATCGTCGATATCCGATTCTGATACCGGAAGTCCCATGTAAGTCTATGGGAACAAAATATCGCAACTAAAAAAAACCTTTATTTCCTTGTAAACACTAAATATACACACATAGAATACATATATATATACACGTCATTGTGACATATATATATACATATATGTATAGTTTATACACTTCTACATAGTAAAATATCCTCTGATTCAATTGCCGGGTAAAGCCGGCTTCTGTGAAAAGACAGAAGCACCCGACATGAAATGACACTTGGTGTACATAGGGTTAACCATGTCTTTTCATGTCGTTTGCAATCTGATTTGCACAAACAATTACATCAGTCTATGTGTGCAAAATTTCACACCTGTAGGGGTTAATTAAAGGTGTAAATTCGTTGTAAAAAAAACGGACTTTTTTGCTACGAATTTACACCTTTAATTAACCCCTACAGGTGTGAAATTTTGCACACTTACACTCATGTAATTGTTTGTGGAAATCAGATATCAAACTACATGAAAAGACATGGTTAACTCTATGTAAACCAAGTGTCATTTCATGTCGGGTTCTGCATTTTCACAAAAGCCGGCAATTGAATTAGCGGCTATTATACTATGTAGAAGTGTATGAACTATAAATATAAATATATATATATGTGTCACAAATTTAATGACATGTATATATATATATGAGGTGTAAAATTGCTGAAAAAAAAGGCGTGGGCTCCCGCCCTATTTTCGCAACCAGACAGACAAAGCCAGTGAGTGGGGGCAGATAATAATAGCCCAGAGAGGGACCATTATTTTTGGCCCCCCCGGCTACTAACATCTGCCCCCAGACACCCCAGAAAGGGCAAATCTCTAATTAGATTTGCCCTTTCTGGCACTTTGCCCGTCTATTCCCATTGCCCTGTAGCGGTGGCGAATGGGTTAATAAGGGGTTAAAATGACCTTGCAATTGAAAGGTCACTTTAAGCCAGGTTAATAATTGAGAGCTGTCAATTAGACAACTATCAATTATTAATCCTATTGTATGAAAGAAAAATCAAACACACACACTTTAATAAAAAAGAAGTTTAATGAAATAATCACACAGTTTTTGACCATATTTTATTTTCCTGCTAAAACCATTTCCTGTAATAAAAATAAAATAATAAAGCAAAATTATTCTTACCAATCCGATGTACAGTCAGGTCCCACAGTGTAATCCTTCAGAAAGGGTTAATGTTTACTGCAGGGACCGCAGCTAATGCTGCACCCTCACAGTAAACCCCCAAATGAATGAGTTCCTCTCCTGGCTGACAGGAGAGGAAGTGGAAAGCTTAATTGATTGCTTTCCACTTTCACTTCAGGTCAGCCAGGGACACAATCAGTGACGTCAGAGGGAACTGGTTAACAAAAATAGGGGATCCCCTCGAAAAAAATTGGCGTGGGGTCCCACCTATTTTTGTTAACCAGCCAGATGAAGCAGACCGCTGAGGCCTGGATTTTCAGGCTGTTAAGGAGCCAAGATCCATGGACCTTGCCAGCCTGATAATACCAGGCCACAGCAGTCTGCATATCTTGGCTGATTAACAAAAATAGGGGATCCCCTCGAAAAAAATTGGCGTGGGGTCCCCCCTATTTTTGTTAACCAGCCAGATGAAGCAGACCGCTGAGGCCTGGTTTTTCAGGCTGGTAAGGATCCAATATCCATGGACCTTGCAAGCCTGATAATACCAGGCCACAGCAGTCTGCTTAGCTTGGCTGGTTAACAAAAATAGGGGATCCCCTCGAAAAAAAAAACGGCGTAGGGGTCCCCCTATTTTTGTTAACCAGCCAAGTAAAATGCAGACTGCTGCGGCCTGGTATTAAAAGACTGTCAAGGCCCATGGATTTTGGCCCTCAACAGCCTGATAATACCAGGCTACAGCAGCCCCACTTTTGGCGCATCAAAAGATGTGCCAATTGTGGCACTTTACCCGGCTCTTCCCACTTGCCCTGTAGCGGTGGCAAGCGGGGTAATAAGGGGTTAATGTCACCGTTGATTGCACGGTGACAATAAGCCCGGTTAATAATGGAGAGGTGTCAATAAGACACCGATCCATTATTAATCCCAAAGTTATTAAATGCATAAAAAAAAGACAAAGCAAGAAAAAAGTATTTTAATGAAATAAAAGAGACAACACACTTTTCATTTCTTTTATTGTACTCTCATTCCTGCGACGCCATCGATCTCCTGTAAAAAAAGAAAAAAAACAAACCAACAGTATACCACCTGTCCGACGCAGTCCATAGTAACGACTGTCCCACGACGATCCAGCTCTGCTACATCGCAATGACAGGCAGAGCCTGTCATCTCGACGCAGCACAGCTGATTACCTGCTTCCCCGGCGGTGACGTCATCGGACTGACTGCTTTACGGCCGCGATTACCCAGCAGTCACTGCAGTTATCGCGAGAAACTGCATGTGACCGCCGGGGAGAAGAGGATGGCGGCCATGAAGCAGTCCAGGCCGTGACCGCCGGAGATCTTCTGCCAGGTAAGTGCCGCTGACTCCTGACAGACCCGACCGACGGACACTGACAGTGACAGACCCGACCGACGGACACAGACAGTGACAGTGACAAATCCGATTCCGGTATTCGATATGACGAAAATATCGGTATTCGGAATCGAAAGGCCGATACAGCTAATATCGGCCGATACCCGATATTTGCAGTATCGTATCGCTCAACACTAGTCTGAACACTACCCAAAACAACTGAGCGCGCAAAACATCTTCCTCGCTTGGGGCAGACGGAAATAGTATGAGAAGCGTCACCACAGTAGAAACACAACCTATTACACTTTCGAAACTCATGACGCTGTGCCCCAGAAGTCACTCCATCACACTGCATGGGCTCAGGAGCTGACTCACAAGGCAACACAATCTCACGCATACCTCTGCGCTCACGCAAACGTCTGTCAATTTGAATAGCTAATGACATAGAGTCATTGAGACCAAAGGGAACAGGGAATCCCACCATAACATCCTTTACAGTCTCTGCCAGACCCTTCTGAAAAAGAGCTGCCAGAGCATCATCATTCCATTTAGTAAGGACTGCCCATTTTTGAAATTTCTGACAGTACAGCTCAGCAGCTTCATGACCCTGATTCAATGCCAACAAGGTTTTTTCCGCTTGATCAGTGACATTAGGTTCATCGTACAATAACCCCAGAGCCAGAAAAAACACATTAACATTATTCAAAACAGGATCCCCAGGTGTCAGGGAAAAGCAAAATCCTGAGGGTCGTCGCGCAACAGGGAGATGACAATTTGAACCTGCTGTGCAGGGCTTCCTGAGGATTTAGGCTTCAGGGCAAAAAACAACTTACAGTTATTTTTAAAATTCAGAAATTTAGACCGATCCCCCAAAAATAAATCTGGCATGGGATCCTAGGTTCCACAACCGGCAACCTAGTGATATAGGCAGCAATATTCTGAACCCCAGCGGCGAGCCGCTCAACACGACCTGACTACTGCACAATCTCCATTGAAGACAAAGAAAAATTCCTCCTCAGCACCCAGGGAGAAAGAGGGAAAAAATGTAACAAGCAGAAAAAAAAAATTTCTGACAACTCCCTTTTTTTTTCCTTTTCTTTTCCTTTATGCTCACTATCCTTTCCTTTTGTTGAGTACCATAGAATTTTCAGTTTGGCCGGTAAAACTGTTATGATTTGGTAGCTGAGGAGGACAGGAGCAAAATACCGCCAAAGCAGCAAGACACCAGAGAGTCTGGAACCTAATGGGTTGCAGATCCCTAAACTAACCGCACAACTTGAAGTAGCCGTGGAGCGTACCTACGGTAATCCTAGACGCCTCGGCACTGCCGGAGAGTTAGCTACACCTGAAGATAGAAAGAGGAAAGCTAACTGCCCCGGAGTAAAGCCCCCAAAAAAACAGGAAGCCCCCAAACATGTAAGGTGGTTAGACAAGAGGAAAACACGAACACAGACAGAAAATAGAATGAGCAAATGTTGGGGCCCAAATCTGTCTAGAAAGTAAAGTACAGGAGAGAAATTCTGTCTGCAACCCAGAAAAACCCTAATAAAAATACCAGCACTTCTGATTACAAAAAAAACTGAGACCACACGATCTCGACCACCTATATCAGATCTCTGGTGTGACACACAGCTACCCAGCAATAAAAAATATCAATGGAACAGAGAACAAGTGCAAATACAAAATGAGAACAGAGGGCAGCGCAAGCCCCCAAAGGGAACCTGGCTGAAGTCCAAGGCAAGACTGCAAAAAGCAAGGAAAATCCAACTACAGAAAAAAAAAAACACAAAGTAACTTATCTGAATGATAGCAGGAAAGCAAGCTGAAATTCCAACAAAGTCCTGGAAGCAACAATTGATTACCGGCGAGGATCATGGGAGTTCAGCTCACTTATATCAGGCCAATCAGCCTCACCTGACACCCATTCCTTAATTGGTTCAATACCCTCAGCAACCACCGGAGGGAGCCTCAGCTCCGAAGTTTCTCCAACACATTCACAACACTTACCCATCTGCCTGTGCCCTGGCCCTTGCTGCCAATCAGTGATACACCAGCTTCTTCTTTACTGCAGGGAGTAAAGCAAAGAGCAGGCTACTGCGATCTGCAGCACTGCTAATACTTTCACTTGCAGTCACATCCTTATATGGATACAGATGAATATCAGAGGAGGGAAGTTGCAAAAAGCCTTAGGCCTCTTTCACACATCAGGTTTTTGCAATCAGGTGAGTTCCGGCATTTTTTCTTAAAACCGGATACGGCAAAATTGAATGCCGGATCCGTTTTTTTCCCATTGACTAACATTAGCGCCAGATCGCGCCGCATGGCCGTTCGGCGTCATGCGGCGCGTCCGGTTTTTACCGGATCCGGCTAATTGTCTCCTTCCAGCATCTGGAAAAACCGGCTACTGTAATGTTTTTTGTCTCCGGCAAAAAAGCCGGAAGCGCCGACTCCAGCGCTTCCAGTTTTTTGTTACAATGAAAGTCTATGAGCGCCGCAATGCGCAGGATCTGGAAAATGCCGGATCCGGTGGCCGGATCCGGCTTTTTTGTCTGAGCATGCTCTCTGTAGCCCAGCCCACAGCAAACCTATATAAACCATGCCAGTGGTACCACCCTCAGCCATAACCATGCAGCCAGCCAAGAGGACAGGAGCCAGCCGCAGAGGAGCCAGCTGCAGGAGAGGACTGGAGGAGAGCAGACCAGCACCACCACCACCAGCAGCACCCCAAGACATTTTGGCCATGATGCAGCCAGGAGCAGAATGCAGACGGTAAATATCACAGACAACCCCTCTCAGCCAGGGCCATGCAATATCAATATATTCATGGCCTTTTTTTCTCTTTATTCCACAGCACAAGCCGCCCAACAGCAGCGTCGTCACCAGCAGCACCTACACCACCAGGACTCCAACAAATGCGCCTGATGATGGAGAGTATGGGAGCAGAGGCCAGACGGTAAATATCACACACAACCCCTTTCAGCCGGGGCCATGCAATATCAATATATGCATGGCCTTTTTTTCTCTTTATTCCACAGAAGAAGCCGTCCCTCAACTCCTGCAGCAGCAGCACCCCAAGATACAGAGCCTGGGAGTGAGCAGGACATGATGCCTGCAGACGCCAGACGATAAATATCACACAGAAACCCTTCTAGCCAGGGCCATGCAATAACAATATATTCATGGCCTTTTTTTCTCTTTATTCCACAGCAGAAGCCGTCCCTCAACTCCTGCAGCAGCAGCAGCACCCCAAGATACAGAGTCTGGGAGTGAGTAGGACACGATGTCAGCAGACGCCAGACGGTAAACATCACACACAAACCCTTCCAGCCAGGGCCATGCAATATCAATATATGCATGGCCTTTTTTTCTCTTTATTTCACAGGAGAAGCCGCCCGACAACGCCGACAGCAGCAGCACTGCAGGACACATCTTCTTCTTCTGGGAGTCCTCCCACGCATCGTCAGCGTTTACAGGTAAAAAGTATTTTTTTTTCCCAATCCATCTCTGTGATCTATATATTAATTGCATTACTTTTTATTTATACCAGGAAATTGAAGCTGAAGAGGAGTTCCCAGAAGAAGAACGAAGAGGTGGAGAGATACCCGGAGTGGGCTCGCAATTCGTAAGTTTCCTGCATGCATCGCTGAAACACAACATCACACTACACACAACACATAGAAAACAATTTAGTACAGACATCACACTGCATCCAAACACATATGCCTACATCCAAGCACATAATTTTTTTTTTTTTATAGTCTTCTGAATCTGGTGCTCGGCAAAGAGGTCCTCGCAGCGCCTCCCAGGGTTGTCGGCGTGAGCGACGCAGCGGTCACCATCATGTAAGTATCTTTTTTTTTTTTATTTATAAACATTTTTGCTTTATTTTTTTTTCCATTTTTTTTCCTTGGTAGTTTGGAGACTAATGCATATTTTTTCACTTTTTCTTTAACAGGCTTCACAGCGTGCTCCTGACTCTGACGTTGAGGAGGGGGTGATGAACGTGGACCTCCTCATCGATCGGGTCAGAGAAAGGGAGCCGCTGTGGAACATGGGGGACCGCCGCCATGCTGATGTCATAGTGACCCGTCGGCTCTGGGAGGAGATCTTTAATCAACTTGAGGACGGCTGGGAGGACCTCGATGCTCAGGACCAGAGTAAAATGCGTAAGTATACACAGTTCAGGTTGCTGGATGTAAAGCAGTGTTTCCCAAACTCCAGTCCTCGTGGCCCCCACGGGTCATGTTTTCAGGATTTCCTTTTGTGCAACACTATGGAAATCCTGAAAACATAACCCGTGGGGGCCGTGAGGACTGGAGTTTGGGAAACACTGATGTTGTATACTAACCGATTTGTGCTTTCTCGTTTAAGGGGAGAGAATTGTGAAGCGGTGGCGGTCTGCGAGGGATCGCTTCAAGAAGGAGTTCAACGAGGAGATGCGGGCCCCAAGTGGATCTGGAGGACGCAGGAGGAAGTACAAGTACGCAGAAGCCCTGTCGTTCCTCCGGGTAACAATGGTCACCAGAAGGTAAATATTACACACTCCGTGTAAAAAAAAATGCTAACATGTCTAATTTTTTTTTTTCAGCCAGGGCCATTCAATATCAGTATATTAATTGTATTTTTTCTATTTATTCCACAGAAAAGTGACCAGCACTCGGGAGCCTGCAGAGTTGGACCCTTCTGGAGTGATCCCTCAGGGAGTCCGCCACCGAGGGACACTTCGACCGCCCCGGCCCATCAGCACCTTCCCAGCCTTCCCAGACACGTGAGCCCTCTGTCCCCTCCACCAGCGCTGGAGAATCGTGGCCGAGTGCATTGCATGAGGTTACTGGTCAGGAGATAGATTTCCCCTTACCCCACCCTTCTGCCGCTGCCACCTCTAGTACACCTGTGGCTACAGGGCGGCTGCAGCAGGGGGGTCAGGTAAGGAGCTATGTGCCCGAATTCTTGCATATTAATGCATCGTTTCAGAACTGTCTTAAAGTCTTGTCAGAGTAAATGGCTGCAGGCTTTAATCAGCTCAATTCCAGCATTCTGGAGGTTAAGACAATTCTGCAAACCATGCATTCAGAAGCCAGAAGTTCGCCAAACCACAGTTTTTTCCGGTCTGTAGCCGAGCGCATGGATATGCTATCTCCTAGCCAGCAAGTAATGTAATGCATACTTGCAACGCTGCTCTAGCGCAGGTTACCTCCCAAACTCCTACACCCACCCCAGTCGTTCCTCCCACACCTGCCCCCCCTCCAGCCACTGTCCCTCCTCCCCCTCCTATTCAATACCAGCAACCTCCCCAGTACCAACAACCTCCCCAGTACCAACAACCTCCCCCTTCCAACAACCTCCCCACTTCCAACAACCTGCCCCATACCAACATCCTTCCCCGTATCAGTTCCCAACCACATCTTCTCCTCTACTCCCTGCCCAATCCTCCTCTCCACCACCCACCTGTTCTGCCTCCCACTTCTCCACCCGTTCCATTTCTTTTTCCACCCCTTCACCTCTTTTACCTGATCTTTCCCACCACCATCCCAGTCTGCTCTCCACACTCCCACTGTCGAAGAGTCCCACAGCCCCTCCAGTAGTATCTCCACCCCACATTACACAAATTTGTAGATGTGTTAATTTATTTCTAAAATTTTCTTTATTAAAAAAACAATTTCTTTGAAAAAAAAAATTATTTCACATTGAAAAAAGTTAATAAAGATTTTACATTGAAAAAAAAGTTATATATGTTATTAAACATTTTAATACAATAAATGTAAAATAGTTTTATTAAAATTGGTGTCTGTCATTTATTTCTAAGGTACAATAAAGGTAAAATGTATTGGCCAAAAGGTAAAATACTGTACATAATACACAACAAGGTAGACAACTTTGGTTGGCAAAGGTAAAATAAAGGTAACATTTATTGGGGATACAAAACCAGGCACATAACTTTGGGTAAAAGGTAAAATAATTTTACCTTTTGGCCAAAGTTGTGTCCCTGGTTGTGTATTAGCCAAAGTATTTCACCTTTTAACCAAAGTTCTGTACATTGTTAGGTAATCCCCAACAAGGTACAGAACTTTGGTTAAAATGTGAAATACTTTGGTAATACACAACCAGGGACACAACTTTGGCCAAAAGGTAAAATACTGTACATAATACACAACAAGGTACACCACTTTGGTTGGCAAAGGTATACCATGGGTACACAAGGTACAAAGGTACATATAGCAATTTATTAAATTCTGTCATCCTGCCAGTCTAGTCTTCCTTCAGGGGACATAAAGTATTTGTCCCTCATTCGGGAAACAGTCACAGAACTTCTATTGGTAACGTTCTGGTAATCATGCAAGGTGGTTTCTTCAGAGTGTTCCTTAATAGAAATCTGTTCCTTGCTGATAACAAAATTGTGTAGAACCACACAAGCTTTGATAAGCTCGTCCACGGTTTCAGTTTTTAGGTTGATCGCAGTCAATAGAACATGCCATTTGGCTGTCAGAATCCCAAAAGCGCACTCCACCATTCTTCTGGCTCTTGTGAGGCGGTAATTGAAAATTCTTTTTGTGTGTGTCAATCCTCTGCTGGAGTACGGTTTTAGCAGGTGTTCTGACAGCTGGAAGGCTTCATCCCCTACACAAACAAAAGGCATCGGTGGGCCAGATGTTTGAGGCAGTGGTCTAGGGGTGGAAACTGGAAGGTGTTTCCATACAGCTGACGGCTCATTGCTGACAGTTTGAACACTTGAGAGTCATTGGAGCGGCCATAGGCCCCAATATCTACGGCAATAAATTTGTATTCCGCGTCAGCGATGGCCATGAGGACAATTGAAAAATACTTTTTGTAATTAAAATGTTCGGATCCAGATCCTGGTGGCTTGACAATCCGGATATGTTTCCCGTCCACAGCGCCCAGGCAATTAGGAAACTGACATATTTGTTCAAACTTTATTCGGACTACCATGACAGCACCACGAGAGAGGGATCCGCCCTTCGGGAACAGGAAACCTACAGATACAAAAAGGGCGGCTCCCTCACACGCATCAGTTGGTTTCCTGTTCCTGGAGACCGGATCCTACAGATGAAGGATGTCCCAGGCCCGGTCGGTCGGCTCAGGTAGCGGGGGGGTCTCCTACCTCGGCGGGTGCGGTGTCCTGAAGCGCCACGGTGCTCCTGGCTGGTTGACACGACTGTGGTGAGACAGCAGGGAGCAGGGTCCAGCGGATCGCTGCCTCCAGAGCAACGCCGGGGTAAGTATATCTCCAGCCTGTTATAACCCTCTTGTCAGATTTTGTTTCAGTTTGCTGTCACATGACCTTTTTTCCCTATTTAGTCTTCTGGCTTTGCTGGACTTCATTGTATTATCTACTCTTAAGCTAGCCGGGTGCTTAGGTGCCTTACTCTGTCAGTTTTGCTTGATCTTAGGATCTCTTAGTATTTGTTTTCTGTTTTATTTTTCCTGCTACAATTTCTGTTAGGAGGTGTCCACCTTTTCACCCAGTCCCTAGATCTTGTAGGGATTAATCCCTCGCAACTATAGGTCTTCGTTCAGACTAGCTGAGGACTTTAGCGGGTCTGGTCGCAGGATCAGGTTCCCCGTTACATCGTAGGGATCCAGCTCAGTCCTATTGTAGGGACAGAATTCCCACCTTTCCTTAGTGCTTGAGCAGATCATAACAGTAAGTCCAGCCCAAAGAAAAAAAAAAAATCTCTAAGGAAAGATTTTCTGTTTTCCATCATGGTGTCGGTTCGGGATTTGGCTGAACGCCTGCAGGGTCTCTCTCTGGAGGTAGCTGAAATCCAGCAACACGTGAGTAGTTGTTCTGGAGCACATTTCATGGAGCCAAAGGTACGTTTGCCTGATTTATTTTTTGGTGAACAACAAGATTTTTTTTCTTTTAAAAATGCTTGCTTGTTGTATTTCCGTTTGAGACCCAGATCCTCTGGTGATGAATCACAGCGCATAGGGTTCATAATGTCACTTTTGCGCAAAGAACCTCAGGACTGGGCCTTTTCTCTGCAGCCTAGTGATCCATGCTTTAGATCTGTGGATAGTTTTTTTTCTGCTTTGGGGTTGTTATATGACGATCCGGATCGTGTTTCATCAGCTGAGACAGAATTGAGACGTTTGAGACAGGGATCAGGTAATGTGGAAAAATATTGTACTCACTTCCGAAGGTGGTCCACACAGGTGGGCTGGAACGATTCAGCTTTGAAAAGTTTATTTCTTGCAGGGTTAAGTGAAAGGGTTAAAGATTTGCTGATTGCTTATCCTATACCTGGTAACTTGCAAGAGGCTATGCAATTAGCCATACGGGTGGATAGGAGACTGCGTGCAAGGGTTAATGAGAGTAAATCTGCCTTGTCAGCTCCAAGTTTGGAGAAGGAATGTACTGACATTGCAGAGCCGATGGAAATTGGAGCAATGACACCTCACTCTCGGGAAAAAGAACGCAGATTTGCTAAGGGCTTGTGTTTCTATTGTGGTAAATCTGAGCATTTCATTAAGAACTGTGCGCTTCGAATGAATAAAGAGAAAAAAAAAAATGAGGTCAGTTTCGCCCGTATAGCTTGTTTAAACAATAAAGGTGTCTTTCTTTCTGCTACCACTGCTGGTGAGGAGGAATTAATGGAGTTTCGGGTATTTGTGGATTGTGGTTCAACTCTCAATGTGATTGATGGGAAATTTTTGGAAAAACTAAAATTAAAACCCAAACTTCTGTCTTCCCCTATTAATGTGGTGTCTGTGGATGGTTCTCACTTGAAAAATGTTACTCACCATATCTGTGAATTTCCTCTTACTATTAATGGTGTTCATCAAGAGAATTTGGATTTGGTAGTTTTGAATAATTTGCCCTCACCGGTGATTTTGGGGTTACCCTGGTTAAAATTGCATAATCCAGTACTGGATTGGTCTACCAATGAAATTAAGTCCTGGAGTCCCAATTGTTATGACAAGTGTTGTAACGGGCGTATTGCTGCTGTAGTTAAGGGGGAGTTACCTGTACCTATTCAGGATTTTTGGAAAGTTTTTTCTGATAAGGAATCGCAGGTATTGCCTCCTCATAGAGATTATGATTGTGCAATTGAATTTGTCCCTGGAGCGACTCTTCCTAAAAGTCGTTTATTTAATTTGACTATTCCTGAGAGAAAGGCTTTGGAGGAATACATACAGACAAGCTTGGCCGCCGGTCACATTAGGCCTTCCAAATCTCCTGTGGCGGTTGGATTTTTTTTTGTTAAAAAAAAAGGACGGCGGTTTACGGCCTTGTCTAGACTTTCGTGAGATTAATAAGATTACTGTACGCAATCCTTACCCACTGCCATTGATTCCTGATTTGTTTAACCAGTTAGTGGGGGCCAAGTGGTTCTCTAAAATTGATCTTCGAGGGGCATACAATTTGTTGCGCATGAAGGAGGGGGATGAATGGAAGACTGCGTTTAACACTCCACTGGGTCATTTTGAGAATCTGGTCATGCCTTTTGGACTTTCCAGTGCTCCGGCATTTTTTCAGAATCTTATTAATGACATCCTTAGACCTTTGATCGGCAGAAGTGTGGTTGTGTATTTGGATGACATTTTGATTTATTCACGGATCTGGAGTCTCATTGGAGGAGTGTGCGTGAAGTATTACAGTTACTGAGTGATAATTCACTTTTTGCCAAACTAGAAAAATGTGAGTTCGCTGTACAGAGACTTAGTTTTTTGGGCTACATTGTCTCCAGTGAAGGTTTTGAGATGGATCCGGTGAAAGTGCAAGCTGTGCAGGATTGGCCTAGACCTATTGGTGTGAAATCAATACAGAGGTTTTTGGGGTTCGCCAATTATTATAGAAAATTCATAAAAGATTTTTCTGTGATTGCCAAACCTCTGACCGATCTCACCAGGAAAGGTGCTGATGCGGTTCAGTGGACTACTGAGGCCATTGAGGCTTTTGTGTTGCTAAAGGAGAGGTTCAGCTGTGCTCCCATCCTTACACAGCCTGATGTGACTAAACCATTTTTGGTTGAGGTTGATGCTTCTTCTGTGGGGGTCGGCGCGGTGTTGTCTCAGGCAAAGACGGATGGAGTACATCCCTGTGCTTTTTTTTCAAAGAAATTTTCTGAGTCTGAACTAAATTATGATATCGGTAATCGGGAATTGTTGGCAATTAAACTCGCATTTGAACACTGGCGTCATTTTTTGGAGGGAGCGGAATTTCCCATTCAAGTCTTCACCGATCATAAAAATCTGATCTACCTTGATGCTGCCAAACGCTTGAATGCCCGTCAGGCTAGGTGGGCACTGTTTTTCTCACGGTTTAATTTTTCCGTTACTTACATCCCAGGTACTAAAAATGTTAAAGCTGATGCTTTGTCTCGCAGCTTTTCTCCTATGGTGGGTACTGAGGAGGAGGAGGAAAACATCTTGCAAGAGGGGGTTGTTATTGCTGTTTTGGACTCCGTGTTGGAAGATGAGATTCTTAAAGCACAGGAGAATGCCCCATCTAACACGCCTCATGGGAGGTTGTTTGTGCCTGGTACCCTGAGGAGAGATTTGTTTGTTGAATGTCATGACTCTCGCTTGGCAGGTCATCCTGGAATCTCTGAGACCAAGAGACTTGTGGGTCGCAGTTTTTGGTGGCCAGGATGGCAGAAGGAAGTCATTAAGTGGGTACGTCAATGCACTGTGTGTGCTAGATCTAAGTCTTCTCATACTCCTGCTGCGGGGTTGCTTTGCCCTCTGGAGGTTCCTAGTGCACCTTGGACACATTTGGCTATGGACTTTATTACTGACCTTCCCCCCTCTGAGGGTTTCACTGTCATCTGGGTGGTCGTGGACCATTTTAGCAAGATGTGTCACTTGGTTCCTTTCATCAAACTGCCCTGCGCTAAGACTCTCGCTAAGGCCTTTGTCAAGGAAATAGTCAGACTACATGGTGTTCCTACTGACATTGTTTCTGATAGGGGACCTCAGTTTGTGGCTCGTTTTTGGCGTGCCTTTTGTGACAGGTTGGGAGTTCATTTGTCGTTTTCATCCGGATATCATCCTGAGTCTAATGGCCAGACAGAAAGGAAAAACCAGGATGTTGAGCAGTTTTTGCGCTGTTTTGTGACTGATAATCAAGAGGGGTGGTCTGAGTTTCTGCCACTTGCTGAGTTTGCTCTTAACAACCATACATCCGCTTCTGCTGGTTGTTCGCCTTTTTTTGTTGTTCTGGGAGACATCCGTCATTTGGGTCATTTTCCAAGTTGGGATCGGCTGTACCTGAAGAGGAGAATTTTTCTGGTGTTTTGGAGAGAGTTTGGACTGATGTGCGTGGTAATCTTCAGGAGGCTAACAAAAGATCCAAAGTGTATTTTGATAGAAAACGACAAGAGGTTTTGTTTGCTATTGGTGACATGGTTTGGTTGTCCTCTAAGAATCTGCGCTTGAGGATTCCGTCTAAGAAATTGGGTCCCAAGTTTGTAGGGCCCTTTAAGGTGCTTCAGGTTATTAACCAATCTGCTGTTAAGTTGGAGCTTCCCACCTCCTGGAAGATTAATCCGGTGTTTCATGTTTCTCTCTTGAAAAAAGCTGAGGTCTCAGATGGAGACATCTCGGCCACTGTTCCCCTGGTGGTGGAGGACGGGCAATATGAGATTTCCCGCATCCTAAATTCTAGACGGTATAGAGGGGGTTTGCAGTACCTCGTCGCTTGGAAGGGTTATGGACCCGAGGATAACTCATGGGTGAGGGCGGATTATGTTTCTGCATCTAGACTTGTCAGAGCGTTTCACAAGAGATTTCCGGATAAGCCTAAGTCATAGGGGATCCGGAGGATCCTCTTTGAAGGGAGGGTGCTGTTATAACCCTCTTGTCAGATTTTGTTTCAGTTTGCTGTCACATGACCTTTTTTCCCTATTTAGTCTGGCTCCGCCCTTCTGGCTTTGCTGGACTTCATTGTATTATCTACTCTTAAGCTAGCCGGGTGCTTAGGTGCCTTACTCTGTCAGTTTTGCTTGATCTTAGGATCTCTTAGTATTTGTTTTCTGTTTAATTATCCCTGCTACAATTTCTGTTAGGAGGTGTCCACCTTTTCTCCCAGTCCCTAGATCTTGTAGGGATTCCTACCTCGCAACTATAGGTCTTCGTTCAGACTAGCTGAGGACTTTAGCGGGTCTGGTCGCAGGATCAGGTTCCCCGTTACATCGTAGGGATCCAGCTCAGTCCTATTGTAGGGACAGAATTCCCACCTTTCCTTAGTGCTTGTAGCAGATCATAACACAGCCTCCCCGAAAGTGTCCCACAGGCTGGCGGTAGTAAATGCTCCCCCTCCTGTATAAATTCCCCGGGATGCTTCCTGGTAAGCACCGTGGGCGGTGGGGGCAGCAGCACCTGGAGTGCTGGCATGGTTTCCCCCTGTGGACGCTGTGAAGCACCATCTTGGGGCTGAGTGACGTTTGTGGACGGAGCCAGCGGTCACTTCCGGGTCGCAAGTGCCAGTGGTGATCTGAGCATGTGCAGACTCCAAAAAAATGGCGGCCGCCATCCTAGGGACAGAAACCCTGAGAAAGCAATGCAGGGCAGGGGAGGCTGAGGGGGAGGCGGAGCATGAACGCTGTAAACCGGATGGAGGAAGATATAAGGTGGCCATGCAGGGGGACCCATGCTTTTGGCCCATTCATCATAATGGAGGATGAGCAGCTGCAGCTTGTGCAGCAGGACGAAGCCCCAAAGCAGACTTCGGTAAAGAAGTTTCAGATGTCCCAGAGGGACACCAGCCGGAACCAGTCAGGTCGGAAGACTCCTTCCAGTCGGCAGGGGACTGCGTCATCCAGGACATCTCTTCCTCACATTCCGGTACCTAATTTCGTCAGACGCTGGTAAGTGATCTTCGTGAAAGTTCACTCAGTGACGGAGCTCCCCCTTATACTATCATTATAGGGGAAGAAATGCACAGAAAAAACAAGGCACAGGGAATGCGCCCTCTGTGGATGCCCCCTTCCGGACGATTGTCCGAAAAGATTATGCTCCCCCTGTATCCAGCAGACGGTAAGGTCTCGGGTAGTGGTGAGGAGGGAGTAGCTCTAGCTGAGAACAGTCTAGACTCCCCCATTTGATATATTCTCAGGTGGCAGAGGAGACCCCCAACTTCACCCTAAATCTGAAGGATCTCATCAGGTCTAAAGTAAGGGATTCCCTGAGATCAATGACACCTGCGGGAAGTCCCAGACGAAGAAGTAGTTCAGACTCAGACTCATCGGTAGACTGGAAGAGAGATGAAAAATCCCCTAATTCATCCGTGTCGGCTTCCTCGTCTGAGGAAGACTCCAGCCGCTTTTGTCTGCCCCTAGACCGAGTGGACAAGCTAGTTAAAGCAGTCAGGGGTACGATGGGGATAGTAGAGACCAAACCAGAAATGTCCGTAGAAGATAGGATGTTCAAAGGTTTGGACCAGAAGAGGAGAAGAGCCTTTCCCTTGAATAAAAAAAATCAAGGATCTAATCCTCCATGAATGGAGAAAACCAGAAAAGAAGGGCTCTCTACCACCGGCCCTTAAGCGTAGATATCCTTTTGACGAGCCAGGTACTAGTGTTTGGGATAAAGCTCCAAAATTAGATGCCGCGGTGGCCAAGGCATCGAAAAAAACGGCCTTACCCTTTGAGGATATGGGGGCCCTTAAAGACCCCCTGGATAGGAAAGCGGACATCTTCCTTAAAGGAACCTGGGAGATGGCGGCAGGCTCCTTAAGACCGGCAGTAGCATCTACGTGCATGACTAGATCCGTGATGGTCTGGTTAGACCAGTTAGAGACTCAGCTAAAAGAAGGGGCTCCCAGGGACTCAATCTCAGGTGCCCTGTCAATTATTCAGGAGGCTGCAGCTTTTCTCTCAGATGCATCAGTAGACTCCGTCAGAATGGCAGCTAGGGCGGCGGGCTTAACTGTTGGCCTAGTGACAAACAGACAAAATCTAAACTGTGTGCCATACCCTGTGAAGGGGAATATCTCTTTGGCCCTGTCCTGGACGAGCTGCTGGAAAAAGCAGGCGATGAGAAAAAGAAATTTCCCAGCCTAGCAGCCTCAGCATATCAACGTCCGTTTAATAGGAGAAAGTTTGGCCAGAGGAAGCCGGCTAGAGACCGTCCCAAATGGGAAAACAGGAGAAATAAAGGTACCGGATTCATATTCGGACGTTCTTCTGGAGAAAGGAAGAGAACACGTCAATGACTAGCAGCCCCCGTAGGGGGTAGATTGTCAACTTATTATCTGTCCTGGGCCCAGATCACCAACAGCAGTTGGGTGAAAGGGGTTATATTACAGGGACTGAGGCTGGACTTTTGTTCAGTTCCTGTGGATAAATTTAAAATGACTCCCATACGCTCCTCTCAGAATGAACAAGTTGCTCTAGACGCAGAGATAGCAGAGTTGTGCCACAAAAATGTTCTGTGCCCAGTACCAGCGTTAGAACAGGGTAAAGGGTTTTACTCTACCTTATTTTTGGTTAAGAAACCAGATAAGTCGTACCGAACCATCATTAATCTTCGGGATCTGAATAAATTTTTGATAGCTCGACCCTTTAAAATGGAAACAGTGGGGTCAGCAATAAAGTTGTTGTTTCAAAACTGTTTTATGGTGGTTTTAGATTTAAAAGATGCGTACTACCATGTGCCTATTTGGGCGGCCCACCAACGGTTTTTGAGGGTGGCGGTTTCCATGAGTGGAGTAATCCGTCACTTTCAATATAAAGCTTTACCCTTTGGGCTCTCAATGGCTCAAGGGTATTCACAGAGTTGGTCTCTGAAGTGATGGCCCATTTAAGAGAGTATGACATCCTGATTGTACCATACTTAGATGATTTCCTAATTATTGGAACCTCAGCTGACCATTGCCGCTCCCAGTTGGACAAAACCATATCCATTCTAGAACGCTTAGGTTGGTTGATAAATCGGGAAAAGTCCCGTTTACAACCCTTGAGAGTCCAGCAGTTTCTGGGACTAATCTTAGACTCGGAGGCTCAGGAATGTCGTCTTCCAACCAGCAAGATTGTCCAAATTCATCAGCAGGTGGTTCAAGCAGTAAATAGACCAACTATGACTCTTAGACATGCCATGTCCCTTGTAGGCTCTTTAACAGCTTGCATCCCAGCTGTAAGATGGGCGCAGCTTCACACCAGAACCCTTCAGAGGGATATTCTGGATAGTGAAAGGTTCCTAGACTCGCTAGATAGGAAGATAACTTTACGGCCTACTACAATAAAATCTTTAGCTTGGTGGAGAAACAACATTAACTTATCAATTGGGGTTCCGTGGGAAAATCACATATCCCGGGTTGTAACCACAGACGCCAGTCCCTAATGTTGGGGGGCCTGTATGGGGGAGATCATGGTCCAAGGGCAGTGGAACCCCCTGATAGAGAGCTCCTCTAACTTTAAAGAACTATCGGCTGTAGAATTGTCAATTAAAGAACTGCTTATATACCTGCAGGGTCATCACGTCAGAATCCTCTCAGACAATCGGGTAACAGTGGCATATATCAACCACCAAGGTGGAACCCGGTCCGAAGCCCTGATGAGAGTGGCGGAACACATTTTTTAAACAGCAGAGAGACATTTTCTATCACTGACGGCGCTACATATAAGGGGAAAAGACAACACCACAGCAGACTTTCTAAGCCGCAACACGCTAAGACAGGGAGAGTGGTGTCTAAATACAGCCATTTTCACACAGATTGTCAGTCTATGGGGTCAGCCAGAGGTGGACCTCTTTGCTACCAGACGAAACAGGAAGGTGGAAAAATTCTGTTCGCTAGATCCGTCAGAGAGGCCTCTAGTTGTGGACGCTTTCCTGACAAAATGGAACTTTGGCCTGGCCTATGCTTTTCCCCCACTAGCCCTGTTACCCTTAGTAATAAGGAAGATCAGGGAGGACAGAGCAAGTATCATACTGATTGCCCCATTCTGGTCCAGAAGGGCCTGGTTTTCATGGCTGAGGAAAATGTCACTCTGCGACCCCTGGGTTCTCCCAGATCTTCCGGACCTTCTCTTCCAGAGGCCAGTCAATCATCCACAAATAGCCAGACTCCATCTAACGGCGTGGAGTTTGAAAGGTCATTATTAAAAGATAAGGGGTTCTCTGACAATCTCATTAATACCCTGCTTAATAGCAGGAAGATAGTCACAACAAAAATTTACGCTAAGACCTGGGAAAAATTTCTAGCCACTGCTATCCTCGGGACTGAGGGGGAAATCCCTATAAGGCAGATTTTAGAATTCCTGCAGAAAGGGTTAGATCTAGGTCTAGCCACTAGTACCCTGAAAGTACAGGTATCAGCCCTCGGTGCCTAGTTTAACTGCGAGATTGCAA
The DNA here is from genome assembly GCA_033576555.1 of Oophaga sylvatica. Classification (NCBI taxonomy): domain Eukaryota; kingdom Metazoa; phylum Chordata; class Amphibia; order Anura; family Dendrobatidae; genus Oophaga; species Oophaga sylvatica. Next base: position 540,546,818 of record JARQOD010000001.1, read on the forward strand.
AAAATTACTGGATATCCAGATTTATCAAAGCTGCAGATAGAACGAGGCCTATACAAAGAACAAGTTATGCACCATGGGACTTAAACCTAGTCCTTATGGCTTTGACAGAGGCTCCGTTTGAACCTATGGTGTCCGCCACAATTAAAAATCTGTCTCTCAAGTTAGCCTTCTTGGTAGCTATCACGTCTGCGCGAAAGATAGGAGATATACAATCTCTCTCTAGGGACCCTCCTTACACACAGATTATGGAAGACAGGGTAATAATTAGACCGGACCCTGCATATTTACCCAAAGTTGCCTCTAGGTTCCATAGAACACAGGAAATAGTCCTCCCCTCCTTCCTTCCTAACCCCACTAACCAGAAAGAGGAGAAACTCCATACCCTAGATGTCAGGAGGTGTTTATTACATTATTTGTCAGTCACTGATCCATGGAAGAAGGGCAGCGCCTTGTTTATATGTTTTCAGGGTGAGAGGAAGGGCTTTAGAGTTTCCAAATGCACATTATGTCATGTGTGCATTGCCACGAAGATCGTCGCGGTTGCACATTTTGACTTCTCACAGCTGAGCTGCTGTTTCTTTGTGTTTGGCAGCTAGGGAGTTAATTCTGTCTGTGCTCGGTGCTGGGACTGGGTGCAGTTTCTCCCGGCTGCAATTGATTATTTGTTGATTGGTTTCCTTTAAATTCCTGGTTGTCTGCTTGGGGAGTTGCCAGTGAAACCTTCATGCAGACCACAGATAGGAATGAATCTGTATAGACTTTAGTTGTGAGCTCCTTAGTTGTTCTAAGCTCAACTTGGTTAGAGTTTATTTCCCAGACCATTTATGTTCCTTTGGTGTTTGAGTGTGTATGCAAGCGAGTGTTATCCTGTCTGTCTTATATGTCTAATCTGTGTATTTAGCTAAGATCAGCCCATATCCCTTTGGTGGTAGTCAGGATCCTTCTTAGGACTGATTACAGGGTTCAGGGTCTGATAGGAGACAGGGTTAGGTTGGAGACTTGGACCTCTGAACCATTATCAGTACCTCCAAGGTGAGGGATTAGTTAGGACCCCAGTTTAGGGTCAGGTTAGATCCCGGTCCACCTCTTTCCTGTTTCAGCTCATCAAGTCCTCAAGATTAACCCTGAGTTCAGCAGATATCGTGTCAGGTAAATCTATTCTATACTTACATGCTGATGTTGCTATACTAGTTGTTGTATAGAGTGTTGTTCCTGTATTAATAGTTTACTGACATTGTATACATATCATTAGACAGCGTGACATTTTCACTGGCCATAAAAATTATCTCCAGTTACCATGGATCCAGTAGCCCAGCTGGCTCTGCAGTTGCAGGGATTATCCATGGAGCTGACGGACATTAAGTCCAAAGTTTTGTCTCCCCTGGAGCAAACCAGAGTTGAACCTAAGGTTGCTCTCCCGGACAGGTTCACTGGTGGGCGAGACAAATTTTTCACCTTCCGGGAGGCATGTAAATTGTATTTTCGGCTTCGGCTTCGATCATCAGGGAGTGAGGAGCAGAGAGTGGGAATTGTTATCTCACTTCTGCAAGGGGACCCTCAATCCTGGGCATTTTCCCTTCCTCCGGGATCCCCGGCTCTACTGTCTGTAGATCAATTTTTTACTGCCCTGGGATTGGTATATGATGACCCAGATCGGGTCTCTCTTGCTGAGACAAAATTACGTAAGATACAGCAGGGAGATCGTCCGGCAGAGGAATTTGCTTCTGAGTTTCGTAGATGGGCCACAGATACTCAGTGGAATGACCCAGCTCTTAGGAGCCAGTTTTGTCATGGGCTTTCTGATAAATTAAAAGACGTTTTGGCTCAGTATGAGTCTCCTCCTTCTCTGGAGGCTGCTATGGCCTTAGCTATCCGTACTGATAGACGGCTTCGGGAGAGGGGTGAGGTAACCCCACTCCCTGTTGTTTCTCCACCTACCACTAAAGTCCCTTATGTTGAGGTTCCCCTTGTCTGTTCGGATGAGCCTATGCAGTTGGGAGGGACATCATTTCGTAGGAGGGGATTGGCGGTACGCCGCAGGACTAGAAGATGTTTTTTCTGCGGGAAAGAGGGACATTTTGTTGGAGAATGTCCATCCCGTGCCTTGTTGAGCCAAAAGTCGCCGGAAAACTGTTAATCCCAGGTTGTGTGGTGGACGACAACCTGGGAGTATGTATTTCATCCGCCAGTTCTTCTCAGTTCCTTGTACCAGTGGAGGTGGTAGTTGGTACGAGAGTGGAGAGATTGTCTGTTCTTCTTGATAGTGGTTCTGGGGCTAATCTGGTTGACGCTCAGTTTGCTCAGGCTCAAGGTATGCATCTGAGTGTATTGGTCAAACCGATCCCTATATTCTCCATTGACGCCAGGCCTCTCGGCCAAGGTAGCTTTGTTCATGAGGTTCATAACATTGACCTTCGGGTAGGGGCAATACATAGGGAACAATTATCTTGTTATGTGTTGGAGGGTCTACCTACTCCCATTGTGTTGGGACTTCCTTGGTTGGTTAAACATAACCCTGTGATTAATTGGCAGTCCAGAGAAATAAGCCAATGGGGTGAGTTTTGCAAAAGCAACTGCATGAACACAGTCATCAGTGCGGTCGTGCCTAGTACATTGCCTCCTTTTTTGGAGGATTTTGGGGATGTTTTCTCTGAGGAGGGGTGTCAGGAGTTGCCTCCTCATCGCGTGTATGACTGCTCTATTAATCTCCTTCCTGATGCTAAGTTGCCTAAAGCTAGGTTGTATAATCTTTCTGGTCCTGAGAGGCAGGCTATGAAAGATTATATTTCTGAAAGTCTGGCCAAAGGGCATATTAGACCTTCATCTTCCCCAGTAGCCGCGGGGTTCTTCTTTGTGAAGAAGAAAGATGGAGGCCTACGCCCTTGCTTGGATTTCCGCGAACTTAATCGGATTACTGTTCGAGATCCGTATCCACTCCCTCTTATTCCTGATCTCTTCAATCAAATTGTTGGCGCCAAATGGTTTTCTAAATTGGATCTCAGGGGGGCGTATAATCTGATTAGGATAAAAGAGGGGATGAGTGGAAAACGGCGTTTAACACGCCGGAGGGACATTATGAGAACCTAGTCATGCCTTTTGGTCTGACTACTGCACCAGCAGTATTCCAACATTTTGTTAATGACATTTTTCGTCACCTTGTGGGGCTGTTTGTGGTTGTATATTTGGACGACATTTTAATTTACTCGCCAGATCTTGTGTCTCATCAGGAGCATGTGAGACAGGTGTTGCAGATCTTGCGAGACAATAAATTATACGCCAAACTGGAGAAGTGTGTATTTGCCGTACAGGAACTTCAGTTTTTGGGTTTTTTGGTGTCAGCCTCCGGTTTCCGTATGGACCCTGAAAAGGTGAGAGCAGTGCTTGAATGGGATCAGCCAGGGGATCTTAAGGCTCTGCAGCGTTTTTTGGGGTTTGCTAACTACTACCGGAAATTTATTTGTAATTTCTCATCTGTCGTCAAACCTCTCACTGACATGACAAGAAAAGGGACGGATTTTTCTAAATGGTCGGACAAAGCTTGCCAAGCCTTTTCCTCTTTGAAGAAATGTTTTGCTTCGGCACCCGTTCTCATCCAACCAGATGCATCTCAGCCGTTCATTGTGGAGGTGGATGCGTCTGACGTAGGGGTGGGTGCTATTTTGTCCCAGGGTCCGTCCCCTGGTAAATGGCATCCGTGCGCTTTCTTTTCTAAGAAATTGTCGTCCGCCGAAAGGAATTATGATATCGGCAATAGGGAACTTTTGGCCATTAAGTTAGCTTTTGAAGAATGGCGTCACTTTTTGGAGGGGGCAGTCCACCTGGTTACCGTTATTACTGATCACAAGAACCTGTTGTATTTGGAATCCGCTAAGCGTCTGAATTCCAGACAAGCTCAATGGTCGTTGTTTTTTACCAGGTTTAATTTTGTCGTCACTTATCGCCCGGGGTCTAAGAATGTAAAGGCTGATGCCTTGTCTCGCAGTTTCCCAGGGGCCGGGAAAACGGATGACCCGAGTCCTATCCTTCAGGAGGGGGTGGTAGTGTCGGCTGTATTTTCTGAGCTTGAGGAGGAGGTTTAGAGACTCAGGGGGACGCCCCTGCAGGACCTCCAGGGAGACTGTTTGTCCCAAATCTGTTGAGACAAAAGGTTATTGAGGCACATCATAATTCTGCTCTAGCAGGACATCCAGGGAGTAAGGCTACTTTAGATCTCCATTCTCGCCGGTTTTTGTGGCCTAATGCTAATAAAGATGTTATAACTTTTGTCGCGTCATGTGGGGTGTGTGCTCGCTCTAAAACCCCTCATACCCGTCCGTCTGGGACCCTTTTACCCTTGAAACTTCCGGAGCGTCCATGGACTCATTTATCTATGGACTTCATTACGGACCTTCCTCCGTCGTCAGGGAATACTGTCATACTGGTGGTTGTTGACAGGTTCAGTAAGATGGCACATTTCGTTGCTCTTCCTGCACTCCCTAATGCTAAAACTCTGGCGCAGGTGTTCATTAGGGAGATCGTTAGACTTCATGGGTTGCCTTCTGATGTGGTGTCAGATAGGGGGTCTCAGTTTGTGTCCAAATTTTGGAGGGCATTTTGTTTACGTCGGGGGATGCAATTGTCATTTTCCTCGGCTTTTCATCCGCAGACCAATGGTCAGACAGAGCGTCTGAATCAGAGCTTAAAGACATATCTCCGGTGTTTTGTCTCAGAGAACCAAGAGGACTGGTCTTCTTTCTTGCCTCTGGCAGAGTTCGCTCTTAACAACAGGCGGAGCGAGTCCACTGGTAAGTCCCCGTTTTTTGGGGCATATGGTTTTCATCCCCAGTTTTGTACTTTCAATGGGGGGGGGCCCTTCTGGGGTTCCTGAGGAGGAGCGTTTCTCGTCGTCACTTGCTTCTGTGTGGAGAGGTGTATTGAATAATCTGAGTGCGATGGGGAACCGTTACAAATGTATGGCTGATAGGAGGAGAGTTTCTGGTCCAGATCTGAATGTGAACGATCTGGTATGGTTGTCTACCAGGAATATAAAACTTAAAGTGCCCTCCTGGAAACTGGGTCCCAGATTCATCGGGCCGTACAGGATCAGTTCCATAATTAATCCTGTGGCATTTCGTCTGGACCTCCCTCCTACGTTTAAAATTCATAATGTGTTCCAAAGTCATTACTTAAAAGGTATGTGGCACCAGTCATACCGTCACCTCTACCTCCTCCTCCTGTGTTGGTCAATGGTAACTTGGAATTTCAAGTATCAAAGATCATTGACTCACGTCTGAATCGCCGGTCCCTTCAGTACTTGGTGCATTGGAAGGGGTATGGTCCAGAGGAGAGGACGTGGGTCCCTGCGTCTGATGTTAACGCAGATCGTTTGGTTCGGACCTTCCACAGAACTCACCCGGGCAGGCCTGGCCCTGAGGGTCCGGAGGCCCCTCGTAGAAGGGGGGGTACTGTCATGTGTGCATTGCCACGAAGATCGTCGCGGTTGCACATTTTGACTTCTCACAGCTGAGCTGCTGTTTCTTTGTGTTTGGCAGCTAGGGAGTTAATTCTGTCTGTGCTCGGTGCTGGGACTGGGTGCAGTTTCTCCCGGCTGCAATTGATTATTTGTTGATTGGTTTCCTTTAAATTCCTGGTTGTCTGCTTGGGGAGTTGCCAGTGAAACCTTCATGCAGACCACAGATAGGAATGAATCTGTATAGACTTTAGTTGTGAGCTCCTTAGTTGTTCTGGGCTCAACTTGGTTAGAGTTTATTTCCCAGACCATTTATGTTCCTTTGGTGTTTGAGTGTGTATGCAAGCGAGTGTTATCCTGTCTGTCTTATATGTCTAATCTGTGTATTTAGCTAAGATCAGCCCATATCCCTTTGGTGGTAGTCAGGATCCTTCTTAGGACTGATTACAGGGTTCAGGGTCTGATAGGAGACAGGGTTAGGTTGGAGACTTGGACCTCTGAACCATTATCAGTACCTCCAAGGTGAGGGATTAGTTAGGACCCCAGTTTAGGGTCAGGTTAGATCCCGGTCCACCTCTTTCCTGTTTCAGCTCATCAAGTCCTCAAGATTAACCCTGAGTTCAGCAGATATCGTGTCAGGTAAATCTATTCTATACTTACATGCTGATGTTGCTATACTAGTTGTTGTATAGAGTGTTGTTCCTGTATTAATAGTTTACTGACATTGTATACATATCATTAGACAGCATGACACATTAGCAAGGTGGATTAGGGAGGCTATTTCTCTAGCTTACTCAGCAGGTGGCGGTCCGGCTCCACAGAATCTGAGGGCGCATTCCACTCGAGCCATGGCAACTTCTTGGGCATAAAGATCTGGATTATCCATCGACCAAATATGTAAGGCGGCCACATGGTCTTCTCCTAACACCTTTTTTAATCATTATAGATTAGACATGGGTGCCTCCTCGGATCTCTCCTTCGGGTTAAGGGTGCTGCAGGCTGTAGTCCCTCCCTAGAATAGTGTTACATCTCTGTAATTCTCTCGTGGTGCTGTCATGGTAGTCCAAATAAAGTATTAAGTTACTTACCGGTAACGGTATTTTTCGGAAGACCATGACAGCACCCTTAGTTCCCTCCCTTGCACGTGTATTGAACACTCCCTTTAATTATAAAGTCCACGTAGACTAGGTTGTTTAGAGTTTGTATATAATTTATGTGTCATTAACCATGGAGGTCCTCTCGGCTCTGTAATCCAACTGATGCGTGTGAGGGAGCCACCCTTTTTGTATCTGTAGGTTTCCTGTTCCCGAAGGGCGGATCCCCTCTCTCGTGGTGCTGTCATGGTCTTCCGAAAAATACCGTTACCGGTAAGTAACTTAATACTTTTCAGCAATTTCAATCCAATTCTCTTTTGTGGGCTCTGGTAGAAATTCCGCAACTAGACAGTCCCACAATGCACGGCATGTGTGCTTCACAATTCCAGAGATGGTGGAAATCCCAAGTCTGTACTGGAAATGGAGTGAGGAAAAAGATTCTCCAGTTGCAAGGAATCTGTGAATAAAAAAAAAAAAGAGTTTCAAATCACAGCATTACATACCAGACCTCAGCTATAACAATTGGAGATACTATAAAAAAAAATATTTTTATAGTATCTCCAATTGTTAAAGCTGAGTTAGATGGCCGTATACAAACTACCAGCAACAACATTCCCGGACAAGTGTGCTCTGAAGCAAGCAGATCAAATAAATATGGCTTACCGAAGAGTCACCATCAGACGCTCCGCCGGTGAAATGGAGAAGCGGCAATCCGTGTCCGATCTTCTTATGAGGTCTCCAATACGCTCCACCAAGAAATCAAAGTTCTCCATTTTCATGCGAACATATGCAAAAAATTTCTGAGGGTTTCCTCGTAGCTCCACGTATAGTGTAGAATACACCCCACGCGTCATTCTCTGGGCTGTGATGGGGTGGATCCAGAAACGGCGTCGGCGCTGACGCATGATGCGCTGCTGTATCTTTCTCTCCTTCTCCAGAACAATCGCTTTCAGACGATTCGCCTCCACTGTGAAATCCACCAAATTCTTCACAATGTTTCCTATCACAACGTCCATCTTCACCAGCCACTTGCTCTTCTCTCCAACCGTCACTTGGTCCTGTACAACCAGATGGGCTGTAGGTTTTCAGTAGCCAATCACGTTTGGAAGCCCAAAAGGGGCGTTTTAAAAAAACCGGATCCGTCATAATCCGTCGCAAAACGGATAAAAAACAGGATGAACCGGATCCGTCTCATCCGGTTTTACATAAAAAAAAAACAGATCCGCGCTCCCGCGCGACGCCGCATAGCGCCTGACGGCCTGACAGCGAAAACCTGATGTGTGAACGAGGCCTTAGCCGACTCCTTGCTAGACACTAGGCTTCTTCTCTATGACAAAGGCAGCGCAATAATCTCATTCAGCAGACCCTGGCTAGCAGAGGGAGGCCAACAAGGCTGCTAGAAGATGGAACAGCATGTACAGTCTGATGGATGGTGTGTAATCTTTTTTTTGTTTTTGTCACTTGACCCCCATTATGAAGAGCAGGAAAGAAAAGTGGCCCTTGTAAGTAACTGATTCTACATTTTTATTCTGCCTCTGATCACTGAATGGACTGCAGAATAATGATGGATGATACAATTCTTGTCTGTGAAACAAGAAATCCCAGCATAAAAGTGAAAAATAAAATGGACTATTTACTAGTCCAATTGTCACAATCTCCACTCTGTTCCTGTCTGATATGTTACTTTGTGTCGGGGCTGTCAGTCTGTTTTGGTTGTGCTGGGTCTGTGCTGCAATTATCTGTGTTCACTTCCCTTGATTAGTCCTCTACTTAAGCATGCTAGCTCCTCCATCCAGTGTCAATCGTACTCCTGCTGCTGCCTGTGTAAGACTGATCCATCTGTGCTCTGTGCCTGACCCAGCTTGACTTGATTCTCTTCCTAGACTTAGACCCTTTGCTTGTGACCTGACTTCTCTTGTGCCTGCTCCCTGTAAACTGTCTTGTCTTTCTGGTTTTCCTGACCTCGGCTCATGAACTGGATTTCGTTTCTGACTTTCCGTTGTTGTACTGTGCCATTTCCTGGACCTGACCTCGGATTGTTTGACCTCCCGTTACTTATTCTGTATGAAGTATTTATTTTTACTATGTGTTATTGTAGTCTTTCTTTCCACTTCTGGGACTAATATTTACTATAGTGACTCGCGTCACATTACGATTGACCTTTAATTTTTTTCTTTTTCCCACCTATGGATCCATTACCTGCTTTGTGTGATCAGGTGGTGAATCTGACTCAGTTAGTCAAAGATTTGGCCTTGGAACAACACAAACTGGCATCCTCACAGGCTCAGTTACAGGGATAGATTTCTGGTACTCTTAATGTCCCTCAGAATCCCTCTCCTCAGATGGCTGGTATGGCTTCTGAACCATCTGACGTATCTTTGAGCCCTCCTAAACTTGTTATAGCACTCCCTTACAAATTTTCGGGAGAGAAAGATCAGTTCAGAATTTTTAAAGAGAGTTGTAAATTATTGTTCACCTTGCTCCCCCTGTCATCAGGGAATGAGTCACAGAGGGTGAGAATTATAATGTCACTTTTGTGGGGGGGTCCTCAGGCCTGGGCATTTTCCTTACCCTTTCCTACTCCTGAATGTCTTTCGGTGGATGCCTTTTTTTAAGCTTTAGGACAGATCTATGACGAACGTGACAGGGTCAAGGTGGCAGAGACAAGGATCATGAACCTGACACAGGGGAACCGCACAGCAGAAGACTATTGTATTGAGTTTCGTCAGTGGTCTTCTGAGGACCTGTGGAATGACGCAGCTCTCAGATGCCAATTCCTCAGGGGACTTTCGTAGTCTCTAAAGGACGCTTTGACTCTACATGATCCACCTGTTTTTTTGGTGGAGGCCATGACTCAGGCTATCCACATGGATCGGAGGATGCGGAGAGGAGGTGCAATAAAAGGTTCCATTTTGTCCAACTGGCCCTTATCGTTCACCTGAGGTGGAACCTATGAAGGTAGGTACTGCCAGCTCAAGGATTAAGGAGAGGAGACGCCGTTGGGAACTTGGACTTTGTCTCTATTGTGGCCAAGCTGGAATATGAGGTACAAAGGATCATTGATTCATGTATGGTCTGGAATTCCCTTCAATATCTGTGTAAGGTTCTTTGTCTCTGTTGACATGTTCCTTGAAACTCAGTTTTCCGTTGGCCATTTTGCTTTCTGTCTTTCTGCAGCTCTTGCCCTCAGTTAATATGGAGTTTCCAGTTTTCATGTTCCCGCCCTGATTCTTCCCTCTTGCTTCTTAAGCAGCCTCAGCTGAACAATCAGTGCTCCTGAATCAAGCCTCAGTCAGTCTGTGACCTGACTCCTGGAAGCCTTGGACTTGTACTCCAGCTATTCCCTACTGAGGAACCTTGGAACACTTTTGGACTCTGGAAACCTGCTGTTTGGTGAATCCATGTTTGCAGAGGAATTACGGTACAGAGAAGAGATCCTGAACCTGCTTTGGAGATTTATTGTAGTGCTTGAAGTTACTCTGGCCTGCTGTGTCTCCTGTCGCTGTTCCTGCAAACTGTGTGAACTTTTCAGCATGCTTGTATGAAGTAATACAAGTCATTTCATTTCAACCTATGTCTCCTGTGTTTCCTCGCACCCAAGCACAAGACGCTATAGGAACTGTACACTATACATGACAAGATTCAGGAGCCAATGTTTAGTGTCTGCTGGGTCTGGGAAAGCCGTGTCTGCTGTGACTGTGGATATCAGATGTCCGTTTAATACCTTATGTGATGACAGTGGTTGTGACTTCTCACAACCATTCCAGGTGAGAGCATTCCCTTAAAATTTTACTCTGGAGTGTTACCACAGGTAAACACTATTGTTTTTTTTTTTTTTTTTTCCTTTCCTCTTCCAGCACTTCTGCCTTAAAAGATCTGGAAGATGGAGGCCCGCATAAAGGAACTTTGCGGAGTGACTGATACAATCCTTTCAGATGTACAGACTTTAAAAACCCGTTTTGCAAGCCTACAGGACCTCACTAATCATAATTTGCAAGTGTTTGGACAGACTACCCAAGAATTGCGAGCCAGGATTGAGGCTCTAGAGGAACGAGCCCAGGCTCCTGCCATAACCCCGAGTTCTGGGATCCCCAAATTACCTCCTTTTCGTTTTGGCGGTGAACGTGAGAAATTCAGGGGATTTATTAATCAATGCAATTTATTTTTCTCTGCACATGCTTCACAATTTCCCACTGAACGATCCAAAGTGCTTACTATAATCATGTTGCTTACCAATAAGGCTTTGATGTGGGCAAACCCTCTGATTGAGACTGAGGATGATTGTTTGAATCACCTTAATGGTTTTATTTCAGCCATGGGGCAGGTGTTTGATGACCCCAATCGAGGTGCAACAGCTGAAGCAGCCATGTTAACTTTGCGCCAAGGTAAGCGTTCAGTAGCCGAATATGCCCTGGATTTCAGGAGATGGGCTCTTGATACCACTTGGGACACTTCCGCTAAAAAATCTATTTTCGGAAAGGGTTGTCTCCACAGATTAAGGATGAACTTGCTCGTGCCGACCCTCCCACTGCGTTAGGTGACTTTATTAACTATTGTATCCGTATTGATGCTCGTCTGACTGAACGCAGACAAGAGAGATGGTTCGAAAATAATCGCACTAACCTTTTACTACCTCCCTCCTCAGCTAAGGAACCTTTGAGTAGGATCACAAGGAACCAGAACCTGAACCCATGCAGGTGGACTCTTTACAAAGACGGGTTAGTGATGCACGCAAAGAACATCGTATAAAGGAAAATCTATGTTTCTACTGTGGTAAGTCAGGGCACTTCATTATAAACTGCCCCAGCCGTTCTCGTAAGACTACTGCAGCAGTCATTCACTGTGAGTGTTGAGAGAGGAGCTCTGTCATGTCCGAGCCTCAGGCTCCAGAGAGATCTGCTGCAAGAGATCTTGATTTCTCTGACTTAAACTCTGTTAGTTCTGGGGACGATGAAGGTATAAACGCTGCAATTTTTCAAGTTTCCTCAGCGGTGTCCCAGCTGAGTTGTAAAAAAAAACCAATTCTCATTGCTTCCTTTCCATCAAACTCTGGGTTGACTCAGTCTGGGTGTCTAGCTCTGCTATGATCGACTCAGGAGCAAGTGGAAATTTTATGGATATCTCCTTTGCTCTGAAACAGGGATACGTTCAGTGAAGAAGGCTACTCCAGTACAGATGGAGACTGTGGATGGCTCTCTACTGACTTCTGGACCAGTGGATCAAGAAACAGAGCCTTTGAGGGTCCTTATGGGTAAAGATCATCAGGAGAAAATGTCTTTTTTGCTTTTCTCTTCTCCCCACTTTCCCATTATTCCAGGGCTACCATGGCTGCAGGCGCAGAATCCTACGATTAACTGGGAGACCAAGGAATTACACTTTCCGGAGAAACAGATGAGTCAAGGAGTTTCAGCTTGCTCTGTTCCTAAAGGAACCATGTCAGTCCCTGAACTACCAGCTGTATACCAGGACTATGTGGATTTATGTGACAAGAAGAACGCTGATCAGCTTCCTCCTCACCGTCCATATGATTGTCCAATTGAATTATTGCCTGGAGCCGAGATACCTTTTGGTAAGATCTACCCCCTAGCGGGGCCCGAGCTAAAAGCTTTGAAGGATTATATAGATGAAAATTTAACCAAGGGCTTCATACGCCCCTCTTCATCTCCCGCAGGTGCACCCATCTTCTTTGTGAAGAAGAAAGATGGATCTCTGAGACCCTGCATAGACTATAGGGAACTCAATAAGGTTACTATTAGAAACCGTTATCCATTGCCTTTAATCCCTGAGTTGTTGGAGAGAGTGCGGCATGCCAAAATTTTCTCTAAACTGGATCTCCGTGGGGCCTATAACTTGGTCCGTATTAGACCTGGGGATGAATGGAAGACTGCTTTCAGGTCACGCTATGGACACTTTGAATATCTAGTTATGCCTTTTGGTCTGAGTACCGCCCCAGCCACTTTCCAACACTTCGTGAATGATATCTTCAGGGATCTCCTAGATACATTTGTGGTGATTTATCTGGATGATATTCTAATTTTTTCTAACTCCACAGAGGAACATCATGGACATGTGAGAATGGTCTTAGAACGCCTAAGACAAAACCATCTCTACATCAAACTTGAAAAATGTGAATTCCATAGGACCGAAATTCAATTTCTGGGGTATGTACTATCTACGCAAGGGATTAGTATGGATGGAAGCAAGACCCAAGCCATCAAGGATTGGCCAATTCCTAGAAATGTGAAGGAGGTGCAGCGTTTCATCGGGTTTGCCAACTTCTATAGACGTTTCATTAAGAATTTTTCTGAGGTAGTGTCACCTATCACCCAACTTACCCGGAAACAGTCTAGGTTCTCCTGGACCCCGCAAGCTCAGGAAGCATTTTCCTGTTTAAAGGATAAATTTACCACCGCACCTATCTTAGTACATCCCAACCCCGAGCTTGCCTTCATAATAGAGGTGGATGCTTCAGACTGTGCCGTTGGAGCTATACTCTCTCAGAGAACAGGTGAGAAGAATGTCTTGCATCCCTGTGCCTTCTTTTCCCAGCAGTTGTCTTCGGCTGAGAGGAACTACGATGTGGGCAATAGAGAATTGTTGGCCATTATTGCCGCCTTCAAGGAATGGAGACACCTTCTTCAGGGGGCTGCACAGCAAATAGTCGTCCTGACAGACCATCGTAACCTTGAATTTATCAGGTCGGCTAAGTGCCTGACTCCTCGCCAGGCTCGCTGGAATCTTTTCCTAAACCAATTTAATTTTGTCATTTCTTATAGACCAGGATCGCGCAATGGAAAGGCTGATGCACTCTCTAGGATTCATTCAGCAGAGACACGTCCACTTACTCCTCCTAAGACTATTCTTCCTGACTCTAGATTCCTGGGAGTGATTCATAATCAAGACCTACTTAAGGACATCAAGGAAGCATACCATGCGGATTCTTTGTTGGCTCAACCCCCAAGGGACGTAAGTCTTGTCTTTAAGAGTGGTGTGTGGATTCAGGGACAACGTCTGTATATACCTGAAACAGTCAGATTGAGAGTATTGCAACTCATCCACGATTCCAAGATAGCCGGGCATAGGGGAATTCTAAAGACACAAGAATTTCTTTCTCGTTTCTTTTGGTGGCCCACTTACAGGAAAGATGTCTTAAACTATGTCACTTCATGTGAAGTCTGTGCAAGATGCAAAACACCTCGCTCCTCACCAACTGGTCTGTTGCAACCTCTTCCCACCCCGTCCCGCCCATGGGGATCCATTTCTATGGACTTCATTGTGGAGTTACCAACCTCTCAAGGGAAGAACACCATTCTAGTGGTGGTTGACCGTCTAACAAAGGCAGCTCATTTTATCCCTTGTGTTGGCTTACCCACTGCAAAACAGACATCAGACTTGATGATTAAGAATGTGTTTCGCTTACATGGAGTACCGGATGAGGTCATTTCGGATCGAGGGGTGCAATTAACTTCAAGGTTTTGGCAAAATTTCTGTGCAGCATTGGACATTAAAGTAAACCTTTCTTCTGCTTTTCATCCCCAGACTAATGGACAGACAGAACGAACCAATCAGACCCTGGAGCAGTATCTCCGCTGTTTTATCTGCCACCTACAGGATGATTGGGTGGATCTACTTCCACTGGCTGAGTTCTCTTATAACAACTCTCAGAGCGCCTCCACTAAGCAGTCTCCTTTTTACTCCAATCTAGGTTATCATCCTAACATTCTTCCTCGATTTCCCATAGATACGCCCTTGCCGGCAGTGGCTGAAAGAATCACTTCTTTACAAAAGAATATGGATCTTCTAAAGGAAAATCTAGAATTGGCTCAGGAAAGGTACAAGAAAGCAGCAGATAAATTTTGTAAACCTGCACCAGCTTTCAAGGTAGGAGATTTGGTCTGGCTGTCAACCAGAAATCTTAAATTAAAGATGCCATCGTCTAAATTGGGACATAAGTACATTGGACCTTATAAGATCAATAAGATTATAAATGCTGTTGCTTGTCGTCTTCAACTGCCCAGAACTATGTGAATCCACCCTGTCTTTCATGTATCCCTACTAAAGGCTGCAACACCCAATACGTTTCCTGGACATTCTTCTCCTTGCCCTGACCCAGTGCTGGTCGATGGTCAGGAAGAATTTATGGTGGAAAGGATTCTAGATTCCAGGTTGTACAGAAATCAGTTGCAATATTTGATTAAATGGCAGGGCTACCCAGTGGAGGACAACTCATGGGAACCAGTCAATAATGTAAATGCTCCTCGCCTGCTCCGCCAGTTTCATCAGAGGTACCCTGACAAGCCTGGTCTGAGGTCATCCGGAGGTTGTCCCTAAGGGGGGAGTAATGTAAGGTTCTTTGTCTCTGTTGACATGTTCCTTGAAACTCAGTTTTCCGTCGGCCATTTTGCTTTCTGTCTTTCTGCAGCTCTTGCCCTCAGTTAATATGGAGTTTCCAGTTTTCATGTTCCCGCCCTGATTCTTCCCTCTTGCTTCTTAAGCAGCCTCAGCTGAACAATCAGTGCTCCTGAATCAAGCCTCAGTCAGTCTGTGACCTGACTCCTGGAAGCCTTGGACTTGTACTCCAGCTATTCCCTACTGAGGAACCTTGGAACACTTTTGGACTCTGGAAACCTGCTGTTTGGTGAATCCATGTTTGCAGAGGAATTACGGTACAGAGAAGAGATCCTGAACCTGCTTTGGAGATTTATTGTAGTGCTTGAAGTTACTCTGGCCTGCTGTGTCTCCTGTCGCTGTTCCTGTAAACTGTGTGAACTTTTCAGCATGCTTGTATGAAGTAATACAAGTCATTTCATTTCAACCTATGTCTCCTGTGTTTCCTCGCACCCAAGCACAAGACGCTATAGGAACTGTACACTATACATGACAATCTGGTACATTGGAAGCGGTATGGACATGAGGAACGGTCCTGGGTCCTAGCTCATTCTGTAAGGGCTGATCGGTTGGTCCAGGCCTTTCATCTGAGGTTTCCTGAGAAACCTGGGGGACGGTCGCCCCCCTTGAAGAGGGGGTACTGTCACAATATCTATTCTGTTCCTGTCTGATATGTTACTTTGTGTAGGGGCTGTTAGAATCTATTCAGTTTGACCATCCACCATCTTGTTGTGGTTTCTGGCTGCTGGTCTTTCTTCCCCTGGTGCTGGGCTTGTCATTGGTCAGGTGATTGTATCACCCTTTATTACCCTGCACCTGCTTCCCAATCCTTGCTGGACATCAGTGTTAATCCGCTTGAGTTCTGGCTAGGAGCCTTGATTGCTTTGTGCTATACTTTGTGCAGTTCTGGGAACTCTAGTGTTATGTTTCGGTAGCTGAGGAGTGCAGGTAAAAAAGGCAATACACCAGAGAAGTTGGAATCTATGAGATTGCAGTACCCTGACTAACCACCACAACTAGAGGCAGCCGTGGAGCGTTCCTACGTTGGTCCTAGACGCCTCGTCACAGCCTGAGAAACTAACTACACCTAAAGATTGAAAGAGGAAAGCTATCTGCCCCGGAGCAGATCCCCAAAGATAACAGAAAGCCCCCAAACATGTAATGGCGGTTAGACAAGAAGAAATACTGACACAGACAGAAAATAGTATGAGCAAACGTTGGGGCCCAAACTACCTAAATAGAAAAGGATAGGAAGGGCACTTACTGCAATCCCAAAAAACCCTGAAAAGCACCAACTCTACTAATTTCAAAATCACCTGAGATCACACGACCTCTACCACCTAAATTAGTTCTCTGGTGTAACAAAATCAAAACAGCAGCCACTGAAAAAACTGGAAAAAGCAAAAGTACAAACATCAGTGGCTGAACTAAACTGAGAGGGCAAAAGCCCCCAGAGGGGACCCTGAAGGCCCCCACAGAAGTGCAGGACAAAATGCAAAAATCAAGCACAAAAACAAAAAGAAGAAAATGTCTTATCTGTTAGCAGGAGATGCAGACACGACACAGCAGGCTACAAAGGAAACAGGACTCAAGGATTGAGACCAGAGCAATTGATCACCGGCAACCCTGATGGGAAGGCGACTCCCTTATATAAGACCAGTCAGTAACACCTGATTCCCACTCCTCACAATCTTCACTGGACAGTCCAGTACCGCTTGTAACCACCAGAGGGAGCCTCTGCTCAGAACTCATTTCAAGTCCATTCACAACACTCTAGTTCTACTTGCTTAGTCTTTTTGTTTTTCCTTTTGTTTCTGGAGCTTCCTCTATTTCCCTGCTAGGAGGTTACCAGTGTTTTGTTCCCAGTCCCTAGATCGTTCAGGGATCCCCTTCCCCCACCTTCAGGTCTTCGCTTGAGTTTAGACTAGGATCGTCGGTGAGTCTATTCGCAAGGAATAGGTCGACCGCTCCATTGTAGGGATCGAGTCTAGTCCTAGTGCAGGGTCAGATTCCCCCTCGCTCTATTCTTGAGTTGCAGACCCATAACACTGACAGTCTGTTTTGGTTGTGCTGGGTCTGTGCTGCAATCATCTGTGTTCACTTTCCTTGATTAGTCTTCTACTTAAGCATGCTAGCTCCTCCATCCAGTGTCAATCGTACACTTGCTGCTGCCTGTGTAAGAATGATCCCTCTGTGCTCTGTGCCTGACCCAGCTTGACTCGATTCTCTTCCCGGACTTAGACCCTTTGCTTGTGACCAGACTTCTCTTGTGACTGCTCCCTGTACACTCTCTTGTCTTTTTGGTTTTCCTGACCTCGGCTCGTGAATTGGATTTCGTCTCTGACTTCCCCTTGTTGTACTGCGCCATTTCCTGGACCTGACCTCGGATTGTTTGACCTCCCGTTACTTATTCTGTAAGTAGTATATATTTTTACTATCTGTTATTGTAGTCTTTATCTCCACTTCTGAGACTAATATTTATTATACTGACTCGCGTCACACCAATAAACCACAAAACATGCAGTGCGATGTATCTCCATTGGGGAGTACACTAGGACACTTACAGGTGATTCTCACAAAATTAGAATATCATCAAAAAAGTTAATTTATTTCAGTTCTTCAATACAAAAAGTGAAACTCTTATATTATGTAGAATCACTACAAACAGAGTGAAATATTTCAAGTGTTAATTTCTGTTAATGTTAATGATTGTGGCTTACAGCCAATGAAAATCCAAAAGTCATTATCTCAGTAAATTAGAATAATTAACCAAAAACACATGCAAAGGCTTTGTAACCATTTAAAAAGGTCCCTTAGTCTGTTTCAGTAGGCTCCACAATCATGGGGAAGACTGCTGACTTGACAGATGTCCAGAAGGCAGTCATTTACACACACCACAAGGAGGGTAAACTGTTATGATTTGGTAGCTGAGGAGTGCAGGTAAAAAAAGGCAATACACCAGAGCAGTTGGAAACTATGAGATTGCAGTACCCTGACTAACCACCACAACTAGAGGCAGCCGTGGAGCGTTCCTACGTTGGTCCTAGACGCCTCGTCACAGCCTGAGAAACTAACTACACCTAAAGATAGATATAGGAAAGCTATCTACCCCGGAGCAGAACTCCAAAGACAATAGAAAGCCCCCAAACATGTAATGGCGGTTAGACAAGATGAAATACTGACACAGAAAGAAAATAGTATGAGCAAACGCTGGGGCCCAAACTAACTAAATAGAAAAGGATAGGAAGGGTACTTACTGCAATCCCAGAAAACCCTGAAAAGCACCAACACCACTAATTTCAAAAACACCTGAGATCACACGACCTCTACCACCTAAATTAGTTCTCTGGTGTAACAAAATCAAAACAGCAGCCACTGAAAAAACTGGAAAAAGCAAAAGTACATACATAAGTGGCTGAACTAAACTGAGAGGGCAAAAGCCCCCGGAGGGGACCCTTAAGGCCCCCACAGAAGTGCAGGAAAAAAATGCAAAAATATAGCACAAAAACAAAAAGAAGAAAATGTCTTATCTGTTAGCAGGAGATGCAGACACGACACAGCAGGCTACAAGGGAAACAGGAATGCAGGATTCAGACCAGAACAATTGATCACCGGCAACCCTGATGGGAAGGTGACTCCCTTATATAAGACCAGTCAGTAACACCTGATTCCCAGTCCTCACAATCTTCACTGGACAGACCAGCACCGCTTGTAACCACCAGAGGAAGCCTCTGCTCAGAACTCATCTCAAACCCATTCACAACAGTACCCCCCCTTGAGGAGGGGTCACCGAACCCTCATTTGAGCAACCAGGTCGTTCAGGATGAGTTCTATGATACGCACGGATAAGTCTCCTAGCATGGATGTCCAAAGCAAACACCCAAGAATTGTCTTCCTGACCATAACCTCTCCATTTAACCAAATACTGGAGTTTCCGTCTAGAAAAACGAGAATCTAATATTTTCTCAACCACATACTCCAGATTGCCCTCAACCAAAACAGGGTCAGGAGGCACAGCAGCAGGAACCACTGGCTCAACAAACCTCTTCAACAAGGACTTGTGGAACACGTTATGGATCTTAAATGTCCCTGGAAGAAGCAAACGAAAAGAAACAGGATTAATAATCTCCATGATCTTATAAGGTCCAATGAACCTAGGCTTAAATTTAGGAGATGCCACTCTCATAGGAATATTCTTTGAGGACAACCAGACCAAGTCCCCCACTTTAAACCGAGGACCATCAGTCCTATGCCGGTTAGCAAACCACTGGGCCTTCTCCTGAGAGAGGGACAACCTCTCCACTACCTGGTCCCAAATCTGTTGCATACGCTCCACAACAGAGTCAACACCTGGACAGACAGAAGCCTCCGTCTGTCCTGAAGAAAATCGAGGGTGAAACCCAGAATTACAGAAAAACGGAGACATCAAAGTGGCAGAGCTAGCCCTATTATTAAGAGCAAACTCAGCCAAAGGCAAAAAAGAGACCCAGTCATCCTGATCAGCAGACACAAAGCATCTTAGATAAGTCTCCAATGTCTGGTTTGTTCTCTCAGTTTGACCATTGGTCTGAGGATGAAACGCCGAGGAGAAAGACAATTGAACACCAAGTTTAGAACAAAAGGTCCTCCAAAATCTGGAAACAAACTGGACTCCTCTGTCAGACACAATGTTCTCAGGAATGCCGTGTAAACGAACCACGTGCTGAAGGAACAACGGCACCAATTCAGAGGAGGAAGGCAACTTAGGTAATGGCACAAGATGTATCATTTTGGAAAACCTATCACAAATTACCCAGATGGTGGTCATTCTCTGAGAAACAGGAAGATCGGAAATGAAATCCATAGAGATATGGGTCCATGGTCTCTTGGGCACAGGCAATGGCATCAACAAACCACTAGAGCGAGAGCAAGGCTTGGAGCGAGAGCAAGTCCCGCAGGACTGCACAAATTCCCTGACATCACGAGACAAGGTAGGCCACCAAAAGGACCGACTAACCAAGTCTCTGGTACCAAAAATTCCGGGATGCCCAGCCAATGCGGAACAATGAATCTCAGACATCACACTCTTTTTCCACTGATCCGGGACAAACAATTTTCCAACCGGGCAGCGCTCGGGCCTATCCTCCTGACACCCCTCCAGAGCAAGTCTCAAATTGGGCGAGATGGCGGAAAGAACAACACCCTCTTTCAAAATAACAGAAGGATCAGATAACTCAGGAGAGTCCGCAAGGAAGCTCCTCGAGAGGGCATCCGCCTTAACATTCTTAGTGCCAGGAAGAAAGGAAACCACAAAATTAAAACGTGTGAAAAACAAGGCCCACCTGGCCTGTCTAGGATTGAGTCGCTTGGCAGATTCCAGATAGACCAGATTCTTATGGTCCGTAAGGACCACCACCTGATGTTTGGCTCCCTCCAGCCAATGTCTCCACTCTTCAAAAGCCCACTTCATGGCCAATAACTCCCGATTACCCACGTCATAATTACGTTCAGTAGGAGAAAATTTTCGAGAGAAAAAGGCACAAGGGTTACTGTTGTGAATGGGTTTGAGATGAGTTCTGAGCAGAGGCTCCCTCTGGTGGTTACAAGCGGTACTAGTGAGGATTGTGAGGACTGGGAATCAGGTGTTACTGATTGGTCTTTTATAAGGGAGTCATTTTCCCATCAGGGTTGCCGGTGATCAATTGTTCTGGTCTGAATCCTTCTTTCCAGTTTCCCTTGTAGCCTGCTGTGTCGTGTCTGCATCTCCTGCTTACAGATAAGACAATTTCTTATTTTGTGTTTTTGCTATATTTTTGCATTTTGTCCTGCACTTCTGTGGGGGCCTTCAGGGTCCCCTCCGGGGGCTTCTGCCTCTCAGTTTTGTTCAGCCACTGAGTTTTGTTCTTTTGCTTTTTCCAGTTTTTCAGTGGCTGCTGTTTTGTTTTTGTTACACCAGAGAACTAATTTAGGTGGTAGAGGTCGTGTGATCTCAGGTGATTTTGAAATTAGTAGAGTTGGTGTTTTTCAGGGTTTTCTGGGATTGTAGTAAGTACCCTTCCTGTCCTTTTCTATTTAGATAGTTTGGGCCCCAGCGTTTGCTCATACTATTTTCTTTCTGTGTCAGTATTTCCTCTTATCTAACCGCCATTACATGTTTGGGGGCTTTCTATTATCTTTGGGGTTCTGCTCCGGGGCAGATAGCTTTCCTATTTCTATCTTTAGGTGTAGTTAGTTTCTCAGGCTGTGACGAGGCGTCTAGGACCAACGTAGGAACGCTCCACGGCTGCCTCTAGTTGCGGTGGTTAGTCAGGGTACTGCAATCTCATAGATTCCAACTGCTCTGGTGTATTTCCTTTTTTACCTGCACTCCTCAGCTACCGTAACATAACAGTATCACCGGCCATAAAAATTGTATGGTACTCACAGAAGGGAAAAAATATTTTGAGGGAAGAAAAGTTGTTAGAGATATTTTTCTGTTTGTTGCATTTTTTTTTTTTTTTCCCTCTGTATCTCTGGGTGCTGGGGAGGATCTTTTCTCCCAATGGAGTTTGCACAGTTGTCTGGCCGTGTGGATCAGCTTGCCACTGAGGTTCGGAGTATTGCTATCTATCTTGCTAGGTTGCCTGTTGTGGAACCTAGGATTCCCATGCCAGATTTGTTTTTAGGGGATCGAGCTAAGTTTCAGAATTTCAAAAATAATTGTAAATTGTTTTTTGCCTTAAAATCTAAGTCCTCAGGAAACGCAGCGCAGCAGGTTCAAATTATCATCTCTCTCCTGCGCGGCGATCCTCAGGATTGGGCTTTTTCCCTGATACCTGGGGATCCTGTTTTGAGTGATGTTGATGCATTTTTTCAGGCTTTGGGGTTATTGTACGATGAGCCTAATGTCACTGATCAAGCTGAAAAAGCCTTGTTGGCATTAAATCAGGGGCTTGATGACGCTGAGTTATACTGTCAGAGATTCCGTAGGTGGGCAGTCCTGACCAAATGGAATGACGACGCTTTGGCGCCCTTTTCCGGAAGGGTCTGTCGGATAATGTAAAGGATGTTATGGTGGGATTCCCTGTCCCCTCTGGTCTCAATGATTCTATGTCATTAGCGATTCAAATTGACAGACGTTTGCGTGAGCGGAGAAGTATGCGTGGAGTGGTGTTGCCTTGTGAGCCAGCTTCTGAGCCCATGCAGTGTGATGGAGTGGTGTCTGGGGCACAGCGTCATGAGTTTCGAAAGCGCAATGGGTTATGTTTCTACTGTGGTGATGCCTCTCATGCTATTTCAGTCTGCCCTAAGCGGGGAAGACGTTTTGCACGCTCAGTTGTCTTGGGTAGTGTTCAGACTAAGTTTTTATTAACTGTCACTCTGATATGCTCTCTGTCCTCATTTTCTGCTCAGGCTTTCGTTGATTCTGGAGCAGCTATTAACCTGATGGATTATGATTTTGCTAAACGTTGTGGGTTTCCCTTGATACCCCTACAGAAGTCTATTCCTCTACTGGGGATCGATTCTACCCCTTTGGCTGAGAATAAACCCCAGTTTTCTACTCAGGTGATAATGAGGGTTGAACCTGATCACCAGGAGTGCTGCAAATTTTTGGTTCTATATAATCTGCATGACATTATAGTGCTGGGTTTCCCTTGGTTACAGTCTCATAATCCTGTTTTGGATTGGAAATCTGTGTCTGTAACCAGTTGGGGCTGCCAATGTGTTAATACCAACACTCTTGTTTTTTCTGCCTCCCCCAGGCTGAGGATGTTCCTGACTTTTTGTTAGATTTTTCTGATGTGTTTAGCGAAAGTAAATCTGCATCCTTGCCTCCCCATAGGAGCTATGACTGCGCTATTGAATTAGTGCCAGGTAGTAAATTCCCTAAAGGTCGCCTTTTTAACTTGTCTGTACCTGAACATGACGCTATGCGGTCTTATATCAAGGAATCATTGGAGAAGGGTCATATCAGACCATCCTCTTCACCCTTGGGTGCCGGTTTTTTCTTTGTGGCCAAAAAAGATGGTTCATTAAGGCCGTGTATTGATTATGGTCTCTTGAACAATATTACTGTGAAATATCAATACCCGTTACCCTTGATTTCTGACCTGTTTTCCAGGGTGAAAAACGCTACTTGTTTTAACAAGCTTGACCTCAGGGGGGCGTATAACCTTATTCGCATTAAGCACGGGGATGAATGGAAGACGGCATTTAACACTCCTGAAGGGCATTTTGAGTACCTTGTGATGCCCTTTGGGCTCACTAATGCTCCTTCCGTCTTCCAGTCCTTCATGAATGACATTTTCAGGGATTTTGTGGACAAGTTTCTGATTGTTTATTTGGATGATATCTTGATTTTTTCTAATGACTGGGACTCTCATGTGAAACATGTTCGAACTGTATTCCAGATTTTGAGAGAGAATGCTCTGTATGTGAAGGGATCAAAGTGTCTTTTTGGCGTACAGAAGATCTCATTTCTGGGATTCATTTTGTCCCCATCTGTTATTGAAATGGACCCGGTCAAGGTTCAGGCCATCTGTGATTGGGTCCAACCTACTTCATTAAAGGCTCTTCAGAGATTTTTGGGTTTTGCCAATTTTTATCGTAAATTTATTGGTAATTTCTCGGTTATTGTTAAACCATTAACTGATTTGACCAGAAAGGGTTCTGATGTGGTGAATTGGCCTCCTGAGGCAGTCTCTGCGTTTCAGGAACTTAAGCAGAGATTCACTTCTGCTCCTGTTCTACGGCAGCCTGATGTTTCTCTGCCATTTCAGGTGGAGGTTGATGCCTCTGAAATTGGGGCAGGTGCCGTTTTGTCCCAAAAAGATCCAGAGACCTCTAAAAGTAACCCTTGTGCCTTTTTCTCTCGAAAATTTTCTCCTACTGAACGTAATTATGACGTGGGTAATCGGGAGTTATTGGCCATGAAGTGGGCTTTTGAAGAGTGGAGACATTGGCTGGAGGGAGCCAAACATCAGGTGGTGGTCCTTACGGACCATAAGAATCTGGTCTATCTGGAATCTGCCAAGCGACTCAATCCTAGACAGGCCAGGTGGGCCTTGTTTTTCACACGTTTTAATTTTGTGGTTTCCTTTCTTCCTGGCACTAAGAATGTTAAGGCGGATGCCCTCTCGAGGAGTTTCCTTGCGGACTCTCCTGAGCTATCTGATCCCTCTGTTATTTTGAAGGAGGGTGTAGTTCTTTCCGCCATCTCGCCCAATTTGAGACTTGCTCTGGAGGGGTGTCAGGAGGATAGGCCCGAGCGCTGCCCTGTTGGAAAATTGTTTGTCCCGGACCAATGGAAAAATAGTGTGATGTCTGAGATTCATTGTTCCGCATTGGCTGGGCATCCCGGAATTTTTGGTACCAGAGACTTGGTTAGTCGGTCCTTTTGGTGGCCTACCTTGTCTCGCGATGTCAGGGAATTTGTGCAGTCCTGCGGGACTTGCTCTCGCTCCAAGCCTTGCTCTCGCTCTAGTGGTTTGTTGATGCCATTGCCTGTGCCCAAGAGACCATGGACCCATATCTCTATGGATTTCATTTCCGATCTTCCTGTTTCTCAGAGAATGACCACCATCTGGGTAATTTGTGATAGGTTTTCCAAAATGATACATCTTGTGCCATTACCTAAGTTGCCTTCCTCCTCTGAATTGGTGCCATTGTTCCTTCAGCACGTGGTTCGTTTACACGGCATTCCTGAGAACATTGTGTCTGACAGAGGAGTCCAGTTTGTTTCCAGATTTTGGAGGACTTTTTGTTCTAAACTTGGTGTTCAATTGTCTTTCTCCTCGGCATTTCATCCTCAGACCAATGGTCAAACTGAGAGAACAAACCAGACATTGGAGACTTATCTAAGATGCTTTGTGTCTGCTGATCAGGATGACTGGGTCTCTTTTTTGCCTTTGGCTGAGTTTGCTCTTAATAATAGGGCTAGCTCTGCCACTTTGATGTCTCCGTTTTTCTGTAATTCTGGGTTTCACCCTCGATTTTCTTCAGGACAGACGGAGGCTTCTGTCTGTCCAGGTGTTGACTCTGTTGTTGAGCGTATGCAGCAGATTTGGGACCAGGTAGTGGAGAGGTTGTCCCTCTCTCAGGAGAAGGCCCAGCGGCTTGCTAACCGGCATAGGACTGATGGTCCTCGGTTTAAAGTGGGGGACTTGGTCTGGTTGTCCTCAAAGAATATTCCTATGAGAGTAGCATCTCCTAAATTTAAACCTAGGTTCATTGGACCTTATAAGATCATGGAGATTATTAATCCTGTTTCTTTTCGTTTGCTTCTTCCAGGGACATTTAAGATCCATAACGTGTTCCACAAGTCCTTGTTGAAGAGGTTTGTTGAGCCAGTGGTTCCTGCTGCTGTGCCTCCTGACCCTGTTTTGGTTGAGGGCAATCTGGAGTATGTGGTTGAGAAAATATTGGATTCTCGTTTTTCTAGACGAAGACTCCAGTATTTGGTTAAATGGAGAGGTTATGGTCAGGAAGACAATTCTTGGGTGTTTGCTTCGGACATCCATGCTAGGAGACTTATCCGTGCGTATCATAGAACTCATCCTGACCGACCTGGTTGCTCAAATGAGGGTTCGGTGACCCCTCCTCAAGGGGGGGGTACTGTTGTGAATGGGTTTGAGATGAGTTCTGAGCAGAGGCTCCCTCTGGTGGTTACAAGCGGTACTAGTGAGGATTGTGAGGACTGGGAATCAGGTGTTACTGATTGGTCTTTTATAAGGGAGTCATTTTCCCATCAGGGTTGCCGGTGATCAATTGTTCTGGTCTGAATCCTTCTTTCCAGTTTCCCTTGTAGCCTGCTGTGTCGTGTCTGCATCTCCTGCTTACAGATAAGACAATTTCTTATTTTGTGTTTTTGCTATATTTTTGCATTTTGTCCTGCACTTCTGTGGGGGCCTTCAGGGTCCCCTCCGGGGGCTTCTGCCTCTCAGTTTTGTTCAGCCACTGAGTTTTGTTCTTTTGCTTTTTCCAGTTTTTTCAGTGGCTGCTGTTTTGTTTTTGTTACACCAGAGAACTAATTTAGGTGGTAGAGGTCGTGTGATCTCAGGTGATTTTGAAATTAGTAGAGTTGGTGTTTTTCAGGGTTTTCTGGGATTGCAGTAAGTACCCTTCCTGTCCTTTTCTATTTAGATAGTTTGGGCCCCAGCGTTTGCTCATACTATTTTCTTTCTGTGTCAGTATTTCCTCTTGTCTAACCGCCATTACATGTTTGGGGGCTTTCTATTATCTTTGGGGTTCTGCTCCGGGGCAGATAGCTTTCCTATTTCTATCTTTAGGTGTAGTTAGTTTCTCAGGCTGTGACGAGGCGTCTAGGACCAACGTAGGAACGCTCCACGGCTGCCTCTAGTTGCGGTGGTTAGTCAGGGTACTGCAATCTCATAGATTCCAACTGCTCTGGTGTATTTCCTTTTTTACCTGCACTCCTCAGCTACCGTAACATAACAGGTTACTTTTAGAGGTCTCTGGATCTTTTTGGGACAAAACGGCACCTGCCCCAATTTCAGAGGCATCAACCTCCACCTGAAATGGCAGAGAAACATCAGGCTGCCGTAGAACAGGAACAGAAGTGAATCTCTGCTTAAGTTCCTGAAATGCAGAGACTGCCTCAGGAGGCCAATTCACCACATCAGAACCCTTTCTGGTCAAATCAGTTAATGGTTTAACAATAACCGAGAAATTACCAATAAATTTACGATAAAAATTGGCAAGACCCAAAAATCTCTGAAGAGCCTTTAATGAAGTAGGTTGGACCCAATCACAGATGGCCTGAACCTTGACCGGGTCCATTTCAATAACAGATGGGGACAAAATGAATCCCAGAAATGAGATCCTCTGTACGCCAAAAAGACACTTTGATCCCTTCACATACAGAGCATTCTCTCTCAAAATCTGGAATACAGTTCGAACATGTTTCACATGAGAGTCCCAGTCATTAGAAAAAATCAAGATATCATCCAAATAAACAATCAGAAATTTGTCCACAAAATCCCTGAAAATGTCATTCATGAAGGACTGGAAGACGGAAGGAGCATTAGTGAGCCCCCAAACATGTAATGGCGGTTAGACAAGATGAAATACTGACACAGAAAGAAAATAGTATGAGCAAACGCTGGGGCCCAAACTAACTAAATAGAAAAGGATAGGAAGGGTGTGGCTCTTCCCACGGCTGTGGGGCGTCGGGACATGGCATAGCTTGCCTAGCTAGCCAATGCTCCCACGCCGCCAGTCCACGACGACGTGAGGCATGGGTCCCAGATGGTAAGAGAATGTGGACCCACTGGACCACGGAGGGAGACCCGGGCCTGCCCGGACTAGGGAAGGGCAGCGACCGGGATCCGTGGCAGCTGAACATGTGGGCAAGGTGGCGACCTGCAGGACTAGACAACACCGCACAACTTCAGGTAAGAAGAAACATAAAGTTTACTTAAAGAAACAAAGTACATAAACAGAACATAAGACCGGGCTCCCGATTCCGCACATCAGAGAAGGGTACACAACTCAGGATCACAGACGAGTGCTGGAGGACATCACGGGTAGATGCAGTCCAGGGTTATCTGGCACAGGCATACTTGGAATGCTTCTCTCTCAGGCCCCAGGCGCAGCACAGGCTCAGCAGGAGAACATCAGACACCGACCTCAGACAGACTTCAGACGATGGCGGGGTCATCACGGGTTGATGAAGTCCAGGATCATCTGGCACGGGCATACTAGTATGGCCTCACTCTCAGGCCTCGGGCGTAGCACAGGCTCAGCAGGAGAACATCAGACACCGGCCCAGGACGAACGTCAGACGATGGCGGGGTCATCACGGGTTGATGAAGTCCAGGGTCATCCGGCACGGGCACACTAGGACGGCCTCTCTCCCAGGCCCCAGGCGCAGCCAGGCTCAGCAGGAGAACATCAGACACCGACCCAGGACAGACGTCATCACAGGGTAGACCAAGGAGGAACCGGCAGGACAGGCAGGTTGTCACGGCAAGTGACCAAGGCAGTCTCTGGGACAGGCAGGTTGTCACGGCAAGTGACCAGGCAGTCTCTGGGACAGGCAGGTTGTCACGGCTAGTGACCAGGGCAGTCTCTGGGACAGGCAGGTTGTCACGGCTAGTGACCAGGGCAGTCTCTGGGACAGGCAGGTTGTCACGGCAAGTGACCAAGGCAGTCTCTGGGACAGGCAGGTTGTCACGGCTAGTGACCAGGGCAGTCTCTGGGACAGGCAGGTTGTCACGGCTAGTGACCAGGCAGTCTCTGGGACAGGCAGGTTGTCACGGCTAGTGACCAGGCAGTCTCTGGGACAGGCAGGTTGTCACGGCTAGTGACCAGGGCAGTCTCTGGGACAGGCAGGTTGTCACGGCTAGTGACCAGGGCAGTCTCTGGGACAGGCAGGTTGTCACGGCTAGTGACCAGGGCAGTCTCTGGGACAGGCAGGTTGTCACGGCAAGTGACCAAGGCAGTCTCTGGGACAGGCAGGTATATACGACCTGATATGGTGGAGCCTCCAGGTAGGCTGCAGTCGGATGGCAGATGATCGCTCCCAGGTGAGCAGGCAAGAGCCGGGGATCTCTGCAGATGATGTCCGAACTTCCGGATGGAGCTGCAGTCGGATGGCAGATGATC
Source organism: Oophaga sylvatica (assembly GCA_033576555.1). NCBI lineage: Eukaryota > Metazoa > Chordata > Amphibia > Anura > Dendrobatidae > Oophaga > Oophaga sylvatica. The sequence goes on from JARQOD010000001.1 coordinate 540,575,333, forward strand.
GCTCCTAGGTGAGCAGGCAAGAGCCGGGGATCTCTGCAGATGACGTCAGAGCCTCTGGATGGAACTGCAGACGGATGGCAGACAGGCAAACCGACAGGTAACAGGCAGGTAACTGGAATCAGGAGCTGATGGCTGAAACAGAGTTAGACTGCACAGGAACAACCGGGACACGGATTGGATCTCAGGGAGTCAGGAACACAGACAGGAACATGGATTGGATCACAGGGAGTCAGGAACACGGACAAGAACATCAGGAACACGGATTGGGTCTCAGGGAGTCAGGAACACGGACAAGAACATCAGGAACACGGATTGGGTCTCAGGAAGTCAGGAACACGGACAGGAACATGGATTGAATCACAGGAACACGGACTGGAACACAGGCCTCGGACTCCGGACATCTGGCACCGATCAGCAGGCTCCGGACATCTGGCAATGATCGGAAGGATCCGGACATCAGGCAGGAAGGATAGGATCCGGACATCTGGAAGTGGTCGTCGGACATCGGACATCAGGCCATGGTCATCAGGCATAGGATCCGGACATCTGGCAGCGACCTGAAAAGGAACCCCAGCAGTCTGGTGCAAGCCCCGCCAGGCTCAACGGGAGCTGGCCGGGGATTGCACAGAGGCTGAGCACAGAGTAACAGAAACTCAGCACACACCGGACTCCTTCTTCCAAGATGAACTCAGGTTATATAGCAAGAATTCACAGTCACTGGCACAGGGTTCTGGACACAGCAGGATTTCAGGAACATAACACAAAGGACACAGTTCAGACAGTCAGGTACAGGATGCGATCCAAGATCAGGGGTTCAGGTAATTAGACACAGCAGGAACAGGCCTGGATATACAGCCTCCAGGAACGGCGATCTGGGTAATCAGCCCCAGCATAGGCGGAAACACAAGACACAATTCAGACATTCAGGTACCGGGTTTGATCCAGGATCAGGGAACAAGACACAGCAGGAACAGGGAATCAGCTCTCCAGAGCTGATCAACTTCAGAGCAGGAGCTGAACACACAACCACATACGGCTAGGTTCAGGGATTCAGTGTGGATTCAATGTGAAGCTCTGGCAATGCCCACTAGGGCTGGGGAACTTTATATATGAGCTGCTTCACAGCGATAGGCTGGAGCAGTAATTCTAGTAAACACCCAATCCACATAAAAGCAGGACAGGTGTGGGCCGCGCCCCCTATGCAGAGCCAGACAGCACAACAGAGGGAACCCAACAATGGCTGCTGCCAACCACGCAGTAAGTCATGCACCACTGCAGAGGACTTTGCAAGCTACGGACGGCTTTCACAGCAAGTCAGGAACCGCACATGCGGGCGGTCATGCAAAGCAGCGGAGCCACTCACGCAAGTACGGGTACGCAGCAGTGCCGGGAACTGAGCAGCATCCATATAGGTAACAGACAACAGTATCCCAGCTGGTTAGGGGGAAAGGAGCAAAAGGGTTAATGCAAAAAACATGCAGAGTAACGCTGGAAAACAAAGTACAGACAATACCAGCGTTACAAAGGGTACTTACTGCAATCTCAGAAAACCCTGAAAAGCACCAACACCACTAATTTCAAAAACACCTGAGATCACACGACCTCTACCACCTAAATTAGTTCTCTGGTGTAACAAAATCAAAACAGCAGCCACTGAAAAAACTGGAAAAAGCAAAAGTACATACATAAGTGGCTGAACTAAACTGAGAGGGCAAAAGCCCCTGGAAGGGACCCTTAAGGCCCCCACAGAAGTGCAGGACAAAAATGCAAAAATATAGCACAAAAACAAAAAGAAGAAATGTCTTATCTGTTAGCAGGAGATGCAGACACGACACAGCAGGCTACAAGGGAAAAAGGAATGAAGGATTCAGAGCAGAACAATTGATCATCGGCAACCCTGATGGGAAGGTGACTCCCTTATATAAGACCAGTCAGTAACACCTGATTCCCAGTCCTCACAATCTTCACTGGACAGACCAGCACCGCTTGTAACCACCAGAGGAAGCCTCTGCTCAGAACTCATCTCAAACCCATTCACAACAGTAAACCACAAAAGGTCATGGCTAAAGAAGCTGGCTGTTCACAGAGTGCTGTATCCAAGCATAATAATGGAAAGTTGAGTGGAAGGAAAATGTGTGGTAAAAAAAAGTGCACAAGCAACCGAGATAACCACAGCCTTGAAAGGATTGTTAAGAAATGTATAGCACCCGCATCTCTGCCTTCAATCCCTATCTCCCTGCAGAAACACCAGCGTACTCACCGCCGAGGCTCCCGTCCTGCTCCTTCCGGGTCTGCTGCTGCCCGGGGTGCGTGCACTCCTAGCAGTTCTCCAGGCACTGGGCTTAGAGGTCACTCGTGCACACTTCCTTTTTCTTAAAGGAGCCTTGCGTGTTCCTCTAAAGTGTCCCCAGCCAATAGCTGGATGTCTCTTACTATTTAAAGCGCCTCCTTCAACATAGAGGTGCCTGTGCAATGTTGAGAGTTTGTTCCTAACACACTTTTCAGTTCTCAGGTCTCAGTATTTGTATCTTGCCTGCCCACCTGCCAGTGCTCACCTCAACAGCAGCCAAGCCAGCTGCACCCGCCCGTGCTCACCTCAACAGCAGCTGAGCCAGCTGCACCCACCAGTGCTCACCTCAACGGCAGACAAGCTAGCTGCGCCTGCCAGACTGTCATGTCTGTGACGCGCACCACATGTGTGGGTACCAGGGCTATGGGGTACTCGGAGCCGAGCCCATGGAAGTCTATGGGAGTTGTCACTGGCAGCGGGACTCGGTCCGTGGCCCTGGCGGTCATGCAATGGGGGATATTTACAGGGGATTTGTAGATTAGAATAATTCGTGACGCCACCCGTGGTATCTGATCAATTGGACCAGCGCTGCTATATGGATCTTCACAGGGGATGTTATGGGGCAGCTAGATGGTAGGTCTCCCACAGGTGAGACTGGTCCCTGGAAGTCTATGGTGGTGATGCAGGGTGTAGTTAAGAATTCAGTCACACACAATGCAGCTTCTTTCCATACCTTTACTTGTAGGTGTTTCAGGCAGTTCCCGGGAAGCTGGTCGGGGTGGAGAATGCACATTCAGGATAACCGCTGAGCAGGTTAGAGGCCTCCTTTACTTCATATGTATGTGACTCCAAACTTGACATGAAGCGAAGTTAACTCTGCAATCTCCAGCTTGTTTCAATAGCTGCAACGCCCGGCCGACATTGTGGTGGAGCCTTCTATGTCTCTGATTTCCAGATGTTGGTGAGAACTAAGGCGTTGGGGCTGATCAGGCCTTGCCCGTCCTGTCCTCCCTGACTCCGTGTACGTATCAGCGCTTAGGGCTACCTTCTGCGACCTGTGGTCCAGAAAGCCTCCGGTTATCTTGTTACTAGGCGTGAAGCTCTAGCAACGCCTCGGACCCCGGTGTCCGGTGAATTAGTGCAGGTAATCCGGTACCTGAAGCACTTATCTCTGTCTTCTCCACTGTGCCCTTCGCCCTGCTCTCGTTCTTAACATAAGCACTTGTAGCTTTGATGGAAATGTCAGCTTTCTCCAGAGCTCACTGAACAGCTCTCAGTATCCTCCAAGTCCAGACTGGACTGACACTGAACTACACTGTACTAAGACAGGAAGCTGACTGAGGACGACTCACTCCTGAGTCTCCCAAGACTTGAATCTCTGAATGAACTGATCTGTCCGAAGACAGGAAACAGACTCGACACTGACTGAACCCTGACTGAACCCTGACTGAACGCTGACTGCCACGTGTCACTCCCTTTTATACCCCTGATGGGTGTGTCTGAAAGTGTGAGTGAAGTGAATGGATATCAAGCTTTTGCGGTTACCTTCCTGTGCATTTTCCTGGATTATGTGTGCCTGACATAGCTGGGCCACACATCCCCCCTTGGTTAAACACAGCACTCCCGGGCTGTAAAAGAGAAAAGAAAAAACATTTTGTTTTTGCATTAAACATAAACATTTTTAACTCATCCCATCTGGGAGGTGAGGAATCTTTAACGTTACAATTTGTACATTAGAAAAAATACAAAAGTATCAAAGTATCAAAACATTTCCATAAATACTAGATAATATTCTTGTGGAGGACCCGCACCAAAAACCTCCCAGGACTTCATCGCTGCAGACCTCACTCTAGGCCACACCATACGGGTTTTTCTTCAGAGGTAGTTCAAGGCTTTGTGTAAAACCAAGATAAGGCACCGTAGTGCAAACTATTTACATTAAAGTTTTTGGGCTGGCACAGTCCACAGCCACGCAGTCCATGCATAATCAAAGACACATTTCAAGTAATCACATTAATACTTTAACTCTTATTAAAGTGCAAAAATCTTCTTTGTAAAACTTTATACAATATCAGTTGCAGTAAACCCTGTTTGGGTCATACTAAACTAGTTTACTAGGACTACTCTTGATAACGAATAGGCAACCTTCCTTTCGTTGTACGTTCTGACCTACGTGGAGTGGTGTCAAGTGTAGTAGTCTCTAGCCTATCTGCTCTGTGTACCGGCGAACTATAGATACGACTCCACCTCTCTAGGGACCTGGCAAGCATGCTAGCGACTGGGCGATGCGGTACTGCTTCACCAGGGGTTTCCACTTCTTGTGGTGCTGCCTCTTGTGGTTCCGCTGCTTGGGATCCCAATGGTTGAGGGTCTGCTGGAACAGGTCCTTCTGGAACTAACTCCACTGGCACAATTGGTATGACTTGATGTAGAGGTTCTTCTTGCGGTTGATAAAACTGCAGCACAGGAATGATTACAGCTTCTCCCACTCTGGGCCAATCCGCAGGTAGATCTCCCAGATCCGTATGTATGACCGCTTCATCGTTTTCTTTCTGAAGGACAACAGGTTCTTCTTCACGAAGCTTTAGTGGGCCCGGACACAACTTTAGATGATCTCTAGACACAGTTTGTAACGGGTCTGGG
>JARQOD010000001.1:540580365-540614543 GCA_033576555.1 Oophaga sylvatica
CTGGGACCTTTTACCCTTGAAACTTCCGGAGCGTCCATGGACTCATTTATCTATGGACTTCATTACGGACCTTCCTCCGTCGTCAGGGAATACTGTCATACTGGTGGTTGTTGACAGGTTCAGTAAGATGGCACATTTCGTTGCTCTTCCTGCACTCCCTAATGCTAAAACTCTGGCGCAGGTGTTCATTAGGGAGATCGTTAGACTTCATGGGTTGCCTTCTGATGTGGTGTCAGATAGGGGTCTCAGTTTGTGTCCAAATTTTGGAGGGCATTTTGTTTACGTCGGGGGATGCAATTGTCATTTTCCTCGGCTTTTCATCCGCAGACCAATGGTCAGACAGAGCGTCTGAATCAGAGCTTAGAGACATATCTCCGGTGTTTTGTCTCAGAGAACCAAGAGGACTGGTCTTCTTTCTTGCCTCTGGCAGAGTTCGCTCTTAACAACAGGCGGAGCGAGTCCACTGGTAAGTCCCCGTTTTTTGGGGCATATGGTTTTCATCCCCAGTTTTGTACTTTCAATGGGGGGGGCCCTTCTGGGGTTCCTGAGGAGGAGCGTTTCTCGTCGTCACTTGCTTCTGTGTGGAGAGGTGTATTGAATAATCTGAGTGCGATGGGGAACCGTTACAAACGTATGGCTGATAGGAGGAGAGTTTCTGGTCCAGATCTGAATGTGAACGATCTGGTATGGTTGTCTACCAGGAATATAAAACTTAAAGTGCCCTCTGGAAACTGGGTCCCAGATTCATCGGGCCGTACAGGATCAGTTCCATAATTAATCCTGTGGCATTTCGTCTGGACCTCCCTCCTACGTTTAAAATTATAATGTGTTCCACAAGTCATTACTTAAAAGGTATGTGGCACCAGTCATACCGTCACCTCTACCTCCTCCTCCTGTGTTGGTCAATGGTAATTTGGGAATTTCAAGTATCAAAGATCATTGACTCACGTCTGAATCGCCGGTCCCTTCAGTACTTGGTGCATTGGAAGGGGTATGGTCCAGAGGAGAGGACGTGGGTCCCTGCGTCTGATGTTAACGCAGATCGTTTGGTTCGGACCTTCCACAGAACTCACCCGGGCAGGCCTGGCCTGAGGGTCCGGAGGCCCCTCGTAGAAGGGGAGGTACTGTCATGTGTGCATTGCACGAAGATCGTCGCGGTTGCACATTTTGACTTCTCACAGCTGAGCTGCTGTTTCTTTGTGTTTGGCAGCTAGGGAGTTAATTCTGTCTGTGCTCGGTGCTGGGACTGGGTGCAGTTTCTCCCGGCTGCAATTGATTATTTGTTGATTGGTTTCCTTTAAATTCCTGGTTGTCTGCTTGGGGAGTTGCCAGTGAAACCTTCATGCAGACCACAGATAGGAATGAATCTGTATAGACTTTAGTTGTGAGCTCCTTAGTTGTTCTGGGCTCAACTTGGTTAGAGTTTATTTCCCAGACCATTTTGTTCCTTTGGTGTTTGGTGGTGTATGCAAGCGAGTGTTATCCTGTCTGTCTTATATGTCTAATCTGTGTATTTAGCTAAGATCAGCCATATCCCTTTGGTGGTAGTCAGGATCCTTCTTAGGACTGATTACAGGGTTCAGGGTCTGATAGGAGACAGGGTTAGGTTGGTGACTTGGACCTCTGAACCATTATCAGTACCTCCAAGGTGAGGGATTAGTTAGGACCCAGTTTAGGGTCAGGTTAGATCCCGGTCCACCTCTTTCCTGTTTCAGCTCATCAAGTCCTCAAGATTAACCCTGAGTTCAGCAGATATCGTGTCAGGTAAATCTATTTTATACTTACATGCTGATGTTGCTATACTAGTTGTTGTATAGAGTGTTGTTCCTGTATTAATAGTTTACTGACATTGTATACATATCATTAGACAGCGTGACACCGAGGGCCTAACTTGTAGGAAGGAATCTTGAGCCGGACATACTTGGACGAAAGCCAGACCTTATCCCCAGGATGGAATTGAGGAGGATCCAGACGTTTTTTGTCAGCATGTTTCTTCATGCGCTCGGATGACAGAATGAGTGCGGACCGGGTAATCTCCCATATGGAGGAAAATTCGTTAACCAGAGATTCCGCAGCTGGGATTGTCCACAGAGATGGAGACAGGAACAGGGATCGAGGGTGTAGACCGAAGACTACAAAAAACGGAGATTTGGAGGAAGATTCGCTCTCGTGATTGTTGTAAGAGAATTCGGCCCAAGGCAGGAGATCCACCCAGTCAGAATGGTGGGCATTAACGAAGTTCCGGAGATAACTGGTCAGATTCTGATTGATTCGCTCGACTTGTCCATTGGACTGCGGGTGGTAAGCGGAGGAGAAATCCAAGGTGACGTCTAGCAACTTACAAGTGGCTCTCCAGAAACGTGAGGTGAACTGTACCCCACGATCCGACACAATGTGACGAGGCAGACCATGAAGACGGAAGATGTGGCGGATAAAGTCTTTAGCTGTCATGTGTGCATCGCCACGAAGATCGTCGCGGTTGCCATTCTGACTTCTCACAGCTGAGTTGCTGTTTCTTTGTGTTTGGCAGTTAGGGAGTTAATTCTGTCTGTGCTCAGTTCTGGGACTGGGTGCAGTTTTCTCCCGGCTGCAATTAATTATTTGTTGATTGGTTTCCTTTAAATCTCTGGTTGTCTGTGTTGGGAGTTGCCAGTGAAATTCTTCATGCAGACCACAGATAGGATTGTATCTGTATAGACTTAAGTTAAAGAGCTCCTTAGTTGTTTTAAGCTCACCTTGCTTAGAGTTTAATATCCCAGATCATTTATGTTCCTTCTGTGTTTGAGTGTGTATGCAAGTCTGTGTTTTCTCCAGTCTGTCTTATATGTCTAATCTGTGTATTTAGCAGAGATCAGCCCATATCCCTTTGGTGGTAATCAGAATCCTTCTTAGGACTGATTACAGGGTTCAGGGACTGATAGGAGACAGGGTTAGGCTGGAGACTTGGACCTCTGAACCATTATCAGTACCTCCAAGGTGAGGGATTAGTTAGGACCCCAGTTTTAGGGTCAGGTTAGACCCCCGGTCCTCCTCTTTCCTGTGACAGTGTATCAAGTCCTCAAGATTAACCTGAGTTCAACGGATATCGTGTCAGGTAAATCTATTCTATATTTACATGCTGATGTTGCTAATCTATATGTTGTATAGAGTGTTGTTCTTTTAAGAATAGTTTACTGACATCGTACACATATCATAAGACCGCGTGACTTTTCACTGGCCCATAAAATTATTCCCAGTTGCCATGGATCCAGTAGCCCAGCTGGCTCTGCAGTTGCAGGGATTATCCATGGAGCTGACGGACATGAAGTCCAAAGTTTTGTCTCCCTCGGAGAAAACCAGATTTGAACCTAAAGTAGCTCTCCCGGACAGGTTCACTGGTGGGCGAGACAAATTTTTTACCTTCAGGGAAGCATGTAAATTGTATTTTCGGCTTCGGCCTCGATCATCAGGGAGTGAAGAGCAGAGAGTGGGAATTGTTATCTCGCTCCTACAAGGGGACCCTCAATCCTGGGCCTTCTCCCTTCCTCCGGGATCCCGGCTCTACAGTCAGTAGATCGATTTTTTACTGCCCTGGGATTGGTATATGATGACCCAGATCGGGTCTCTCTTGCTGAGACAAAATTACGTAAGATACAGCAGGGAGATCGTCCGGCGAGGAATTTGCTTCTGATTTCGTAGATAGGCCACAGATACTCAGTGGAATAACCCAGCTCTTAGGAGCCAGTTTTGTCATGGGCTTTCTGATAAATTAAAAGGACGTTTTGGCTCAGTATGATTCTCCTCCATCACTGGAGGCTGCTATGGCCCTAGCTATCCGTACTGATAGACGGCTCCGGGAGAGGTGCGAGGTAACTCCGCCCCCTGTTGTTTCTCCACCTACTACTAAAGTCCCTTATGTTGAGGTTCCCCTTGTCTGTTCGGAGGAGCCTATGCAGTTGGGAGGGACATCATTTCGTAGGAGGGGATTGGCGGTACGCCGCAGGACTAGAAGGTGTTTCTTCTGCGGGAAAGAGGGACATTTTGTTGGAGAATGTCCATCCCGTGCCTTGTTGAGCAAAAGTCGCCGGAAAACTGTTAATCCCAGGTTGTGTGGTGGACGACAACCTGGGAGTATGTATTTCATCCGCCAGTTCTTCTCAGTTCCTTGTACCAGTGGAGGTGGTGTTGGTACGAGAGTGGAGAGATTGTCTGTTCTTCTTGATAGTGGTTCCGGGGCTAATCTGGTTGACACTCAGTTTGCTCAGGCTCAAGGTATGCATCTGAGTGTATTGGTCAAACCGATCCCTATATTCTCCATTGACGCCAGGCCTCTCGGCCAAGGTAGCTTTGTTCATGAGGTTCATAACATTGACCTTCGGGTAGGGGCAATACATAGGGAACTATTATCTTGTTATGTGTTGGAGGGTCTACCTACTCCTATTGTGTTGGGACTTCCTTGGTTGGTTAAACATAACCCTGTGATTAATTGGCAGTCCAGAGATATAAGCCAATGGGGGGAGTTTTGCAAAAGTAACTGCATGAACACAGTCATCAGTGCGGTCGTGCCTAGTACTTTGCCTCCTTTTTTGGAGGACTTTGGGGATGTGTTCTCTGAGGAGGGGTGTCAGGAGTTGCCTCCTCATCGCGTGTATGACTGCTCTATTAATTTACTTCCTGATGCTAAGTTACCTAAAGCTAGGTTATATAACCTTTCTGGTCCTGAGAGGCAGGCTATGAAAGATTATATTTCGGAAAGTCTGGCCAAAGGGCATATTAGACCTTCATCTTCCCCAGTGGCCTTGGGGTTCTTCTTTGTGAAGAAAAAAGATGGAGGCCTACGCCCTTGCTTGGATTTCCGCGAACTTAATCGGATTACTGTTCGAGATCCGTATCCACTCCCTCTGATTCCTGATCTCTTCAATCAAATTGTTGGCGCCAAATGGTTCTCTAAATTGGATCTCAGGGGGGCGTATAATCTGATTAGGATAAAAGAGGGGGATGAGTGGAAAACGGCGTTTAACACGCCGGAGGGACATTATGAGAACCTTGTCATGCCTTTTGGTCTGACTACTGCACCAGCAGTATTCCAACATTTTGTTAATGACATTTTTCGTCATCTGGTGGGGCTGTTTGTGGTCGTATATTTGGATGACATTTTAATTTACTCACCAGATCTTGTGTCTCACCAGGAGCATGTGAGACAGGTGTTGCAGATCTTGCGAGACAATAAACTATACGCCAAACTGGAAAAGTGTGTATTCGCCGTACAGGAACTTCAGTTTTTGGGTTTCTTGGTGTCAGCCTCCGGTTTCCGTATGGACCCTGAAAAGGTGAGAGCAGTGCTTGAATGGGATCAGCCAGAGGATCTTAAGGCTCTGCAGCGTTTTCTGGGGTTTGCTAACTACTACCGGAAATTTATTTGTAATTTCTCATCTGTTGTCAAACCTCTCACTGACATGACAAGAAAAGGGACGGATTTTTCTAAATGGTCGGATAAAGCTTGCCAAGCTTTTTCCTCTTTGAAAAAATGTTTTGCTTCGGCACCCGTTCTCATCCAACCAGATGCATCACAGCCGTTCGTTGTGGAGGTGGACGCGTCTGACGTAGGGGTGGGTGCAATATTGTCCCAGGGTCCGTCCCTGGTAAATGGCATCCGTGCGCTTTCTTTTCTAAAAAATTGTCGTCCGCCGAAAGGAATTATGATATCGGCAATAGGGAACTTTTGGCCATTAAGTTGGCTTTTGAAGAATGGCGTCACTTTTTGGAGGGGGCAGTCCACCCGGTCACCGTCATTACTGATCACAAGAACCTGCTGTATTTGGAATCTGCTAAGCGTCTGAATTCCAGACAAGCTCGATGGTCGTTGTTTTTTACCAGGTTTAATTTTGTTGTCACTTATCGCCCTGGATCTAAGAATGTTAAGGCGGATGCCTTGTCTCGCAGTTTCCCAGGGGCCGGGAAAATGGATGACCCGATTCCTATCCTTCAGGAGGGGGTGGTAGTGTCGGCTGTATGTTCTGAGCTTGAGGAGGAGGTGTTAGAGGCTCAGGGGGACGCCCCTGCAGGACCTCCAGGGAGACTGTTTGTCCCAAATCAGTTGAGACAAAAGGTTATTGAGGCACATCATAATTCTGCTTTAGCAGGACATCCAGGGAGTAAGGCTACTTTAGATCTCCTTTCTCGCCGGTTTTGGTGGCCTAACGTTAATAAAGATGTTTTAACTTTTGTCGCGTCCTGTGGGGTTTGTGCTCGCTCTAAGACCCCTCATACCCGTCCGTCTGGGACCCTCTTACCCTTGAAACTTCCGGAGCGTCCATGGACTCATTTGTCTATGGACTTCATCACGGACCTTCCTCAGTCGTCAGGGAAGACTGTCATACTGGTGGTTGTTGACAGGTTCAGTAAGATGGCACATTTCATTGCTCTTCCTGCCCTCCCTAATGCTAAAACTCTGGCGCAGGTGTTCATTGGGGAGATTGTGAGACTTCATGGGTTGCCTTCTGATGTGGTGTCAGATAGGGGGTCTCAGTTTGTGTCCAAGTTTTGGAGGGCATTTTGTTTACGTCGGGGGATGCAATTGTCATTTTCCTCGGCTTTTCATCCGCAGACCAATGGTCAGACAGAGCGTCTGAATCAGAGCCTAGAGACTTATCTTCGGTGTTTTGTCTCAGAGAACCAGGAGGACTGGTCTTCTTTCTTGCCTCTGGCAGAGTTCGCTCTTAACAACAGGCGGAGCGAGTCCACTGGTAAGTCCCCGTTTTTTGGGGCATATGGTTTTCATCCCCAGTTTTGTACATTCAATGGGGGGGGCCCTTCTGGGGTTCCTGAGGAGGAGCGTTTCTCGTCGTCACTTGCTTCAGTGTGGAGAGGTGTATTGAATAATCTGAGTGCTATGGGGAACCGTTATAAACGTATGGCTGATAGGAGGAGAGTTTCTGGTCCAGATCTTAATGTGAACGATCTGGTATGGTTGTCTACCAGGAATATAAAACTTAAAGTTCCCTCCTGGAAGCTGGGCCCCAGATTCATCGGGCCGTACAGGATCAGTTCCATAATTAATCCTGTGGCATTTCGTCTGGACCTCCCTCCTACGTTTAAAATTCATAATGTGTTCCACAAGTCATTACTTAAGAGGTACGTGGCACCAGTCATACCATCACCTCTACCTCCTCCTCCAGTGGTGGTCAATGGTAACTTGGAGTTTCAAGTGTCAAAGATCATTGACTCACGTCTGAATCGCCGGTCCCTTCAGTACTTGGTGCATTGGAAGGGGTATGGTCCAGAGGAGAGGACGTGGGTTCCTGCGTCTGACATTAACGCAGATCGTTTGGTGCGGACCTTCCACAGAACTCACCCGGGCAAACCTGGCCCTGAGGGTCCGGAGGCCCCTCGTAGAAGGGGGGGTACTGTCATGTGTGCATCGCCACGAAGATCGTCGCAGTTGCACATTCTGACTTCTCACAGCTGAGTTGCTGTTTCTTTGTGTTTGGCAGTTAGGGAGTTAATTCTGTCTGTGCTCAGTTCTGGGACTGGGTGCAGTTTTCTCCCCGCTGCAATTAATTATTTGTTGATTGGTTTCCTTTAAATCTCTGGTTGTCTGTGTTGGGAGTTGCCAGTGAAATTCTTCATGCAGACCACAGATAGGATTGTATCTGTATAGACTTAAGTTAAAGAGCTCCTTAGTTGTTTTAAGCTCACCTTGCTTAGAGTTTAATATCCCAGATCATTTATGTTCCTTCTGTGTTTGAGTGTGTATGCAAGTCTGTGTTTTCTCCAGTCTGTCTTATATGTCTAATCTGTGTATTTAGCAGAGATCAGCCCATATCCCTTTGGTGGTAATCAGAATCCTTCTTAGGACTGATTACAGGGTTCAGGGACTGATAGGAGACAGGGTTAGGCTGGAGACTTGGACCTCTGAACCATTATCAGTACCTCCAAGGTGAGGGATTAGTTAGGACCCAGTTTAGGGTCAGGTTAGACCCCGGTCCTCCTCTTTCCTGTGACAGTGTATCAAGTCCTCAGATTAACCCTGAGTTCAACGGATATCGTGTCAGGTAAATCTATTCTATATTTACATGCTGATGTTGCTAATCTATATGTTGTATAGAGTGTTGTTCTTTTAAGAATAGTTTACTGACATCGTACACATATCATAAGACCGCGTGACATTAGCCAACTCGGGTGCAGACGGAAGCCCTGGCAGGGGAATGAAGTGAGCCATCTTGGAAAATCGGTCAACAACCACCCAAATGACCGTACAACCGGCAGAGACGGGCAGATCTGTTATGAAGTCCATGGCTATATGCTGCCAGGGGGCAGCGGGTACAGGAAGCGGAAGAAGACGGCCAGCAGGCAGGTGTCTCGGAACTTTGTTGCAGGCACAGGAGACACAGGCAGAAACAAAATCTATTACGTCCTTGTGCAGGGTAGGCCACCAGTAATGCCGAGTAATGAGCTGGAGAGTCTTTCTCTGACCAGCGTGGCCAGCTAGTTTAGACGAATGACCCCAGTGTAGGATTCTCTTCCGATTGGTTACTGATACGAACGTCTTACCAGGAGGGAGACGATTTAGACTCACGGGAGCCACCTGCATCACTCTGGCGGGATCGATGATATGTTTAGGTTCCTCCTCGAGATCCGACACCAGGAAGGACCGGGACAAGGCGTCCGCCTTGATGTTCTTGTCAGCCGGGCGAAAATGTAAAAGAAAATCAAAGCGGGCAAAAAACAAGGACCACCGGGCTTGGCGAGGGTTAAGTCTCTGGGCATGCTGGAGGTAAGCCAGATTTTTGTGGTCAGTGTAAATGATTACCGGATGAAGAGCCCCCTCGAGTAGGTAACGCCAATCCTCCAATGCCAGCTTGATGGCCAATAACTCTCGGTCTCCTATGGAGTAATTGCGCTCAGAAGAGGAGAAGAGTTTGGAGATGAAGCCGCAAGATACCATCCTCCCGGATGAAGATTTTTGAGTAAGTACCACTCCGGCTCCAGAAGAAGAAGCGTCCACCTCCAGGAAGAACTGCTTGTTGCCGTCCGGACGATGCAGCACTGGAGCGGAAGAGAAGGCCTGTTTTAAAGAAAGAAAGGCCTCCTCTGCTTCGGGCGTCCACTGTTTGGGATTAGCATCCTTGCGGGTGAGCGCGGAGATTGGAGCAGTCCGGGAAGAGAAGTGCGGTATGAAAAGGCGGTAATAATTGGCGAATCCCAGGAACCGCTGAATGGCCTTCAACCCCTCCGGTCGGGGCCATTTCTCGATGGCAGACAGTTTCTCCGGATCCATTCGTAGGCCTGTCTGAGAAATGATGTAGCCCAAAAACGGAAGCGAGGTCTGCTCAAATAGACACTTCTCATATTTGGCGAAGAGGTGATTCTGCCTGAGCCTGAGCAGAACCTGACGAACATCCCTCCGGTGAGACTGGAGATCCGGAGAGAAGACCAAGATGTCGTCTAGGTACACCACAACGCAGGAGTAGAGAAGGTCCCGAAAGATGTCATTGACCAACTCCTGAAAGACTGCTGGAGCATTACAGAGACCAAAGGGCATCACCAAATACTCGTAGTGGCCGTCCCGGGTGTTGAATGCCGTCTTCCATTCATCTCCCCGACGGATACGGACTAGGTTATATGCCCCACGAAGATCCAGTTTGGTGAAGATTCTAGCCCCCCTCAGACGATAAAACAATTCTGGAATGAGCGGAAGAGGGTACTTATTCTTCACTGTGATCAAATTTAGGCCTCTGTAGTCAATACAGGGACGGAGAGAGCCGTCTTTCTTTTTTACGAAGAAGAAACCTGCTCCCGCTGGGGAGGTAGATTTCCGGATGAATCCCTTGGCCAAATTCTCCTCGATATATTCGGACATCGACCTGGTCTCAGCAGCGGACAATGGGTAAATACGCCCACGGGGAGGCGTAGTACCGGGTAGCAGGTCGATCGGGCAATCATACGGTCTGTGAGGGGTAATGTCTCTGCTTCCTTTTTGCTAAAGACATCAGCGAATGACCAATATGGAATCGGGAGCCCTGGTAGATTAGTTGGTGTAGGAGAAGGATGGACGGGATGAACAGGAACCAAACACGTTTTATGACAGTCCTGTCCCCAGCGAAGGATCTCTCCAGTCTGCCAGTCGAGCACGGGTGCATGCTTTTGGAGCCAAGGCAGACCTAGTAAGAAAGCGTGAGAGAGTCCAGGCAGAACATGAAACGAGATGCTCTCAGAGTGCAACATTCCCACCTGCAGGGTTATGGCTTCAGTGATAAGTTGGATGGGACGTGGTAGGAGACCCCCATCCACAGCAGCAACAGATACTGGTTCAACCAGAGGTTTGGTAGGAATGCGATATTTTTCTACTAGAGCCTGTGAAACAAGATTCCCGGCTGCTCCAGAATCAAGTTGGGCTAGTTCGAAGTAACGGTTCTCACCGAGGAGAATTGAGACTGACAGCAGCAGAGATGAAGAGGATTTATTTTTGTCTAGGTGGACCTCTCCGAGCGAACCTAGACACAGGCGTTTCCCGACCTCTCTGGGCAGGTACGAATCCGGTGCTCCTTACTGCCACAGTAGAAGCAACTCCCCTCGGCACGGCGTAAGTCCTGACGGGCTTTGACCATCTTGGTCTGGTCGACTTGCATAGGCTCAGAAGAGTGTACCTGAGGAGAAACGGAAGGAGTTACAGGTCTCTGAAAAGAAGGAGCTAGACGAGGAAACCTTCTCTCACGGGTGACCTCCTTAGCGCGCTCCTGGAACCGTAGATCAATTCGATTGGCAAGAGTTATTAGGTCATCGAGAGAGGTTGGAATGTCCCGACCGGCAAGTTCATCTTTAATACGGCCGGACAGACCCTCCCAGAAGACAGATATCAGAGCGTCATTATCCCAAGCCAGCTCCGAGGCAAGGGTACGGAACCGTATGGCATATTGACCCACGGTGAGACTTCCCTGACGGAGACGCAGCAGAGATGATGCAGAGGAGGTCTTCCGTCCGGGTTCGTCGAATACCTTCCGGAAGGCTGAGAGAAAAGCAGACAGGTCAGACACCAGAGGATCTTCTCTCTCCCAAAGAGGATTTAGCCAGGCCAGGGCCTCTCCGGTGAGATGGGACATGATGAAGGCAATTTTGGCCCGGTCGGAGTTAAACTGGTGTGCCAGGAGTTCAAAATGCAGGGTGCACTGGTTAATGAAACCCCGAGCCAGAGCAGGGTCGCCTCCAAACCGAGGAGGAGCTGAAAGTCGAGGTCCAGGAACAGAAACCACAGAATTGGTAAGCAGCGGAACTGCCGGATTGCGAGTCATGGCGCCCGCGGTGGTTGCTGGTGAAGTAGTCAGGGTGTCCAGGCGGGAATTAACATTCCGCAGGTGGCCCAGGATGGACTCCTGTTGAGACCTCTGACGAGACAGTTCATGACACAGGTCAGAGAGCGAGGGAGTTTGGGTGCCACCGGGTTCCATGGCCCGAGCAAACTGTAACGGGTCTCGGAGGCGGAACCTCTGAGCTTTATTATACAAGGAGGCTTTCCTTGTAAAGGAGCGGGTGGCGCCCGGGGAGACGGACAGGAAGTCACTGCAAGTGACGGGGGCAGTCTCTGGACAGACAGGTGGGAGGTCACGGCAAGTGACCGGGGCAGTCTCTGGATAAACAGGCGGGTGGTCACGGCAATTGACCGGGGCAGTCTCTGGGTAGACAGGCAGGTAGTCACGGCAAGTGACCGGGGCAGTCTCTGGACAAACAGGCGGGTAGTCACGGCAAGTGACCGGGGCAGTCTCTGGGTAGACAGGCAGGTAGTCACGGCAAGTGACCGGGGCAGTCTCTGGGTAGACAGGCAGGCAAGGGACCGGGGCAGTCTCTGGATAAACAGGCAGGCAAGGGGCCGGGGCAGTCTCTGAATGGACAGGTATATACGACCTGAGATGGTGGAGCCTCCCGGTAGGCTAGCAGGCAGATGACAGATGAGCGCCCCCAAGTGAGCAGGCGAGAGTCTCTGGAATAGCCGATGGACACCGCAGGTGATGGCCGAACCTCCAGGTAGGCTTGCAGGCAGATGGCAGATGAGCGCCCCCAAGTGAGCAGGCGAGAGTCTCTGGAATAGCCGATGGACACTGCAGGTGATGGCCGAACCTCCAGGTAGGCTTGCAGGCAGATGGCAGATGAGCGCCCCCAAGTGAGCAGGCGAGAGTCTCTGGAATTGCCGATGGTCACCGCATGTGACGGCCGAACCTCCAGGCAGGCTTGCGGGCAGGTAGCAGACAGGAAACTGGCAGGAAACAGGCAGGTAACTGGTAACGGACCCTGAGGGCTGAAGCAGAGTTAAACAATGCAACAACAACATTGCTCGGGCACCTCCATTAAGGAGGAAGTACTTTATATAGGGTGGAGTCCTCCGGCATTGGCCGGGGACCTTTTTGAAAGATGCGCGCGGCCCCTTTAAGAGCGGGAGAGCGCGCGGGCACGCGCCCTAAGTCCAGAAGCAGGGAAGGAGCGCGCGGCCCCAGCAGGACGGATGGAGGACGCTGAGCGCGGGTAAGGGGGGCGACGTCCCTGCCTGGCAGAGGACGCTGTCGCAGGGGAACAGCGTCCCTGCCTGGCAGAGGGCAGGGACGTCGGCGCTATACAGTTGCAGTCATTTTTCCTCCATCCTTGCTGATGGTACAGGTTTTTCTGTTATCGAATTTGGAATTTTGCACGACATATGGCTCCTGTTCCCACTGATCATCCAATTTGTGCATTCTTCTTTTTCTTTTTGGCACAATTTCTCCAGGCATAAAAGGCTTAGCGGGAGCATTTTTGTTGTAGTTCTTCTCTTGCTTTTCTCTTACTTTATTGAGACTGTCTTCTACGCAGGCTTGTACTCTCCTGTACTGTTCCTGTCGATTCGTGTCCCAATCTTCAGCATTGGCATCAGCCTCTGGTTCTACCACACCAAGTTCCAAATCCATTGGCAGTCTTCCTGGTCTTGCTCTCATAAGGTAGGCTGGAGTGCAGTTGGTGGAGCTTACTGGTATGTGGTTGTACAAGTCGACCAGGTCAGGTAACAAGTCTGGCCACCGATTTCTTTCTTCCAGTGGTACAGATTTCAGTAAATCCATGACAATGTGATTCATCTTTTCACAAAGGCCATTGGTTTGAGGGTGGTACGGTGTTGTTCTGATCTTCTTACACCCATACAAGTGACAGAATTCCTGAAACAGTTCAGCTTCAAAGGCTGGACCTCGATCAGTCAGTACCTGCTCTGGATATCCGTGTGGTCTGCAGAAACTTGCTTGGAAGATCTTGGCTGCTGTCTCTGCTGTCAGATCTTTGACCGGGGCGACCACCAGAAATTTGAAATAGTGATCCACCATGGTCAGGGCATATGAGTATCCCGACCTGCTTGGTGACAACTTGACATGGTCCAATGCCACGATCTCCAAGGGACGAGTCGTCTGGATTGGCTGCAGGGGTGCTCTCTGACTATGGTAATCTTTTCGTCTGAGGCCACAGGGCCCACAGTTCCGGCACCACTTCTCGATGGAGCTGCGCATCCCTACCCAGTAGAACCGACACCTCAACAGGGTCTCCAGCTTTTTCCAGCCAAAGTGTAATGTATGTAGTACAGTTCATATAGCGTCTTGTGCTTGGGTGCGATGAACATACATGAGACACAGGTTTGATATAGAAAGTCTTGTATTACTTCATACAAGTTGGCAAAAATAGTCACACAGTTTGCAGACACAGAAGCAGGAGACACAGCAGGCCAGAGTAATCTAAGCTCAGCAATCACTCTCCACAACAGGTTCAGGATCTTCTTCTCTGTTACCGTAAGTCCATGCAAACGTGGGTCTTTCAAAGAGCAGGGTTCAGAGTCCACAAGTGCTTCAGAGTTCCTCAGTAGGAATAGCTGGAGTACAAGGTCCAATGTTATGTTTCGGTAGCTGAGGAGTGCAGGTAAAAAAAAAAGGCAATACACCAGAGCAGTTGGAATCTATGGGATTGCAGTACCCTGACTAACCACCACAACTAGAGGCAGCCGTGGAGCGTTCCTACGTTGGTCCTAGACGCCTCGTCACAGCCTGAGAAACTAACTACACCTAAAGATAGAAATAGGAAAGCTATCTGCCCCGGAGCAGAACCCCAAAGATAATAGAAAGCCCCCAAACATGTAATGGCGGTTAGACAAGAGGAAATACTGACACAGAAAGAAAATAGAATGAGCAAACGCTGGGGCCCAAACTATCTAAAAAGAAAAGGACAGGAAGGGTACTTACTGCAATCCCAGAAAACCCTGAAAAACACCAACTCTACTAATTTCAAAATCACCTGAGATCACACGACTTCTACCACCTAAATTAGTTCTCTGGTGTAACAAAATCAAAACAGCAGCCACTGAAAAAACTGGAAAAAGCAAAAGAACAAAACTCAGTGGCTGAACTAAACTGAGAAGGCAGAAGCCCCGGAGGGGACCCAGAAGGCCCCAAGGAAGTGCAAGACAAAATGCAAAAATATAGCAATAACACAAAAGAAGAAAAATCTTATCTGGTAGCAGGAGATGCAGACACGACACAGCAGGCTACAAGGGAAACTGGAATGAAGGATTCAGACCAGAACAATTGATCACCGGCAACCCTGATGGGAAAATGACTCCCTTATATAAGACCAGTCAGTAACACCTGATTCCCAGTCCTCACAATCTTCACTAGTACCGCTTGTAACCACCAGAGGGAGCCTCTGCTCAGAACTCATCTCAAACCCATTCACAACAGTCCAAGGCTTCAGGAGTCAGATCACAGGTTCACTGCAGGCTAGATTCTGAAGCACTGATTGCTCAGCTGTGGCTGCTTAAGAAGCAAAAGGAGAGAATCAGGGCGGGAACATGCAAGCTGGAAACTCCATATTGACTGAGGGCAAGATAGCTACAGCAAGACAGAAAGTAAAATGGCTGACGAACAAACTGAGTTTCAGGAACATGTACACAGAACCTTACATTACTCCCCCTTAGGGACAACCTCCGGATGACCTCAGACCAGGCTTGTGTGGGTACCTCTGATGAAACTGACGGAGCAAGCGAGGAGCATTAACGTTATTGACTGGTTCCCATGATTTGTCCTCCACTGGGTAGCCCTGCCATTTAATCAGATATTGTAACTGATTTCTATACAACCTGGAATCTAAAATCCTTTCCACCACAAATTCTTCCTGACAATCGACTAGCACTGGGTCAGGGCAAGGAGAAGAACGTCCAGGAAACGTATTGGGTGTCGCAGCCTTTAGTAGGGATACATGAAAGACAGGGTGGATTCTCATAGTTCTGGGCAGTTGAAGACGACAAGCAACGGCACTTATAATTTTACTGATTTTATAGGGTCCAATGTACTTATGTCCCAACTTGGACGATGGAATCCTTAACTTAAGATTTCTGGTTGACAGCCAGACCAAGTCTCCTACCTTGAAAGCTGGTGCAGGTTTACGAAATTTATCTGCTGCTTTCTTGTACCTTTCCTGAGCCGATTCCAGATTCTCCTTTAGAAGATCCATATTCTTCTGTAAAGACGTGATTCTTTCAGCCACTGCTGGTAAAGGCGTTTCTATGGGAAATCGTGGTAGAATGTTAGGATGATAACCTAGATTAGAGTAAAAAGGAGACTGCTTAGTGGAGGCACTCTGAGAGTTGTTATAAGAGAACTCAGCTAATGGAAGTAGATCCACCCAATCATCCTGTAGGTGGCAGATAAAGCAGCGGAGATACTGCTCCAGGGTTTGATTGGTTCGTTCGGTCTGTCCATTAGTCTGGGGATGAAAAGCAGAAGAAAGGTTTACTTTAATGTCCAATGCTGCACAGAAATTTTGCCAAAACCTAGATGTGAATTGCACCCCTCGATCCGAAATAACCTCATCCGGTACTCCATGTAAGCGAAACACATCTTTAATCATCAAATCTGATGTCTGTTTTGCAGTGGGTAAGCCGACACAAGGGATAAAATGAGCTGCCTTTGTTAGACGGTCAACCACCACTAGAATGGTGTTCTTCCCTTGAGAGGTTGGTAACTCCACAATGAAGTCCATAGAAATGGATCCCCACGGGCGGGACGGGGTGGGAAGAGGTTGCAACAGACCAGTTGGTGAGGAGCGAGGTGTTTTGCATCTTGCACAGACTTCACATGAAGTGACATAGTTTAAAACATCCTTCCTGCAAGTGGGCCACCAAAAGAAACGAGAAAGAAATTCCTGTGTCTTTAGAATTCCTCTATGCCCAGCTATCTTGGAATCGTGAATGAGTTGCAATACTCTCAATCTGACTGTTTCAGGAATATACAGACGTTGTCCCTGAATCCACACACCATTCTTAAAGACAAGACTTACGTCCCTTGGGGGTTGTGCCAAAAAGGAATCCGCATGGTATGCTTCCTTGATGTCCTTAAGTAGGTCTTGATTATGAATCACTCCTAGGAATCTAGAGTCAGGAAGAATAGTCTTAGGAGGAGTAATTGGACGTGTCTCTGCTGAGTAAATCCTAGAGAGTGCATCAGCCTTTCCATTGCGCGATCCTGGTCTATAAGAAATGATAAAATTAAATTGGTTTAAGAAAAGATTCCAGCGAGCCTGGCGAGGAGTCAGGCACTTAGCCGACCTGATAAATTCAAGGTTACGATGGTCTGTCAGAACGACTATTTGCTGTGCAGCTCCCTGAAGAAGGTGTCTCCATTCTTTGAAGGCGGCAATAATGGCCAACAACTCTCTATTGCCCACATCGTAGTTCCTCTCAGCCGAAGACAACTGCTGGGAAAAGAAGGCACAGGGATGCAAGACATTCTTCTCACCTGTTCTCTGAGAGAGTATAGCTCCAACGGCACAGTCTGAAGCATCCACCTCTATTATGAAGGCAAGCTCGGGGTTGGGATGTACTAGGATAGGTGCAGTGGTAAATTTATCTTTTAGACGGGAAAATGCTTCCTGGGCTTGGGGAGTCCAGGAGAACCTAGACTCTTTCCGGGTAAGTTGGGTGATAGGTGACACTACCTCAGAGAAATTTCTAATGAAACGTCTATAGAAGTTGGCAAACCCGATGAAGCGCTGTACCTCCTTCACATTTCTAGGACTTGGCCAATCCTTGATGGCTTGGGTTTTGCTTCCATCCATACTAATTCCTTGTGTAGACAGTACATACCCCAGAAATTGAATTTCGGTCCTATGGAATTCACACTTTTCAAGTTTGATGTAAAGATGATTTTGTCTTAGACGTTCCAAGACCATTCTCACATGTCCATGATGTTCCTCTGTGGAGTTAGAAAAAATTAGAATATCATCCAAATAAATCACCACGAATGTATCTAGGAGATCCCTGAAGATGTCATTCACCAAGTGTTGGAAAGTGGCTGGGGCGGTACTCAGACCAAAGGGCATAACTAGATATTCAAAGTGTCCATAGCGTGACCTGAATGCAGTCTTCCATTCATCCCCAGGTCTAATACGGACTAAGTTATAGGCCCCACTAAGATCTAGTTTAGAGAAAATTTTGGCATGTCGCACTCTCTCCAATAACTCAGGGATTAAAGGCAATGGATAACGGTTTCTAATAGTAACCTTATTGAGTTCCCTATAGTCTACGCAGGGTCTCAGAGATCCATCTTTCTTCTTTACAAAGAAGATGGGTGCACCTGCAGGAGATGAAGAGGGGCGTATGAAGCCCTTGGCTAGATTTTCGTCTATGTAATCCTTTAAAGCCTTTAGCTCGGGCCCCGCCAGGGGGTAGATTTTACCAAAAGGTATCTCTGCTCCAGGCAATAATTCAATTGGACAATCATATGGACGGTGAGGAGGAAGCTGGTCAGCGTTCTTCTTGTCACATAAATCCACATAGTCCTGGTATACAGCTGGTAGTTCAGGGACTGACATGGTTCCTTTAGGAACAGAGCAAGCTGAAACCTTTAGACTCATCTGTTTCTCTGGAAAGTGTAATTCCTTGGTCTCCCAGTTAATGGTAGGATTCTGAGCCTGCAGCCATGGTAGCCCTAGAATAATAGGAAAGTGGGGAGAAGAGATAAGCATAAAGGACAGTTTCTCTTGATGATCTTTACCCATAAGAACCCTCAAAGGCTCTGTTTCCTGATCCACTGGTCCAGAGGTCAGCAGGGAGCCATCCACAGTTTCCATTTGTACTGGAGTAGCCTTCTTCACTGAACGTATCCCTGTTTCAGAGCAAAGGAGACATCCATAAAATTTCCACTTGCCCCTGAGTCGATTATAGCAGAGCTAGACACCCAAGCTGAGTCAACCCAGAGTTTGATGGAAAGAAAGCAATGAGAATTATTTTTCTTACAACTCAGCTGGGACACCGCTGAGGAAACTTGAAAAATGGCAGCGTTTACACAGTCAACGTCCTCAGAGGTAACGGAGTTTAAGTCCGAGAAATCAAGATCTGTTGCTGCAGATCTCTCTGGAGCCTGAGGCTCGGACCTGACAGATCCCCTCTCGCAACACTCACAGTGAATGAGTGCTGCAGTAGTCTTACGAGAACGGCTGGGGCAGTTTATAATGAAGTGCCCTGACTTACCACAATAGAAACATAGATTCTCCTTAAAACGATGTTCCTTGCGTGCTTCACTAACCCGTCGTTGTAAAGAATCTACCTGCATGGGTTCAGGTTCCCGTGTAATCCTACTCAAAGGTTCCTTAGCTGGAGAGGAAGGTAGGAAAAGGTTAGTGCGATTGCTTTCGAACCATCTCTCTTGCCTGCGTTCAGTCAGACGAGTATCAATACGGATGCAGTAGTTAATAAAGTCACCTAACGCAGTGGGAGGGTCGGCACGAGCAAGTTCATCCTTAATCAGTAGAGATAACCCCTTTCGAAAAATAGATTTTTTGGCGGAACTGTCCCAGGTGGTATCAAGGGCCCATCTCCTGAAATCCAAGGCATATTCAGCTACCGAGTGCTTACCTTGGCGCAAAGCTAACATGGCTGCTTCAGCTGTTGCACCTCGATTGGGGTCATCAAACACCTGCCCCATGGCTGAAATAAAAGCATCAAGGTGATTCAAACAATCATCCTCAGTCTCAATCAGAGGGTTTGCCCACATCAAAGCCTTGTTGGTAAGCAACATAATTATAGTAAGCACCTTAGATCGTTCAGTGGAAAATTGTGAAGCATGTGCAGAAAAAAAAAGATTGCATTGATTAATAAATCCCCTGAATTTCTCACGTTCACCGCCAAAACGAAAAGGGGGCAACTTGGGAATCCCAGAACTCGGAGCTACGGCAGGAGCCTGGACTCGCTCCTCTAGAACCTCAATCCTGGCTCGCAAATCCTGGGCAGTCTGTCCAAACACTTGCAAATTGTGATTATTGAGGTCCTGTAGGTTTGTAAAACGGGTCTTTATATTCTGCAAATCTGCAAGGATATTATCAGTCACTCCGCAAAGTTCCTTTATGCGGGCCTCCATCTTCCAGATCTTTTAAGACAGGAGTACTGGAAGAAGAGGAGAGGAGAAAAAAAAAACCAATAGTGTTTACCTGTGGTAACACTGCAGAGAAAAAAAAAAATTAAGGGAACTGCTCACCTGGAATGGTTGTGAGAAGTCACAACCACTGTCATCACAGAAAGTTCAACTGGACATCCGATATCCACAGTTACAGCAGACAAAAAAGAGAAAAGAAAAAAAAAACAATAGTGTTTACCTGTGGTAACACTGCAGAAAAAAAAACACTTAAGGGAATTGCTCACCTGGAATGGTTGTGAGAAGTCACAACCACTGTCATCACAGAAAGTACAACTGGACATCCGATATCCACAGTTACAGCAGACACAGCCTTTCCAGACCCAGCAGACACTAACGTTTGGCTTCAGAATCTTGTAATGTATGTAGTACAGTTCATATAGCGTCTTGTGCTTGGGTGCGATGAACATACATGAGACACAGGTTTGATATAGAAAGTCTTGTATTACTTCATACAAGTTGGCAAAAATAGTCACACAGTTTGCAGACACAGAAGCAGGAGACACAGCAGGCCAGAGTAATCTAAGCTCAGCAATCACTCTCCACAACAGGTTCAGGATCTTCTTCTCTGTTACCGTAAGTCCATGCAAACGTGGGTCTTTCAAAGAGCAGGGTTCAGAGTCCACAAGTGCTTCAGAGTTCCTCAGTAGGAATAGCTGGAGTACAAGGTCCAAGGCTTCAGGAGTCAGATCACAGGTTCACTGCAGGCTAGATTCTGAAGCACTGATTGCTCAGCTGTGGCTGCTTAAGAAGCAAAAGGAGAGAATCAGGGCGGGAACATGCAAGCTGGAAACTCCATATTGACTGAGGGCAAGATAGCTACAGCAAGACAGAAAGTAAAATGGCTGACGAACAAACTGAGTTTCAGGAACATGTACACAGAACCTTACACAAAGTGTCCCGCTTGATCGTGGTAGGCTTCTAACACCATTTGGATGTCTGCTCTGGGAACCACTATCTGCCAAACCATCTCATGGGTCCTTGGGTCGACGTACCTCCTGCACAACTTCTCCCGATAGATGAACAACCGGCTTCTCTCGTTCCACAGGAGCTTTGCTGGTATAGGTGCATCTTTCTCCAAGGAGGAACCTTCCTGTCTGATTAGCTCCTTGATACGGCTGACCACTGGATCGCTGTCCTGAGTCTCCTTCCAGCTGTGATGAGGTAAAGGGTTTAACGTTTCACCACACCGCGTTCTGTAGGCTCGTTGCTCATGGATCATCCCATTTCTGTGGAACGCAGGTAGCTCAATCTCTTCCAGGTCGTCCGATTCCTCTTCCGTGTCGGATTCATGCGGCATTCTGGACAAGGCGTCCGCGTTGGCATTTTTACGGCCTGCCCTGTACTTGATGGTAAATTGATAGTTTGACAGCCGAGCCATCCAACGTTGCTCCATGGCTCCCAGCTTGGCTGTTTCCAGATGCGTCAAGGGGTTGTTGTCTGTGTACGCAGTGAACTTGCTGGAGGCAAGGTAATGCTTGAATCTTTCCGTTATGGCCCAGACCAGCGCCAGGAACTCCAACTTGAAGCTGCTATAGGTTTCTGGGTTCCTCTCAGTTGGCCTGAGCTTCCTGCTGGCATATGCGATGACTTTTTCTTGGCCATTCTGCTTCTGACTGAGGACAGCTCCTAATCCCTCGTTACTGGCATCGGTGTACAGCAGGAACGGTTGACTGTAATCTGGGTAGGCTAAGATTTCATCGCCTGTCAGGATCTCTTTCATCTCTTTGAATGCCTCAGCTTGTTCTTTACCCCAATTGAATGGAGGGTTTCTGCTCTTGAGAGGTTGTCCTACCAGGAGGTCCTGTAAAGGCGCCGCTTTCTTGGTGTAATCTTTTACAAACCTCCTGTAGTAACCTGTTAGTCCCAGGAACTGACGCACCTCTTTTAGATTCTTCGGCTCCGGCCATTTCTGGATGGCTGTGACCTTCTCGGGGTCCGGCGCCACTCCTTCGGAAC
This sequence comes from Oophaga sylvatica, assembly GCA_033576555.1. Classification (NCBI taxonomy): domain Eukaryota; kingdom Metazoa; phylum Chordata; class Amphibia; order Anura; family Dendrobatidae; genus Oophaga; species Oophaga sylvatica. Next base: position 540,601,767 of record JARQOD010000001.1, read on the forward strand.
TGACAATATGTCCCAAATACTGTACCTTCCGTTTGAGCAGATGGCACTTTGAGGGCTTCAGTTTCATCCCATACTTGGACAGTGACTCGAATACCTCTGCCAGGTGCTTCAGATGATCTTCATATGTCTTGGAGTACACAATTACGTCGTCCAGGTACAGCAACACGGTTTCAAAATTGAGATGTCCCAGGCAGCTCTCCATCACTCTCTGGAATGTTCCTGGGGCACTGCTGAGGCCAAACGGCATTCTGTCAAACTCACAGAGTCCCATTGGGGTGGTGAAAGCAGTTTTCTCCCGATTCTCCTCAGCCACAGCTACTTGCCAGTACCCACTAGTAAGGTCGAGGGTAGAAAAGTAGTTAGCCGTTTTCAAAGCAGCTAAGGATTCCTCTATGCGTGGTAATGGGTATGCATCTTTATGTGTTATGCGATTTACTTGTCTGTAATCTACACACATTCTCATGCTACCATCCTTTTTCTTAACTAGATCTAGAGGTGCTGCCCAGGGGTTACAACTATCCCTTATCACCCCGGCTTCCTTCATGTCACGCAACATTTCTTTAGCTTTCTGATAGTGTGCGGGAGGTATAGGCCTGTACCGCTCTTTGATGGGAGGATGACTGCCTGTAGGGATATGATGCTGTACTCCCTTAATTGTCCCAAAGTCAAGTGGGTGTTTGCTAAATACTTGTGCGTACTCTTGTACCACCCGTTGTACCCCCTGTTTCTGGTGGACGGAAGTGGTGTCTGTCCCTATATGAAGCTGCTGACACCAATCCGCTACCGGGGTTGCCGGATCATTATCCTCCGCTGGTTGGCGGGAGGCTAAGGACTCGGTTGTGAGGATAGAATTGTTATCTACGGCATGTAATTTAGCAACTGTGGCATAACGTGGTAAATTTACTTCATCGTCTCCCCAGTTGAGAAGTCGTACTGGTACTCTCCCATTTATTACTTCCACTACCCCTCTAGCAGTTAAGAGTGTAGGTCTGTGCTCTGAACGATGGGGCTCTACTACTGCTTGGTAGTTCTGTCCTCTCAGACCTATGGCTGCTCTACACCATATCAACATTTCACTCATTGGGGGTATCACAATGGGGTTCGGGTCCGTGACTCGTACATTACCGATTTCACCATCTGTAAGCTTCGCTTGCTGCTGGCACATCAGGGCCTGGATCTCCCTCTGGATCACTCCCTTTTGATTTGGCTTGGCAACTTCAGCGAGCTGTTGGAGCAAAAACACAACTTCTCCCAGACAGTTACTGATAATGTTAGTACCTAATATCACATTTAAGCCATTTTCCTCATTTACAGTCCTTACTACTAGAAGTCCCTGATCCTTCAGCTCCACTCTGCCCACTTTTACGTTCACGTTTTTGGCTCCGAGTACTTCAACAGGGAGAGCATTAGTGGCGTACACTGTAAAGTCAGGGCTCGGGGGCTGGAGACTGTCCATGGACCAAAATTATTATAAAGGACATCAGGTATGATGGTCACCTGAGATCCAGTGTCCAGCAGCGCAGGAATTGCAATCCCGTCCAGAATGATGGACAGGTAGGGTCGTCCACCCACGAACCTGCGATTCCAGTCTAAGGGGCCTGATGAGTCTACTCCTGGGTGTTGGCCCTCGGACCCAGGATCTGCTCGTTTAAAGGACACTGCTGAGCCATATGACCTTTTCGGTTGCAGCGGTAGCAGATGATCTCTCGGGGGGAATGGTGCTGATCAGGGTCGCTCCTGGGGGTGGCGTTGTCCTCCTCCGGTGAGGCGACGTCCTCCATTTCTTCTGGTTCATCCAAGGGACATCCTCTGGACAGTCGGCTAGCAGGATCTTTCCTCCTTCTTCTTTCCGCAGTTGCAGGGCATTCATTATAGTGGCCAGGTTCTTAGTCAGCTGGCGCACTTCTGAGCGCAGACATTCCAACTCACTAGGGGCGCCACCTGCGTTTTAGCTTCTGCCACCTGCGGGGAAAAGGTGGGTACTGCCGACTTTAGAGTGGCTTCACCCGGGTGATACTGAGTTGCCACCTCAGGCTTTTCCAAGGGTCGAAGTCCTTTTATTGCCATGTCCTTTAGGGCATCAAAAGTGGCATCTGGATGATCCAAGGACCACCAGTTTACAGTCCTGCCTTCCGCTGGAGACCTCAGTCCCCGTACAAATTGTTCTTTCAACATTTTGCTTTCATCAATGGCACTTGTAGGGTTAGCCTGTTTGAGAGCTCGCAGGGCCCCCTGTAGTCGGCAGGCGTAGTCCCTAATACTGTCACCTGGTCTCTGGGAGCACTGATAAAATGCCATCCGGAGATCCGTTTCTGTGCGGTCCTCAAAGATGGCCTGTAGCTTTAAGAGAATCGCAGGTACCGACTCCTGGTCTGCAGTGGTCCAAGTCTCTACTTCTCTCTCAGCCGCACCAGCTAACTGTCCTATTACCACAGCAGCTTTTTGCTTTTCAGTCATTGAGTACATGTCCAGGATGCTACATATTTTCCGTTTAAACCCTGGCAGCGTGTCTGGCTCGCCGCTGTACTGAGGGAGCCACTTCGCTCCAGGCATGCATGGGAGCGTTAGCGGCATGAGCGGGACCACCGGACCAGGTGGAGGGCCCGCACCTCCATCCTGCACTACAACGCCAAGCGGTGGGCTATTGGGGCCACCGGCGGGGACCGCTCTGTCTGCCGGTTGCTGCGACATGTTGGTGCTCCCCTGTTTGATCGGAGCCTACCTCTTTCAAAGGCTGCAGCGTCGCAGGCACAGCGGTGGAGACAGGACCTTTGTCGCTGGCGCTCTGATGTCAGAGCGTTCACTTTCTCTCGCACAGGACCTGCCGCCGCGTCAGAGTTGGGGGCGTGTCCAGGAAACATCGCGCTCTTTCAGGTACGCCCCCCTTCTTCACCAGCGCCTCAGGGCGTGAATATTTCGGTAAAAATGGCGGTAGTTGGCGCCAAAAATAGCAAACAGTCTTTTTCACCAAACAGTTCAATAGGCACACAGGACTCACAGTTTGCAAGCTTTCGTATCCTGTTCGTGACGCCAAGTTCAGATGACGCGCACCACATGTGTGGGTACCAGGGCTATGGGGTACTCGGAGCCGAGCCCATGGAAGTCTATGGGAGTTGTCACTGGCAGGACTCGGTCCGTGGCCCTGGCGGTCATGCAATGGGGGATATTTACAGGGGATTTGTAGATTAGAATAATTTGTGACGCCACCCGTGGTATCTGATCAATTGGACCAGCGCTGCTATATGGATCTTCACAGGGGATGTTATGGGGCAGCTAGATGGTAGGTCTCCCACAGGTGAGACTGGTCCCTGGAAGTCTATGGTGGCGATGCAGGGTGTAGTTAAGAATTCAGTCACACACAATGCAGCTTCTTTCCATACCTTTACTTGTAGGTGTTTCAGGCAGTTCCCGGGAAGCTGGTCGGGGTGGAGAATGCACATTCAGGATAACCGCTGAGCAGGTTAGAGGCCTCCTTTACTTCATATGTATGTGACTCCAAACTTGACATGAAGCGAAGTTAACTCTGCAATCTCCAGCTTGTTTCAATAGCTGCAACGCCCGGCCGACATTGTGGTGGAGCCTTCTATGTCTCTGATTTCCAGATGTTGGTGAGAACTAAGGCGTTGGGGCTGATCAGGCCTTGCCCGTCCTGTCCTCCCTGACTCCGTGTACGTATCAGCGCTTAGGGCTACCTTCTGCGACCTGTGGTCCAGAAAGCCTCCGGTTATCTTGTTACTAGGCGTGAAGCTCTAGCAACGCCTCGGACCCCGGTGTCCGGTGAATTAGTGCAAGTAATCCGGTACCTGAAGCACTTATCTCTGTCTTCTCCACTGTGCCCTTCGCCCTGCTCTCGCTCTTAACATAAGCACTTGTAGCTTTGATGGAAATGTCAGCTTTCTCCAGAGCTCACTGAACAGCTCTCAGTATCCTCCAAGTCCAGACTGGACTGACACTGAACTACACTGTACTAAGACAGGAAGCTGACTGAGGACGACTCACTCCTGAGTCTCCCAAGACTTGAATCTCTGAATGAACTGATCTGTCCGAAGACAGGAAACAGACTCGACACTGACTGAACCCTGACTGAACCCTGACTGAACGCTGACTGCCACGTGTCACTCCCTTTTATACCCTGATGGGTGTGTCTGAAAGTGTGAGTGAAGTGAATGGATATCAAGCTTTTGCGGTTACCTTCCTGTGCATTTTCCTGGATTATGTGTGCCTGACATAGCTGGGCCACACATCTGCACCTGTTGTTCCTGTCATCTTCTCTGACTGCATGCATCTATTGGACATTCCAACAGGCCATCCCAGCTACCCGTTCCTAGGTGTCAGCTGCCATCTACCCAAGGTCAGTCCTAGAGTAGCACCTGGATCACCTCCCTTGTCTCTCAACGGACCTCAGTGTCGTTAGCTGCTGCATGTTTGTGGTCAGATTGGGTGAGGCTCCTAGTCACGCCCCTCCAGGACTTCCTTGGGCTTTGACACAGTGGTTCCATCACCCAGTCCATTACAAATAGGCCATTCAAAAATTTGGGAGAGTCACAAGGAGTGGACTGCTGCTGGAGTCATTGCTTCAAGAGCCAGCACACACAGACATATCCAGGACATGGGCTACAGTGTCGCATTCCTTTTATCAAGCCACTCATGACAGACAACACCAGCAGCATCTTACCTGGCCCAAGGAGAAAAAGAACTGGAGAGTTGCTCAGTGGTCCAAGGTGTTTTTTTCAGATGAAAGTAAATTTTGCATTTCATTTGGAAATTAAGGTCCCAGAGTCTGGAGGAAGAGTGGAGAGGCACACATTCCAAGCTGCTTGAGATCTTGTGTGAACTTTCTACAATCAGTGATGGTTTGAGTAGCTATCATCTGCTGGTATAGGTCCACTGTGTTTTCTCGTGTTTTCTCAAGACTAAAGTCAGCGCAGCCGTCTACCAGGAAATTATAGAGCACTTCATGCTTCCCTCTGCGGACAAGCTTTTTGGAGATGGAAATTTCATTCTCCAGCAGGACTTGGCACCTGTCCACACTACCAAAAGTACTAATACCTGGTTTAAAAACAATAGTATCACTGTGCTTGATTGGCCAGCAAACTTGCCTGACCTTAACCCCATAGAGAATCTATGGGGTATTATCAGGAGAAAGATGAGAGACACCCAGACCCAACAATGCAGACAAGCTGAAGGCTGCTATCAAAGCAATCTGGGCTTCCATAACACCTCAGCAGTGCCACAGATTGATCACCTCCATGCCACGCCTCATTGATGCAGTAATTGATATGAAAGGAGCAGTAGCGTAGCTACCGGGGGGGCAGAGGGGGCGGTGGCCCCGGGCCCCGCGCTCGGAGGGGGCCCACCTGGAGCTACGCTACTGTAACTGTATCGGCGTGCACAGCACGCCGACACAGTTACTTTCTGCGACAGAGCAGGGAGAGCAGTGGGCCCCCCGCCCGTCATCACAGGGTCAACTGTATAGGCATCTAGCCGATACAGCTGACCGCATTGAGAGAGAAGGGAGCGAGCGCTCCTTCTCTCCCATAATCCCCCTCTCAGCGTCTGACAGCGGGCGCGATGACGTCACTGCCCGGCGCCGGCAGTCAGACGCTGAGAGGGAGAGCAGTGAGCAGTGCAGGAGCCGGGAGCAAGAGAGGTGAGTACAGGATTTATTATTTTTGTAAAGGGGGGGTGCATTATAAGTAAGGCTGCATATGGGGGAGTGCATTATAAGTAAGGCTGCATATGGGGGTGCATTATAAGTAAGGCTGCATATGGGGGAGTGCATTATAAGTACGGCTGCATATGGGGGAGTGCATTATAAGTACGGCTGCATATGGGGTGCATTATAAGTAAGGCTGCATATGGGGTGCATTATAAGTACGGCTGCATATGGGGGTGCATTATAAGTAAGGCTGCATATGGAGGAGTGCATTATAAGTACGGCTGCATATGGGGTTCATTATAAATAAGACTGCCTATGGGGAGTTCATTACAATATAGAGGCTGTCTGTTGGGGTGCATTATAATACAGAGGCTGCTTATGGGGGTGCATTACAATACATAGGCTGTCTATGGGGGTGCATTATACTATATTGAGGACTATCTGGTGTATTATGCTATATGGAGGCTATCTAGGGGGCCATCAAACAGTGTGGAAATTACAGTGGCGGGGCCATCATACAGTGTTGGAGCCATTAAATAGTTTGGGGATATTAAGGGGTCAGTATATATCCAGTGAGGGGGCATCATACTGTGTATAGGGGAGCTGTACAGGGGGAGACTCGGGACATTAAGTGTAAAGTGGGTACTTATTGTTATAGGGGAACTCTGGTTACTGTGACTGTCAAAGGGGCACACACAGGGCACTATTACATTCTAGGGGACAACATGTGGGCACTGTTTTCTAGGGCCCATGCACCTGGCATATACTATATTATAGAGGGTGCTTTAGAATTAAGAGGTCACACAGAACCACACAGTAGGTGCAGTAATAGGGACACATAGGGCAGCAGCCAGTATTGGGGTACCAAGTGTAGTAATAGGGACACATACGACAGCAGCGGCTCAGTATTGGGGTATCAGCAGGATGAGGAGTTTGTGCAGGTTGAGAATAGTCCAATTGGTGACCGTGACGGTGCTGACGATATGAGAAGTGAAACGTGTCTTTGTTGTATTCTCTGTAGTCGAGTCCTGGCTGGAGGAGTCGTCATGTCAGTCTGGGCCAGATGGAAAAGACATGAAAAGTGAACGATTCCATCAGAAAGAACATCAGCGGTAAGTCATTATCTGTAACTCTGCTATGATCTCTTATATGTTCTGTAGGACTGGTGTTATGTACCACTGACCATATGGCGGTGATATCAATATTGGTCTTTTTATATATAGATTAATTTTGGCAACAGCGCGGTCATTTGCTGAGGTTCTCTGGTTAGGGGCCCACTCAGATGTTTCGCCCCGCCCCTAAACCGAAAGCCTAGCTACGCCTTTGGAAAGGAGCCATGACCAAGTATTGAATGCGCATTTACTGAATATACACTTCAGTAAGACAACATTTCAGGTTTTAAAATAATTTTTCAGGCTGGTGTTATAAAGTATTCTAATTTTACTGAGATAATGACTTTCGGGTTTTCATTGGCCTAAAGGCATAATCATCAACATTAACATTAACATAATAATAATAGTAATAATAATAATCTTTATTTATATAGCGCCAACATATTCCGCAGCGCTCTACAGTTTAACAGTTTCAAATACAACAGTCATAATTAACAACGTTAACAATACAATAATTAAGGCAAAATAAGACGACTCTGCTCGTGAGAGCTTTCAATCTACAATAAGGTGGGGGAGGTACAAAGTACAGGTGTGTATTTGCAATGATAGTCCAGTCATCGTTAAGGAGTGGGGGATAGATAGAGATAGTGGATGGGCTACACACACACACTTACACATAAAGTGACTTTGATTAGGGAACGTGATAGGCCGCTCTGAAAAAATGTGTTTTGAGGAACAGCATTAACAGAAATAAACACTTGAAATAGATCACTCTGTTTGTAATGACTCTATATAATATATGAGTTTCACTTTTTGTAAAGAAGAACTGAAATAAATTAAGTTTTTGATGATATTCTAATTTTGTGAGATGCACCTGTAGGTCTTGCTCATGTGATCAGGACTTTGAAAATGAATATGACATCACTAGATGGTGGCCCGATTCTAACGCATCGGGTATTCTAGAATATGTATGTAGTCAGTGGCGTAGCAACTGTTTGTGGCGCCCGGGGCGGCAAATTTTAGGCCACACCCCTAGCCACACCCATTTCACTGGTCACTGGTCATTCTTTACGACCTGGCAATTCGTTATCATGTATGTCCCCAAGGCAGATCCATTTTTAGCTCTGACATCAGCGCTGTGAGCACCTGTGTCTCTTGGCGGCACGTTCTCCCCATCACTGAGTGATTACACGTTTGTGCATGGCGCCAAGCTCACAGATACCGTGTTCCACCATGTGCACTACAGAGTTCAGCCCAACCTCAGTAGCACCACACAATGACATTGCTGCCTGATCAAGACCGATTCATTCCCTAAAACAGCAGGACATGATAAAGCAAGCACTTCTCTATCATCATAAACCCCATATTAACACATTACTAACATACGGCTGTATCATTTACCATCCGAAACACAATCTCGGCAAAATCCTGTCTGTGCCACACTGGAGAGCAGAGGCTCCTATAGGCAGCATGGCGCTGCTGAGAGGCAATGACATCAGGTCTCTACTGAACTTAGGAGACAGAAGGGGATGGACGGAGAGACGATATATGGTGGATGATACATAGATAGATAGATAGATAGATAGATAGATAGATAGATAGAAGATAGATAGATAATAGATAAGAAGATAGATAGATAATATATAGAAGATAGATAGATAGATATATAGATAATAATAGATAGATAGATAGATATAGATATGGGATAGATAGATAGATAATAGATAGTGATAGATAGATAGATAGATAGATAGATAGATAGATAGATAGATAGATAGATAGATAGATAGATAGATAAATAGATAGATAGATATGGGATAGATAAATAGAAAGATAGTAGATAGATAGATAGATAGATAGATAGATAGATAGATAGATAGATATGGGATAGATAGATAGATAGATAGATAGATAGATAGATAGATAGATAGATAATATAGATAGATATGGATATAGATGGATAGATGATAGAAGATAGATAATGGATAGATGATAGATAGATAGATAGATGGAAATAGATATGGATAGATAGATAGATATGGGATAGATAGATGATAGATTGATAGATAGATAGTAATGGGATAGATAGATAGATATGGGATAGATAGTAGATAGATAGATAGATAGATAGATAGATAGATAGATAGATAGATATGGGATAGATAGATAGATAGATAGATAGATAGATAGATAGATAGATAGATAGATAGATAGATAGATAGATAGATAGGATAGATAGATAGATAGATGATAGATAGATAGATAGATAGATAGATAGATAGATAGATAGATAGATAGATAAGATAGAGATAGATAGATAGATAGATAGATAGATAGATAGATAGATAGATAGATAGATAGATAGATAGATAGATAGATAGATAGATAGATAGATAGATAGATAGATAGATAGATGAGCTATGGATCTCCTGCTCCTTGATGTTACATTGCTAGTATATGTAAAATGTAAAGTTGTACCAGTGCACAGAACAAGGCCTGCCTTTCTTAGATACATCATCCAGGATACATACAGTTAATCACACACTATAGACAATTGTAGCATATAGTCCAGTGCTTAGGAACAATGATTTCATTATTAATAACGGAGAAAGAGTTGGTTGTATACAAATAGCATCACATTGTGTCAGAGCAAACAATGAGGAGAAAGTAGGATCCATAACTAATGACGACCCACGAGGGCACACTCGCCCCCACACCACATCAGGCTGGCTGTGGCAGGGCCAGGTACTTACAGTTGGTGCTCATGGTGCCAGTCTCTTGTGCTCATCCACCCCCAGGGAACAGCGGGCGCTCTGCTTCTGGTGCTGGGCGCTGATTCCTGCCGTGCCGCCACCTAGAAGCTCCCCACGCCAGCCATCCCCGGGCACGGCGCGGCCACCTCTGCTCTCAGGTACACAGGGGCTGGAGGAGAGGGCAGAGTGCCAGCAGGGACAATGGTGACTGAGCCTAGAGCCACACACTGACTGTCACTGTCACCAGCGCACAGGATCGTGGAGCTCTGGTATGCACAGCCACACACAGCACAGAGCAGAGGATGGGAGCGCAGTCCGGAGCGCGGGGCTGCTGAACTGTGCCTCCGCGCTTCTCCCACAGAGGACAGGAAATGCTGCTGCTGCCGTGCCGCCCCCACACATGTGCCGCCTGGGGCGGACCGCCCCCCCCGCCCCCTCACGCTACGCCACTGTATGTAGTTTATTTATGCATGGCTCCGCTCCCACCCTCCCATCCTTGTATGCATGGCACCGCTCACACCCTCCCATCCTTTTATGCATGACTCCTCTGTCCCATCCTGTATACATGACTCCGCTCCCCCTTCCCATCCTTGTATGCATTGGCTCCTGTTATGATTCGGTAACAGAGGAGGATAACAGGAAAAATAGACTAGGCAGCACAACAACAGAGAGGTTGGTAACTTAGCGGATTGCAGACCCCTGAACTGACAACACAACTAGAATTAGCCGTGGGAAGTACCTACGATGACCTAGATGCCTCGTCACAGCCAAAGAGTTAACTAAGCCTAAAGAGTGAAAGGAGAAAGCTAACTGCCCCGGAGTAGAGCCCCAAAGGAATAGATAGCCACCAAACATATATTGTCGGTGAGTCAGATGAAGCACAAACACAGACAGAAAATAGTGTAAGCAAATGCTGGGGCCCAAACTGTCTAGCTAGAACAGGACAGAAAATATACTGTCTGCAATCCAGCAAAAACCCTAAGAAAAATTCCAACATGTCTGATATGCAAAAATACTGAGGCCACACGACCTCACCCCTGCTAAATCAGAACTCTGGTGTGAACTGACTGCAAACAACAGATATTGAAATAACAGGGAACTAGAAATGCATAAGCTGTGGCAAATGAGAACAGAGTCCTGCACAGGCCCCCGCAGGGGACCTGGCTGAACTGACTCCAACAAGGCAGAAAACTGAGCAAAGCAAAAGGGTAAACAAATGCCACAGAAATAAACAGCAAAATAACTTATCCGAAAGTTGCAGGACACAGCAGGGAGCAAGCAGACTTCCAAATGGCTCAGGAAGAATAACAATCACCGGCAAGAATCATAGGAAGGCTGCTCATTTAAATCTCCCCAGTCAGCAACACCTGACTGCCAATCATCCTCTTCAGGTGATTGACTTCTGTCAGCCAGACCAGTTCCATTACCAGCAGCAACAACCAGAGGGAGCCCAAACTCCAAAGCCAGATCAAAAGTGTTCACAACAGTACCCCCCCTTGAGGAGGGGTCACCGAACCCTCACCTGAGCCACCAGGCCGATCAGGATGTGCCCGGTGAAAGGTGTGAGCCAATCTCTCGGCATGAATGTCAGAAGCAAACTGTAGCGCCGGCGTCGGCGTCCCTGCCCTCTGCCAGGCAGGGATGCTGTTCCCCTCACCCCTCTGCTCCAGGTCCGGCGTCCTCCTGCCGCTCTGCTGGCGGCGCACGCTCCTTCCCTGCCTCTGTGCTTAGGGCGCGCGCGCGGGCGCTGCCCTCCCTCTTAAAGGGGTCGCGCGCGTCGTCCTAAGGAGTCCCCGGCCAATGGCCGGAGGACTTCACCTATATAAGGCCCCTCCTCAAAATGGAGGTGCCCGAGCAATGTTGTTGCACAGTTCACTACTCTGCTTCAGTCCTCAGGGTCTTTGCCAGATACCTGTCTGTCGCTATCTGTTACCTGCCTGCCCGCTCACCTGGGAGCGCTCATCTGTTACCTGCCTGCCCGCTCACCTGGGAGCGCTCATCTGTTACCTGCTTGCCCGCTCACCTGGAAGCGCTCATCTGTTACCTGCCTGCCCGCTCACCTGGGAGCGCTCATCTGTTACCTGCTTGCCCGCTCACCTGGGAGCGCTCATCTGTTACCTGCCTGCCCGCTCGCCTGGGAGCGCTCATCTGTTACCTGCTTGCCCGCTCACCTGGGAGCGCTCATCTGTTACCTGCCTGCCCGCTCACCTGGGAGCGCTCATCTGTTACCTGCCTGCCCGCTCACCTGGGAGCGCCCATCTGTTACCTGCCTGCTAGCCTACCTGGAGGCTCAGCCATCACAGGTCGTATCTACACTCCTCCAGAGACTGCCCCGGTCACTTGCCGTGACCTCCTACCCACTCATCCAGAGACTGCCCCGGTCACTTGCCGTGACCTCCTACCCACTCATCCAGAGACTGCCCGGTCACTTGCCGTGACCTCCTGCCCACTCTTCCAGAGACTGCCCCGGTCACTTGCCGTGACCTCCTGCCCACTCATCCAGAGACTGCCCCGGTCACTTGCCGTGACCTCCTGCCCACTCATCCAGAGACTGCCTCGGTCACTTGCCGCGACTTCCTGCCCGTTCATCCAGAGACTACCCCGGTTATCTGCTGTGACTACCTGCTCGTCCACCCTGGTCGCCACCCGCTCTCTTACAAGGTCCGCCCCTTTGTATAGTAGCTCAGAGGTTCCGCCTCCCAGACCCGTTACAGTTTGCTTGGGCCATGGAACCCGGTGGCGCCCAAGTTCCCTCCATCTCGGACCTGTGTCATGAACTGTCCCATCAGAAGTCCCAACAGGAGTCCATCCTGGGTCACCTGCGGAATGTCAATTCTCGCCTGGACACTCTGACAGCTCCACCAGCAACCACCGCTGGTGCCATGACTCGCAATCCGGCAGCCTCTCTGCTCCCCAATACCATGGGCTCCTGTCACGGACCCCGGCTCTTCGCACCTCCTCGCTTCGGAGGAGACCCTGCTCAGGCTCGGGGCTTCATTAATCAGTGCACTCTGCACTTTGAACTTCTCTCCCACCAGTTTAACTCCGACCGGGCCAAAATTGCCTTCATCATGTCCCATCTCACTGGGGAGGCCCTGGCCTGGCTGAATCCTCTTTGGGAGAGAGGAGATCCTCTGGTGTCCGACCTGTCTGCCTTTCTCGCGGCTTTTCGGAAAGTCTTTGACGAACCCGGACGAAAGATCTCATCCGCATCATCTCTGCTACGCCTCCGTCAGGGAAATCTCACCGTGGG
>JARQOD010000001.1:540614643-540659301 GCA_033576555.1 Oophaga sylvatica
AGGACAACCAAACCCTGTCATCTACTTTAAACCAGGGACCATCAGTCCTATGTCGGTTGGCAAACCGTTGGGCCCTCTCCTGAGAGAGAGACAACTTATCCACTACTTGATTCCAAATCTGCTGCATTCTCTCTACCATGAAATTAACACCTGGACAGGCAGAAGCCTCCACCTGCCCTGAAGAAAACCGAGGGTGAAACCCGAAGTTGCAGAAAAAAGGGGACATCAAAGTTGCAAAACTAGCCCTATTATTTAGAGCATTCAGCCAAGAGCAAAAAAGAGACCCAGTCATCCTGATCAGCAGACACAAAACATCTCAAATAAGTTTCCAAAGTCTGGTTTGTTCTCTCAGTCTGCCCATTGGTCTGAGGGTGAAACGCAGAGGAGAAGGACAACTGAATTCCCAGTTGAAAACAAAAGTCTCTCCAAAATCTGGAAACAAACTGGACTCTTCTGTCAGATACAATGTTCTCCTGAAAGCTGTGCAAACGAACCACCTGCTGAAAAAACAAGGGCAGAGGATGGCAACTTTGGCAGTGGTACAAGATGGACCATCTTGTAAAATCTATCACAGATCACCCAGATAACAGTCATTTCCAGAGACAAAAAAACCTGACTGGCACATCCAGACTATTGTGAATTAGGTGCAAACCAAGGGTGCTACCCCCATGTAAAACAAACGAGAAAAGGTTGCACTCTAACATACTAAAGCATGACAATATGGAATACATGAAATTTTGAATAGCAATATGGCTTTGGAGTATAAGGAAAAATTTGAGACGGTTAGTATAACATTTGGCCAAATATTAAAAGCCCACCAACCATCGTCAAGGTGGTCTCAAGTCTGGTGAGTCCCTGACCTATGTGAACATACCTGTTGTGAACGTGTTGGAGATGACTTTGGAGCTGAGGCTCCCTCTGGTGGTTGCTGAGGATGTTGAACCTATGTTGAACAGCAAGAATTCACCACCTGCAATAGATGAATGGTTATCAGGGGGGACGGACTGGCCTGATATAAGTGAGCTGGCCTCCCATGATCCTCGCCGGTGATCAATTGTTACTTCCTGGCCTAGGTTGGAATTCAGCTTGCTTTTCTGCTGTCTCCTGCTATCATTCAGATAAGTTACTTTCTGTATTTTTTCTGTGGTTTGATTTCCCTTGCTTTTGCTGCCTTGCTTTTGAGTTCAGCAGGGTCCCCTTTGGGAGGCTTGTGCTGGTCTCTGTTCTCTTTTGTATTTGCACTTGTGCTCAGTTCTTGTTATATTTTACTGCTGAGTAGCTGCGTATTCACACCAGAGATCTGATATAGGTGGTCGAGACCGTGTGGTCTCAGCATTTTTGGAATCAGAAGTGTTGGAAATTTTCCTAGGGTTTTGTTGGGTTGCAGACAGTATTCTCTCCTGTACTATCCTATCTAGACAGTTTTGGGCCCCAGCGTTTGCTCATTCTATTTTCTGTCTGTGTTTGTGTTTTCCTCTTGTCTAACCGCCATTATATGTTTGGGGCCTTCCTAATACTTTGGGGTTCTACTCCGGGCAGTTAGCTTTCCTCTTTCCATCTACAGGGGTAGCTAATCTCTCCGGCTGTGACGAGGCGTCTAGGGCACCGTAGGAACGTCCCACGGCTGCTTCTAGTTGTGTGGTTAGTTTAGGGGTCTGCAACCTATTAGTTACCAACCTCTCTAGTGTTAGGCTGCCTTTGCGGTTTTTTGCTCCTGCCCTCCTCAGCTACCAAAACATAACACATACCTCTATTAGGCTGATATCTGAATTTCTGGGTGAATGTGGACACCTCTGTCAGTAATGCCTGCATATATGGGTAAGTAAAGACCTGCTGTAATTAAAATCATCACCTGGTGGAGGCGGAGTGCTCGGTCAGTAAGCTAACATTCAAAAGACAAAAAAAAAAACCTGACTGGCACATCCAGACTAATGTGAATTAGGTGCAAACCAGGGGTGCTACCCCCATGTAAAACATACAAAAAAAGGTTGCACTCTAACATACTAAAGTATGACAATATTGAATACATGAAATTTTGTATAACAATATGGCTTTGGAGTATAAGGAAAAATTTGAGACTCTTAGTATAACATTTGGCCAAATATTAAAAGCCCACCAAACATCGTCAAGGTGGTCTCAAGTCTGGTGAGTCCCTGACCTATGTGAATATACCTCTATTAGGCTATCTGAATTTCTGGGTGAATGTGGACACCTCTGTCAGTAATGCCTGCATATATGGGTAAGTAGAGACCTGCTGTAATTAAAATCATCACCTGGTGGAGGCAGAGTGCTCGGTCAGTAAGCTAACATTCAAAAGACAAAAAAAAAAACCTGACTGGCACATCCAGACTAATGTGAATTAGGTTCAAACCAAGGGGTGCTACCCCCATGTAAAACATATGAAAAAAGGTTGCACTCTAACATACTAAAGTATGACAATATTGAATACATGAAATTTTGTATAGCAATATGGCTTTGGAGTATAAGGAAAAATTTGAGACGCTTAGTATAACATTTGGCCAAATATTAAAAGCCCACCAAACATCGTCACGGTGGTCTCAAGTCTGGTGAGTCCCTGACCTAAGTGAATATACCTCTATTAGGCTATTTGAATT
Source organism: Oophaga sylvatica (assembly GCA_033576555.1). Taxonomy (NCBI): domain Eukaryota; kingdom Metazoa; phylum Chordata; class Amphibia; order Anura; family Dendrobatidae; genus Oophaga; species Oophaga sylvatica. The sequence continues at coordinate 540,617,259 of JARQOD010000001.1, forward strand.
TCTGGGTGAATGTGGACACCTCTGTCAGTAATGCCTGCATATATGGGTAAGTAGAGACCTGCTGTAATTAAAATCAACACCTGGTGGGGGCAGAGCACTCGGTCAGTAAGCTAACATTCAAAAGACAAAAAAACCTGACTGGCACATCCAGACTAATGTGAATTAGGTGCAAACCAAGGGGTGCTACCCCCATGTAAAACATATGAGAAAAGGTTGCACTCTAACATACTAAAGCATGACAACATAGAATACATGAAATTTTGAATAGCAATATGGCTTTGGAGTATAAGGACAAATTTGAGACGCTTAGTATAACATTTGGCCAAATATTAAAAGCCCACCAACCATCGTCAAGGTGGTCTCAAGTCTGGTGAGTCCCTGACCTATGTGAACATACCTCTATTAGGCTGATATCTGAATTTCTGGGTGAATGTGGACACCTCTGTCAGTAATGCCTGCATATATGGGTAAGTAGAGACTTTTTTGTCTTTTGAATGTTAGCTTACTGACCGAGCACTCCGCCCCCACCAGGTGGTGATTTTAATTACAGCAGGTCTCTACTTACCCATATATGCTCTGCTCCCACTCTCCCATCCTTGTATACATGGCTCTGCTCCACCCTCCCATCCTGTATACATGGCTCCGCTTCACTCTACCATCATGCATGCATGGCTCCGCTCCCACCTTCCCATCCTTGCATACATGGCTCCCCTGTCCCATCCTTGTATGCATGGCTGGGCTCCGCTGGGCTCCCCCGTCCTCCCCCATCATACTTACCCTCACACCGTCGCTGCACGTCCCTGCATCTCTATCCCGGGGTGTTAGCTTCTTCCTGTGTGGTGCGGTCATGTGGTACCGCTCATTAAGGTCATGAATATGGACGCCACGCCTATGGGAGTGGAGTCACGTCCATATTCATGACCTTAATGAGCGGTACTACGTGACCGCATCACACAGGAAGCAGACGCGCCAGGACAGGGATGCAGGGACGGAAGGTGAGTATGTACGTGGAGATGACCAGCGGCTAGCGCCGCTGATCTCTCGACGATAGCCAATTCGCAGCCGGACTGTGCCTGTCGCTGATTGGTCGCGTCCGGCTGGCGCAGGATTTCTATTACAGACAGACAGAATTAGACAATTATATAGTAGATACATGACAAATTAACAAGATGATAGCATGTGTAGTAGATATCTGTAAGGAAGTATTCGAAGTGTGTACATATAGTATAACCCATATAAAACAATATTTATTTGTATAAATTTTTAAAAATACACAAAAAAATGTGCAAAATAATAAAAGACACTATGTCTGGATATTCACAACTGTTTATCAGATATTCAGCTACAGAAAATATTCAGACATAGATGAATTGTTGATCCCAACATAAACAGATAATATATATCCTCTATTTTCTACATGTAGATTCGATAGGAAATACCTTCCAGTCCAATTTTTTTTCATGTGCAGAGTAGAGGTATAACAATATGATGAAAAATATTAAAACATAACCTTTACTATATAATATACTAAAAAAGTGCACGTGCAATATATAGGACAAAAACATAGAAAGTGTCACATAAAAACATACACTATTGCACAATACCCGATCAGTCTGTAAATCACAAGTGATTGAAAATACAGGAACCCAATTAAATGATCAATAATGGAAATAACTCATATCAAGAGTACATAAGTAAGATCATAAATGGGAATGGGTAATAATGTGCTCAGTGGAGGCGACTTGGTATAAATAGGATTGATGTTTGCTTATGTTCTCAGCATATCAATGTGACGACATAAATCATTATAGGCATATAACTTGCGCATAAATAGCATCAATATACCATCAAAAAGGTGCCCTCATCTATATCACAGCACTTTTAACAGTCCCACATGCACATAATATACCAACCTATATGCAGCGGTGGCAAATAAAAAATAGGTGCAGTAACTGTTTGCCTATGCAATGTGCATTTAGGTAATATAGATGTCAATCACTATTTGCCCATGCATTTTACATGAATAAGGTCCCTTATATAGCCTAGGGTACCATATAAATATCACAGCGCTTTAACAGTCCTACATGCACATAATATACCAACCTATATACAACGGTGGCAAATGAAAAATAGGTGCAGACACTGTTTGCCTATGCAATGTGCATTTAGTTAATAAAAATGTCAATCACTGTTTGCCTATGCATTTTGCATGAATAAGGTCCCTTATATAGCCTAGCGTACCCTATTGAATATTAGAACGCAAACACAGAATCTGTATACCTGCAAAAATTCAATAGTCAGCCACCCAATTATGGCAACAGATAAGAAGGGTTGTCATACTCAGCAATATTAGGCATATTAATGCTCAGACTCATTGGCACTGCTAGTTTAAATGACACAACCCATTCACTAAACGGCGACTTAATAAGCATGGATATGGAACGGTCTCACCAATATGTAGGTATTATGGACCCAAATAAGAATAGGCCTCCCTTTTCTCCCTACGCGTTTCATTTTCAATCATCAGGGGAGTTTCAGGAAATAGGAGCTAGTCGCTTCAGATAGTGTAGCCGTATCGTACCAACCACGATGATGCATATATACCCTCAAGGACCCTTTCGGCGGTTATCTTACACTACCTAGCAGCTAGCAGCGGAGGTTGGCATCCCTGCTCCATGGCAGCTCTCCCTTAGCCACCCTAGTTGCCCCTTCTTACCATCCTGATAGTTGGAGATACCTATAGCTTAGACAACATTAGTGATATTTTTTAGGGGAGCTCAGACAAACAGTTATAAAAAGAAATTGATAACTTATTGGTTTAGTCGCTTGTCAGAATGTCTGCCTCTATGGCCTACCCCTACTCTGCACATGAAAGAAAATTGCTCTTGTAAGTATTTTTTATAGAATCTACACGTAGAAAATACAGGATATATATATATATATATATATATATATATATACACACACAGTACAGACCAAAAGTTTGGACATATCTTCTCATTCAAATATTTTTCTGTATTTTCATGACTATGAAAATTGTAGAATCACACTGAAGGCATCAAAACTGAATTAACACATGTGGAATTATATACTTAACAAAAAAGTGTGAAACAACTGAAAATATGTCTTATATTCTAGGTTTTTCAAAGTAGCCACCTTTTGCCTTCACTCTGCGGTCCAGCTCACCCCAAACCATCTCGATTGGGTTCAGGTCTGGTGACTGTGGAGGCCAGGTCATCTGGCGTAGCACCCCATCACACTCCTTCTTGGTCAAATAGCCCTTACACAGCCTGGAGGTGTGTTTGGGGTCATTGTCCTGTTGAAAAATAAATGATGGTCCAACTAAACGCAAACCGGATGGAATAGCATGCCGCTGCAAGATGCTGTGGTTGCCATGCTGGTTCAGTATGCCTTCAATTTTGAATAAATCCCCAACAGTGTCACCAGCAAAGCACCATTACCCCATTACACCTCCTCTTCCATGCTTCACGGTGGGAACCAGGCATGTAGAGTCCATCCGTTCACCTTTTCTGCGTCGCACAAAGACACGGTGGTTGGAACCAAAGATCTCAAATTTGGACTCATCAGACCAAAGCACAGATTTCCACTGGTCTAATGTCCATTCTGTTGTGAATGGGTTTGAGATGAGTTCTGAGCAGAGGCTTCCTCTGGTGGTTACAAGCGGTGCTGGTCTGTCCAGTGAAGATTGTGAGGACTGGGAATCAGGTGTTACTGACTGGTCTTATATAAGGGAGTCACCTTCCCATCAGGGTTGCCGGTGATCAATTGTTCTGGTCTGAATCCTTGATTCCAGTTTCCCTTGTAGCCTGCTGTGTCGTGTCTGCATCTCCTGCTAACAGATAAGACATTTTCTTCTTTTTGTTTTTGTGCTATATTTTTGCATTTTGTCCTGCACTTCTGTGGGGGCCTTTGACCAGAAAGGGTTCTGATGTGGTGAATTGGCCTCCTGAGGCAGTCTCTGCATTTCAGGAACTTAAGCAGAGATTCACTTCTGCTCCTGTTCTACGGCAGCCTGATGTTTCTCTGCCATTTCAGGTGGAAGTTGATGCCTCTGAAATTGGGGCAGGTGCCGTTTTGTCCCAAAAAGATCCAGAGACCTCTAAAAGTAACCCTTGTGCCTTTTTCTCTCGAAAATTTTCTCCTACTGAACGTAATTATGACGTGGGTAATCGGGAGTTATTGGCCATGAAGTGGGCTTTTGAAGAGTGGAGACATTGGCTGGAGGGAGCCAAACATCAGGTGGTGGTCCTTACGGACCATAAGAATCTGGTCTATCTGGAATCTGCCAAGCGACTCAATCCTAGACAGGCCAGGTGGGCCTTGTTTTTCACACGTTTTAATTTTGTGGTTTCCTTTCTTCCTGGCACTAAGAATGTTAAGGCGGATGCCCTCTCGAGGAGTTTCCTTGCGGACTCTCCTGAGTTATCTGATCCTTCTGTTATTTTGAAAGAGGGTGTAGTTCTTTCCGCCATCTCGCCCAATTTGAGACTTGCTCTGGAGGGGTGTCAGGAGGATAGGCCCGAGTGCTGCCCTGTTGGAAAATTGTTTGTCCCGGACCAGTGGAAAAAGAGTGTGATGTCTGAGATTCATTGTTCCGCATTGGCTGGGCATCCCGGAATTTTTGGTACCAGAGACTTGGTTAGTCGGTCCTTTTGGTGGCCTACCTTGTCTCGTGATGTCAGGGAATTTGTGCAGTCCTGCGGGACTTGCTCTCGCTCCAAGCCTTGCTCTCGCTCTAGTGGTTTGTTGATGCCATTGCCTGTGCCCAAGAGACCATGGACCCATATCTCTATGGATTTCATTTCCGACCTTCCTGTTTCTCAGAGAATGACCACCATCTGGGTAATTTGTGATAGGTTTTCCAAAATGATACATCTTGTGCCATTACCTAAGTTGCCTTCCTCCTCTGAATTGGTGCCGTTGTTCCTTCAGCACGTGGTTCGTTTACACGGCATTCCTGAGAACATTGTGTCTGACAGAGGAGTCCAGTTTGTTTCCAGATTTTGGAGGACTTTTTGTTCTAAACTGGGTGTTCAATTGTCTTTCTCCTCGGCATTTCATCCTCAGACCAATGGTCAAACTGAGAGAACAATCCAGACATTGGAGACTTATCTAAGATGCTTTGTGTCTGCTGATCAGGATGACTGGGTCTCTTTTTTGCCTTTGGCTGAGTTTGTTCTTAATAATAGGGCTAGCTCTGCCACTTTGATGTCTCCGTTTTTCTGTAATTCTGGGTTTCACCCTCGATTTTCTTCAGGACAGACGGAGGCTTCTGTCTGTCCAGGTGTTGACTCTGTTGTGGAGCGTATGCAACAGATTTGGGACCAGGTAGTGGAGAGGTTGTCCCTCTCTCAGGAGAAGGCCCAGCGGTTTGCTAACCGGCATAGGACTGATGGTCCTCGGTTTAAAGTGGGGGACTTGGTCTGGTTGTCCTCAAAGAATATTCCTATGAGAGTAGCATCTCCTAAATTTAAGCCTAGGTTCATTGGACCTTATAAGATCATGGAGATTATTAATCCTGTTTCTTTTCGTTTGCTTCTTCCAGGGACATTTAAGATCCATAACGTGTTCCACAAGTCCTTGTTGAAGAGGTTTGTTGAGCCAGTGGTTCCTGCTGCTGTGCCTCCTGACCCTGTTTTGGTTGAGGGCAATCTGGAGTATGTGGTTGAGAAAATATTAGATTCTCGTTTTTCTAGACGGAAACTCCAGTATTTGGTTAAATGGAGAGGTTATGGTCAGGAAGACAATTCTTGGGTGTTTGCTTCGGACATCCATGCTAGGAGACTTATCCGTGCGTATCATAGAACTCATCCTGACCGACCTGGTTGCTCAAATGAGGGTTCGGTGACCCCTCCTCAAGGGGGGGTACTGTTGTGAATGGGTTTGAGATGAGTTCTGATCAGAGGCTTCCTCTGGTGGTTACAAGCGGTGCTGGTCTGTCCAGTGAAGATTGTGAGGACTGGGAATCAGGTGTTACTGACTGGTCTTATATAAGGGAGTCACCTTCCCATCAGGGTTGCCGGTGATCAATTGTTCTGGTCTGAATCCTTGATTCCAGTTTCCCTTGTAGCCTGCTGTGTCGTGTCTGCATCTCCTGCTAACAGATAAGACATTTTCTTCTTTTTGTTTTTGTGCTATATTTTTGCATTTTGTCCTGCACTTCTGTGGGGGCCTTCAGGGTCCCCTCCGGGGGCTTCTGCCCTCTCAGTTTAGTTCAGCCACTGATGTTTGTACTTTTGCTTTTTCCAGTTTTTTCAGTGGCTGCTGTTTTGATTTTGTTACACCAGAGAACTAATTTAGGTGGTAGAGGTCGTGTGATCTCAGTTGTTTTAGAAATTAGTAGAGTTGGTGCTTTTCAGGGTTTTCTGGGATTGCAGTAAGTACCCTTCCTATCCTTTTCTATTTAGTTAGTTTGGGCCCCAGCGTTTGCTCATACTATTTTCTTTCTGTGTCAGTATTTCATCTTGTCTAACCGCCATTACATGTTTGGGGGCTTTCTATTATCTTTGGGGTTCTGCTCCGGGGCAGATAGCTTTCCTATTTCTATCTTTAGGTGTAGTTAGTTTCTCAGGCTGTGACGAGGCGTCTAGGACCAACGTAGGAACGCTCCACGGCTGCCTCTAGTTGTGGTGGTTAGTCAGGGTACTGCAATCTCATAGATTCCAACTGCTCTGGTGTATTGCCTTTTTTACCTGCACTCCTCAGCTACCAAATCATAACAGTATCACCGGCCTAAACTGAAAATTATATGGTACTCACAGAAGGGAAAAATATTGTAAAAAAAAAAAAAAAAAAGGTTGTCAGAGTTGTCAGAGATATTTTTCTGTTTGTTGCATTTTTTTCCCTCTGTATCTCTGGGTGCTGGGGAGGATCTTTTCTCTCAATGGAGTTTGCACAGTTGTCTGGCCGTGTGGATCAGCTTGCCACTGAGGTTCAGAGTATTGCTACCTATCTTGCTAGGTTGCCTGTTGTGGAACCTAGGATTCCCATGCCAGATTTGTTTTTAGGGGATCGAGCTAAGTTTCAGAATTTCAAAAATAATTGTAAATTGTTTTTTGCCTTAAAATCTAAGTCCTCAGGGAACGCAGCGCAGCAGGTTCAAATTATCATCTCTCTCCTGTGCGGCGATCCTCAGGATTGGGCTTTTTCCCTGACACCTGGGGATCCTGTTTTGAGTGATGTTGATGCATTTTTTCAGGCTTTGGGGTTATTGTACGATGAGCCTAATGTCACTGATCAAGCTGAAAAAGCCTTGTTGGCATTAAATCAGGGGCTTTATGACGCTGAGTTATACTGTCAGAGATTCCGTAGGTGGGCAGTCCTGACCAAATGGAATGACGACGCTTTGGCAGCCCTTTTCCGGAAGGGTCTGTCAGATAATGTAAAGGATGTTATGGTGGGATTCCCTGTCCCCTCTGGTCTCAATGATTCTATGTCATTAGCGATTCAAATTGACAGACGTTTGCGTGAGCGAAGAAGTATGCGTGGAATGGTGTTGCCTTGTGAACCAGCTTCTGAACCCATGCAGTGTGATAGAGTGGTGTCTGGGGCACAGCGTCATGAGTTTCGAAAGCGCAATGGGTTATGTTTCTACTGTGGTGATGCCTCTCATGCTATTTCAGTCTGCCCTAAGCGGGGAAGACGTTTTGCACGCTCAGTTGTCTTGGATAGTGTTCAGACTAAGTTTTTATTAACTGTCACTCTGATATGCTCTCTGTCCTCATTTTCTGCTCAGGCTTTCGTTGATTCTGGAGCAGCTATTAACCTGATGGATTATGATTTTGCTAAACGTTGTGGGTTTTCCTTGATACCCCTACAGAAGTCTATTCCCCTACTGGGGATCGATTCTACCCCTTTGGCTGAGAATAAACCCCAGTTTTCTACTCAGGTGATAATGAGGGTTGAACCTGATCACCAGGAGTGCTGCAAATTTTTGGTTCTGTATAATCTGCATGACATTATCGTGCTGGGTTTCCCTTGGTTACAGTCTCATAATCCTGTTTTGGATTGGAAATCTGTGTCTGTAACCAGTTGGGGTTGCCAATGTGTTAATACCAACACTCCTGTTTTTTCTGCCTCCCCCCAGGCTCAGGATGTTCCTGACTTTTTGATTGATTTTTCTGATGTGTTTAGCGAAAGTAAATCTGCATCCTTGCCTTCCCATAGGAGCTATGACTGCGCTATTGAATTAGTGCCGGGTAGTAAATTCCCTAAAGGTCGCCTTTTTAACTTGTCTGCACCTGAACATGACGCTATGCGGTCTTATATCAAGGAATCATTGGAGAAGGGTCATATCAGACCATCCTCTTCACCCTTAGGTGCCGGTTTTTTCTTTGTGGCCAAAAAGGATGGTTCATTAAGGCCGTGTATTGATTATCGTCTCTTGAACAATATTACTGTGAAATATCAATATCCGTTACCCTTGATTTCTGACCTGTTTTCCAGGGTGAAAAACGCTACTTGGTTTACCAAGCTTGACCTCAGGGGGGCGTATAACCTTATTCGCATTAAGCACGGGGATGAATGGAAGACGGCATTCAATACCCCTGAAGGGCATTTTGAGTACCTAGTGATGCCCTTTGGGCTCACTAATGCTCCTTCCGTCTTCCAGTCCTTCATGAATGACATTTTCAGGGATTTTGTGGACAAATTTCTGATTGTTTATTTGGATGATATCTTGATTTTTTCTAATGACTGGGACTCTCATGTGAAACATGTTCGAACTGTATTCCAGATTTTGAGAGAGAATGCTCTGTATGTGAAGGGATCAAAGTGTCTTTTTGGCGTACAGAGGATCTCATTTCTGGGATTCATTTTGTCCCCATCTGTTATTGAAATGGACCCGGTCAAGGTTCAGGCCATCTGTGATTGGGTCCAACCTACTTCATTAAAGGCTCTTCAGAGATTTTTGGGTTTTGCCAATTTTTATCGTAAATTTATTGGTAATTTCTCGGTTATTGTTAAACCATTAACTGATTTGACCAGAAAGGGTTCTGATGTGGTGAATTGGCCTCCTGAGGCAGTCTCTGCATTTCAGGAACTTAAGCAGAGATTCACTTCTGCTCCTGTTCTACGGCAGCCTGATGTTTCTCTGCCATTTCAGGTGGAGGTTGATGCCTCTGAAATTGGGGCAGGTGCCGTTTTGTCCCAAAAAGATCCAGAGACCTCTAAAAGTAACCCTTGTGCCTTTTTCTCTCGAAAATTTTCTCCTACTGAACGTAATTATGACGTGGGTAATCGGGAGTTATTGGCCATGAAGTGGGCTTTTGAAGAGTGGAGACATTGGCTGGAGGGAGCCAAACATCAGGTGGTGGTCCTTACGGACCATAAGAATCTGGTCTATCTGGAATCTGCCAAGCGACTCAATCCTAGACAGGCCAGGAGGGCCTTGTTTTTCACACGTTTTAATTTTGTGGCTTCCTTTCTTCCTGGCACTAAGAATGTTAAGGCGGATGCCCTCTCGAGGAGTTTCCTTGCGGGCTCTCCTGAGTTATCTGATCCTTCTGTTATTTTGAAAGAGGGTGTAGTTCTTTCCGCCATCTCGCCCAATTTGAGACTTGCTCTGGAGGGGTGTCAGGAGGATAGGCCCGAGTGCTGCCCTGTTGGAAATTGTTTGTCCCGGACCAGTGGAAAAAGAGTGTGATGTCTGAGATTCATTGTTCCGCATTGGCTGGGCATCCCGGAATTTTTGGTACCAGAGACTTGGTTAGTCGGTCCTTTTGGTGGCCTACCTTGTCTCGTGATGTCAGGGAATTTGTGCAGTCCTGCGGGACTTGCTCTCGCTCCAAGCCTTGCTCTCGCTCTAGTGGTTTGTTGATGCCATTGCCTGTGCCCAAGAGACCATGGACCCATATCTCTATGGATTTCATTTCCGACCTTCCTGTTTCTCAGAGAATGACCACCATCTGGGTAATTTGTGATAGGTTTTCCAAAATGATACATCTTGTGCCATTACCTAAGTTGCCTTCCTCCTCTGAATTGGTGCCGTTGTTCCTTCAGCACGTGGTTCGTTTACACGGCATTCCTGAGAACATTGTGTCTGACAGAGGAGTCCAGTTTGTTTCCAGATTTTGGAGGACTTTTTGTTCTAAACTGGGTGTTCAATTGTCTTTCTCCTCGGCATTTCATCCTCAGACCAATGGTCAAACTGAGAGAACAAACCAGACATTGGAGACTTATCTAAGATGCTTTGTGTCTGCTGATCAGGATGACTGGGTCTCTTTTTTGCCTTTGGCTGAGTTTGCTCTTAATAATAGGGCTAGCTCTGCCACTTTGATGTCTCCGTTTTTCTGTAATTCTGGGTTTCACCCTCGATTTTCTTCAGGACAGACGGAGGCTTCTGTCTGTCCAGGTGTTGACTCTGTTGTGGAGCGTATGTAACAGATTTGGGACCAGGTAGTGGAGAGGTTGTCCCTCTCTCAGGAGAAGGCCCAGCGGTTTGCTAACCGGCATAGGACTGATGGTCCTCGGTTTAAAGTGGGGGACTTGGTCTGGTTGTCCTCAAAGAATATTCCTATGAGAGTAGCATCTCCTAAATTTAAGCCTAGGTATATTGGACCTTATAAGATCATGGAGATTATTAATCCTGTTTCTTTTCGTTTGCTTCTTCCAGGGACATTTAAGAAACCATAACGTGTTCCACAAGTCCTTGTTGAAGAGGTTTGTTGAGCCAGTGGTTCCTGCTGCTGTGCCTCCTGACCCTGTTTTGGTTGAGGGCAATCTGGAGTATGTGGTTGAGAAAATATTAGATTCTCGTTTTTCTAGACGGAAACTCCAGTATTTGGTTAAATGGAGAGCTTATGGTCAGGAAGACAATTCTTGGGTGTTTGCTTCGGACATCCATGCTAGGAGACTTATCCGTGCGTATCATAGAACTCATCCTGACCGACCTGGTTGCTCAAATGAGGGTTCGGTGACCCCTCCTCAAGGGGGGGGTACTGTTGTGAATGGGTTTGAGATGAGTTCTGAGCAGAGGCTTCCTCTGGTGGTTACAAGCGGTGCTGGTCTGTCCAGTGAAGATTGTGAGGACTGGGAATCAGGTGTTACTGACTGGTCTTATATAAGGGAGTCACCTTCCCATCAGGGTTGCCGGTGATCAATTGTTCTGGTCTGAATCCTTGATTCCAGTTTCCCTTGTAGCCTGCTGTGTCGTGTCTGCATCTCCTGCTAACAGATAAGACATTTTCTTCTTTTTGTTTTTGTGCTATATTTTTGCATTTTATAGAAAATGAACTCGGCACTCAACTTTAGTATAGTGAGAATAAAGATTTTTATTCACAGTAGTAACACGAAACGTTTCGGTCCTATATCATGGACCTTCATCAGTCACAGATACTACTGGGAAGGGGGTTGATCCACATAGGGAAGAAAGAAAGGGCTGGACACCGCGTCCAATGCAGAGACCTATCCTCACTGCCGGACTCCTTCACAACAGGTTACTAGTGCAATAGAGGCATTGTCCTCTTCCTCATCTCACCCCACCAATACAGGCTATATCCAGCCCTTTCTTTCTTCCCTATGTGGATCAACCCCCTTCCCAGTAGTATCTGTGACTGATGAAGGTCCATGATATAGGACCGAAACGTTTCGTGTTACTACTGTGAATAAAAATCTTTATTCTCACTATACTAAAGTTGAGTGCCGAGTTCATTTTCTATTAGATACGGTGTGGGAACCTACTCTGGCACCTTCTTGGTTGTGCACACGGTTATTTTTTCATATTTTTGCATTTTGTCCTGCACTTCTGTGGGGGTCTTCAGGGTCCCCTCTGAGGGCTTTTGCCCTCTCAGTTTAGTTCAGCCACTGATGTTTGTACTTTTGCTTTTTCCAGTTTTTTCAGTGGCTGCTGTTTTGATTTTGTTACACCAGAGAACTAATTTAGGTGGTAGAGGTCATGTGATCTCAGTTGTTTTTGAAATTAGTAGAGTTGGTGCTTTTCAGGGTTTTCTGGGATTGCAGTAAGTACCCTTCCTATCCTTTTCTATTTAGTTAGTTTGGGCCCCAGCGTTTGCTCATACTATTTTCTTTCTGTGTCAGTATTTCATCTTGTCTAACTGCCATTACATGTTTGGGGGCTTTCTATTATCTTTGGGGTTCTGCTCCGGGGCAGATAGCTTTCCTATTTCTATCTTTAGGTGTAGTTAGTTTCTCAGGCTGTGACGAGGCGTCTAGGACCAACGTAGGAACGCTCCACGGCTGCCTCTAGTTGTGGTGGTTAGTCAGGATACTGCAATCTCATAGATTCCAACTGCTCTGGTGTATTGCCTTTTTTACCTGCACTCCTCAGCTACCAAATCATAACACCATTCCTTGTGTTCTTTAGCGGAAACAAGTCTCTTCTGCTTGTTGCCTATCCTTAGCAGTAGTTTCCTAGCAGCTATTTTACCTTGAAGGCCTGCTGCACAAAGTCTCCTCTTAACAGTTGTTGTAGAGATGTGTCTGCTGCTAGAACTCTGTGTGGCATTGACCTGGTCTCTAATCTGAGCTGCTGTTAACCTGCGATTTCTGAGGCTGGTGACTCGGATAAACTTATCCTCAGAAGCAGAGGTGACTCTTGGTCTTCCTTTCCTAGGGTGGTCCTCATGTAAGCCAGTTTCTTTGTAGCACTTGATGGTTTTTGCAACTGCACTTGGGGACACTTTCAAAGTTTTCCCAATTTTTCAGACTGACTGACCTTCATTTCTTAAAGTAATGATGGCCACTCGTTTTTCTTTACCTAGCTGCTTTTTTCTTGCCATAATACGCATTCTAATAGTTTATTCAGTAGGACTATCAGCTGTGTATCCACCAGACTTCTGCACAACACAACTGATGGTCCCAACCCCATTTATAAGGCAAGAAAAATTGGGGACTAAAAGATCATGTTTGTGGAAAAAATATGATTTTTTTACTTTCATGCCCGGGCGTTATAAACTTCTGTGTAGCCCTTGGGGGTTCAAAGTACTCACCACACATCTAGATAAGTTCCTTGCGGGTCTAGTTTCCAAAATGGGGTCACTTGTGGGGAGTTTCTACTGTTTAGGCACATCAGGGGCTCTGCAAACGTAACATGACACTCGCAGACCATTCCATCAAAGTCGGCATTTCAAAACGTCACTACTTCCCTTCCGAGCCCCAACGTGTGCCCGAACAGTGGTTCCCCCCCACATATGGGGTACCAGTGTACTCAGGACAAACTGTACAACAACTTTTTGGGTCCAATTTCTCCTGTTACCCTTGTGAAAATAAAAAATTGCGGGTTAAAAAAATCTGTTTTTGAGGAAAAAAATGATTTTTTATTTTCACGACTTTGCATTATAAACTTCTGTGAAGCACGTGGGGGTTCAAGGTGCTCACCACACATTTGGATAAGTTCCTTGCGGGGTCTAGTTTACAAAATGGGGTCACTTGTGTGGGGTTTCTACTGTTTAGGCACATCAGGGGCTTTGCAAACGCAACATGACTCCCGCAGAACATTCCATCAAGTCTGCATTCCAAAATGGCGCTCCTTCCCTTCTGAGCTCTCCTATGCGCCAAAACAGTGGTTCCCCCCACATATGGGGTATTGGTGTACTCAGGACAAATTGCACAACAACTTTTGTGGTCCAATTTCTCCTGTCACATGTGGGATTTTTTCACTGTTTAGGCACACAGGGGCTCTCCAAACGCGTCATGGTGTCAGCTAACGATTGGAGCTAGTTTTCCATTCAAAAAGTCAAATGGCGCTCCTTCCCTTCTGGGCCCTACCGTGCGCCCAATCAGTGGTTTATGACCACATATGAGGTATCTGTGTACTCAGGAGAAATTTCCCAACAAATTTTAGGATCCATTTTATCCTGTTGCCCATGTGAAAATGAATAAACTGAGGCTAAAAGAAATTTTTTGTGAAAAAAAAGTATTTTCTTTTTTTTACGGATCAATTTGTGAAGCACCTGGGGGTTCAAAATGCTCACTATGCATCTAGAGAAGTTCCTTGGGGGTCTAGTTTCCAAAATGGGGTCACTTGTGGGGGAGCTCCAATGTTTAGGCACACAGGGACTCTCCAAATGCGACATGGCAACCGCTAAATATTCCAGCATATTTTCCATTCAAAAAGTCAAATGGCGCTCCTTCCCTTCTGAGCCCTGCCGTGCGCCCAAACAGTGGTTTATGACCACAATAAGTTATCTGTGTACTCAGGAGAAATTGCCCAACAAATTTTAGGATCCATTTTATCCTGTTGCCCATGTGAAAATAAAAAAACTGAGGCTAAAAGAATTTTTTTATGAAAAAAGAGGACTCCAGCATATTTTCCATTCAAAAAGTCAAATGGCGCTCCTTCCCTTCTGAGCCCCAGTGGTTTATGACCACATATGAGGTATCTGTGTACTCAGGAGAAATTGCCCAACAAATTTTACAATCCATTTTATCCTGTTGCCCATGCAAAAATGAAAAAATTGATGCTAAAATAAAATTTTTGTTGGAAAAATTAAAATGTCCATTTTTTCCTTCCACGTTGCTTTAGTTCCTGTGAAGCACCTGAAGGGTTAATAATTTTCTTGAATGTAGCTTTGAGTAGCTTGAGGGGTGCAGTTTTTATAATGGTGTCACTTTTGGGTATTTTCTACCATATAGACCCCTCAAAGTGACTTCAAATGTGAGGTGGTCCCTAAAAAAAATGGTTTTGTAAATTTTGCTGTAAAAATGAGAAATCGCTGGTCAACTTTTAACCCTTATAACTTCCTAACAAAAAAAAATTTGTTTCCAAAATTGTGCTGATGTAAAGTAGACATGTGGGAAATGTTATTTATTAACTATTTTGTGTCACATAACTCTCTGGTTTAACAGAATAAAAATTCTAAATTTGCAAATTGCAAAATTTTGAAAATTTTCGCCAAATTTCCATTTTTTTCACAAATAAACGCAAAAATTATCGACTTAAATTTACCACTAACATGAAACCCAATATGTCACGAATATACAATCTCAGAATCGCTAGGATTCGTTGAAGCGTTCCTGAGTTATTACCTCATAAAGGGACACTGGTCAGAATTGCAAAAAATGGCAAGGTCTTTAAGGTCAAAATAGGCTGGGTCATGAAGGGGTTAAAGTGGATGTGCAGGTGTCTAGGGTGACCAAAAATACGGCTCTTCCTTTTGAAGATTCATCCCAGCTCAAAGATCCTATGGATTGGAAAATCGAGAGCTTGTTAAGAAAGTCCTTGGACACATCCACAAATCTGCTCAAAACGAACGTGGCCTCAACGTGTGTCGCCAGATCTCTATTCCTATGGCTGCGCACGTTGGAAGATCACCTTACTCAGGGGACTTCCAGAGAGGAGATACTTGATTCTCTCCCTCTCCTACAGAAGGCAACGGGGTTCCTTGCTTAAGCCTCTGCTGAGTCTGTCGAGGTAGCAGCGAGATCCGCAGTCCTCTCCAATTCAGTTAGGAGAGCACTGTGGCTGAAGTCAAGGGGGGTCGACCTTACCTCCAAAACTAAACTTTACGCTATTCCCTTTCAGGGACACTATGTGTTTGGCCCAGTACTTGACATATCCTAGAAGGAATTCAGGGGGAAAGGCAAAACAGGGCAAAGGAGTTATGCCAAAGGTGGTAAGGGCAAAAACATCCTTGTTCCCCACCACCAGCAAACCCCTAATAAACAATGACTGCTCTCCAGTCAGGGGTCGACTCTCGCGTTTTCTCGCCCAGTGGCAAGCCATCTCCATAAACCAATGGGTTCTCCGTACCATACGGGACGGGTTGAGGTTAAAATTCGAGAGTTCTCCCCCGTCAGTGCCTGAGAATTATCTCCCTGCAGTCTTCACATTTCAAAGATTCCTTGCTATTAGATCTGCAGGATCTACTTCAATTGGAGGTGATCTCTCGAGTACCACCACAGGAGAGGCCACTATTCTTGCCTATTCTGGATAAAGAAGCCCTCAGGGAAACACAGGGTTATCATAAATCTGAAACCCCTGAACCAGGTTATCAGATACAGACGATTCAAGATGGAATCGATCAGATCTGCAATGCCGCTCATTGGACAGAATTGGGTCATGGCTACAGGGGATCTGAGAGATGCCTATTATCATGTGCCGATCCATCCGGACCACAGGAAATTACTCAGATTTGCAGTTTCCAACAGTCACCGGATCAGCCATTTCTAGTTCAATGTCCTGCCGTTCGGAGTTTCTTCAGCACCGCGGGTGTTTACCAGGATTATGGCAGATGCAGTCATTTTCATCTGACGCCAGGGGGTTTGCATTGTCCCTTATTTAGACGACTTTCTCATCGTCGCACCATCCATACCTCGTCTGAACCTAAATGTGGCGAAAACCCAGGAAATCCTGAAATTCCTAGGCTGGATCCTGAATTTGGAAAAATTGGATCTTCATCCTTCCTCAAGGAAGAAATTCCTGGGAATTCTTTTGGATTCAGAGAAAAGAACATGCTTCTTACCCAGGGATCGTCAACTCTACCTTGTCCAGAGGATCTCCACGTTCAGAGACCAGAGATCGTCAACCTTATGGGATTCAATGTCTGTTCTGGGATCTCTGACTTTGTGCATCCAGGCAGTCTCCTGGGTTCAAGCCCATACACGAGTCCTGCAGTCTCATGTGCTTCTGTATTCAAGAAAGCATCAGAATACACTGACCAAAAGAAGTCCTCTTCCTGGTCATGTGAAATCGGCTCTGTCATGGTGGCTAGACTACCGAAACCTCCAGCAGGTGGTCAGCTGGGATCAGCTTCCCCTGAAGGTAATCTGTTCAGACGCCAGTCGGAGAGGCTTGGGTGCTGTGGTGGAGGGATCTTACTTCCAAGGGCTGTGGGCCCCAGACGTCAGTTACAACTCCTCAAATCTCAGGAACTGAAGGCAGTGGAGGAGGCATTGAAAGCCGCATCAGCCCTTATCCAAGATCACCACGTGCGTGTCTATTCCGACAACATGAGCACAGGCTCAGGTTGGGGCTGAAAATCGGACACACACTGACAAATATTTGGGTAAGATGAGCATTCCTTGATGGGTCATTCCTTTTTGCTGTGAACACACTTGTGCCTTATATTTTTTCCATGCATTGAGGACCCCCTTTGCTATTACTGCACCTTACTTGCACTATGCACTTTTATATAACATATAGCATATAGTCAGATGTCCTTATGCTCTGAACACATTTGTGTCCCATATACTATTTTTGCATCTAGGACCATTTTTGTTATGATTACATCTTATTTGTGCTATACATATGTTAAATAGATAGTTCACAGGGTGCCATTTATCTGGTTAGGTTTGCAAGTTAACCCCTTCTGTGATTACAGTGTATGTTGTCCTTCATGCATGAGCTCTGTATGTGCCTTGTTTTTCTAGTCTGTATATGACTGTATGTTTACATTTTGGCAATAAATATTTAATACCTTTTTATATACCCTATTATGGACTTTCACTCCGTGGGTAATTTGTAGGATTTAACATGACCACAGTAGCCTACCTCCGACACCAAGGAGGCAAGAAATATGTCAGTTTAAAATTAATCGCTGCAAGGATTTTTTGCTGGCCAGAAAAACATCTGTTGTCCATCTCAGCAGTACATCTGAAAGTGTCAAACAATATCCAGGCGGACTTCCTCAGCGGGCAGGATGTCCAGACGGGAGAATGGTGCCTGGAAAAAGCGGTCTTCTTGTTCCTGACCTCAAAGTGGGGGAATCCCGACATAGACCTGTTTGCCAACAGTCAGAACACAAAGGTGAAGATGTTCTTTTCTCTCAGTCCCGCGAACGGAGTGCAGGGACTAGACGCCTTATCCAATCCGTGGAGGTTCAGCCTGACATACGCCTTCCCACCAATTCGAATGCTCGCAAGGACACTTCAGAAGATTCGGTTAGCCTAAGTCACCACGATCATAATTGCACCCATGTGGCCAGGAAAAAGTTGGTACAGTGATTTGTTAGACATGGCTCAGGAAGGTCCATTGCTTCTCCTCCAGAAGGTCGACCTCCTTTATCAGGGTCCCCTGCTACATCCAGACCTGTGCAGATTGAACCTTGCGGCCTGGCTACTGAAGCCAAAATTTTAAAAGCTAAAGGGCTCTTGGATGGAGTAATTCAAACCCTCCAGAAGAGTAGAAAGCCTGTGACTAACGCCATCTATGGCAAAGTTTGGAAGAAATTCTCATCCTGGTGTTTCCCAGATACTCCCGATCCCTTCCATCCCAACATCGTGCAAATTTTAGATTTTCTTCAAAAGGGGTAGATCTAGGGCTTACACCCAGTACACTGAAAGTGCAGGTATCAGCTCTTAGTTCCTTTTTTGATCAGGACTTAGCTAGCCACCTCTGGGTTAAACGATTTATGACCTCTGCAGCTAGAATTCATCCTAGGCGTTGCAGTCAGGTTCCCCCCTGGGATTTGAATCTAGTCCTTAACAGTGTAACCCAGGATCCATTTGAACCCCTATCATTAAAAAGTTTAAAGAACCTGACCCTAAAAACTATTTTTCTAGTTGCAATTATTACTGCTAGACGCATAGGAGAGTTGCATGCCCTATCAGTACAGGAGCCCTACCTAACTATCACTACAGATAGCATTATCCTATGATTAGATCCCTCCTTTATGCCTAAGGTAGTCTTGGACTTCCATAGAGGTCAGGATATTGTGTTACCCTCATTCTGCCTAAATCCTTCCAATGTGAAGGAAGAAATCCTCCACACCCTTGATGTCCACAGGGTGGTCCTCTATTACCTCCAACAGACTAAAGATTGGAGGATGGACCAAAATCTATTTATTCAGTTCACAGGACGGAATAAAGGCAATAAGGCGGCAAAAAATAAGATGGCATATTCATCACAGAATCTTTCTCCTCCTGCATCGCTGAAGGCCCATTCTACTCATGCAGTATATACATCATGGGCAGAGAGAGGGAACGCATCTTCTCGATATACAGAGCCGCCACCTGGTCGTCTGTCCATACGTTCACCATGCAAATTGCCTCTTAAGAGAAAAAGAGGACTTGAACTCTATAGCGCCACCTATTGAAAGCAGCGATCCTACAAGTCACAAATAACCCTTTACCGAGTCTTGTAATGTGACTTAGGATAGAAGCCAAATCATATCTCAATTTGCAGACACGGTGTCTCTGACTATTGGTCCTCGTCAGTGCAAAGTATGAGATATGATTTGGCTAGCTGAGAGGCTCTGGACTGAGGTCTAAGGGGTAAGGTTTCTCCTTGTGGAGAGTGACATACCAGCTCTGGCTTGTCAAAGTAAGGAGGCTTATTCGCCGTTCAATGCTCCTCTGGGAAATTTAATATGCAAATTGCCTCTAAGAGAAAAAGAGGACTTGAACTCTATAGCACCACCTATTGGAAGTAGCGATCCTACAAGTCACAATTAACCCTTTAACGAGTCTTGTAATGTGACTTAGGATAGAAGCCAAATCATACCTCAATTTGCAGACACGGTGTTTTGGACTATTGGTCCTCGTCAGTGCAAAATGTGAGATATGATTTGGCTAGCTGAGAGGCTCTGGACTGAGGTTTAAGGGGCAAGGTTTCTCCTTGTGGAGAGTGACTTACCAGCTCTGGCGTGTCGAAGTAAGGAGGCTTATTCGCCGTGCAAAGCTCCTCTGGGAAATTTAATATGCAAATTGCCTCTTAAGAGAAAAGAGGACTTGAACTCTATAGCGCCACCTATTGGTAGTAGCGATCCTACAAGTCTCAATTAACCCTTTACCGTGTCTTGTAATGTGACTTAGGATAGAAGCCAAATCATTTCTCAATTTGCAGACATGGTGTTTCGGGCTATTGGTCCTCGTCAGTGCAAAATGTGAGATATGATTTGGCTAGCTGAGAGGCTCTGGACTTAGGTCTAAGGGCAAGGTTTCTCCTTGTGGAGAGTGACATACCAGCTCTGGCGTGTCAAGGTAAGGAGGCTTATTCGCCGTGCAATGCTCCTCTGGGAAATTTAATATGCAAATTGCCTCTTAAGAGAAAAAGAGGACTTGAACTCTAAAGCGCCACCTATTGGAAGTAGCGATCCTACAAGTCACAATTAACCCTTTAACGATTCTTGTAATGTGACTTAGGATAGAAGCCAAATCAAATCTCAATTTGCAGACACGGTGTTTCGGACTATTGGTCCTCGTCAGTGCAAAGTATGAGATATGATTTGGCTAGCTGAGAGGCTCTGGACTGAAGTCTAAGGGGCAAGGTTTCTCCTTGTGGAGAGTGACATACCAGCTCTGGCGTGTCAAAGTAAGGAGGCTTATTTGCCGTGCAATGCTCCTCTGGGAAATTTAATATGCAAATTGCCTCTTAAGAGAAAAAGAGGACTTGAACTCTACGTTCACCAGACACTATAGACTAAATTTCAATAAGGATTTAACATTTGGCAGAAGAGTTCTGCAAGCTGTTGTACCTCCCTAAGAAATTATTTGTTGGTATTACTCCGATGCTCCTGTCGTGGAAGTTGACTAGAGAAAATAGAATTAGTCTTACCGGTAATTCGGTTTCTATGAACGACAGCACTAATTTCCCTCCCTACCTGATGTTCTTGTTGGATGATTCCTGCTCTTTGGTGGTAACTATACATGCTAGCGTGTCTAGAACAAAACACTGGAGGTTGTAGGAAGGGGAAGGGTATTTAACCTCTTTTGTGCTTCCTGTCCCCCATTAGGGCGTGGAGACATCCTCCGATGTAGCTGCTGTAGAAGGTTCCTAGAAACCGAATTACCGGTAATACTAATTCTATTTTTGTCAGATTCAAGTTATATACTGTATATGCGTATTATCTGTGTATGTTGGGATCAACAATTATTATGCTTTTTCTTATATTATTATTAGAATGCTTTTTCTTATCTAATGCTATCATACTCCCCAGCACTTTGCAAACATTATCATTTCTGTCCCCAATGGGGCTCGCAATCTAAATTCCCTATCACTATGTCTTTGGAGTGTGGGAGGAAACAGGAATATCCAGAGGAAACCAACACAAACATGGAAACAACCTACAAACTCCTTGCAGATGTTGTCCTTCGTGGGATTTGAATCCAGGACCCCAGCATTGCAAGAACGTAGTGCTGTCCGATTGATCTATATCTGAATGCTTTCTTTTGCTGAATAGCTGATAAAACAGTTGTGAATATCCAGACACAGTGTATTTTATTACTTTTCACAGGGTTTTTCTCTAGTCATCTTCCACAACAGCATAGGAGGTTGTTCCTACGCCCTAATGGGGGACAGGAAGCTCAAAAAGTCCCTCCCACCTCCTACTCGCCCATGTCTTTCCTGTCCCCCATGGGGCATTTAGAGTTTTTTTTTGTTTTTCTGTATGCTGTGTGGCCAGCGATCGTAGTGTACCTGTCTGTGGTTGCTGAAGCCGGGCAGTGGTGGTCATGGGCTTCGCTCTCCTCCTCCATGCTGCTCCCATCTCCCTGCCATACAGAGGATTTGGGATCTCCTTGCCCACCTGATTTCCCGCTGGGGGGTAAAGCGGGCCAGTGATCCTCATAGCCGGAGGCCTCCCTGAGCTCTCTGGCTTCCTTTCCCTCATGCGCGCAGTTCAATGCGACCTGGAAGTGACGTCATACCACGCGCGAGTCACTTCTTGGTTTTTGCATTCCACAGTGGAACACATATGCTTCCGGGTTCGGCTTTCCGCAGCCTCTCGGCTCCCGAACGGCGTGCAGAGCACACTGAACTAGTTACTCAGGACCCGGAGGGGAGGAGGGGAAAACCACATGGATGCTGGGGGTTTATTCCTACATAAACCTGCCAGAAGACACCTCCAGGTAAGGCTAATCTCTGCAGTATGGATGGTGTGTCAGCTTCCTGTCCTGCACCTGCAGAGTCCAGCGCTGCCACAGCCTCAGTGAGTCTGTGGAGAGGGGTGGGTTCTAGGCCAGAGTCCTGGCTCTTACAATACTGTATGGGGTCCTTTAGTTATAATTCTCTCCCCTTTTTCCCTATGGAGACAAGTCTGCCCCCAAAAACCCTGCTAAGAAGGTTCCTAGATGTGCCATCTGCAATAAGAAGCTTCCCTCTCCCTTGGAGAAGAAGCTATGTCTGGAATGTACAGATAAGGTGGTCAGGGCTAAGGGCCCCGTCACACTCTTCAATGTCCCAGCGATCCCACCAACGATCCGACATCATTAGCTGATCGCTGGTAAACTGTCACATGGGCAGACTCACCAGCGATCAGGACCAGCGAGCACGCTGGTATCCAGTGTACACATCGGGTAACTAAGCGCTGCGCCGTGCTTAGTTACCCGATGTGTACCTTAGACACCAGCTCCCAGCTTCTGCTGTACGCGCTGGGAGCTCGCTGATCGTTGGCCTCCCGCTGTCACACGCAGCGATGCTCGCTGGCCAGCGGGACACCAACGACGAAAAAATGGTCCAGGCCATTCGACGACGATCAGCGATACCCAGCAGGGGGCTGGTCGTCGCTGCGTGTCACACTAAGCGAGATCACTGGCTAGGTCGCTGTTGCGTCAGAAAATCGGTGACGCTTCAGCGATCTCGCTAGCGATCTCGCTTAGTGTGATGGGGGCTTTAACATCCCTCACTCCTGGATGAAATACATACCATTGTCAAGCAATAGGTCCAGTCCTCCTTGGCCGCTTTTACACCTACCCCTCCTCCACCTCCTTCTCTGGGACCATCTCCCCCTAAGAAGAGAAAGATCCAAATTGAGGATTCTTACTCTGATTCTGAAGGCTCTCATGGCTCAGCTTCAGAAAAATGGGAGGAATCTTCATCCTATAAGATATCGGAGACTAGGAAATATCTCTTCTCCGCAGAATATATGGAGGAGTTAGTTAATGCAGTCCACAGCACTATGGGTTTGGAAGAGGAACGAGTTCCCCATACAATTCAGGACAAAATGTTTGGAGGGTTTTGTTTTCCCGATGCATGAGAACATCCTGAACATGATCTCTCAGGAGTGAGAGTCCCCGGAGAAACGGTTGATCACCCCCTCTGAGCTTAAACATAGGTTTCCTCTGGAGGGTGAAGCAGTTAGTTGGGATATTCCTAAGGTGGATGTGCAGGTGGCGAGAGTAGCCAAGAAAACTGCACTCCCCTTTGAAGACTCATCTCAGCTTAGGGATCCAAAGGATAGGAAGGTGGAAAGCATGCTGAAAAAATCACGGGAGACTTCCACCTCTTCACTTAAGACCAACATAGCTTCCACCTGTGTTGCCAGATCCCTCTTACAGTGGTTAGATCAATTGGAGAATCACATCTCTCAGGGGACCTCAAGAGCGGAGTTATTAGACTCTCTTCCTTTACTCAGAAAAGCTACTGGATTCTTGGCAGAAGCCTCTGCAGAATCTGACTGTATTGTTGTCAGGTCCCTGTGTTATGATTCGGCAACTGAGGAGGATAGTAGAGAAATAGCCTAGGCAACCAGACACCCAGAGAGGTTGGTAACTGTCACGGGCAGTTGAAGGAATACAGGAGATGAGGAACCTGGGCCCCTGAACTGTCCCTAAATCTAAGGGAGGACCTGTCTTTCTTTAACTTGGGGGTAGCGAGGCCTAAGTCACTGACCTGTCCCTGTCTCCTGTTTAGCCCTGAGCTAAACCCACCAACCCCCTCCCCAGGAGGTGAGACAGGAAATAATGAGAATAACACAAAACAACCAAAGGAAAGACAGACACCTAGGGGTTAAATCATCTAAACAATAAACACTTAGCTTTCTCTGCTGTAATGCTCCGCACAGCAGGGTAATAAGGCACCAGATAAGGGAAGTAACTGAAGTACAACTGCTCTCAGCAGCTCCTGGCTCCAGCTTGGTTGGTTTCCAGAGGAAGCAATATTCCCAACACCAGCTGACAACTCAGGAGACCTTATAAAGGAAGTGGGAGTGGTCGCAACCTCCCTCAGACAAGTAAACAGGCATGCAATTCTACCAGCAGCCATACTAAATACTAAGATTAACTACCCCGCTGGCCAGACAGGAAAAAGGTTGCAACATGCAGGGAGAGATCAGCCAAAGACAGTGACAGTACCCCCATTTAATGAGGGGCCTCTGGACCCTCAACACCGCACCTCATATACCACCTACGGTGAGGATGCCTCAATTCACCAGGGTTCACCCCAGCAGTCACCTGACTTTCAGGTCTATGGCCAACGCAGACAGCTGGAAGTGGCCATAACGTATGCTCCGGAGGTACCACAAATCTCCAGAGCGCCGACCTGGGGAATGAGTTTTGTACGGGCATTACTGGGGGTAACTCCAGCTGGTAAGTCCCGGGGCCGAGAATGGCCGACACCCAATACGGCCCGATCAGCCGAGAACTCCAGACTCCAGCAGCACACTTCCACTGGATGTTTTTGGTGGACACCCATACATACTCGTTCACACACAGGTCTGGACCTGAACGTTCATTGCTACACACGTGTTTGCCACAAGATGATGAACTCTTTGAGGAACTGACAAGAGGCGTCCCCCTGTGTCACCACACTCACACATTTCTCAGAGGAAACCACCACCCTCCCATGACCCCTCCTCCCAAGAGGGCTCCGACTCACAGGGTTGGCTAGTGGTGAGGGTTGGGACTTACCCCTACTCCTTGGCAGCACCTCTGCTGCCCCCACTGGAGAAGAAGGGCAAGGTTGCAGAAAGACGGCAGAGACAGTAGCCCCAGGCAGCAGCCCTCACACGACTGACCCCAGCTGACTACTTCCCTGGAATGCCAATCTATGAACAGGTTGTGTTTTGTCAGCCAAGGGAGGCCTAAAATGATGGGTATTGGCATACCCTCCAAGACGTAGCATTACAGGGACTCCTCATGATGAGTCCCTATACGCAGGCGTATATCATGCACAACCTGGGTCACACTCCCCTGGCTGAGTGGGACAGAGTCAATGGTCTGGACGCCTAATGGTTTAGCTAGCGTCCTACACATCAGGCCATTGGTCCGGTCAAAGTGAGCATCCACCAAATTGACTCCTGCTCCACTGTCCACAAGCACCTGTATTCCCTTAGATACCCTGCCAATCACCACTCTCGCAGTCAGGGTACACTGAGGGGAAGTGTAAGGTTCTATGTATATATTCCTGAAACTCAGTTTGTTCGTCAGCCATTTTACTTTCTGTCTTGCTGCAGCTATCTTGCCCTCAGTCAAAATGGAGTTTCCAGCTTGCATGTTCCCGCCCTGATTCTCTCCTTTGCTTCTTAAGCAGCCACAGCTGAGCAATCAGTGCTTCAGAATCTAGCCTGCAGTGAACCTGTGACTTGACTCCTGTAAGCCTTGGACCTTGTACTCCAGCTATTCCTACTGAGGAACTCTGAAGCACTTGTGGACTCTGAACCCTGCTCTTTGAAAGACCCACGTTTGCATGGACTTACGGTAACAGAGAAGAAGATCCTTAATCTGTATTGGATAGTGATTGCTGAGCTTGGATTACTCTGGCCTGCTGTGTCTCCTGTTTCTGTGTCTGCAAACTGTGTGACTATTTCTGCCAACTTGTATGAAGTAATACAGGACTTTTCTATATCAAACCTGTGACTCCTGTGTTTTCATCGCACCCAAGCACAAGACGCTATATGAACTGTACTACATACATTACAAGATTCTGAAGCCAAAACGTTAGTGTCTGCTGGGTCTGGAAGGCTGTGTCTGCTGTACTGTGGATATCAGACGTCCGGTTGTACTTTCTGTGATGACAGTGGTTGTGACTTCTCACAACCATTCCAGGTGAGCAATTCCCTTAAGTTTTTTCTTTTTGCAGTGTTACCACAGGTAAACACTATTGTTTTTTTTTTTTTTTTTTTCTCCTTTCTTTTCTCTTTTTTGTCTGCTGTAACTCTGGATATCAGATGTCTGGTTGAAACTTTCTGTGATGATAGTGGTTGTGACTTCTCACAACCATTCCAGGTGAGCAGTTCCCTTAATTTTTTTTTCTCTCTGCAGTGTTGCCACAGGTGAACACTATTGTTTTTTTTTCTCTCCTCTTCTTCCAGTAATCCTGTCTTAAAAGATCTGGAAAATGGAGGCCCGCATAAAGGAACTTTGCGGAGTGACTGATAATATCCTTGCAGATTTGCAGAATATAAAGACCCGTTTTACAAATCTACAGGACCTCAATAATCACAATTTGCAAGTGGTTGGACAGACTACCCAGGATTTGCGAGCCAGGATTGAGGTTCTAGAGGGGCGAGTCCAGGCTCCTGCCGTAGCCCCGAGTGCTGGGATTCCCAAGTTGCCCCCTTTTCGTTTTGGCGGTGAACGTGAGAAATTCAGGGGATTTATTAATCAATGCAACCTTTTTTTTTCTGCACATGCTTCACAATTTCCCACTGAACGATCTAAGGTGCTTACTATAATTATGTTGCTTACCAACAAGGCTTTAATGTGGGCAAACCCTCTGATTGAGACTGAGGATGATTGTTTGAATCACCTTGATGATTTTATTTCAGCCATGGGGCAGGTGTTTGATGACCCCAATCGAGGTGCAACAGCTGAAGCAGCCATGTTAGCTTTGCGCCAAGGTAAGCACTCGGTAGCTGAATATGCCTTGGATTTCAGGAGATGGGCCCTTGATACCACCTGGGACAGTTCCGCCAAAAAATCTATTTTTCGAAAGGGGTTATCTCCACTGATTAAGGATGAACTTGCTCGTGCCGACCCTCCCACTGCGTTAGGTGACTTTATTAACTACTGCATCCGTATTGATACTCGTCTGACTGAACGCAGGCAAGAGAGATGGTTCGAAAGCAATCGTACTAACCTTTTCCTACCTTCCTCTCCAGCTAAGGAACCTTTGAGTAGGATTACACGGGAACCTGAACCTGAACCCATGCAGGTAGACTCTTTACAACGACGGGTTAGTGATGCACGCAAGGAACATCGTTTTAAGGAGAATCTATGTTTCTATTGTGGTAAGTCAGGGCACTTCATTATAAACTGCCCCAGCCGTTCTCGTAAGACTACTGCAGCACTCATTCATTGTGAGTGTTGCGAGAGGGGATCTGTCAGGTCCGAGCCTCAGGCTCCAGAGAGATCTGCAGCAACAGATCTTGATTTCTCGGACTTAAACTCCGTTACCTCTGAGGACGTTGACTGTGTAAACGCTGCCATTTTTCAAGTTTCCTCAGCGGTGTCCCAGCTGAGTTGTAAGAAAAACAATTCTCATTGCTTTCTTTCCATCAAACTCTGGGTTGACTCAGCTTGGGTGTCTAGCTCTGCTATGATCGACTCAGGGGCAAGTGGAAATTTTATGGATGTCTCCTTTGCTCTGAAACAGGGAATACGTTCAGTGAAGAAGGCTACTCCAGTACAGATGGAAACTGTGGATGGCTCCCTGCTGACCTCTGGACCAGTGGATCAGGAAACAGAGCCTTTGAGGGTTCTTATGGGTAAAGATCATCAAGAGAAACTGTCCTTTATGCTTATCTCTTCTCCCCACTTTCCCATTATTCTAGGGCTACCATGGCTGCAGGCTCAGAATCCTACCATTAACTGGGAGACCAAGGAATTACACTTTCCAGAGAAACAGATGAGTCCAAAAGTTTCAGCTTGCTCTGTTCCTAAAGGAATCATGTCAGTCCCTGAACTACCAGCTGTATACCAGGACTATGTGGATTTATGTGACAAGAAGAACGCTGACCAGCTTCCTCCTCACCGTCCATATGATTGTCCAATTGAATTATTGCCTGGAGCAGAGATACCTTTTGGTAAGATCTACCCCCTGGCGGGGCCCGAGCTAAAGGCTTTAAAGGATTACATAGATGAAAATCTAGCCAAGGGCTTCATACGCCCCTCTTCATCTCCTGCAGGTGCACCCATCTTCTTTGTAAAGAAGAAAGATGGATCTCTGAGACCATGCGTAGACTATAGGGAACTCAATAAGGTTACTATTAGAAACCGTTATCCATTGCCTTTAATCCCTGAGTTATTGGAGAGAGTGCGACATGCCAAAATTTTTTCTAAACTAGATCTTCGTGGGGCCTATAACTTAGTCCGTATTAGACCTGGGGATGAATGGAAGACTGCATTCAGGTCACGCTATGGACACTTTGAATATCTAGTTATGCCTTTTGGTCTGAGTACCGCCCCAGCCACTTTCCAACACTTGGTGAATGACATCTTCAGGGATCTCCTAGATACATTCGTGGTAATTTATTTGGATGATATTCTAATTTTTTCTAACTCCACAGAGGAACATCATGGACATGTGAGAATGGTCTTGGAACGTCTAAGACAAAATCATCTTTACATCAAACTTGAAAAGTGTGAATTCCATAGGACCGAAATTCAATTTCTGGGGTATGTACTGTCTACACAAGGAATTAGTATGGATGGAAGCAAAACCCAAGCCATCAAGGATTGGCCAAGTCCTAGAAATGTGAAGGAGGTACAGCGCTTCATCGGGTTTGCCAACTTCTATAGACGTTTCATTAGAAATTTCTCTGAGGTAGTGTCACCTATCACTCAACTTACCCGGAAAGAGTCTAGGTTTTCCTGGACTCCCCAAGCCCAGGAAGCATTTTCCCGTCTAAAAGATAAATTTACCACTGCACCTATCCTAGTACATCCCAACCCCGAGCTTGCCTTCATAATAGAGGTGGATGCTTCAGACTGTGCCGTTGGAGCTATACTCTCTCAGAGAACAGGTGAGAAGAATGTCTTGCATCCCTGTGCCTTCTTTTCCCAGCAGTTGTCTTCGGCTGAGAGGAACTACGATGTGGGCAATAGAGAGTTGTTGGCCATTATTGCCGCCTTCAAAGAATGGAGACACCTTCTTCAGGGAGCTGCACAGCAAATAGTCGTCCTGACAGACCATCGTAACCTTGAGTTTATCAGGTCGGCTAAGTGCCTGACTCCTCGCCAGGCTCGCTGGAATCTTTTCTTAAACCAATTTAATTTTATCATCTCTTATAGACCAGGATCGCGCAATGGAAAGGCTGATGCACTCTCTAGGATTTACTCAGCAGAGACACGTCCAATTACTCCTCCTAAGACTATTCTTCCTGACTCTAGATTCCTAGGAGTAATTCATAATCAAGACCTACTTAAGGACATCAAGGAAGCATACCATGCGGATTCCTTTTTGGCACAACCCCCAAGGGACGTAAGTCTTGTCTTTAAGAATGGTGTGTGGATTCAGGGACAACGTCTGTATATTCCTGAAACAGTCAGATTAAGAGTATTGCAACTCATTCACGATTCCAAGATAGCTGGGCATAGAGGAATTCTAAAGACACAGGAATTTCTTTCTCGTTTCTTTTGGTGGCCCACTTGCAGGAAGGATGTTTTGAATTATGTCACTTCATGTGAGGTCTGTGCAAGATGCAAAACACCTCGCTCCTCACCAACTGGTCTGTTACAGCCTCTTACCACCCCGTCCCGCCCGTGGGGATCCATTTCTATGGACTTCATTGTGGAGTTACCAACCTCTCAGGGGAAGAACACCATTCTAGTGGTGGTTGACCGTCTAACAAAGGCAGCTCATTTTATCCCTTGTGTCGGCTTACCCACTGCAAAACAGACATCAGATTTGATGATTAAAGATGTGTTTCGCTTACATGGAGTACCGGATGAGGTTATTTCGGATCGAGGGGTGCAATTCACTTCTAGGTTTTGGCAAAATTTCTGTGCAGCATTGGACATTAAAGTAAACCTTTCTTCTGCTTTTCATCCCCAGACTAATGGACAGACCGAACGAACCAATCAAACCCTGGAGCAGTATCTCCGCTGCTTTATCTGCCACCTACAGGATGATTGGGTGGATCTACTTCCATTAGCTGAGTTCTCGTATAACAACTCTCAGAGTGCCTCCACTAAACAGTCTCCTTTTTACTCTAATCTAGGTTATCATCCTAACATTCTACCACGATTTCCCATAGAAACGCCTTTACCAGCAGTGGCTGAAAGAATCACGTCTTTACAGAAGAATATGGATCTTCTAAAGGAAAATCTGGAATCGGCTCAAGAAAGGTACAAGAAAGCAGCAGATAAATTTCGTAAACCTGCACCAGCTTTCAAGGTAGGAGACTTGGTCTGGCTGTCAACCAGAAATCTTAAGTTAAGGATTCCATCGTCTAAGTTGGGACATAAGTACATTGGACCCTATAAAATCAGTAAAATTATAAGTGCCGTTGCTTGTCGTCTTCAACTGCCCAGAACTATGAGAATCCACCCTGTCTTTCATGTATCCCTACTAAAGGCTGCGACACCCAATACGTTTCCTGGACGTTCCTCTCCTTGCCCTGACCCAGTGCTAGTCGATGGTCAGGAAGAATTTGTGGTGGAAAGGATTTTAGATTCCAGGTTGTATAGAAATCAGTTACAATATCTGATTAAATGGCAGGGCTACCCAGTGGAGGACAACTCATGGGAACCGGTCAATAACGTTAATGCTCCTCGCTTGCTCCGTCAGTTTCATCAGAGGTACCCACACAAGCCTGGTCTGAGGTCATCCGGAGGTTGTCCTTAAGGGGGGAGTAATGTAAGGTTCTATGTATATATTCCTGAAACTCAGTTTGTTCGTCAGCCATTTTACTTTCTGTCTTGCTGCAGCTATCTTGCCCTCAGTCAAAATGGAGTTTCCAGCTTGCATGTTCCCGCCCTGATTCTCTCCTTTGCTTCTTAAGCAGCCACAGCTGAGCAATCAGTGCTTCAGAATCTAGCCTGCAGTGAACCTGTGACTTGACTCCTGTAAGCCTTGGACCTTGTACTCCAGCTATTCCTACTGAGGAACTCTGAAGCACTTGTGGACTCTGAACCCTGCTCTTTGAAAGACCCACGTTTGCATGGACTTACGGTAACAGAGAAGAAGATCCTTAATCTGTATTGGATAGTGATTGCTGAGCTTGGATTACTCTGGCCTGCTGTGTCTCCTGTTTCTGTGTCTGCAAACTGTGTGACTATTTCTGCCAACTTGTATGAAGTAATACAGGACTTTTCTATATCAAACCTGTGACTCCTGTGTTTTCATCGCACCCAAGCACAAGACGCTATATGAACTGTACTACATACATTACAGGAAGAAGTGGAGGAAATATACACTCCCTGGTTGCCTCCCTCCACACGACCAGGGGGATGCAACTTCTTAGATGGCACAGGTATTTTGGCGCGAGCTGGGCAGACCCCAATGAAATTACCAGTCTGCCTACAAAAAAACATGCCCCCACACCACGCCGCACCACAGGCAACCCCGTTTGGGAACCAACTGCTCCCACCTACATAGGTTTGTCTGGCTGCTCAACTGTGTCCTCCTCCCTAGTAAGGACAACAGGGGTCAATTTTGGTGTATGCCTCTCCCTAAGGCGTCTATCCACCCGGATAGAAAGGGATATAGCGGCCCACAATGACCTGGGGGTGGCGTACTGCACCAGAGTATCCTGCAACCTTGGGGACAGACCCTGCATAAAATGACTCCAAATTGCAGGATCATTCCACTGAGTGTAAGTGGCCCATCTCCTGAACTCTGAGCAGTACTCCGCAACCGGCCGGTTCCCCTGCTTGATCTTATGGAGTCAGGATTCCGCCAGGGAGACGCCATCAGGATCTCCATACACCAGCGCCAGAGCCGCAAAAAAAAGTCCACTGACCGTATAGATGGTGAATCGGCCGGCAGGGAGAAGGCCCAGGATTGGGGATTACCCCTAAGAAGGGAGACAATAATCCCCACACGCTGTTCCTCACTCCCTGATGAACGAGGGCAGAGCCTGAAATACAATTTACAGGCCTCCTGAAAAAAATGAAATTCATCTCTCCCTCCAAAAAACCTGTCAGGTTGAGATATCTTAGGTTCTGGTTGAACCTGCATCTGAGCCGAGGCCCAGAACCCCACCAACTGCTGTAACTGCTGCACCACTCCACCCCGCAGCACCTTAAACTCATCTGTGAGGGTCTGAAGCAGCTGGGCAAAGACCTGCATTTGGGCCATGGCTCACAAGAAAGGGAAAGGAGAAAAAAAAACTGTATTGATTGGTAATAATGTCACAGGGCAGTTGAAGGAATACAGGAGACGAGGAACCTGGGCCCCTGAACTGCCCCTAAAGCTAAGGGAGGACCTGTCTTTCCTTAACTTGGGGAAATGCTTAAAGATAGCGAGGCCCAAGTCACAGACCTGTCCCTGTCTCCTGTTTAGACCTGAGCTAAACCCACCAACCCACTCCTCAGGAGGTGAGACAGGGAATAATGTGAATAACACAAAACAACCAAGGGAAAGACAGACACCTAGGGGTTAAATCAACTAAACAATAAACACCAACTTTCTCTGCTGTAATGCTCTGCACAGCAGAGTAATGAGGCACCAGATAAGGGAAGCAACTGAAGTACAACTGCTCTCAGAAGCTCCAGGCTCCAGCTTGGTTGGTTTCCAGAGGAAGCAATATTCCCAACACCAGCTGACAACTCAGGAGACCATATAAAGGAAATGGGAGTGGTCACCACCTCCCTCAGACAAGTCATGAAATTGGAAAAACAGCCGCACTCAAACAATCTTTCAATGCATTGCATTGAAAGATTGTTTGAGTGCGGCTGTTTTCCAATTTCATGATTATCTGGCTTAGTTCCAGGTTCAGCCTGCACCTATTCGTTACTACAGAGTGCACGCCTTTTCTACTATATTCCCTCAGACAAGTCATCAGGCATGCAATTCCACCAGCGGCCACCGGGGGCAAATACTGAGATTAACCCCCGCTGGCCAGACAGGAAAAAGGTTTCAACATGCAGAGAGAGATCTGCCACAGATCCAAATGTGGATCGTGAGAGTAACTTAGCGGATTGCAGACCCCTAAACTGACAACACAACTAGAATTAGCCGTGGGACGTACCTACGATGCCCTAGACGCCTCGACACAGCCAAAGAGTTAACTAAGCCTAAAGAGAGAAAGGGGAAAGCTAAACTGCCCCGGAGTAGAGCCCCAAAGGACTAGATAGCCCCCAAACATATATTGCCGGTGAGACAGATGAAGTACAAAACACAGGCAGTAAATAGAGTAAGCAAATGCTGGGGCCCGAACTGTCTGGATAGAACAGGACAGTAAAGGATAATGTCTGCAATCCCGCAAAAACCCTAAGAAAAATTCCAACACGTCTGATATGCAAAAATACTGAGGCCACACGACCTCTCCCCCACTAAATCAGAACTCTGGTGTGAACTGGATGCAAAACAACAGATAATGAAATAACAGGGGACTAGAAATACAGAACAGACTGAAATAAGCTGTGGCAAAGGAAAACAGAGTCCAGCAGGGGACCTGTCTGAACTCACACCAGAAGGCAGAGGACAGAGAAAAGCAAAAAGGGAAAAAAAATGCCACAGATTAAAACAGACAAATAACTTATCTGAAAGATGCAGGACAAAGCAAGGAGCAAGCAGACTTCCAGAAGGCTCAGGAAGAAACCAAATCACCGGCAACCACTAAGAGAAGGATGCTCACTTAAATCTCTCCAGTCTGTAACACCTGACCTCCAATCTGTCATGGTCTGCTGAGTTTCTGGGATTAGGTGGTTTTAGGGTTAACCGGGATGGCCTCACTCTGGGATTCTGGGAGGCTTTTTATAGCCTCACTGTGGGGCCATCCTCTGTCGCTTATACTCTGACCCTTGGCCGAGTGTGTGTGACCCTGTTGTGCTTGTGCCAGTGCTTTGTGCCTGTGCTACGTTCTGTCTGTCTGGTTCTGATTTGGCTGTGTCCCTGTTTCGAGTTTTGCCTGTCCCTTTTGTACTCTGCTGCCCTCTACGTGTATGACCCTTGGCTACGTTCTGACTCCGCTCTGCCTGCTCCTCTTGTACTTCGTCGCCCTCTATGTGTATGACCCCTTGGCTACGTCCTGATTATCTGTTCTGTATATGCCCCTTGGTAACTGTGTCCCGTAGTTACCCTTCTAGGAGTTTTCCTTCACCTCATAGCTCTCTGGAGCTTAGGCCATGCCCACTAGCAGTCACGTGCCTGCAGGTCCTTTGGTCTGAAGCATTCTCTATCTGCTACTGCTGCCTCTGAGAGACGTGTGGCCGGCTCCGCCCACTAGCAGTCACATGCTGAAGGTCCTGTTTCTCAGAAGCACACGTCTTCCCTGCTGCGGCTCTGCAATACAGGTATCTTTGGGCATAGTTTGTTCACTCAGGACACACGCACTGGCTCAGTGAGCAAGTGCAGTGCGGTGTCCCTGACACAATCATCTGTTAGAACCCTCTTGTTAGATTTTGTTTCAGTTTGCTGGTCACATGACCTTTTTTCCCTATTTAGTCTGGCTCCGCCCTTCTGGCTTTGCTGGACTTCATTGTATTATCTACTCTTAAGCTAGCCGGGTGCTTAGGTGCCTTACTCTGTCTGTTTTGCTTAATCTTAGGATCTCGTAGTAATTTGTTTTCTGTTTAATTTTCCCTGCTACAATTTCTGTTAGGAGGTGTCCACCTTTTCTCCCAGACCCTAGATCTTGCAGGGATTCCTCCCTCGCAACTATAGGTCTTCGTTCAGACTAGCTGAGGACTTTAGCGGGTCTGGTCGCAGGATCAGGTTCCCCGTTACATTGTAGGGATCAAGCTCAGTTTTATTGTAGGGACAGAGTTCCCATCTTTCCTTAGTGCTTGTAGCAGTTCATAACAGTAAGTCCAGCCAAGAAATAAAAAAAAAAAAATCTCTAAGGAAAGATTTTCTGTTTTCATCATGGTGTCGGTTCGGGATTTGGCTGAACGCCTGCAGGGTCTCTCTCTGGAGGTGGCTGAAATCCAGCAACACGTGAGTAGTTGTTCTGGAGCACATTTCGTGGAGCCAAAGGTACGTTTGCCTGATTTATTTTTTGGTGAACAACAAGATTTTTTTTCTTTTAAAAATGCTTGCTTGTTGTATTTTCGTTTGAGACCCAGATCCTCTGGTGATGAATCACAGCGCATAGGGTTCATAATGTCACTTTTGCGCAAAGAACCTCAGGACTGGGCCTTTTCTCTGCAGCCTAGTGATCCATGCTTTAGATCAGTGGATAGTTTTTTTTCTGCTTTGGGGTTGTTGTATGACGATCCGGATCATGTTTCATCAGCTGAGACAGAGTTGAGACGTTTGAGACAGGGATCGGGTAATGTGGAAAAATATTGTACTCACTTCCGTAGGTGGTCCACTCAGGTGGGCTGGAACGATTCAGCTTTGAAAAGTTTATTTCTTGCAGGGTTAAGTGAAAGGGTTAAAGATTTGCTGATTGCTTATCCTATACCTGGTAACTTGCAAGAGGCTATGCAATTGGCCATACGGGTGGATAGGAGACTGCGTGCAAGGGTTAATGAGAGTAAGTCTGCTTTGTCAGCTCCAGGTTTGGAGAAGGAATGTACTGACATTGCAGAGCCGATGGAAATTGGAGCAATGGCACCTTACTCTCGGGAAAAAGAACGCAGATTTGCTCAAGGTTTGTGTTTCTACTGTGGTAAATCTGAGCATTTCATTAAGAACTGTGCGCTTCGAATGAATAAAGAGAAAAAAAAAAATGAGGTCAGTGTCGCCCGCATTGCTTGTTTAACCCCTTCCCGACCCATGACGCCGACGTCGGCGTCATGAAAACCTGTGCCATCCCGACCCATGACGCCGACGTAGGCGTCATGCTATAAATCATGTTACTGCGGGTCGGGGGTCCGGGGTCACTGAAAGGTCACCCGACCCGCAGTAACAGGACCCTTACTGCATCACCACAGGGGGGTTGGCTTAACCCCCACGTGGCCACGATCGCTCTGATTGGCTGTTAAAAGTGAAACTGCCAATCAGAGCGATTTGTAATATTTCACCAATGAAACTGGTGAAATATTACAATCTAGCCATGGCCGATGCTGCAATAGCATCTGCCATGGCTGGAGATCGCGATCAGACCCCCCCCACACCATGTCACGGCGGTGATCGGCCGCCGCCATCGAAAGATGGCAGCGATCGGTGACCGCCGTCGCTGTCTGCTCCCCTGCTCCTGCGATCACCCCCCCTCACCTTCCGATCCCCCCCTCACCTTCCGACGACCCCTACTCACCTCTCCCGGTCCACCGATGTCCCTGGATCCGTCCCGGCGGCTGCCCGGGATTCTTCATGGGCGCCGCCATCTTGGAAAATGGCGGGCGCATGCGCAGTGCGCCCGCCGGCCGGCGCATGCGCAGTGCGCCCTCCATTGTAAAAAAATTTATTTTGATCACTGTGATAAACTGTCACAGTGATCAAAATAAAAAAAAAGTAAATGAACCCCCCCCCCGTCATAGGTAGGGACAAATAATAAAAAAAGAATTTTTTTTTTTTTCCTAGCGGATTTTGCTACGGATCCGCAGCTGATTTGCTGGGATCCGCGGCGGATTTCGCGGCTGATCCGCGCGATGCGCGATCCGATTTCGCGATCGCGGATTTGCTATCCGCGGCGGATTTCGCTGCTGATCCGCGGCGGATTTCGCGGATCCGCGCGGATTCGCTGATCCGCGCGATTCGCTGCTGATCCGCGGCGATTTCGCTGCTGATCCGCGGCGGATTTCGCTGCTGATCCGCGCGATTTCGCTGCGATCCGCGGCGATTTCTGCTGTCGCGGATCCGCGGCTGATTTCGCTGCTGATCCGCGGCGGATTTCGCTGCGATCCGCGGCTGATTTCGCTGCTGATCCGCGATGCGGATTCGCTGCGGATTCCGCGGCGATTTCGCTGCTGATCCGCGGCGGATTTCGCTGCTGATCCGCGGCGGATTTCGCTGCTGATCCGCGGCGGATTTCGCTGCTGATCCGCGGCGGATTTCGCTGCTGATCCGCGGCGGATTTCGCTGCTGATCCGCGCGATTTCGCTGGATCCCGGCGATTCGCTGTCGCGCGATCCGCTGCGATCCGCGGCTGATTTCGCTGCTGATCCGCGGCGGATTCGCTGCTGATCCGCGACTGATTTGCTGCTGATTCGCGCGGATCCGCGGCGGATTTCGCTGCTGATCCGCGGCGGATTTCGCTGCTGATCCGCGGTGGATTTCGCTGCTGATCCGCGGCGGATTTCGCTGCGGATCCGCGCTGATTTCGCTGCGGATCCGCAGCGATTTCGCTGCGGATCCGCGCTGATTTCGCTGCGGATCCGCGACTGATTTCGCTGCGGATCCGCGGCGGATTTCGCTGCGGATCCGCGGCGGATTTCGCTGCTGATCCGCGGCGGATTTTGCTGCTGATCCGTGACTGATTTTGCTGCTGATTCGCTGCGGATCCGCGGCGGATTTCGCTGCTGATTCGCGGCGGATTTCGCTGCTGATCCGCGGCTGATTTCGCTGCTGATTTCGCTGCTGATCCGCGGCTGATTTCGCTGCGGATCCGCGCTGATTTCGCTGCGGATCCGCGACTGATTTCGCTGCGGGATCCGCGGCGGATTTCGCTGCGATCCGCGGCGGATTTCGCTGCTGATCCCGCGGATTTTGCTGCTGATCCGCGACTGATTTTGCTGCTGATTCGCTGCGGATCCGCGGCGGATTTCGCTGCTGATTCCGCGGCGGATTTCGCTGCTGATCCGCGGCTGATTCGCTGCTGATCCGCGGCTGATTTCGCTGCTGATCCGCGGCTGATTTTGCTGCTGATCCGCGGCTGATTTCGCTGCGATCCACTGCGGATTTCGCTGCTGATCCGCGGCGGATTTCGCTGCTGATCCGCGGCGATTTCGCGCTGAATCCACGCTGATTTCGCTGCTGATCCGACGGCGGATTTTGCTGCTGATCCGCGGCGGATTTTGCTGCTGATCCGCGGCGGATTTTGTTGCTGATCCGCGACTGATTTTGCTGCGGATCCGCGGCTGATTATCTGCTGATTCATCTGCGCTAGCGGGTATAGCATAACGCGATCGCGTTATGCTATACCGTTACCAGCCGGTCAACGCTACGTGTTGAACGGGCTGGTAAAACGCAATATGAACCCAGCCTTAGGGTTAGAACTAGGGTTAGGGTTAGCATTAGGGTTAAGGTTAGAATTACGGTTAGGGTTGGAATTTGAGTTAGGGTTGGAATTAGGGTTAGGGTTGAATTAGGGTTAGGCTTGTAGTTAGGTTTATGGTTAGAGTTGGGATTAGGGTTAGGGGTGTGTTGGGGTTAGGGTTATGATTAGGGTTTGTATTAGGGTTAGGTGTGTGTAGGGGTTGGTGGGGTTAGGGTGTGTTGGGGTTAGTGTTGGAGTTAGAATTGAGGGGTTTCCACTATTTAGGCACATCAGGGGGTCTCCATACGCGACATGGCGCCACCATTGATTCCTGCAAATTTTGCGTTCAAAAAGTCAAACAGTGCTCCCTTTATTCCAAGCCCCGACGTATGCCCAAACAGTGGTTTATCCCCACATATGAGGTATCAGCGTACTCGGGAAAAATTGCACAACAACTTTGGGGGTTCTAATTTCTCCTGTTAACATTGGGAAAAAAAATTGGGACTAAAAATTATTTTTGTGGAAAAAAAATGATTTTATATTTTCACGGCTCTGCGTTATAAACTTCTGTGAAGGACTTGGAGATTCAAAGTGCTTATCACACATCTATAGGAGTTCCTTGGGGATCTAGTTTCCAAAATGGGGTCACTTGTGGGGAGTTTCTACTGTTTAGGCACATCAGGGACTCTGCAAACGTAACATGAGCCCGAAGACCATTCCATCAAGTGGGCATTTCAAAACGTCACTACTTCCCATCCGAGCCCCGACGTGTGCCCATACAGTAGTTTTTCTCCCACATATGGGATATCAGCATACTCAGGACAAATTGGACAACAACTTTTGGGGTCTAATTTCTCATGTTACCCTTGGGAAAATAAAAAAATTGGGGACTAAAAGATCCTGATTGTGGAAAAAATATGATTTTTTTATTTTCATGCCCGGGCGTTATAAACTTCTGTGTAGCCCTTGGGGTTCAAAGTGCTCACCACACATCTAGATAAGTTCTTTGCGGGGTCTAGTTTCCTAAATGGGGTCACTTGTGGGGAGTTTCTACTGTTTAGGCACATCAGGGCTCTGCAAACGTAACAAGAGGCCCCAGACCATTCCATCAAGTCGGCATTTCAAAGCGTCACCACATCCCTTCCGAGCCCTGACGTGTGCCCAAACAGTGGTTTCCCCCCCACATATGGGGTACTAGCGTACTCAGGACAAACTGGACAACAACTTTTGGGTCCAATTTCTCCTGTAACCATTGTGAAAATAAAAAATAGTGGGCTAAAAAATCATTTTTTGAGAAAAAAAATTATTTTTTATTTTCACGGCTCTGCGTTATAAACTTCTGTGAAGCACCTGGGGGTTCAAAGTTCTCACTATGCATCTAGATAAGTTCTTAGGGCGTCTAGTTTCCAAAATGGGGTCACTTGTGGGGGAGCTCCAATGTTTAGGCACACAGGGACTCTCCAAATGCGACATGGCAATCGCTAAATATTCCAGCATATTTTCCATTCAAAAAGTCAAATGGCGCTCCT
Source organism: Oophaga sylvatica (assembly GCA_033576555.1). Classification (NCBI taxonomy): domain Eukaryota; kingdom Metazoa; phylum Chordata; class Amphibia; order Anura; family Dendrobatidae; genus Oophaga; species Oophaga sylvatica. The sequence goes on from JARQOD010000001.1 coordinate 540,656,611, forward strand.
TCCCTTCTGAGCCCTGCCGTGCGCCCAAACAGTGGTTTATGACCACATATGAGGTATCTATGTACTCAGGAGAAATTGCCCAACAAATTTTAGGATCCAATTTATACTGTTGCCCATGTGAAAATGAAAAAAACTGAGGCTAAAAGAAAATTTTTGTGAAAAAAAAGTACTTTCTTTTTTTTACGGATCAATTTGTGAAGCACCTGGAGGTTCAAAGTGCTCACTATGCATCTAGATAAGTTCCTTAGGGGGTCTAGTTTCCAAAATGGGGTCACTTGTGGGGGAGCTCCAATGTTTAGGCACACAGGGACTCTCCAAATGCGACATGGCAACCGCTAAATATTCCAGCATATTTTCCATTCAAAAAGTCAAATGGCGCTCCTTCCCTTCTGAGCCCTGCCGTGCGCCCAAACAGTGGTTTATGACCACATATGAGGTATCTGTGTACTCAGGAGAAATTGCCCAACAAATTTTAGGATCCAATTTATACTGTTGCCCATGTGAAAATGAAAAAAACTGAGGCTAAAAGAAAATTTTTGTGAAAAAAAAGTACTTTCTTTTTTTTACGGATCAATTTGTGAAGCACCTGGGGGTTCAAAGTGCTCACTATGCATCTAGATAAGTTCCTTAGGGGGTCTAGTTTCCAAAATGGGGTCACTTGTGGGGGAGCTCCAATGTTTAGGCACACAGGGACTCTCCAAATGCGACATGGCAACCGCTAAATATTCCAGCATATTTTCCATTCAAAAAGTCAAATGGCGCTCCTTCCCTTCTGAGCCCTGCCGTGCGCCCAAACAGTGGTTTATGACCACATATGAGGTATCTGTGTACTCAGGAGAAATTGCCCAACAAATTTTAGGATCCAATTTATACTGTTACCTATGTGAAAATGAAAAAAACTGAGGCTAAAAGAAAATTTTTGTGAAAAAAAGTACTTTCTTTTTTTTACGGATCAATTTGTGAAGCAACTGGGGTTCAAAGTGCTCACTATGCATCTAGATAAGTTCCTTAGGGGTCTAGTTTCCAAAATGGGGTCACTTGTGGGGAGCTCCAATGTTTAGGTACACAGGGACTCTCCAAATGCGACATGGCAACCGCTAAATATTCCAGCATATTTTCTATTCAAAAAGTCAAATGGCGCTCCTTCCCTTCTGAGCCCTGCCGTGCGCCCAAACAGTGGTTTATGACCACATATGAGGTATCTGTGTACTCAGGAGAAATTGCCCAACAAATTTTAGGATCCAATTTATACTGTTGCCCATGTGAAAATGAAAAAAACTGAGGCTAAAAGAAAATTTTTGTGAAAAAAAAGTACTTTCTTTTTTTTACAGATCAATTTGTGAAGCACCTTGGGGTTCAAAGTGATCACTATGCATCTAGATAAGTTCCTTAGGAGATCTAGTTTCCAAAATGGGGTCACTTGTGGGGAGCTCCAATGTTTAGGCACACAGGGACTCTCCAAATGTGACATGGCAACCGCTAAATATTCCAGCATATTTTCTATTCAAAAAGTCAAATGGCGCTCCTTCCCTTCTGAGCCCTGTTGTGCGCCCATACAGTGGTTTATGACCACATATGAGGTATCTGTGTACTCAGGAGAAATTGCCCAACAAATTTTAGGATCCATTTTATCCTGATGCCCATGTAAAAATGAAAAAATTGATGCTAAAAGAAAATTTTTGTTGGAAAAATTAAAATGTCCATTTTTTCCTTCCACGTTGCTTTAGTTCCTGTGAAGCACCTGAAGGGTTAATAATCTTCTTGAATGTAGTTTTGAGTAGCTTGAGGGGTGCAGTTTTTATAAAGGTGTCACTTTTTGGTATTTTCTGCCATATAGACCCCTCAAAGTGACTTCAAATGTGAGGTGGTCCCTAAAAAAAATGGTTTTGTAAATTTTGATGTAAAAAGGAGAAATCGCTGGTCAACTTTTAACCCTTATAACTTCCTAACAAAAAAAAATGTTGTTCCCAAAATTGTGCTGATGTAAAGTAGACATGTGGGAAATGTTATTTATTAACTATTTTGTGCCACATAACTCTCTGGTTTAACAGAATAAAAATTAAAAATTTGAAAATTACAACATTTTCAGAATTTTCGCCAAATTTCCATTTTTTTCACAAATAAACGCAAAAATTATCGACCTTAATTTACCACTAACATGAAGCCCAATATGTCACGAAAAAACAATCTCAGAATCGCTAGGATCCGTTGAAGCGTTCCTGAGTTATTACCTCATAAAGGGACACTGGTCAGAATTGCAAAAAATGGCAAGGTCTTTAAGGTCAAAATAGGCTTGGTCATGAAGGGGTTAAACAATAAAGGTGTCTTTCTTTCTGCTACCACTGGTGTTGAGGAGGAATTAATGGAGTTTCGGGTATTTGTGGATTGTGGTTCAACTCTCAATGTGATTGATGGGAAATTTTTGGAAAAACTAAAATTAAAACCCAAACTTCTATCTTCTCCTATTAATGTGGTGTCTGTGGATGGCTCTCCCTTGAAAAATGTTACTCACCATATCTGTGAATTTCCTCTTACTATTAATGGTGTTCATCAAGAGAATTTGGATTTGGTAGTTTTGAATAATTTGCCCTCACCGGTGATTTTGGGGTTACCCTGGTTAAAATTGCACAATCCGGTACTGGATTGGTCTACCAATGAAATTAAGTCCTGGAGTCCTAAGTGTTATGACAA
>JARQOD010000001.1:540659401-540689521 GCA_033576555.1 Oophaga sylvatica
GACTACATGGTGTTCCTACTGACATTGTTTCTGATAGGGGACCTCAGTTTGTGGCTCGTTTTTGGCGCACCTTTTGTGACAGGTTGGGAGTTCATTTGTCGTTTTCATCCGGATATCATCCTGAGTCTAATGGCCAGACAGAAAGGAAAAACCAGGATGTTGAGCAGTTCTTGCGTTGTTTTGTGACTGATAATCAAGAGGGGTGGTCTGAGTTTCTGCACTTGCTGAGTTTGCTCTTAACAATCATACATCCGCTTCTGCTGGTTGTTCGCCTTTTTTTTGTTGTACTGGGAGACATCCGTCTTTTGGGTCATTTTCCAAGTTGGGATCGGCTGTACCTGAAGAGGAGAATTTTTCTGGTGTGTTGCAGAGAGTTTGGACTGATGTGCGTGGTAATCTTCAGGAGGCTAACAAAAGATCCAAAGTGTATTTTGATAGAAAACGACAAGAGGTTTTGTTTGCTATTGGTGACATGGTCTGGTTGTCCTCTAAGAATCTGTGCTTGAGGATTCCGTCTAAGAAATTGGGTCCCAAGTTTGTAGGGCCCTTTAAGGTGCTTCAGGTTATTAACCAATCTGCTGTTAAGTTGGAGCTTCCACTGAATTATCCGGTGTTTCATGTTTCTCTCTTGAAAAAAGCTGAGGTCTCAGATGGAGACGTCTCGGCCACTGTTCCCCTGGTGGTGGAGGACGGGCAATATGAGATTTCCCGCATCCTAAATTCTAGACGGTATAGAGGGGGTTTGCAGTACCTCGTCGCTTGGAAGGGTTATGGACCCGAGGAAAAATCATGGGTGAGGGCGGATGATGTTTCTGCGTCTAGACTTGTCAGAGCGTTTCACAAGAGGTTTCCGGATAAGCCTAAGTCCTAGGGGATCCGGAGGATCCTCTTAGAAGGGAGGGTACTGTTAGAACCCTCTTGTTAGATTTTGTTTCAGTTTGCTGGTCACATGACCTTTTTTCCCTATTTAGTCTGGCTCCGCCCTTCTGGCTTTGCTGGACTTCATTGTATTATCTACTCTTAAGCTAGCCGGGTGCTTAGGTGCCTTACTCTGTCTGTTTTGCTTAATCTTAGGATCTCGTAGTAATTTGTTTTCTGTTTAATTTTCCTGCTACAATTTCTGTTAGGAGGTGTCCACCTTTTCTCCCAGACCCTAGATCTTGTAGGGATTCCTCCCTCTCAACTATAGGTCTTCGTTCAGACTAGCTGAGGACTTTAGCGGGTCTGGTCGCAGGATCAGTTTCCCTGTTACATCGTAGGGATCAAGCTCAGTTTTATTGTAGGGACAGAGTTCCCATCTTTCCTTAGTGCTTGTAGCAGTTCATAACATCATCCTCTTCAGGTGATTGACTTCTGTCAGCCAGACCAGTTCCATTACCAGCAGCAACCACCAGAGGCAGCCCAAACTCAGAAGCCAGATCAAAAGTGTTCACAACAGTACCCCCCTTTAGGAGGGGTCACCGAACCCTCACCTGAGCCACCAGGCCTATCAGGATGGGCCCGGTGAAAGGCGCGAACCAATCTCTCGGCATGAATGTTAGAAGCAGACACCCAAGAATTATCCTCCTGACCATAACCTTTCCACTTGACCAAGTACTGGAGTCTCCGTCTAGCCAGACGAGAATCCAATACCTTTTCTACTTCATACTCCAGATTGCCCTCAACGAATACAGGATCAGGTGGAGCAGCCATAGGAGCCACTGGCTCAACAAACCTTTTCAACAAAGATTTATGAAAAATGTTGTGAATCTTAAACTTCCAGGAAGAGCCAAAAGGGATTCAGGATTTCCAAAATCTTACAAGGTCCAATGAACCATGGCTTAAATTTTGGAGACGCAACCTTCATAGGAATATTTTTTGAGGACAACCAAACCATGTCACCTACTTTAAACCAGGGACCATCAGTCCTATGCCAGTTGGCAAACCATTGGGCCTGCTCCTGAGAGTGAGACAACTTATCCACTACTTGATTCCAAATCTGTTGCATTCTCTCTACCATAGAATCAACACCTGGACAGTGTTAGGCATCTGCTGGATTTGAAACTGGATCTGAGGCATCAGTGGTTTCCCATCCAGGCCTCAGCCGGGGCAGATGCTGTTTGGCTTCGCCGTCAATCCCAACGCATAGCCAGTACAAGAGAGTACAAACTGTCTCCAGGGTCTTTGTTAATAGTAGCCTTAAGCATAGGTTACAGAAGGAGACAGGGCTGTTATAGCCTAAGTCCAGAAATGCCTGCACTGAGCATGTCCGTGACATAGCAAGCCATTATTGGTGGTTAATGTCAGCTGATCCTCTGACCTGGCACTGCCTGATTGGTCACGGATGACGTTACCGATGATGCGATTGACGAGATGGCTGGGGGCGGAGCTTAGCCCTTAAATAGCTTGTCTGTCCGCGGCGCGGTGCGGTCAGATCATACTAAAATAGGCAGTGCTCATGTGTGGACGTACCAGAATCTGGGCTCCACGTGCTCTCTAGCTTTGCTCTCCGGTACCTGCCGATGCCAGAGTTCGCTCGGCTAATTAGCACAGGTCCTTCAGGCAGGTTTAGCTTATGCCAGGCAGGTAGCCAATGTGGCGCAGTCTTGCTACGAATACAGGGTAGCTATACACCCTGAGCAGACTGCGGGGTGCGTAACCTGTAGCCAATGTGGCGCAGTCTTGCTACAAATATACGGTAGCTATACGCCCTGAGCTGACTGCGGGGCGCGTAACCTGTAGCCAATGTGGCGCAGTCTTGCTATGAATATAGGGTAGCTATACACCCTGAGCAGACTGCGGGGCACGTAACCTGGGCATCGCCTGCCAAGCTGAACAGAGAGTTGCTCAGTCCGGTCTCATGCCGGCTGGTAGCACGTACGCCTGGCGTTAGTCGCACGCAGATCCTAGCTGCTGGCACGTAGCTTCTGTGCAATCAACAGGGCTATGTCTATACCAGCTTGCAGCACATAGTGCAAACCTAATATCTGGCAAGTGGCTTCTGTGCCATTAACAGGGCTACATCTATGACAGTTGATAGCATATCTCCCGTGACATTAACGGAGATAGTGCCAATTCTACATCTCCCCTAGTGTGAAGTAACACAGGCGAGATCTAATATTACATTTCTGTTGTCAGTTGTTACCCTAATACCCAAAGGGTGTTCGGCAGCAGTGACATAAACTGCATCTCGGACCCCGTGTTCGGTTGCAATCCATTATATAATAAAGTTGTTGCAGCCCAGCTCATAACAGTATCTGACCGCCAGGGTCTAGCCGACCATGGCTGACAACCAGCAGCTGCAGCACGCCCATACATGGGTTAGCCCCCCCTTAGTGAGAATTTGGGTAAAAAATGATTACATTCATTAGATCTTTGTTAGATCCGGTTTGATCAACCAAAACTAACGTTAGATCACCCCTACAAAATGAGATATTTATGATCTTTTCCAGGGGGGGCTAACCCGTAGCTAGCCCCCCCAACTTTGAAATTTGCCGTTTTTTGGATGGATACTGATAGATATTCGTTAGATCCTGTTTGATCAGCAAAAATTAACATTAGATCTCCTTTCGTTCACGAGATATTGGGGGTGTCAGGAGGGGGGTTAGGTGCAGGTTAGCCCCCCCTAATTTGAAATTTGCCGTTTTTTGGATGGATTCTGATAGATATTCGTTAGATCCGGTTTGATCAGCAAAAATTAACGTTAGATCTCCTTTCGTTCACGAGATATTGGGGTGTCAGGTGGGGGTTAGGTACAGGTTAGCCCCCCTAATTTGAAATTTGCCGTTTTTTGGATGGATTCTGATAGATATTTGTTAGATCCGGTTTGATCAGCAAAAATTAACGTTAGATCTCCTTTCGTTCACGAGATATTGAGGGTGTCAGGTGGGGGGTTAGGTACAGGTTAGCCCCCCTAATTTGAAATTTGCAGTTTTTTGGATGGATTCTGATAGATATTTGTTAGATCCGGTTTGATCAGCAAAAATTAACGTTAGATCTCCTTTCGTTCCAGAGATATTGGGGGTGTCAGGTGGGGACTTAGGTACGGGTTAGCACCCCCTAATTTGAAATTTGCAGTTTTTTGGATGGATTCTGATAGATATTCGTTAGATCCGGTTTGATCAGCAAAAATTAACGTTAGATCTCCTTTTGTTCCAGAGATATTGGGGGTGTCAGATGGGGGGTTAAGTACGGGTTAGCCCCCCTAATTTGAAATTTGCAGTTTTTTGGATGGATTCTGATAGATATTAGTTAGATCCGGTTTGATCAGCAAAAATTAACGTTAGATCTCCTTTCGTTCCCGAGATATTGGTGGTGTCAGGTGGGGGCTTAGGTACGGGTAAGCCCCCTCTAATTTGAAATTTGCCGTTTTTTGGATGGATTCTGATAGATATTTGTTAGATCCGGTTTGATCAGCAAAAATTAACGTTAGATCGCCTTTCTTTCCCCGAGATATTGGGGGTGTCATGTGGGGGGTTAGGTACAGGTTAGCCCCCCCTAATTTGAAATTTGATGTTTTTTGGATGGATTCTGATAAGTTATTCGTTAGATCCGTTTCAGCATCGGTCCTGAGGTGTAGATGAAGAAGAGATGGGGTCCATTTGGGGGAGACCAACAGAGAGAGAGTGAAGTGAGGAGATGGTGAGTGAGTGAGACAATCTGAAAGTTCGGTCAGTGAGTCATTCTCGTCCCCCATGATGCCTACAGGCCCGCCTCTTCGCAATCATCGCAGCACACTGCCCCCCTTCCTCGCCGCGACACTTTGCCAATGAAGTCCGGATGCTGCCCACAACTGGCCCCCGCCGAAGTTGCCACTGCTCAAATGGATCTAACGAATACAGTATCTATCAGATTCCATATAAAAACAGGCAAATTTCAAAGTACAGGGGGCTTGTTTTTTGCGTGGCAAGTTGTATTTTTCCTTGGCACCAATTTGGAGTGCATATAATGTTTTGTATAACTTTTATTGTTTAGGAGAGGGAAAATTAAAAAAAAAAATTAATTACGCTAATGTTTTTTGAGTTTTATTTTTAGTTAATTTCCTGTGCGGTAAAAATAATAGAATAACTTTATTCTCCGTGTCAGGTTGGACACACCGATACCAAATTTATGTAATTTTATTTTTTTTACTACTTTTAAAAAGTAAAACGTTTTTTTTAAAATAATGATAGAGGATTTGGTCTCGCCGCCTGCGCAGCCCCGTAGAGCTTTTATTTGGCTGACTACGGAGCTGTGGGATGCCTCCTTTTTTGCAGGAAGAGTTGTAGTTTTTATTCGGACCATTTTGGGGTATGTCCGATTTTTTGATCGCGTTTTATGCCTTTTTTTGTGACTCAAACAGTGAAAAAAATAGAAATTATGGTTTTTTTTTATTTTTTATGGCGTTTACCGTGTGGAATAAATATTAAAATATTAAATTTTTGGGGGTTGGGATCCCAGCTGACGGTAGGACAGCTGGGATCCCGCGATTGCCGACCAGGCTAGCTGGGGCTGCCATTCCCTGCCCGACGTGAAAACTCTATGGCGGAGGAATAAGGCCCGGCTAGCCCTGTCGGCAAAAGTCAATGGACGGTCGTCAAGGGGTTAAAAAAGCCTGTACATAGACTAAACAAAAACTCCTCATGTGGTCTCATTTTTAATCAATTTAATTATCAAAAAAAAAAATCTTACTTATTAGTACAGTGAAAAACACAAGTAAAAGTAATACCTTACAGAAATAGATATTTAACAGTGAAAACCTGAAAGTTTAGGACTGCAAATCCCTGTAATATCAATAGAACATGTACATTTTAACATCTAGACGGAGTTCCTGAGTTATCGGTGTTTGACTTATACAAAAACACAGAAAATTACTAATGTGACTAGATATAAATTTATTCAAATGTTTAATCTCATAGAATACCAATAATAATTAACAGTAAATGTTCACGAAAGATGTAGGCTGTATCTAAAGAATAGAAGGACTGAAAATTCCCATGAGTGCAAAGTAACTGAAACAAAAGAAAGAAGAACACTAACACCCCAACTCCGGGGTTACTGTTCTTCTTCTTTCTTTTGTTTCAGTTACTTTGCACTCATGGGAATTTTCAGTCCTTCTATTCTTTAGATACAGCCTACATCTTTCGTGAACATTTATTGTTAATTATTATTGGTATTCTATGAGATTAAACATTTGAATACATTTATATCTAGTCACATTAGTAATTTTCTGTGTTTTTTGTATAAGTCAAACACCGATAACTCAGGAACTCCGTCTAGATGTTAAAATGTACATGTTCTATTTATATTACAGGGATTTGCAGTCCTAAACTTTCAGGTTTTCACTGTTAAATATCCATTTCTGTAAGGTATTACTTTTACTTGTGTTTTTCACTGTACTAATAAGTAAGATTTTTTTTTTGATAATTAAATTGATTAAAAATGAGACCACATGAGGAGCTTTTGTTTAGTCTATGTACAGGCTTTTTTAACCCCTTGACGACCGTCCATTGACTTTTGCCGACGGGGCTAGCCGGGCCTTATTCCTCCGCCATAGAGTTTTCACGTCGGGCAGGGAATGGCAGCCCCAGCTAGCCCGTCGGCAATCGCGGGATCCCAGCTGTCCTACCGTCAGCTGGGATCCCAACCCCCAAAAATTAAATATTGTAATATTTATTCCACGCGGTAAACGCCATAAAAAATAAAAAAGCCATAATTTCTATTTTTTTCACTGTTTGAGTCACAAAAAAAGGCATAAAACGCGATAAAAAAATCGGATATACCCCAAAATGGTCCGAATAAAAACTACAACTCTTCCCGCAAAAAAGGAGTAAAAAAAGTAGTAAAAAAAAAAAAAATTACATAAATTTGGTATCGGTGTGTCCGACCTGACACGGAGAATAAAGTTATTCTATTATTTTTACCGCACGGGAAATTAACTAAAATAAAACTCAAAAAACATTAGCGTAATTAATTTTTTTTTTAATTTTCCCTCTCCTAAACAATAAAAGTTATACAAAACATTATATGCACTCCAAAGTGGTGCCAAGGAAAAATACAACTTGCTACTCAAAAAACAAGCCCCCTGTACTTTGAAATTTGCCTGTTTTTATATGGATTCTGATAGATATTTGTTAGATCCGTTTGAGCAGTGGCAACTTCGGCGGGGGCCAGTTGTGGGCAGCATCCGGACTTCATTGGCGAAGTGTCGCGGCGAGGAAGGGGGCAGTGTGCTGCGATGATTGCGAAGAGGCGGGCCTGTAGGCATCATGGGGGATGAGAATGACTCACTGACCGAACTTTCAGATTGACCCACTCACTCACCACCTCCTCACTTCACTCTTTCTCTGTTGGTCTCCCCAAATGGACCCCTCCTCTTCTCCATCTACACCTCAGGACCGCTGCTAAAACGGATCTAATGAATAACTTATCAGAATCCATCCAAAAAATGGCAAATTTCAAATTAGGGGGGGCTGACCCGTACCTAACCCCCCACCTGACACCCCCAATATCTCTGGAACAAAAGGAGATCTAACGTTAATTTTTGCTGATCAAACCAGATCTAACAAATATCTATCAGAATCCATCCAAAAAACGGCAAATTTCAAATTAGGGGGGGCTAACCTGTACCTAACCCCCCACCTGACACCCCCAATATCTCGTGAACGAAAGGAGATCTAACGTTAATTTTTGCTGATCAAACCGGATCTAACGAATATCTATCAGAATCCATCCAAAAAACGGCAAATTTCAAATTGGGGGGGCTAACCTGCACCTAACCCCCCACCTGACACCCCAATATCTCAGGAACGAAAGGAGATCTAACGTTAATTTTTGCTGATCAAACGAATATCTATCAGAATCCATCCAAAAAACGACAAATTTCAAATTAGGGGGGCTAACCCCCCACCTGACACCCCAATATCTCGGGAACGAAAGGAGATCTAACGTTAATTTTTGCTGATCAAACCGGATCTAACGAATATCTATCAGAATCCATCCAAAAAACGGCAAATTTCAAAGTTGGGGGGCTAGCTACGGGTTAGCCCCCCTGGAAAAGATCGTAAATATCTCATTTTGTAGGGGTGATCTAACGTTAGTTTTGGTTGATCAAACCGGATCTAACAAAGATCTAACGAATGTAATCATTTTTTACCAAAATTCTCACTGAGGGGGGGCTAACCCGGCGGTGGTCTGCAGCACTACGTTCAGCAACTAGAGGCCAGACTTAGGTTTCTGGAGCAGGCCGCTCTGGTTGCTGATCTCACTGCAGTAGCTACTCAGGCAGCCTCACAAGCAGCAAGTCTCGTAAATACTGCTGAGTAAGCTGCTAAAATTTATTTTCCCCGTTTTGCTCTCCAGAAAATTTTCTGGTGACAGCAGATCCTGCAGAGGATTTATCAATCAATGCTCCATTCAGCTGGAAATGATGGAGGCACGGTTCCCCTCCGAAAGGGCTAAAGTGGGTTTTGTCGTATCTCTACTTACCCACAAAGCCTTGGAGTGGGCTACTCCTCTGTGGGAACGGAATTATCCGGTAGTGGCGAATGCGGGTCTCTTTCTTAGAACCCTAAAAAGTGTGTTCCTCGGTCCTCAGGTTACACATGATACGGCTCTTATGCTTCTTACATTAGTACAGGATTCGACCACGGTCAGTCACTATGCCGTCCAGTTCAGAACATTAGCGGCAGAACTGGATTGGTCTGAACCTTCGCTAATACCGCTGTTCTGGAAGGGTCTAGCTGGGCATATAAAAGATACTCTAGCCACCAGGGAGATTCCAACCTCTCTGGAAGAGTTAATGACTCTTGCCAACCGAATAGATTTACGTCATGCAGAAATCAAGTTGGAGCTGGAGGTTCCAGTTGGCACCATCATTTTCTAAACCTCTTTTCGAACCCGCGGATCCTGACACAGAACCTTAACCTATGGATATATCCCTGACTAGGAAATGGTACCCTTGTTCCCGTCCTACACATCTCTTGGAGTCCCCCAGTAATAAGGGTTCCAAGCAGGTGGAGGAACGAGAGTGTCTAACCACCATTAGAGGAGGTGTGTTAGATTCAGGGACCTCTACCTCCAAATTAATATATGAGGTGATGTTGCTCTTCGAAGGAACTGCGGTTTCTGCCAAGGCGTGGGTGGACTCTGGGGCAGATGGTAATTTTTTGTCGTTAACCTTTGTCCAGAGACATGCCATTCCTATGGAGTTACTTCCCAAACCAATGAACATTAAGGTAGTCAACGGTTCACTGCAAGACACGCAAATCACCCATCGGTCGATTCCCCTCACTATATCATTTCCTCAGGGTCACCGGGAGGATATTTATTTTCTCATTATTCCCGGTGGATCAGATGAGGTGCTATTAGGCCTTCCATGGCTACGTTGTCACAATCCACACATTAACTAGAACACGGGGGAGATTAATTTTGGGGGTGAGAATGGTGTTTCTCAGCGTATGATTGCTTCGACCCGGAGGGTAGTCTCAGAGCCGTCTGTTGACTTGGTCGCTCGTCCTAAGCATTCCAAAAAGGCTGCTGAGACTTTGCCTTCCCATCAACCATATGACCGTCCAATTGATTTGGTCCCCGACTCAGAGCCTCGTCGCGGTGGGGTTTATTCCCTGCCTGCAGATATGACCGAGGACGGTAACGAGCCCAAAAATGTAATGCCTTCTGGGGATATGCGGACGGTGGCACCTATGACCTTAGACCAGGTCCCTCCCGGGAAGATGTTCATTCCTCCTACATTACAAAATAAGGTGCTCTCTTGGGCACATGCCCTAAAACCGGAGGTCATTTTGGAGTCAAACATACCACTAAGTTTCTCCAACGGTCGTATTGGTGGCCTCGGTTGCCTCAGGACGTTAAAAAATATGTCCAATCTTGTGCGAGAGAGAAATCGTCCCATCAGAGATAGTCGGTTGACAATTATCTCTGTCCAGGCCCCGTATTATTCCCGGGCGACAAGGCCTGTCTCTCGACTCGCAATATTAGAGGACGCGGGGAATCTGCTAAGTTCGCCTCCCGTTTTATGGGCCCTTTCAAAATTTTGGACCATATTCATGCCCCCTGGCTCATTGAGCACCAGGTGGGGGGCATGTTAGAGGGGGGAATAATGTTAGGCGTCGGCTGGATTTGAACCTGGATCTGAAGCATCAGTGGTCCCCCATCCAGGTCAGATGCTGCTTAGCTGTCGAGCCCAAAGCCTAGCCAGTACAAGAGAGTACAAGCTGTCTCCAGGGTCTTTGTTAATAGTAGCCTTAAGCATAGGTTGCAGAAGGAAAAGGGCTGTTATAGCCTAAGTCCAGAAATGCCTGCACTGAGCATGTCCGTGACATGGTAAGCCATTATTGGTGGTTAATGTCAGCTGATCCTCTGACCTGGCACCGCCTGATTGGTCACGGATGACATCACCGATGATGCGATTGACGAGATGGCTGGGGGCGGAACTTAGCCCTTAAATAGCTTGTCTGTCTGCGGCGCGGTCAGATCAAACTAAAATAGGCAGTGCTCATGTGTGGACGTACCAGAATCTGGGCTCCATGTGCTCTCTAGCTTTGCTCTCTGGGTGTCACGCGGTCTTATGATATGTGTACGATGTCAGTAAACTATTCTTAAAAGAACAACACTCTATACAACATATAGATTAGCAACATCAGCATGTAAATATAGAATAGATTTACCTGACACGATATCCGTTGAACTCAGGGTTAATCTTGAGGACTTGATACACTGTCACAGGAAAGAGGAGGACCGGGGGTCTAACCTGACCCTAAACTGGGGTCCTAACTAATCCCTCACCTTGGAGGTACTGATAATGGTTCAGAGGTCCAAGTCTCCAGCCTAACCCTGTCTCCTATCAGTCCCTGAACCCTGTAATCAGTCCTAAGAAGGATACTGATTACCACCAAAGGGATATGGGCTGATCTCTGCTAAATACACAGATTAGACATATAAGACAGACTGGAGAAAACACAGACTTGCATACACACTCAAACACAGAAGGAACATAAATGATCTGGGATATTAAACTCTAAGCAAGGTGAGCTTAAAACAACTAAGGAGCTCTTTAACTTAAGTCTATACAGATACAATCCTATCTGTGGTCTGCATGAAGAATTTCACTGGCAACTCCCAACACAGACAACCAGAGATTTAAAGGAAACCAATCAACAAATAATTAATTGCAGCCGGGAGAAACTGCACCCAGTCCCAGAACTGAGCACAGACAGAATTAACTCCCTAACTGCCAAACACAAAGAAACAGCAACTCAGCTGTGAGAAGTCAGAATGTGCAACCGCGACGATCTTCGTGGCGATGCACACATGACACTGGGAGCTGCCGATGCCAGAGTTCGCTCGGCTAATTAGCACAGGTCCTTCAGGCAGGTTTAGCTTATGCCAGGCAGGTAGCCAATGTGGCGCAGTCTTGCTACGAATATAGGGTAGCTATACACCCTGAGCAGACTGCGGGGCGCGTAACTGTAGCAAATGTGGCGCAGTCTTGCTACGAATATGGGATAGCTATACACCCTGAGCAGACTGTGGGGCGTGTAACCTGGTGTCATGGGTGCATCGCCACGAAGATTGTCGCGATTGCACATTCTGACTTCTCGCAGCTGAGTTGCTGTTTCTTTGTGTTTGGTAATGAGGGAGTTAATTTTACCTAGCTCTTTGCTAAGACTAGGTCCAGCCTCGCCCGGCTGCTTTTGATTATGTTCTAATTAGCTTCCTTTATATAGCTGCCAGTCTGCTGGTTAGATGCCGGTGAAAGCATTCATACAGACTGCAGATAGGATCGGTTCTGAGAAGACTTAAGCTAAGAGCTCTTTTGTTGTTTCTCCTCACCTTGCTTATAGTTTATCTCCTAGACCTTTGGTGTTCCCTCTGTGTTTTAATGTTGTAATCAAGACAGTATTTACTTTATCCCCTGTCTGTCTCGTTTGTCTATACTGTTTGTTAACCTTTACCTGTCCATTCCCTATGGTGGTAATCAGGGTCCTTCTAAGGACTAGATTACAGTGGTCAGGGATTTATAGGAGACAGGGTTTACGCTGGTGGCCTGGACCTCTGTACCATTAACAGTACCTCCAGGTAGAGGGACTAGTCAGGACCCCAGTTTAGGGTCAGCATAGACCCCGGTCCACCTCTAGCCAGAGGCAGCGTGAAAAGGATTCAGTATTGACCCACAGGATATTATGTCAGGTAATACTATGCTATATATACATGTTAATGTTACCTATTTATATGTTATATAGAATGTTGTCCCACTTGATAGATTACTGACATTATATATTTATACATCTGCTAGACAGCGTGACATTTTCACCGGCCAAACTATAGATTCTCCCCAGCTACCATGGATCCAGTAGCCCAGCTTGCCCTGCAGTTGCAGAAATTGTCCATGGAGCTTACGGACATTAAGTCCAAGGTTTTGTCCCCCCCAGAGCAAACCAGATCTGAACCTAAGGTTGCTCTCCGGGACAGGTTCACTGGTGGGCGGGACAAATTTTTTACCTTCCGGGAGGCATGTAAATTGTACTTTCGGCTACGGCCTCGGTCATCGGGGAGTGAGGAGCAGAGGGTGGGAATTGTCATCTCGCTCTTACAAGGGGACCCTCAATCCTGGGCGTTCTCTCTTCCTCCGGGCTCCCCGGCCCTCCAGTCAGTAGATCGATTTTTTGCTGCCCTGGGGCTGGTGTATGATGACCCGGATCGGGTCTCCCTTGCTGAAACGAAGTTACGTAGGATACAGCAGGGAGATCGTCCGGCGGAGGAATTTTCTTCTGAGTTCCGTAGATGGGCCACAGATACTCAGTGGAATGACCCAGCTCTTAGGAGCCAGTTTTGTCAAGGGTTATCTGACAAATTAAAAGATGTTTTGGCTCAGTATGATTCTCCTCCGTCACTGGAGGCTGCTATGGCCCTTGCTATTCGTATTGATAGACGGCTTCGGGGGAGGTGCGAGGTAACTCCACCCCCTGTTATTACTCCACCCACTACTAAAGTCCCTTATATGGAGGTTCCCCTGGTCTGTTCTGAGGAACCTATGCAGTTGGGTGGGACATCATTTTGTAGGAGGGAATCGGCGGTGCGCCGCAAGACAAGAAGGTGTTTCTTCTGCGGGAGAGAGGGACATTTTGTTGGGGGGTGTCCCTCCCGTGCCTCATTGAGCAAAAAAGTCACCGAAAAACTGTTAATCCCAGGTTGTGTGGTGGACGACAACCTGGGAGTAGGTATTTCGTCCCCAGGTCCGTCTCAATTTCTCGTGCCTGCGGAGGTGGTGGTTGGTGCGAGAGTTGAGAGGATTTCTGTTCTTCTTGATAGTAGGTCTGGGGCTAATATGGTGGACGCTCGGTTTGCCCAGGTGCAAGGTATGCAACTGAGTGTATTGGCCAAACCGATCCCTATACTTTCTATTGACGCCAGACCTCTCGGTCAAGGTAGCTTTGTACAAGCTGTTCATAACATAGACCTTCGAGTAGGGGCAATACATAAAGAACAATTTTCTTGTTATGTGTTGGAGGGTCTTCCTACTCCTATTGTGTTGGGACTTCCCTGGTTGGCTAAACATAACCCAGTGATTGATTGGCAATCCAGAAAGATAAGCCAGTGGGGTGAATTTTGCAAGAATAACTGCATGAACACGGTCATCGGTGCGGTCGTGCCTAGGACTTTGCCTCCTTTTCTGGAGGACTTTGGGGAGATGTTCTCAGAGGAGGGGTGTCAAAAGTTACCTCCTCATCGCACGTATGACTGCTCAATAAAATTGCTTCCTGATGCCTTATCTCATAGTTTCCCAGGGGCCGGAAAGACGGATGACCCGGTTCCTATCCTTCAGGAAGGAGTGGTGGTGTCGGCTGTGTGCTCTGAGCTTGAGGAGGAGGTGTTGGAGGCTCAGGGGGACGCCCCTGTAGGACCCCCAGGGAAACTGTTTGTTCCTAATCAGTTAAGACAAAAAGTTATCGAGGCACATCATAGTTCTGCTTTAGCAGGACATCCAGGGAGTAAAGCAACTATGGATCTCCTTTCTCGCCGGTTTTGGTGGCCTAACTTAAATAAAGAGGTAATAACTTTTGTCGCGTCCTGTGGAGTTTGTGCTCGCTCTAAGACCCCACATACCCGTCCATCTGGGGTTCCTGAGGAGGAACGATTCTCGTCGTCACTTGCTTCAGTTTGGAGAGGAGTGCTGAATGGTCTGAGTGCTATGGGGAACTGTTTCAAGCGGAGGTCTGATAGGAGGAGAGTGTCTGGTCCGGACCTAGGTGTGAACGATCTGGTGTGGTTGTCTACCAAGAATATAAAACGCAAAGTTCCCTCCTGGAAACTGGGTCCCAGGTTCATCGGTCCATACAGGATCAGTTCTATAATTAATCCTGTGGCATTTTGTCTGGACCTCCCTCCTACATTTAAAATCCATAATGTATTCCACAAATCGTTGCTTAAGAGGTACGTGGCGCCAGTTATACCGTCACTTCTACCTCCTCCTCCAGTGGTGGTCAGTGGTAACTTAGAATTTCAAGTGTTGAAGATCATTGACTCACGTCTGAATCGCCGGTCCCTTCAGTATTTGGTTCATTGGAAGGGATATGGTCCTGAGGAGAGGACGTGGGTCTCTGCGTCTGAGATTAACGCAGATCGATTGGTTCGGACCTTCCACACGACTTACCCGGACAGACCTGGCCCTGAGGGTCCGGAGGCCCCTCGTAGAAGGGGGGGTACTGTCATGGGTGCATCGCCACGAAGATTGTCGCTATTGCACATTCTGACTTCTCGCAGCTGAGTTGCTGTTTCTTTGTGTTTGGTAATGAGGGAGTTAATTTTACCTAGCTCTTTGCTAAGACTAGGTCCAGCCTCGCCCGGCTGCTTTTGATTATGTTCTAATTAGCTTCCTTTATATAGCTGCCAGTCTGCTGGTTAGATGCCGGTGAAAGCATTCATACAGACTGCAGATCGGTTCTGAGAAGACTTAAGCTAAGAGCTCTTTTGTTGTTTCTCCTCACCTTGCTTATAGTTTATCTCCTAGACCTTTGGTGTTCCCTCTGTGTTTTAATGTTGTATGCAAGACAGTATTTACTTTATCCCCTGTGTCTCGTTTGTCTATACTGTTTGTTAACCTTTACCTGTCCATTCCCTATGGTGGTAATCAGGGTCCTTCTAAGGACTAGATTACAGTGGTCAGGGATTTATAGGAGACAGGGTTTACGCTGGTGGCCTGGACCTCTGTACCATTAACAATACCTCCAGGTAGAGGGACTAGTCAGGACCCCAGTTTAGGGTCAGCATAGACCCCGCTCCACCTCTATCCAGAGACAGCGTGAAAAGGATTCAGTATTGACCCACAGGATATTATGTCAGGTAATACTATGCTATATATACATGTTAATGTTACCTATTTATATGTTATATAGAATGTTGTCCCACTTGATAGATTACTGACATTATATATTTATACATCTGCTAGACAGCGTGACACCTGGACATCGCCTGCCAAGCTGAACAGAGAGTTGCTCAGTCCGGTCTCACGCCGGCTGGTAGCACGTACGCCTGGTGTTAGTCGCACGCACTTCCTAGCGGCTGGCACGTACCTTCTGTGCCGTCAACAGGGCTACGTCTATACCAGCTTGCAGCACATAATGCAAACCTAATATCTGGCAAGTGGCTTCTGTGCCATTAACAGGGCTACATCTACTCCAGTCGATAGCACATCTCCCGTGACGATAACAGAGATAGTGCCAATCAGGGGTGAACCTAGCCTCTCTGCTGCCTGAGGCGAACTGCAAAACGGCGCCCCCCCCATTGTAAAATCAGTACAAAGCTCCGCCCCCTTCTGAACGCGCGGTGAATCCGGATGTGCTCATTGAACACATCAGGAATCACCGCAGCGCTACATAGGCATGTGTATTTCCCTTGTTGGGAGATCATATTTTCAAGTCCCATATAGTAACTTAAGTAGTTGCATTAATAACTAGTCACCGACCTGGCTTCTCCTAACTCTGGACATGAGGGGAGGGAGTCACAAGGATATCAAGGAAGCAGCACCGTGCGCAGCAGCCAGCAGCAGGAGCATGGGCGTACCCAGGATCAAAACTAGGGGGGGCAAGCCAATGTCACATCTTATACAGGTTACATCATATACACTGTACATTATCCTGCATATTAGGTATGGAGCGTTAGAACTGTTGTATATTGTATAATACAGCAGTGTATGCGACACTACTCTGTATATACCATATATTATACATGGCACACTCAGCTCTATACAAAGAATAAGAGGCATTATAACCTGTATATGAAAAGTATAATACAGCAGTGTATATACACTCTATATACCGCACACGATGTGTATGACCCTGTATACACCATATACTACACTCTATATACCGCACACGATGTGTATGACCCTGTTTGCACCATATGCTACACTCTATATACCGCACACGATGTGTATGACCCTGTATACACCATATACTACACTCTATATACCGCACACGATGTGTATGACCCTGTATGCACCATATACTACACTCTATATACCGCGCACGATGTGTATGACCCTGTATACACCATATACTACACTCTATATACCGCACACGATGTGTATGACCCTGTATACACCATATACTACACTCTATATACCGCACACGATGTGTATGACCCTGTATACACCATATACTACACTCTATATACCGCACACGATGTGTATGACCCTGTATACACCATATACTACACTCTATATACCGCACACGATGTGTATGACCCTGTATACACCATATACTACACTCTATATACCGCACACGATGTGTATGACCCTGTATACACCATATACTACACTCTTATTTTGAAGTAAAATAAAAAAGAAACAGGAACAAATACAATACTTAAAATAAAGAACAAGTAAAGTTAAAAATCAACAAACTTACTGGTATTTCAATGGGAACTACGGGCCTGCTTTTGGTTAATGAGATGGTCAATGTTCGGTTCCATATTTGTCACAAGTGAAGCAATTTTTATCTTTCTTGATATCATTATTTCCTAGGGATTCCAAATTGCTATTAGTAAAATACCAATATATATACAGCGCTACAAAACCAATATACCAGCAATAAAACTGCCCACACAGAGACATACAGCCTGCACTGCCCATCACTGCAGCCTTGCCAATCCATATCATTTCATCCTCATCAGTGCACATATTGGCGCAACTCCACTTTTAGCTCAGGCTCAGACTGGTGTGGTGCGAGAGTCCCTAATAGGCAGGTAAATGTCCCCAATAGGCAGCATTGGTTCCCAATAGCCAGGTAAATGTCCCCAATAGGCAGCATAGTCCCCAATAGGCAGCATATGTCCTCAATAGACCGCATATGTCCTCAATAGACAGCATATGTCCTCAATAGACAGCATAGGTCCTCAATAGACAGCATAGGTCCTCAATAGACAGCATAGGTCCCCAATAGACAGCATAGGTCCCCAATAGGCAGCATAGGTCCTCAATAGGCAGCATAGGTCCCCAATACGCAGCATAGGTCCTCAATAGGCAGCATAGGTCCCCAATACGCAGCATAGGTCCTCAATAGGCAGCATAGGTCCCCAATAGGCAGCATAGGTCCTCAATAGGCAGCATAGGTCCCCAATACGCAGCATAGGTCTCCAATAGGCAGCATAGGTCCCCAATAGGCAGCATAGGTCCCCAATACGCAGCATAGGTCCCCAATACGCAGCATAGGTCCCCAATACGCAGCATAGGTCCTGAATAGGCAGCATAGGTCCCCAATACGCAGCATAGGTCCCCAATACGCAGCTTAGGTCCTCAATAGGCAGCATAGGTCCCCAATACGCAGCATAGGTCCCCAATACGCAGCATAGGTCCCCAATATGCAGCATAGGTCCCAAATACGCAGCATAGGTCCCAAATACACAGCATAATCCCCCAATAGGCAGCATAATCCCCCATAGCCAGCATAATACCCCATAGCCAGCATAATACCCCATAGTCAGCATAATACCCCATAGCCAGCATAGTCCCCCATAGCCAGCATAATCCCCCATAGCCAGCATAATCCCCCATAGCCAGCATAATCCCCCAATAGCCAGCATAATCCCCAAATAGCCAGCATAATCCCCCATAGCCAGCATAATCCCCCATAGCCAGCATAATCCCCCATACCCAGCATAATCCCCCAATAGCCAGCATAATCCCCCAATAGACAGCATAATCCTCCATAGCCAGCATAATCCCCCATAGCCAGCATAATCCCCCATACCCAGCATAATCCCCCAATAGCCAGCATAATCCCCCATACCCAGCATAATCCCCCAATAGCCAGCATAATCCCCCAATAGCCAGAATAATCCCCCATAAGCAGCAGAATCCCCCATAGCCAGCATAGCCCCCCATAGGCCGGGCCCGGCGTTAAAAAAAAAAAAGTCAGTATTTACCTATCTCCCCCGCTGCTCTGAAGAAGCGCGCTCGACTCCGTCTTCTCCTGGCACAGGCGGCGTGACGTCATCACGGCGCGCAGGCGGCGTGATGACGATCACATCGCCTGTGCTGCATATGTGCCCGTGATTAAAGGGCCTGTGCTGCATTCCGCCCGCGATTAAAGGGCCCCCGGCAGTGAACTGTCAGTTCAGTGTCGGCGGGGCCGACGGGCCGGATCATGCACAGTGTGCGCTCCTGCTTTGCCGCCCCCTCGCTGCCGCCGCCTGAGACAGAGGCTCAAGTCGCCTCATTATAGCGGCGCCCCTGGTGCCAATTCTACATCTCCCCTAGTGTGAAGTAACACAGGCGAGATCTAATATTACATTTCTGTTGTCAGTTGTTACCCTAATACCCAAAGGTTGTTCGGCAGCAGTGACATAAACTGCATCGCGGACTCCTTGTTCGGTTGCAATCCATTATATAATAAAGTTGTTGCAACCGAGCTCATAACAGACAGGCTGAAGCCTCCACCTGCCCTGAAGAAAACCGAGGATGAAACCTGAAGTTGCAGAAAAAAGGGACATCAAAGTGGCAGAACTAGCCCTATTATTTAGAGCAAATTCAGCCAAGGGCAAAAAAGAGACCCAGTCATCTTGATCAGAAGACACAAAACATCTCAAATAAGTTTCCAAAGTCTGGTTTGCTCTCTCAGTCTGCCCATTGGTCTGAGGGTGAAACGCAGAGGAGAAGGACAACTGAATTCCCTGTTTAGAACAATAGGCTCTCCAAAATCTGGAAACAAACTGGACTCCTCTGTCGGACACAATGTTCTCCGGAATGCCGTGCAAACGAACCACCTGCTGAAAAAACAAGGGCACCAACTCGGAAGAGGATGGCAACTTCAGCAGTGGTACAAGATGGACCATCTTGGAAAATCTATCACAGATCACCCAGATAACAGTCATTCCCAGAGAGACAGGGAGGTCGGAAATAAAATCCATAGAGATATGTGTCCATGGCCTCCTGGGCACCGGCAGTGGCACTAACAATCGACTAGAGCGAGAACAGGGTTTGGACCGAGAACAAGTCCCACAGGACTGCACAAAATTCCAAACATCACAAGATAAAGCAGGCCACCAAAAAGACCGACTCACCAAATCTGACCAGCCAACGCAGAGCAATGAATTTCAGACATTACTCTCCTCCTCCATTGGTCAGGGACATACAATTTCCCCATAGGGCATCGTTAAGGTTTATCCTCCTGAAATTCCTCCAGGGCCAGTCTCAAATCGGGTGAGATAGCGGAAAGAACCACACCCTCATTCAGAATGGTAGTAGGCTCAGTCATAGAATCCGCAAAGAAACTCCTAGAGAGGGCATCCGCCTTAATATTCTTAGTGCCTGGAAGAAAGGAAACCACAAAATTAAAACGCGTAAAAAACAAGGCCCACCTAGCCTGTCTAGGATTCAATCGCTTAGCTGATTCGAGATAGATCAAGTTCTTGTGGTCGGTAAGGACCACAACTTGATGTTTTGCTCCCTCCAACAAACGCCCACTTCATAGCCAATAATTCCCGATTCCCCACATCATAATTACGTTCAGATGGGGAAAATTTTCGAGAAAAGAAGGCACAAGGGTTAATCTTAGAGGTTACCGGATCTCTTTGAGATAAAACGGCTCCTGCACCAATCTCAGAAGCATCTATCTCCACCTGAAATGGGAGAGAAACATCAGGTTACCGTAGAACAGGAGCAGAAGTAAATCTCCGCTTAAGCTCCTGAAACGCCGAAACTGCCTCTGGAGACCAATTCACCACATCAGCGCCCTTTTTGGTCAAATCCGTCAGTGGCTTCACAATACCAGAAAAATTACTTATGAATTTACGGTAAAAATTAGCAAAACCTTAAAATTTCTGAAGAACCTTCAAGGAAGTGGGATGAACCCAATCATAAATGGCCTGAACCTTGACCGGGTCCATTTCAATAGCGGACGGAGACAAAATGAATTCCAAAAATGAAATTTTTTGTACGCCAAAGATACATTTCAGTTCCTTAACATACAAAGCATTTTCTTTCAAAATCCGGAATACACTCCGAACATGTTCCACATGAGAATCCAGTCATTGTAAAAAATCAAAATATCGTCCAAACAAATGATCAAAAACTTGTCCACAAAATCCCGGAAAATATCGTTCATGAATGATTGGAAGACGGAAGGGGCATTAGTGAGCCCAAAAGGCATCACTGGGTACTCAAAATGCCCCTCAGGAGTATTAAACGCCGTCTTCCATTCATCACCGTGCTTAATGCGAATAAGCTTATACGTCCCCCTAAGGTCAAGCTTGGTTAACCAACTAGCAACTTTCAATCTGGAGAATAAATCGGAAATCAGGGGTAACGGATATTGATATTTAACAGTGATTTTATTAAGGAGATGATATAATACATGGCCTCAATGAGCCATCCTTCTTGGCCACAAAGAAAAAGCCGGCACCTAAAGGTGAAGAGGACGGTCAGATATGGCCCTTCTCCAATGACTCTTTGATATAAGATCGCATAGCATCATGTTCAGGTACAGATAAATTGAAGAGCCGACTGTTGTGAATTCTCTGGATTCTGAGTTGGGGCTTCCCTCTGGTGGCTGTTGATATTAATGAAGCTGTCTTGACTGACAGAGACCTTTCAGCTGAGCATTCAGCTGCGAACGACTGGCAATCTGGGAGTGATGACTGGGGAGATTTAAGGGAGTAACTTTCCCATGATCCGCGCCGGTGATTAGTTGTCTCTTCCTGGTCCAGCTTCGAAGTCTGCCTGCTTCGGTCTCCTGCAACTTTCAGATAAGCTATTTCTTGCTTGTTTCTGTGGTTTTGTTTTCTTTTTTTCTGCCTTCTGAGTGAGGTCAGCCGGGTTCCCCTGCTGGGGCCTGCGCTGGTCTCTGTTTCTCAGTTATCGGTTCATTTGTTCAGTCCCTGTTATTTCAGTGGCTGCTGGGTAGCTACCTGTTCACACCAGAGATCTGATATAGCGGGGAGAGATCATGTGATCTCAGTATTTTTTGGAATCAGAAGTTTTGGAATCTTTCCTAGGGTTTTGCTGGATTGCAGAAAGTATTCTTTTCTGTCCTGTCCTATCTAGACAGTTTTGGGCCCCATCGATTGCTTACTCTATTTTCTGCCTGCGTTTGTATTTCATCTTGTCTCATCGCCAATATATGTGTGGGGGCTACCTATTCCTTTGGGGCGCTACTCGGGGGCAGTTAGCTTTCCCCTTTCTATCTTTAGGCTTAGCTAACTCTCCGGCTGTGTCAAGGCATCTAGGTCATCATAGGTACGTCCCACGGCTGCTTCTACTTGTGCGGTTAGTTTAGGGGTCTGCAATCCATTAGTTACCAACCACTCTGGGTGACTGGCTGCCTTGGCTACTTTTGTTACAGTCCTCCTCGGCTACCATATCATAACAGCTGACCCTTGGGAAATTTACAACCGGGCACTAACTCGATCGCGCAATCATAACTCCTGTGAGGAAACAAGGACGCAAACTTACTCTCACTAAACACATCAGAGAAATCAGCCAAATCGTCAGGGACATCCTGAGACTGGGAGAGGCAGAGAAAACAGGAGTGTCACTGCAAGAGCATATTGACAACCCCAACTAACCACCGACACAGACTTCCAATACAGAACAGGATTATGGGTCTGCAACCAAGGAAAACCCAGTACAATAATGTCATGTAAATTATGTAACACCAAAAATTTACAATTCTCTTGGTGGTCCGGGGCTACCCGCATTATCACCTGTGTCCAAAACTGGGGTTTATTCCCCGCTAAGGGAGTAGCATCAATACCCCTCAAAGGAATAGTAGTTGCAGGGGTACCATGGGAAAACCACAACGTTTGGCAAAGTCAAAATCCATCAGGTTCAGGGCTGCTCCTGAATCAACAAAAGCCTTAGCAGAAAATGAAGATAAGGAACAGATCAAGGTAACAGTCAAGAGGAATTTAGGCTGTACATTGCCCAAAACAAATGAGTGAACAAAACGTTTTTCCCGCTGTAAGCTTTTCCGGGGGGTTTAGCTCTAGGATCGCTGTCTGGGTAGACAGAATGGCACGGAAACAGTTCATTCAGACAGCAGTTTGGTGAAAACTGGCCGCAACCAGTTTTATTAAAGTCCACAGCACACAGATAAAAACAAATCATAAACAGAAAACCTGGGCTTGTCTAGCCTCTAATTACACTTAGATAGATGGCCCTCTCTATCCGGGACCCAGACTCTACCAGTCTGTGCCCAAAACAACACATATCACATATGTTACCAGTATGGAGCTTCACAGATACTCCTCCTGTGTCTGAAGGCACCTTCCATGACCAGACTTGAGAGAGATCCACTCCTATTCAGTAGTCATTATGCTGGAGGTTCACAGAGACACTCCTGTGTCCGGGGTCCTTCCTGCACCCAGACTGAGACGGCTCTCCTCCTCTTCAGTAATCATCAGCATGCATTCTCACAGAGACTGCTTCCTTGTGCCAGGACACCTCTCTGTGTCCAGGCTGAAGACAGCTCTAACACTCTTGGAGCATTCTCACAGAGACTGCTTCCTTGTGCCAGGACACCTCTCTGTGTCCAGGCTGAAGACAGCTCTAACACTCTCAGAGACACCTTCTGTGCCTGGACCCCTTGTCCAGACTGAATGAGCTCTCTGACTGTGCTCCCAAGCACCTACTTCTGGCTTCCTAATCAATACCTGAGTGGCCACAGGTTTGAGCTGCAAACGTGTACTTGAATGGATGGTGTAATGACCTTTCTCCACCACTAGTTTTAAAAAGGCACACATTTCCCTCATACAAGTCAGCAAAGTACCTGTGAAATGTACACCCCATTCAATACATACGCTCTCACTGTCTCACATATCCCCTCCCTCTTCTCCAGACCGGAGGGCTGGTCATCCAGACCGGAGGGCTGGTCAACAACCCAAAAGAGACAGTGAACTCCGAACACTGCCTCAGCACTATACTTCTATATAGGTCAGGGACACTTGGTTCCGGTGAACCACCATACTCGTCTCCCAACATCACCTGCAAAGGAATTTCATCTTTATCACGGTCATTACCATTATCAGTATCATCACTATTATGATTATCATCATCATTATCATCATCATCATGATCATCACATAAGTTTAAGCTTGTGGGGTTGAACACATAATATATCCAATCACCTCAACCCACAGTTCACACAGAGACCATGTACTTGTCCCTTGCTCTGTTCAGCCCCGTAAGTCAATGACATTCGCTCATTCCTTAGGACCTACCGTCTGTCATAGTCACAGACTTCGTCCAGTCACATTTCTGGGTCGTAACCTTGTCAGGTCTCCCCTTCGCTCCCAGTGGTCAATCGTAACCTTGTCAGGTCTTGTCTGGGTATCTAAGGTCCGGTTAGACTCTGTACTGTCCGGTACTCTATCGGGTTCGTCTGTATGGGCCTCTCAAACCTGAGTTACTGGAGGTCTCACTACCTCTAAACCCACGCCCACTACCCACTGGACATCTTGTAAGGTCCCTAACTTCAGCCTTAGCTGTTCTGCTATTTAGGGGGCCCTTTCTCTGTCGGGTCTCACTATTCTTAGACGGCTGCCATCTTCTGCTGCTCAGATGATGCTGTCTATCTACTCGCTGTCTAGCGAGATTCAATTGTTCTACCTCTCGCAGGTAGGTCACACGGTACGCCACCAGCATGCGCACATATTCCAGACTTTCTTCTGTTCCTATAGCGTAGAATGACACCATGCCGTCTTCATCTGGTATCCAGTCCCGACGATCACGTGGACTGCTTACTTTCACCACACCAGACTTCTTCACCATTATCTGCATGGCTCGGCCATTTCTCCCAATCAGCTTTCTCACCAGAACATGAGGCACCCGGATGACCTCTTCCTGTAGACTGTGAGCTTTTCTCATAAGCTTTAGTTGTCTAACGGTTTGTTCTGTCTTCAACCGGAGAAACCGCTTTGTGCGAATACATCCCAGTGCATGTCACTTAGGATTGCCACCCTCTTCACTGTAACTTCAGTCGTGGACAAGACCACCAGCTGTTTAGCTCCTGAGGTCGAGTACACCTTACAGGCTCCCACGGCCTTCCTAAACGCTTCATGTACAGACTCCCGGGTGCATTCTTCTCTCAAGTCCTCGGGTACATCTACGAGGCACTTGTACCGACACGTTTCGGTCTCACCAGTGGGTTCCAGACGATCAATCAGCTCAGGGTTCAGGGACAACTGACTTTCAGCTTCTTCCCCCTTTACTCTTTTCTGAGCTGACTCACAGCTACAATTTCGTGAATTTCCGTCCGGACCACTTCCATTTCACAATTATCTTTCGTTACCACACTCTTAGCTCTCCTCAGGTCTATCTTCTCCTGGCCAAGGGAAGCGAGTGCAACATGGTTGCCCTTTTCTTTCTCCAAGGAGGCCTTGTTCACCGAGTGACACTGTATCAGGCGACTTTTAAGCGCGAGAACTTCTTCCTCTAGTTCCGCCATTCGCCTCTCAGCAGCCCGTCTCTGAAGCTTCTCTTGCGTCCAATGGGCTTGTAACCACTCCTTGAGCTCCTTGATCTCAGCTCCAACATCCACCAAATCATCCGAACTCGAGGAAGTATCTGCTTTACACTTCTCATCTCCAGTGGCCAACTCCTGGACCTGGTCTGTAGCTTCTCTGATGGACTCCTCCATCTTTTCCCGCTCAGCTTCCATCTGTCTGAGCTTTTCCTTAAGGCGCATCTCCGCCTTCTGGAGAGTATCACAGGACATCTGTAGCTCCTTCACCTGAGCTTCCAGACCTAGGGTCTTTCTGCGCAGATCACCATTTTCATCACAGGTGTCCTGCAGAGTGGTCTCAACCACCTGGCGCATTTGCTCTGCATCCATCTTATCCTCTTCTAGTTTTTCTTTGACCCTGAGGAGATCCACATACTCTTTCTTCATCTGTTGCAGTTCCCTACTGCGTTCATCACACTCCTTCTTGGAGTCACACAGCTCCTGGTTGAGCTGTTCGCGCAGTCGTTCTAGGATTTGTTCACTTCCAGAAACTCCATCCTGCAGCGCCTCCTTCTCACGCTTCAACTGCAAAACCTCTTCCTTGATTTTGCGGCGGTCCTCTTTAATGGCAAAGAACATATTCTGCCACAGGATAACTTCCTCGTTGCCTCCTTTTAGATCTCGCTGGTCTGAGGACACGTCCTCCAGGTTTTCACATAATTGCAGCATGTCACTCTGATACTGCAGCCGAATAGTTTCCAGCTCTTGGCCCTGACTGGCCACCTCCTCTTCTACCTCTAAAGGAGAATCCACACTTGAAGCATAGGCAGACAGTACTACATTCTCTTCATTTCCATTTTCAGCGAGTACTACCGGAACAACCTTTTTGTGGCCCTTGCGCCGTCTACGACGAGAGGAGGACTCTCTTCCCTCGTCTAGCCTCTCCTGACTGAACTCACTTTTTACTTTCATAGTGTCCCAGTCAGCTACAGGGTCTGTGTCACTCCCCATGGTGTTGTGGACTAACAGGTCACCTCCCACTTTGACGTCACCCCCTTCTACTGGAGCTACCCCGTTAGCAACGGTCACATTGTCATTTTTAGGAGGTACCAACCCACCACCAGTAACAATTTTCATTTTTCCACACTCTACATTCTTGTGAAAATCCGCCCCTTTTTTAGACTCCGCCCCCTTTTTAACAACCACACGGCAGGGTAATTTTTACACAAAAAATCAGCAGCAGTCTTAGGACTCAGTTCACAACATCTCTTACCACCTCCCCGGGCACTCTGTGACAACACTGGCACCCCCGGAGAGTCCATAGAATGGTCCACTGCCGCCATTCCATACGGTGCCCATGGTTCCCGCACCATGTCCAGTTGCATGTCCAGTAGACATTTCTCAAATATGCGGTCCGACTTGTCAGACCCATTCGCTGCTCCGTTCACAGCCATCGCGGAGCACTGTTCACACCAGAACTTCACCGCTTTCCTTGAAAAAATCTTCGTGGCCCCGCCGAGCCACAGCAAACTGGATTTGAGTGCGACGACAATCTTCACAACCCCGCCGAGTTGCAGCAAGATGCCTTCGTGACCCCACTGAGTCACAGCAAGATGCCTTCGTGACCCCACTGAGTCACAGCAAGATGCTTGTATCCACACTCGTCTTCCATGCTGTCAGACTTCTCTGTCTCAACAACGGCAGTCTTCACTCAAGACATACACACTCTACAGTCTTTTCCACAGAAAAATTCAGCTCTGCTGTGCAGACACACTTTTTTTTTTTTTTCTTTGCAAAGTCTCTTAGGGCTCCTGTCTCTTTAAGACTGCTCCAAACAGACGTTTCTGCTGACACACTTTTTTTTTTTTTTTTTTTTTCTCTGTTGCTATTTCAACAGACTTCACCTTTATTGCTGTCTCTCGCCACTGTGCCGCACGCACACTCCAGCACTAACTGTACTAGGCCCTGCGCTGCCCCAGCATCCTCCACCAATTGTAAGCTTTTCCGGGGGGTTTAGCTCTAGGATCGCTGTCTGGGTAGACAGAATGGCACGGAAACAGTTCATTCAGACAGCAGTTTGGTGAAAACTGGCCGCAACCAGTTTTATTAAAGTCCACAGCACACAGATAAAAACAAATCATAAACAGAAAACCTGGGCTTGTCTAGCCTCTAATTACACTTAGATAGATGGCCCTCTCTATCCGGGACCCAGACTCTACCAGTCTGTGCCCAAAACAACACATATCACATATGTTACCAGTATGGAGCTTCACAGATACTCCTCCTGTGTCTGAAGGCACCTTCCATGACCAGACTTGAGAGAGATCCACTCCTATTCAGTAGTCATTATGCTGGAGGTTCACAGAGACACTCCTGTGTCCGGGGTCCTTCCTGCACCCAGACTGAGACGGCTCTCCTCCTCTTCAGTAATCATCAGCATGCATTCTCACAGAGACTGCTTCCTTGTGCCAGGACACCTCTCTGTGTCCAGGCTGAAGACAGCTCTAACACTCTTGGAGCATTCTCACAGAGACTGCTTCCTTGTGCCAGGACACCTCTCTGTGTCCAGGCTGAAGACAGCTCTAACACTCTCAGAGACACCTTCTGTGCCTGGACCCCTTGTCCAGACTGAATGAGCTCTCTGACTGTGCTCCCAAGCACCTACTTCTGGCTTCCTAATCAATACCTGAGTGGCCACAGGTTTGAGCTGCAAACGTGTACTTGAATGGATGGTGTAATGACCTTTCTCCACCACTAGTTTTACAAAGGCACACATTTCCCTCATACAAGTCAGCAAAGTACCTGTGAAATGTACACCCCATTCAATACATACGCTCTCACTGTCTCACACCGCTTAGGGCAGACGGAAATAGTATGCGAGGCATCCCCACAAAAGAAGCACAACTTATTACGCCTTCTAAATTCTTGATGTTGAGCCCTAGAAACAACCCTATCACACTGCATGGGCTCAGAGGTTTGTTCGAAAGGCAACACCACCTCTCGCATAGTTTTACGTTCACGTAAACGTCTGTCAATTTGAATGGCTAATGATATAGAGTCGTTGACACCAGAGGGGACAGGAAATCCCACCATAACATCTTTTACGGTCTCTGCCAGACCTTTCAGAAAAAGAGCCGCTAGGGCATAATCGTTCCATTTAGTAAGGGCTGCCCACTTTCGGAATTTCTGACAATATAACTCTTCTACTTCCTGACCCTGGTTCAATGCCAATAAGGTTTTCTCAGCTTGATCAATAACATTAGGTTCATCATGCAACAACCCCAGAGACTGAAAAAACGCATCCACATTAGCCAAAACAGGATTCCCAGGTGTCAGGAAAAAAGCCCAGTCCTGAGGGTTGCCGCGCAACAGGAAGATGACAATTTTAACCTGCTGCACCAAGTTCCCCGAGGAATTAGGTTTCAAGGCAAAAATCAATTTACAATTATTCTTAAAGTTCAAAAATTTAGACCGTTCCCCAGAAAATCAGGAATAGGGATCTTAGGTTCTACAGTAGACAACTGAGCGAGATAGGCAGAGATTCTCCGAACTTGAGCAGCGAGCTGCTCAACACGATCAGACAAATGCTTAGTCTCCATTGAAGAAAAAATCCTCCTACGGCCCCCAGAGAAATAGAGCAAAAAATATATAAAATATTCTGACACTCTTTTTTTTATTTTTACTATTCTTTCCTTCTTTAAAGTACCCTAGAATCTACAATAAGGCCGGTGATTCTGTTATGATTCGGTAACCGAGGAGGATAGTAAAGAAATAGGCTTGGCAACCAGACACCCAGAGAGGTTGGTAACTTAGCGGATTGCAGACGCCTAAACTGACAACACAACTAGAATTAGCCGTGGGAAGTACCTACGATGCCCTAGACGCCTCGACAGAAAAATATTTAGAGTTGAGAGTCCTCAGTGGTTGATACCTTTTAATGGCTAACTGAAAAGATGGTAACAAATTGCAAGCTTTCGAGACTACTCAGGTCTCTTCATCAGGCTGAACAAAAGTAGATATACATCTTTACTGTATCTAGACGCCTCGACACAGCCAAAGAGTTAACTAAGCCTAAAGAGAGAAGGGGGAAAGCTAAACTGCCCCAGAGTAGAGCCCCAAAGGACTAGATAGCCCCCAAACATATATTGCCAGTGAGACAGATGAAGTACAAAACACAGGCAGAAAATAGAGTAAGCAAATGCTGGGGCCTGAACTGTCTGGATAGAACATGACAGGAAAGGATAATGTCTGCAATCCAGCAAAAACCCTAAGAAAAATTCCAACACGTCTGATATGCAAAAATACTGAGGCCACACGACCTCTCCCCCACTAAATCAGAACTCTGGTGTGAACTGGACGCAGAACAACAGATACTGAAATAACAGGGGACTGGAAATACAGAACAGACTGACATAAGCTGTGGCAAAGGAAAACACAGGTCCCAGCAGGGGACCCGGTTGAACTCACACCAGCAAGGCAGAGAACAGAGAAAAGCAAAAAGGGAAAAAAATGCCACAAAGTAAAACAGACAAATAACTTATCTGAAAGATGCAGGACAAAGCAGGGAGCAAGCAGACTTCCAGAAGGCTCAGGAAGAAACCAAATCACCGGCAACCACTAAGAGAAGTCTGCTCACTTAAATCTCTCCAGTCTGTAACACCTGACCTTCAATCATCCTCTTCAGGTGTTATGAATGTGCTAGAGATGGTTTCTGAGCAGAGGCTCCCTCTGGTGGTTACAGACAGTACTGAACCTTTCAGCGAGGAGTGGCAATCAGGGATCACAGACTGGTCTGATATAAGGGAGGTTCCCTCCCATGGTGGTTGCCGGTGATCAATTGTTCTTGTCTCAATTGTGGTTCCTGGTTCATTTGGAAGTTTGCTGGAGTCTTGCCTGCATCTCCTGCTTTCAGATAAGAGATTTTTTGCTTTTTCTTTTGTGCTTGCTTTTTGCATTGTTTTCTGCACTTTTGTGGAGGTCAGCCAGGTCCCCTCCTGGGCCTGAGCTCCTCACAGTTTAACTGCAGCCACTGATATTTGCTCATTTGCTTTTTCCTGTTTTTTCAGCGGCTGCAGCTTGGTTTTGTTCACACTGAGATCTGATTTAGCGGGTGGCGAGATCGTGTGATCTCAGTATTTTTGTAATCAGAATTGTTGGATTTTTTTAGGGTTTTCTGGGTTGCAGAAAGTAATCTCTCCTTTCCTAT
>JARQOD010000001.1:540689621-540724742 GCA_033576555.1 Oophaga sylvatica
AGGATCGGGATCATCCCATGATTAATTTCAATACAGTTAGGACCGGGACCTTCCCATTAATCCTTCCTGTACCATTAGGACCGGGACCTTCCCATTAATCCTTCCTGTACTATTAGGACCGGGACCCTCCATTAGGACTGGACCTTCCCATTAATCCTTCCTGTACGTTAGGACCGGGACGTCCCATTAATCCTTCCTGTACCGTTAGGTACCAGGGACATTCCCATTAATCCTTCCTGAACCTGTTAGAACCGGACCTTCCCATTAATCCTTCCTGTACCTTAGGACCGGGACTTCCCATTAATCCTTCCTGTACCGTTATGACCGGAATTCCCATTAATCCTTCCTGTACAGTTAGGACCAGGACCTTCCCATTAATCCTTCCTGTACAGTTAGGACCGGGACATCCCATTAATCCTTCCTGTACCATTAGGACGGGATCTTCCCATTAATCCTTCCTGTACTATTAGGACCTGGACCTTCCCATTAGCACCAGGACTTTCCATTAATCCTTCCTGTACAGTTAGGATCGGGTCATCCCATTAATCTTCCTATACAGTTAGGACCGGGACCTTCCCATTAATTCTTCCTGTACTATTAGGACCGGGACCTTCCCATTGGACCGGGTCCTTCCAATTAATCTTCCTGGACCTGTTAGGATTGGGACCTACCCATTATTCCTTCCTGTACAGTTAGGACTGGGACCTTCCCATTAATCCTTCCTGTACCTTAGACCGGGACCTTCCCATTAATCTTCTTGTACAGTTAGGACGGGACCTTCCCATTAATCCTTCCTGCACCGTTAGGACCGGACCTTCCCATTAATCCATCCTGTACAGTTAGGATCGGACCTTCCCATTAATCCTTCCTGTACAGTTAGGACCAGGACCTTCCCATTAATCCTTCCAGTACCGTTAGGACCAGGATCCCCCGTTAATCCTTCCTGTACCGTTAGGACCAGGACCTTCCCATTAATCCTTCCTGTACCATTAGGATTCAGGATCTTCTCGTTAATCCTTCCTGTACGTTAGGACCGGGGTACTTCCATTTAATCCTTCCTGTACGTTATGACCAGGAACTTCTTATAATCTTCCTGTACAGTTAGGACCAGGACCTTCCATTAATCCTTCCTGTACAGTTAGGACTGGGACCTACCCATTAATCCTTCCTGTACATTAGGACTGGGACTTCCCATTAATCCTTCCTGTACTATTAGGACCGGACCTTCCCATTAGACCAGGACCTTCTCATTAATCCTTCCTGTACAGTTAGGATCGGATCATCCCAATAATTCTTCCTATACAGTTAGGACCGGGACCTTCCCATTAATCCTTCCTGTACTATTAGGACCGGGACCTTCCCATTAGCACCAGGACCTTCCCATTAATCCTTCCTGTACAGTTAGGATCGGGGTCATCCCATTTAATCCTTCCTATACAGTTAGGACCGGGACCTTCCCAGTAATCCTTCCTGTACTATTAGGACCGGGTCTTTCCCATTAGGACCGGGGCCTTCCAATTAATCCTTCCTGTACTTTTAAGATTTGGGACCTACCCATTAATCCTACCTGTACAGTTAGGACCGGGACCTTCCCATTAATCCTTCCTGTACCATTAGGACCGGGATCTTCCCATTAATCCTTCCTGTACAGTTAGGATCGGGATCATCCCATTAATCCTTCCTATACAGTTAGGACCGGGACCTTCCCATTAATCCTTCCTGTACCATTAGGACGGTACCATCCCATTAATTCTTCCTGTACTATTAGGACCAGTACATTCTCATTAGGACTGGGACCTTCCCATTAATCTTTCCTGTACAGTTAGGACTGGAACCTTCCCATTAATTCTTCCTGTACCGTTAGGACCGGGACCTTCCCGTTAATCCTTCCTGTACCGTTAGGATTGGGACCTTCCCAATTATCCTTCCTGTACCGTTAGGACCAGGACCTTCTCAATAATCCTTCCTGTACTGTTAGGATCAGGACCTTCCCATTAATCCTTCCTGTACAGTTAGGACCGGGACATTCCCATAAACCCTTCCTGTACAATTAGGACCGGGACCTTCCCATTAATCCTTCCTGTACAGTTAGGATCGGGATCATCCCAATAATTCTTCCTATACAGTTAGGACCGGGACCTTCCCATTAATCCTTCCTGTACTATTAGGACCGGGACCTTCCCATTAATCCTTCCTGTACAGTTAGGACCTGGACCTTCCCAATAATCCTTCCTGTACAGTTAGGACCTGGACCTTCCCATTAATCCTTCCTGTACAATTAGGACCGGGACATTCCCATTAATCCTTCCTGTACAGTTAGGACCGGGACCTTCCCATTAATCCTTTCCGTACCGTTAGGACCGGGACCTTCCCATTAATCCTTCCTATACAGTTAGGATCGGGACCTTCCCATTAATCCTTCCTGTACAGTTAGGACCGGGACCTTCCCATGAATCCTTCCTGTATCGTTAGGACCGGGACCTTCCCATTAATCCATCCTGTATCTGCACCTTCCCCATAAACAGCTCTCTGCATAAACCTCACATTTTTTCCTTCTTGCTCTGACAAAATAACTTATCAGAGTGCACACTATCGTACATAGTGTCTGCAACAAACCGGACATGTTCCCAGATATTACATCTGCCCTCCACATGACGTGATACATTGCAGTGGTCTGATTACGTCATCAGATCGTAGTATTGTCACATGACCAGAAGAACAACATACAGAGTTACAGGCGCGTGACGTCACCACACCGTAGATCTCACCTTTTACTTTGATTACTGCTTTGCACACTCTTGGCATTCTTTTGATGAGCTTCAAGAGGTAGTCACCGGAAATGGTTTTCACTTCAAAGGTGTGCCCTGTCAGGTTTAATAAGTGTGATTTTCCCCTCTCCCATGACAGCACTACCTGAAGAGGGTCTCCTCCCACCAGGACAGGAAACCTACTGAATAAAAGGGCGGTACCTCTCCTTCGCATCAGTTAGGTTTCCTGTCCTCGTGGAAGCCTACAGCAAGGTGCGGTACACTTACCAGGATGGTGTCCAGGAGCGGGATGCAGTCCGAGGTGGTAAGGCGGCCGATGTAGCTGCGGCAGGGGACCTCTTTGTAAAATGTCCCTTCCGGCAGTAATCCCGGGGCTGCGCGCACGGGGGGGGATAGAAGAACCCCAGAGGTCTGGCAGGCAGGAGCCGGGACCAAAAAGATGGGGCCCCCCGTTGTGCGCTGGGTCACGCTCCGGGACTACGCACAGGCACCGGAAGTGCGCCGGTAAGGAGGACTCACTGGGTCTGCGCACCGGGAGCTAAGCGCACCGGTAAGCGTCGCCTGAGGCAGCGCATGTGCGGTCGCCCGAACTTCCGGTGCGTCCGACATCGCGCGCCAGGCGCGTCACTTCCGGAACGCACAGGACGCCGATAATGAGGGACGGTCCTGCCACGTTGCCAGTAACGCAGGAGAGACGTGCGCAGGGCTTGGGATTCCTGGTGCGTCGTAAAAAAAAAAAAGTCACTAAGGAGACGGAGGAGGAGTCGGCCAGTATTTAAGGGCCTGACTCCACAGGATGGTGGCAATAGCTGTGAAGCTTCAGGCATGGAGTCGCAACAGCAGCAGCCTCCACAGCAGCAGCGCCAGTCGTCGCAGCAAAGTCAGCAGGCGACGTCGCAAGGCCACAAGCTCAGGTCTGACCAGTTAACTGATGGAGGGAGCCAAAAATCTAAGCCGAGTCAGAAATCCTCCTCCAGGGGCAAGCGTTCTTCAGAACCTTCTCTGCCTGCGTCTCCGGTACCGTAGATTGATCCACGGGTGGTGAGTGATCTACGTGAATGTGACTAATATTAATAAAAGACCTCTTCTGTCTTTCTTTCTGTTACCTTCATAGGAAAGGCCCCGAAAGCACACCTCTAAACAAAGAATAGGGAGTGTGCCATATGTAAGCAGGCTTTGACAGAGGCTAGTAGCAAATCACTCTGCAGTCAGTGCATTCAAAGGACCATAGCAGAGGAAACACCGGAATTTGCTATGGACCTCAGGACCATGATTAGGTCTGAGGTTCAGGAGTCCTTAAAGGGTCTAATAGTCGACAATCCACCTATCAGACATGAGTCCGTATGCTTAGAACTGGAAGAATCGGTTCAGCAAGCGGATAGTGAACCTGAATCGGAACTATCTTCTTCCTCCTCTGATAAAGAGATGGAAGGAAAGCCCTGTTTTGCCACAGAAGAAACGGACAAGTTAGTCAGATCCATTAAGGCTGTCATGGGTATATCAGACCCCAAACAGGCTAGATCCCTCCAGGATATTATGTTCGGAGGCCTAAGTCAGAGAAAGAGGCGTTGTTTCCCGGTTAATGAAAACATTCAATTTCTCATTGATAGAGAATGGAAAAAGCCGGAGAGGAAGGGGCCGCTACCATCTTCTTCAAAGAGAAGATACCCCTTTGAGGAAGAGAACACTGTAATATGCGACAAGGCCCCAAAAATTGATGTGGCAGTAGCCAAAGCGGTTAAGAATTCCACACTGCCATTTGAAGATTTAGGTACCCTAAAGGATCCGCTAGACAGGAAGGCTGAAACATTCCTCAAGCAGGCATGGGAGTCCTCAGTGGGATCATTAAAACCAGCCATTGCAGCCACTTGTACTGCAAGGTCATTGATGGTATGGTTAGAGCAGCTTGGTGATCATCTTAGGGATAAGACTCCCAGAGAAGAGATTTTGGCGGAATTACTTATCAGATGCGTCAGCAGACTCAGTAAGGCTAGCAGCCAGATCGGCAAATCTAGCTAATACAGCACGTAGAGCCCTGTGGCTTAAGAGCTGGCCAGGAGATGCTCAGTCCAAGGCCAAGCTGTGTTCCATTCAATGTGACGGGAAATTTCTCTTTGAAAATGGAAAGGCCTTGGATGACATTTTGAATAAAGCGGCAGACAAGAAGAAGGGATTTCCGACAGTATGAAAGCCGCAGTTCAAAAACTCCTTTCGGAAAAGACGTTATAATAGGAATGGACCTTCCAAGGATACTCAGAATTGGAAACCAAGAAGGCCCTTCAATAGAGGCTTCATGTTCGGAGAATCATCTTCAAGGAACAGAAAGAACGCGAAATGATGGGCCGCCCCAGGTGGGAGGAAGGCTGTCCTACTTCCTAACCGCCTGGGAGAGGATATCAGTCAACAGCTGGATCCTAGGCATTATAAGATCAGGACTCAAATTGGAATTTGTTTCAGTACCCAGGCACAGATTCAAGATCTCGTCTCCAAGGTCCGAGAAAGAACAGCAAGCTCTGGAAACCAAAGTACTGTCGTTAATCAGGAAGAAGGTACTGATAGAAGTACCGACTCAGCAGGAAGGGAAAGGTTTTTACTCTCCCCTGTTTCTGATCAAAAAACCAGAACAATCCTACAGGACAATAGTCAACTTGAGAGGCCTCAACAAGTTCTTGGCCTACAGGCCATTCAAGATGGAGTCAGTGAAAACGGCGATCAAACTATTGTTTCCAGGTTGTTTTATGAGCGTCTTAGACCTCAAAGACGCCTATTATCATGTGCCTATCCATCAGGAACACCAGCAATACTTAAGAGTGGCAGTATGTCTAGAGGATCGGATAAAACATTTCCAGTACAGGGTACTCCCATTCGGCCTATCCATGGCCCGAGGATATTTACCAAGATTATTCTCGAAGTGACAGCATGCCTGCGGGAGAAAGACATCCTAGTTATACCCTACTTGGATGACTTTTTAGTAGTCGGCAGATCAGAACAGGAGTGCAGAACCAATATAAGATGCATTCAAGACACAATGACCGATCTAGGTTGGATCATGAATATAGAAAAATCGAAGCTCCAACCCAGGAGGGTTCAATCCTTCTTAGGTCTTACTATAGACTCAGAAAAACAACTTTGTCTCCTTCCAGAGAACAAGAAAGAGAAAATAATGTCATTAATATCAGCAGCATTATCCGGACCAACTATGTCCCTCAGGCAAGCCAAGTCCCTTTTGGGCTCCATGACTTCGTGCATTCCAGCGGTGCAGTGGGCCCAGTACCATTCCAAGCCTCTGCAGCAGGATGTCCTAGAATGGGAGATAAGGCTATCAGGACATCTGGAGGGAAAGATGACGCTATCCCAAGAAACCTTGACTACCATAGAGTGGTGGCTGGACCCGGAAAATTTGTCACGTGGGGTCCCATGGTCCCTTCCGGTATCAGATGTTATAATAACAGACGCAAGTGCGGAAGGATGGGGAGCACATTTAAGGGACAGTGTGATACAAGGAATCTGGACAGAGAAGCAAGCAGCGAACTCCTCAAATTACAGGGAGCTACTTGCCATCAAGGAAGCAATATTGGAATTCCTTCCCAAACTAAAAGGCAATCATGTTTGTATCCTATTGGACAACAGAACTTCGGTGGCCTACATAAATCATCATGGAGTCACAAGATCCAGACCATTGATGACGTTGACACGTCATACTTATAGCCCCCTTCTGGCCGAAGAGGCCTTGGTTCTCATGGCTAAGGAAGATGTCCCTGACAGACCCCTGGATTCTTCCGGATATTCCAGGTCTCCTCAAGCAGGGCCCAGTAGTTCACCCTCAGAGACCAGGCCTTCACTTAACGGCCTGGAATTTGAAAGGTCATTATTGATACAGAGAGGATTTTCACCAGGACTGATCAATACGCTAATGCAGAGTAGGAAGCCCATAACTACTAAAATTTATGGCAGAATATGGGCAAAGTTCCTAAGCTTTTCAGGACACCGATTGGGAGGTCCAATCCCGATTAACCTAATTTTGGAATTCCTCCAGGAAGGAATGGAGATGGGGCTAGCCACTAGCACCCTTAAGGTGCAGGTGTCAGCATTAGGGGCCCTATTCAATCACAATCTAGCGTCCAACAGATGGATAATCAGGTTTATTAAAGCCTGTCAGAGATCTAGACCAGCGCCAGGCCCAAGATTTCCCCCTTGGGATTTAAATTTAGTTTTGGAGGCGTTGACAAAAAATCCCTTTGAACCCCTACAGAAAATTTCTATCAAAAACCTGACTCTCAAAATGGTGATCCTGATAGCTTTGACATCAGCACGTAGGGTTAGTGATCTACAAGCGCTGACCATAGATCCGCCATTTTTGCAGATGTTAGACGATAGGGTTGTATTGAGACCTGATCCGGCCTATCTCCCAAAGGTGGCATCTAGATTCCACAGGAGCCAAGAGGTCATACTGCCCTCTTTCTTCAGTAGTCCAACATCAGAGGAAGAATGTAAATTCCACACATTAGATGTAAGGAGAACCCTTCTACACTATCTAGATAGGACCAGTCAAGACAGAAAGAGCAAGTCCTTGTTTGTATCTTTCCAAGGTGGAAGGAAGGGGAATAGTGTCACAAAAGGATCTTTAGCTAGATGGATTAGGGATGCTATTAGCTTAGCCTACACATCTAGTAAGACACCTATACCAGAGGATCTGAAAGCCCATTCCACCAGGGCAGTGGCGACCTCCTGGGCCGAGAAGGCGGAGGTTTCCATCGAAGAAATATGTAAGGCGGCCACATGGTCTACCCCTACTACTTTCTATAAGCATTAGCGACTTGATCTGTCCTCCTCTGCTAGCCTGTCTTTCGGTAGGAAGGTGCTGGAAGCGGCTATCCCTCCCTAGGGTGCTTCAGTCTATATAAATCTCTCAGGTGGTGCTGTCATGGGAGAGGGGAAAAATCTTAGTTACTTACCGTTAACGGGATTTTACAGAGCCCATGACAGCACCCTTGAATTCCCTCCCTCGCTTCTATCACTTATGGTGTGTACTAATTAGGGGTGTTAAATAAGATGTATTTGGTGGAGGTTATGCTAACTAATTTGTCTGGAGGTCCTCTCGTGCTCTGGAACCGAACTGATGCAAAGGAGGGGTACCGCCCTTTTATTCAGTAGGTTTCCTGTCCTGGTGGGCGGAGACCCTCTCTCAGGTGGTGCTGTCATGGGCTCTGTAAAATGCCGTTAACGGTAAGTAACTAAGATTTTCTTGCCTTATAAATGGGGTTGGGACCATCAGTTGTGTTGTGCAGAAGTCTGGTGGATACACAGCTGATAGTCCTACTGAATAGACTGTTAGATTAGTATTATGGCAAGAAAAAAGCAGCTAAGGAAAGAAAAACGAGTGGCCATCATTACTTTAAGAAATGAAGGTCAGTCAGTCCAAAAAATTAGGAAAACTTTGAAAGTGTCCCCAAGTGCAGTTGCCAAAACCATCAAGCGCTACAAAGAAACTGGCTCACATGAGGACCGCTCCAGGAAAGTGTAGCATGGCTAAGGGTTGTATAGTAGACGGGAGGTATGTGTCACAGAGATGGCTTGTCTCTGTGATGTAACCCGGAGTGTTTCTTTAGTGCATGTTAGCACTAAGGGGTCGGTTGCTACACTTGGGTCCGGGTTACGGGCAGCACTGAGAGATGGGAGGGTCGGGCTGCCCATATACCTCTGCCCTGGGTAGGGGCATCACCATACCGATGTATGTGTTTAAGGACCTGTGGTGATGTCACTACCACATGACTAATCATGTGATATGTGTTATCTGTGGGTGTCGGCTATAAAAAGTAGCCTGCTGCTGACCACATGGTCTGTCTGTGGCTGGAGGTGTGGAGAACCTCCAGTGTGTGTGTGCGCTAAAGACACTGACCTGAGCTGGCGGACTCGCATGAACTATATGGACTGTTTATTTTTCTATTTGCTTTTCACTTTGTGCCAGAAAAGGCTGTTCGTTTATTTTGGCTATCCAGAGCAGTTTATGCAGATTTAATAAACTTGCTTGCCATTTAGCCGAGAACGTGTCTCCTGTTTGCCTCCCGTCACACCTGAGCGAGTCCAATCTCTACAAAAGGTAGACCAAGAGTCACCTCTGCTGCTGAGGATACGTTTATCCGAGTCACCAGCCTCAGAAATCGCAGGTTAACAGCAGCTCAGATTAGAGACCAGATCAATGCCACACAGAGTTCTGGCAGCAGACACATCTCTTCAACAACTGTTAAGAGGAGGCTTTGTGCAGCAGGCCTTCATGGTAAAATAGCTGCTAGGAAACCACTGCTAAGGACAGGCAACAAGCAGAAGAGACTTGTTTGGGCTAAAGAACACAAGAAATGGACATTAGACCAGTGGAAATCTGTGCTTTGGTCTGATGAGTCCAAATTTGAGATCTTTGGGTCCAACCACCGTGTCTTTGTGCGACGCAGAAAAGGTGAACAGGTGGACTCTACAGTCATGGCCAAAAGTTTTGAGACTGACACAAATATTATATTTTCACATGATCTGCTGCCCTCTGGTTTTTATGTGTGTGTTTGGCAGATGTTTTATCACAGACAGAAATATAGTTGCAAACATATGAGTAACAAAAGCTTATATTGACAGTTAGAACGAGTTAATGCAGCAAGTCAATATTTCCAGTGTTGACCCTTCTTCTTCAGGACCTCTGCAATTCTCCCTGGCATGCTCTCAATCAACTTCTGGACCAAATCCTGACTGATAGCAGTCCATTCTTGCACAATCAATGCTTTCATTTTGTCAGAATTTTTAGATTTTTGTTTGTCCACCCGTCTCTTGATGATTGACCACAAGTTCTCAATGGGAAAAAAGATCTGGGGAGTTTCCAGGCCATGGACCCAAAATCTCTATGTTTTGTTCCCTGAGCCATTTAGTTATCACCTTTGCTTTATGGCAAGGTGCTCCATCATGCTGGAAAAGACATTGTTGATCGCCAAACTGCTCTTGGAGGGTTGGGAGAAGTTGCTCTTGGAGGACATGCTGGTACCATTCTTTATTCATGGCTGTGTTTTTAGGCAAGACTGTGAGAGAGCCGATTCCCTTGGCTGAGAAGCAACCCCACACATGAATGGTTTCAGGATGCTTAACAGTTGGCATGAGACAAGACTGGTGGTAGCGCTCACCTTGTCTTCTCCGAATGAGGCGTTTTCCTGATGTCCCAAACAATCGAAAAGGGGATTCATCAGAGAAAATAACTTTACCCCAGTCCTCAGCAGTCCACTGCCTGTACCTTTTGCAGAATATCAGTCTGTCCATGATGTTTTTTCTGGAGAGAAGTGGCTTCTTTGCTGCCCTCCTTGAGACCAGGCCTTGCTCCAAGAGTCTCCGCCTCACAGTGCGTGCAGATGCACTCACACCTGCCTGCTGCCATTCCAGAGCAAGCTCTGCACTGCTGGTAGCCCGATCCCGCAGCTGAAACACTTTTAAGAGACGGTCCTGGTGCTTGCTGGTCTTTCTTGGGCGCCCTGGAGCCTTTTTGGCAACAATGGAACCTCTCTCCTTGAAGTTCTTGATGATGCGATAGATTGTTGACTGAGGTGCAATCTTTCTAGCTGCGATACTCTTCCCTCTTAGGCCATTTTTGTGCATTGCAATGATGACTGCACGTGTTTCTTTAGAGATAACCATGGTTAACAGAAGAGAAACAATTATGCCAAGCACCAGCCTCCTTTTAAAGTGTCCAGTGGTGTCATTCTTACTTAATCATGACAGATTGATCTCCAGCCATGTCCTCATCAACACCCACACCTGTGTTAATGGAGCAATCACTGAAAAGAGGTTAGCTGGTCCTTTTAAGGCAGGGCTGCAATGATGTTGAAATGTGTTTTGGGGGATAAAGTTCATTTTCTAGCCAAATATTGACTTTGCAAGTAATTGCTATTAAGCTGATCACTCTTTATAACATTCTGGAGAATATGCAAATTGCCATTAGAAAAAGTGAAGCAGTAGACTTTGTAAAAATTAATATTTGTGTCATTCTCAAAACTTTTGGCCATGACTGTACATGCCTGGTTCCCACCGTGAAGCATGGAGGAGGAGGTGTGATGGTGTGGGGGTGCTTTGCTGGTGACACTGTTGGGGATTTATTCAAAATTTAAGGCATACTGAAACAGCATGGCTACCACAGCATCTTGCAGCGGCATGCTATTCCATCAGGTTTGCGTTTAGTTGGACCATAATTTATTTTTCAACAGGACAATGACCCCAAACACACCTCCAGGCTGTGTAAGGGCTATTTGACCAAGAGGGAGAGTGATGGGGTGCTATGCCAGATGACCTGGCTTCCACAGTCAACAGACCTGAACCCAATCGAGATGGTTTGGGGTGAGCTGGACCGCAGAGTGAAGGCAAAAGGGCCAACAAGTGCTAATCATCTCTGGGAACTCCTTCAAGACTGTTGGAAGACCATTTCCGGTGACTACCTCTTGAAGCTCATCAAGAGAATGCCAAGAGTGTGCAAAGCAGTAATCAAAGCAAAAGGTTGCTACTTTGAAGAACCTAGAATATAAGACATATTTTCAGTTGTTTCACACTTTTTTGTTAAGTATATAATTCCACATGTGTTAATTCATAGTTTTGATGCCTTCAGTGTGAATGTACAATTTTCATAGTCATGAAAATACAGAAAAATTTTGAATGAGAAGTCATGTCCAAACTTTTGGTCTGTACTGTATATATATATATATATATATATATATATATATATATATATAGAGAGAGAGAGAGAGAGAGATCTATCTATATATATATATCATATATATCTATATAGAGATATATCTATATCTATCTAGATAGATAGATAGATAGATAGATAGATAGAGATATATATACACATGCAGGGAAGGAGAAGTGGTTATCACAACTCAGCTGTCGGATGACCCAGGACCAGGGGCTCATTCCCTGTCCCGAATACTAGGGGGCTCGCCCTATTTCCCAGGATACTTCTGAAGGTGAAGAGGCCGTGGCCATCAACCTAGCCTTATCTCTTGAATCTGCCCTCTGTCTGTTCCCTTCCTCCACCCAGGTAAGATTGGAGCTGCTGTGTACTACAGTACACTGACCAGATGAGCAAGACAACACAAACATGGGCAATTGAAAATACCAGGCATACAAATATTCCTCACATGTTACAGAGGAATGCACCAGGGAGTGGAGGATGGGGAAAAAACAGAGGAGGATAGGGAATCATCACGCTTACAAACACAAGCAACAGTCACAGATAA
Source organism: Oophaga sylvatica (assembly GCA_033576555.1). Classification (NCBI taxonomy): domain Eukaryota; kingdom Metazoa; phylum Chordata; class Amphibia; order Anura; family Dendrobatidae; genus Oophaga; species Oophaga sylvatica. Next base: position 540,701,650 of record JARQOD010000001.1, read on the forward strand.
AGCCTCTAAACTCCTTCTCGTATAAGCACCAAACAATCCTCCCAGCCATGCAGCACAAGCTAGCTCTGACAATGTATTTCAGTCAGGACTCAGATTGTAGAGGGGGGAGGAGTGGCTAACCATGCTCAACTGAGATCTCAGACTCCCAGAGCTCCCAACATGGCCGATTAACCCCTGTACTGCCAAAAGAAATTAACACCATTTAAAAAAAAGATGAAGTGCTTTTCAGCGCAGGAGTAGGAGCAATCAGAAGCTGCGGTCGTCTGGCTCCTCTCTGTTGCAGTAACCCCATGACAGTACCCCCCTTCTATAAGGGACCTCCAGGACCTCAGGACTGGGTTTATCGTGGTGGGCCACGTGAAAAGACCGGATCAGTCTGGCTGCATAGGCTGGTACCCACATCTCCTCAGGACCGTATCCCCTCCAATGTACCAGATACTGAAGCAACCGACGAACTAATTTTCCATCCACAGTGTCAGGAGATGGTGTTAGTGGTGATGTTCCAAAGATGCAATGTATTTTTTTGAGGAAGGATCCTAAAGGTAGGTGGCAGAGCAAGGAGGAATGCTACAGAATTGACTATGGCTACGATAAACCTGGTACCAGTTTCCAAGATGGAACCTTCAACTTAATGTTCCTAGAGGACAACCACACCAAGTCACAAACACATAGGTCCGGACCCACCAATATCATGCCAAAAAATATTCTTCCTCAAGTAATCCAGAAGAACAATTCCGCTGAAATGAGGATGTACGCCCTGAAGAACATGGACTTACCAGTAGACTCATGACAATGATTATATACTGCAAATTCGGCTAGCGGTGAGTAGGTAACCCAATCCTCTTGAATCTCAGACACAAAACACCTAACATACTTTTCCAGATTCTGGTTGACCTGTTTAGTTTGCCCATTAGACCGCAGGTGAAATGCACAAGTGAATAACAGATGGATCCCCAGACGGCTGCAAAACGCCCTCTAAAACAAACCGTACTCCCCAGTCAGAAACAATATCGGTCAGGAGCCCATCTAATTTTACAATTTCCATGGCGAAAATTTACGCCAAGGACTTGGTGTTCGGTAAAGCTGGTAATGCAAGCTACTAAATCCTACTGAATCTATCCACCACCACCAAAATTACTGTATTCCCCACTAACATGGGTAGATCCATGATAAAATCCACAGACAAGTGAGTTCAAGGTCTACTGGAACTCTCCAATGGTTGGAGAGACCCCGATGGATGAGTACGAGAGGTCTTAGAAAGCTCACAGACACTGCAGGCGGCTACATTATCCCAGACATCCTGATGTACACCTGGCCACCAAAAACGGCGAGTAAGAAGATCGGTGGTTGCTTTATTACCATGATGTCCGGCCAAGGCCAAATCATGATGTTCACTAAGGACTCATAGATGAAAATTCACAGGTACAAACAGTGTCCCTACCGGACAGGCAGCAGGGGCATCCCCTGAGCATTTGTCACGGGTGTGTCGCGGCGAAGATCGTCGCGATTGCACACCCTGACTTCGCACAGCTGAGTTTCTGGTGCTGGGTGTTTTTCGGCACTGAGGGAGTTAATTCTTTCTCTCTCAGTGCTGGACTGACCAGCCTCGCCCAGCTGCGATTGATGTTTTGTTAATTAGCTTCCTTCTTATACCTGCTGGTCTGCTGGGGAAGTTGTCGGTGAAAGCATTCATTCAGACCAGCAGAGCGGATCGTTTCTGAGAAGACTTAAGCTAAGAGTGCCTGTTGTGGTTTATCCTCTCCTCGCTTATTGTTTATCTCCTTAACCTTTTGTGTTCCTCTGTAGTGGAAGTTTTGTATGCATGGCAGTGTTTTCTTTACCCCTTGTCTGTCTTGTTTATCTTAGACTGTGTGTAAGCTGCGACCTTCCCATTCCCTGTGGTGGTAATCAGGGTCCTTCTCAGGACTAGATTACAGTGGTCAGGGATCTACAGGAGACAGGGTTACGCTGGCGGCCTGGACCTCTGTACCATTAACAGTACCTCCAGGTAGAGGGACTAGTCAGGACCCCAGTTCAGGGTCAGCATAGACCCCGGTCCACCTCTATCCTGAGATAGCGTGACACGTACACAGTATAGACCCACAATACATAGGATATTATGTCAGGTAAGACATTGCTGGCAGATACTATGTATACATGTTGATATTTTCTATTATAGGAAATATAGAATGATGTCACATTAGATATATGTTACTATCATAGAATATATCTGTTATACGTCGTGACATTTTCACCGACCACACTAAAAGATTCTCCCCAGCTACCATGGATCCAGTAGCCCAGTTAGCTCAGCAGTTGCAGAGTTTGTCCATGGAGCTGACGGACGTTAAGTCCAAGGTTTTGTACCCCCGGGAGCAAACCAGATCTGAACCTAAAGTAGCTCTCCCGGACAGGTTTACTGGTGGGCGGGATAAATTTTTTACCTTCCGGGAGGCATGTAAATTATATTTTCGGCTACGGCCTCGGTCTTCGGGGAGTGAAGATCAGAGGGTGGGAATTGTCATCTCGCTCTTACAAGGGGACCCTCAATCCTGGGCGTTCTCTCTTCCTCCGGACTCCCCGGCTCTCCAGTCAGTAGATCGATTTTTTACAGCCCTGGGTCTGGTATATGATGACCCGGATCGGGTCTCCCTTGCTGAAATGAAGTTACGTAAGATACAGCAGGGAGATCGTCCGGGGAGGAATTTTCTTCTGAGTTCCGTAGATGGGCCACAGATACTCAGTGGAATGACCCAGCTCTTAGGAGCCAGTTTTGTCAAGGATTATCTGACAAATTAAAAGATGTGTTGGCTCAGTATGATTCTCCCCCGTCACTGGAGGCCGCTATGGCCCTTGCTATTCGCATTGATAGACGGCTTCGGGAGAGGTGCGAGGTAACTCCGCCCCCTGTGATGACTCCACCTTCTACTATAGTCCCTTATATTGAGGTTCCCCTGGTTTGTTCTGAGGAGCCTATGCAGTTAGGAGGGACATCGTTTCGAGGGAGGGGATCGGCGGTGCGCCGCAAGACAGGAAAGTGTTACTTCTGCGGGAGAAAGGGACATTTTGTTGGGGGGTGTCCATCCCGTACTTTGCTGAGCAAGGAGTCGCCGGAAAACTGTTGATCCCAGGTTGTGTGGTGGACGACAATCTGGGAGTATGTATTTCGTCCCCAAGTCCGTCTCAGTTTCTCGTACCAGCGGAGGTGGTGGTAGGTACGAGAACTGAAAGGATTTCTGTTCTTCTGGATAGTGGGGCCGCGGCTAATCTGGTGGACGCTCGGTTTGCCCAGGTGCAAGGTATGCAACTGAGTGTATTGGCCAAACCTATCCCTATATTCTCTATTGACGCCAGGCCTCTCGGCCAAGGTAGCTTTGTGCAAGCCGTGCATAACATAGACCTTCGAGTGGGGGCAATACATAAAGAACTATTGTCTTGTTATGTGTTGGAGGGCCTTCCCACTCCTATTGTGTTGGGACTTCCTTGGTTAACTAAACATAACCCAGTTATTAATTGGCAATCCAGAGAGATAAGCCAGTGGGGTGAATTTTGCAATAGTAACTGCATGAACACGGTCATCGGTGCGGTCGTGCCTAGAACCTTACCTCCTTTTCTGGAGGACTTTGAGGATGTGTTTTCAGAGGAAGGGTGTCAAGAATTACCTCCTCATCGCGCGTATGACTGTGCTATAAAATTGCTTCCTGATGCTAAGTTACCAAAATCTAGGTTATATAACCTTTCTGGTCCTGAGAGGCAAGCTATGAAGGATTATATTTTGGAAAGTCTGGCCAAGGGGCATATTAGACCTTCATCTTCCCCAGTGGCCGCGGGGTTCTTCTTTGTGAAGAAAAAAGATGGAGGCCTACGCCCTTGCCTGGATTTCCGTGAGCTTAATCGGATTACGGTCCGAGATCCGTATCCGCTCCCACTTATTCCTGATCTCTTCAATCAGATTGTGGGCGCCAAATGGTTCTCTAAGTTGGATCTCAGGGGGGCGTATAATCTGATTAGGATAAAGGAGGGGGATGAGTGGAAGACGGCGTTTAACACTCCGGAGGGACATTATGAGAACCTTGTCATGCCTTTCGGTCTGACTACTGCCCCGGCGGTGTTTCAACATTTTGTTAATGACATCTTTCGCCACCTAGTGGGACAGTTTGTTGTCATTTATCTAGATGACATCTTAATTTACTCGCCGGATCTTGTGTCTCATCAGGAGCATGTGAGACAGGTGTTGCAGATCTTGCGAGACAATAAACTGTACGCCAAATGGGAGAAGTGTGTATTCGCCGTACAAGAACTTCAGTTTTTAGGATTCCTGGTGTCAGCTTCCGGTTTCCGTATGGACCCTGGGAAGGTGAAGGCTGTGCTTGAATGGGATCGGCCAGAGGATCTTAAAGCACTGCAGCGTTTCCTGGGGTTTGCTAACTACTACCGGAAATTTATTCGTAATTTCTCATCCGTTGTCAAACCTCTCACTGACATGACAAAAAAAGGGACGGATTTTTCTAGGTGGTCTGACAAAGCTTGTCAAGCATTTTCCTCCTTGAAAAAATGTTTTGCTTCAGCACCCATACTCATCCAACCTGATGCATCACAACCGTTCATTGTGGAGGTAGACGCATCTGACGTAGGAGTGGGTGCGGTATTATCTCAAGGTCCGTCCCCTGGTAAATGGCATCCGTGCGCTTTCTTCTCTAAAAAATTGTGGTCCGCCGAGAGGAATTATGATGTCGGCAATAGGGAACTCTTGGCCATTAAGTTGGCTTTTGAAGAGTGGCGTCACTTTTTGGAGGGGGCAGTCCACCCGGTCACCGTCATTACTGATCACAAGAACCTGCTGTATTTGGAGTCTGCAAAACGTCTGAATTCCAGACAAGCTAGATGGTCGTTGTTTTTTACCAGGTTTAATTTTGTCGTCACATATCGTCCTGGGTCAAAAAATGTAAAGGCTGATGCCTTATCTCGTAGTTTCCCGGGGGCCGGGAAGACGGATGACCCGGTTCCTATTCTTCAGGAGGGAGTTGTGGTGTCGGCTGTATGCTCTGAGCTTGAGGAGGAGGTATTGGAGGCTCAGGGGACGCCCTGTAGGACCTCCAGGGAAACTGTTTGTTCCAGATCAGTTAAGACAAAAGGTTATCGAGGCACATCATAATTCTGCTTTGGCAGGACACCCAGGGAGTAAAGCAACTGTAGATCTCCTTTCTCGCCGGTTTTGGTGGCCTAACTTAAATAAAGAGGTGGTAACTTTTGTCGCGTCCTGTGGGGTATGTGCGCGCTCTAAGACCCCACATACCCGTCCGTCTGGGGCCCTTTTACCGTTGAAAATCCCGGAGCGTCCATGGACCCATCTGTCTATGGACTTCATTACGGACCTCCCTCCTTCTTCAGGTAAAACTGTCATACTAGTTGTAGTTGACAGGTTCAGCAAAATGGCACATTTTATTGCTCTTCCTGCTCTTCCTAATGCTAAAACTCTGGCGCAGGTGTTCATTGGGGAGATTGTGAGACTTCACGGGTTGCCTTCCGATGTGGTGTCGGATCGGGGGTCTCAGTTTGGGTCCAAATTCTGGAAGGCATTTTGTTCTCGTCGGGGGATGCAGTTGTCATTTTCTTCGGCTTTTCATCCGCAGACTAATGGTCAGACAAGCGTCTGAATCAGAGCTTAGAGACATATCTTCGGTGTTTTGTCTTAGAGAACCAAGAGGACTGGTCTTCTTTCTTGCCTCTGGCAGAGTTCGCTCTTAACAATAGGCGGAGCGAGTCCACTGGTAAGTCCCCGTTTTTTGGGGCATATGGTTTTCACCCCCAGTTTTGTACTTTCAATGGGGGGGGCTCTTCTGGGGTTCCTGAGGAGGAACGATTTTCGTCGTCACTTGCTTCAGTGTGGAGAGGAGTGCTTAATAATCTGAGCACTATGGGGAACCGATACAAACGTATGGCTGATAGGAGGAGAGTGTCTGGTCCGGACCTAAGTGTGAACGATCTGGTATGGTTGTCTACCAAGAATATAAAACTTAAGGTTCCCTCCTGGAAACTTGGTCCCAGATTCATCGGGCCATACAGGATCAGTTCAATAATTAATCCGGTGGCTTTCCGTCTTGACCTCCCTCCTACGTTTAAAATCCACAATGTGTTCCACAAATCGTTGCTTAAGAGGTACGTGGCACCAGTTATACCGTCACCTCTACCTCCTCCTCCTGTGGTGGTCAATGGTAATTTGGAGTTTCAGGTATCGAAGATCATTGACTCACGTCTGAATCGCCGGTCCCTTCAGTACCTTGTTCATTGGAGGGGGTATGGTCCTGAGGAGAGGATGTGGGTTTCTGCGTCGGATATTAACGCAGACCGATTGGTTCGGGCCTTCCACACTACTCACCAGATAGACCAGGCCCTGAGGGTCCAGAGGCCCCTCGTAGAAGGGGGGGGTACTGTCACGGGTGTGTCGCGGCGAAGATCGTCGCGATTGCACACCCTGACTTCGCACAGCTGAGTTTCTGGTGCTGGGTGTTTTTCGGCACTTAGGGAGTTAATTCTTTCTCTCTCGGTGCTGGACTGACCAGCCTCGCCCAGCTGCGATTGATGTTTTGTTAATTAGCTTCCTTCTTATACCTGCTGGTCTGCTGGGGAAGTTGTCGGTGAAAGCATTCATTCAGACCAGCAGAGCGGATCATTTCTGAGAAGACTTAAGCTAAGAGTGCCTGTTGTGGTTTATCCTCTCCTCGCTTATTGTTTATCTCCTTAACCTTTTGTGTTCCTCTGTAGTGGAAGTTTTGTATGCATGGCAGTGTTTTCTTTACCCCTTGTCTGTCTTGTTTATCTTAGACTGTGTGTAAGCTGCGACCTTCCCATTCCCTGTGGTGGTAATCAGGGTCCTTCTCAGGACTAGATTACAGTGGTCAGGGATCTACAGGAGACAGGGTTACGCTGGCGGCCTGGACCTCTGTACCATTAACAGTACCTCCAGGTAGAGGGACTAGTCAGGACCCCAGTTCAGGGTCAGCATAGACCCCGGTCCACCTCTATCCTGAGACAGCGTGACACGTACACAGTATAGACCCACAATACATAGGATATTATGTCAGGTAAGACATTGCTGGCAGATACTATGTATACATGTTGATATTTTCTATTATAGGAAATATAGAATGATGTCACATTAGATATATGTTACTATCATAGAATATATCTGTTATACGTCGTGACAGCATTAAAAATCTCTTTTTCAAGATTGGAGCAAATAGACGCTACACTCCCTTTTGAAGAATATGTACCAGTTCACAATTATTTCTACACCCAGGAAAACAACGAGATAAGGCATCTTCCTTAATTTTTTGTTTCCTGGCATATAGGTGACAAAAAAGTTAAACCTGGTGAAGAACAATACCCATCTTGCCTGTCGAGGCGTTGGACATTTCGCAGATTCTAAATATGCAAGATTCTTGTGATCACCATAACAGGATGTACTCCAAAAATGACGCCACTCTTCAAAAGCCGACTTCATTGCCTAGAGATCCCTATGTCATAATTTTTTTTATGTAGATGATCGTTTTTTCCGAAAAATATGCACATGGATGCCATTTACCAGGAGACACACCCTGTGACAATACAGCCCACACTCCCACCTCAGATGCATCAACCTCGAAGATAAAAGAAAAAACCTATGTAGAAAAGGAGTCCACCAAGCATAGATTATAGAATAAGTAAATAATTTTTATTGGAACTGTTGAAATATGTTAGGTGCAACAACTCCATTCCTGTCTGAGTGTTTAGTTGCTAGATTTGCATGCTGTTTAAAAAACTCCCAGAGGCTCACACAGGGAGAGCATGTGACTGCATTTCCTGTGTCTGTGTATGAGAGATGCAGCCTGCTGCAGATGCTGCACAGATAGAGACACACAAATGATTTACTCCTGATTAAGCTTTTTATATATTTTTCCTGTTTGTTCCTGAATAAAGAAGTTCTGTTGTCATACAGTATCGTGAGTAATCCGCTGCCAACAGGTTATGGGCCCAGAGTGACACAGAACCCCAGAGTAACACAGCAACAGAAGCCCAAAGCAAAAGTAGCACAGAACAACAGAGAAGATGTCCACTAGCAGCAATCTTGTCAAGTTCTCAGTACCAAGCCTCACTAACCAGAACTACCAGTCCTGGAAATTCAAGGTGAAGATACGGCTCATAAGAGAAGGTACGTGGAAATATACTCATCCACTACCAGATGACTTGCTAGAGAAGGATCAGAAAGCACAAAGAACGATCTCCCTCAGTGTAGATGATAATCAGATTGTGCATATATGCAAGTGTGCAACTGCAAAGGAGATGTGGGATGAGTTACAGAATGTACATGAAAGATCAAATCTCAGCAATAAGCTTTATCTCATGAGAAAGCTGTATCAGTCTAAGCTAAGTGATGGAAAGAATATGCAGGACTATATAAGAAACACCCTAGAGATTGTGGAGCGTCTCAGGGGTATTGGAGAAGAAATTAAAGATTTTCATGTTGCTGCACTTCTATTTAGTGGTCTTCCAGAGAGTTATGACACACTTGTGACTGTACTAGATGCACGGCCAGATGATGAGCTGACACTAGAGTATGTTAAAGGCAAACTTGTGGATGAATTCAAGAGAAAAATGCAGCATGTAAGCAGCAGCAATGAATCCAGAGCAGAAACAGCATTAAAGACACAGGATTTCCCTAAATATAAGAGCAATCTAAGAGAAACTCGTGAATGTTTTGTCTGTAAAAAGCCCGGCAACCTTAAAGCAGACTGCAGAATTTGGAAAGCAAGTAACAGTCAGCTTAAAAAGCAGAGGTCATCAAAGGGTTAAAACAGCTATAAAGCAAGATTCTGCATGTGTTGAACCTGCACTTTATATCAGTACAAGCCCATCTGTAAAGCATATATGGTGTATAGATTCTGATGCAAGCAGTCATATGACAAATAACAAGGATTTCCTCACTGATCTTAATGAAAGCAAGTCAGAAAAGGTCATCTTAGCTAATGGTCACTATTTGACTTCAGAAGGAGTAGGAGATGACTAACTCCACTGTCCAGTTTCCTCAGTACAAAGTAGAAAGATACCAATAAAGGATGTTCTCTATGTTCCCAGACTTGAAATCAATCTTCTGTCAGTAAAGAAGCTCAGGGAAAAGAGGAATGTAGTTACTTTAAAAGATAACATCTGCATCATCTCAAAGAAGGATCACACTCTTGCAGAAGGAAAAATCCAAGATGAACTTTATCAGCAAAAATGCAAAGAAAGAGTTTACAGTGCTAGACAAGATCGGCATAAGAACTATCCATGTATGGCACAGACGTCTTGGGCACAGAGACCCAGAAGCAGTAAGCTTGCTCAACTTGCAAATGGTATTGAAAACAACTAGTGTAGTCAAATGATGACGTGCACAAGCTGTCTTAAAGGGAAAATCCTTTCCTAAAATAAGCACCACTAAATCTGCACAGCCTCTGGATCTGATACATACAGATATATGTGGTCCAATGGGTGTTCAAACTCCTAGCAAGAAGAGATATTTTCTCACATTTATTGATGACTGACTACTCCAGATATACAGTTGCCTACCTGCTTAACAATAAGGATGAAGTTCCACAGAAACTTGAAGAATATTTTGCTGTGGTGTTTAACAAATTTGAAAGAATGCTAAAAGCCTGTGTGCAGATATTGGAGCCGAATATACAAGTGGTAAAGTGCAAACCATTTTGAAAAAGAATGGAATCGTGTTCCAGACTACCATTCCATACAACCCAGAACAAAATGGCATTGCAGAGAGAAAGAACCGTACTCTCTGTGAAAGTGGAAGAAGTGTGTTGTTTGATGCGAATCTACCTACAACGTATTGGGGAGAAGCCATTATGACAGCTTGCTATCTTCAAAACAGAGTGCCAGGTAAAGCCACAAAAAAAAACTCCATATGAGCTATGGAACTGCGAGAAGCCTAACCTGAAGCACCTCAGGATATTTGGAAGCAAAATGTTTGTGTATGTTTCCAAAGAAAAATGTTCCAAATGGGAATCACACGCAAAGCAAAGAGTCCTGGTGGGCTATAGTGAAATTCAAAAGGGATACTGAATCCTGCACCCAGACACCAACACAGTAACAATCAGCAGAGATGTATTGATTGATGAAAACTCTGTATGGCTCAAATTCCATGAAGTTACACCAGTTACTCAACCTAAGAAGCAAGAACAAGAATCTCAATCACCAAACCCAGACATCGGGGGGCGTGGCCTGAGGGAGATGTGAGCAGACGCGTGCAGCAGGAGCTCCCGCTGGATATATGACAGTTTGATAGATTGCAGCCACTATTTAGCTGTTAAATTCACATTCCTTGGAGAGGGTGCTGACCCTGACCACAGGCTCTGTAAATCAGGAGTGCACAAGCAAATGGCTGGGAAGAAAGGAGGCAAAAGGCCAGCAGGCGAGTCGGAGAAGAAGGCACAAGATGGCGCCGGTGGGGAAGATGTATTGATGGTGGGCCTGGAGGAGGATGGGGGAATCCCCAGCAGGTCAGATGCGGTGTCTAAACTGCGGAGGTTCGCCAGGCTGGAGGAAGATAAGCAGTGTCCGACACGTGCAGGTGGAGGTCAGAGGGGGCCTGCGGGGAATGCAGAGGAGCCAGAGGAATCTGGTGTGGAGGGTGGTGAGGAGAGTGACTGTGAAAGCCGGGAGGAAGACCAAGGAACTATGAAATGGGAGAGAGGTGAGATGGAGGAATGTAAGCGGCAAATGGGGGGGATGGTGATCCCAGAGGAGCCCACATTAAAAGACTTGTTCAAGCTGACACTGCACTCTCACACTACTATTACTGAGGTGGCAGCACAGCTGGGGGTCCTACAGGCCAGCATGTCTAAGTTACAGCACTCCATGCATGTCACTAAGGAGAGGATGGGGGAAGCTGAGAAACGTATTAGCACCGTGGAAGATACTATTGCAAAATCTGACAAGCAGCATCAGCGTATGGCCACTGCAATGTCAGCTGTGCAGGCAAAGACTGATGACCTAGAGAATAGGTCAAGACGTAACAATGTGCGGATTATTGGGGTGCCGGAAAAAACGGAAGGCTCTGCACCCACCGAGTTCTTTGAACAGTGGCTGTTGAACACTATTGGCCAGAACAACCTGTCCCGTTTATATGCCGTGGAAACAGCTCACCATGTCCCCGCATTCCCCCTCCCCCCTGGCCGTCCTCCAAGACAAGTGCTTGTCAAGGTTCTGCATTATCGGGACAGGGATGCTATTCTTCGCTTTTCCAAGAATCATCCGGACCTGAAAATCAACGGCTCCAGGATTTCCATTTACCCTGACTTCTCTATGGAGGTTCAAAAGCAGAGGGCCAAATTTGTTGACATTATGAAGAGGTTGGGAGCCCTGGGTGTGCCGTACTCAATGATATATCCGGCTAAACTGAGAGTGGTAGACGGGGACACTGTCCATTTCTTCCCGGATGCAAAGGAGGCCCTTAACTGGATGGACAGCAACGAGATGGTCTCCACAAGGCAAATTCTAAAGACTCCGCTGGCTCACTGAGCTGACTTGTCCTTTAATCGGGACGGGTCTTGTCCTTTAATCGGGACGGGATCTTACATATATCCGCTCTTCCCTCCTGAATACCTTTTTCTCAGGAGGAAGACCCTCCCTGTCATTTTGGGAAATAATCTTGCTGTGCATTGGAGGGGGAGGGAGAAATTTTCCTACCTTTTTCTAGTTCATGTGTTCTGGACATGTTAAATGTATTTAACAGAAAGCTAAATGTGAATGTTTTATGGTTAACTGTTGAGTATTGTTTGGCTGCAATCACTAGCCATATGCTACTCCCAGAGTATGGGGAGTAAAGCGGGTTTGCTTCGGTGAAGTGGATACTCTGAATCGGATAAAGTATGCCCTCTCCTCCGTGACACCTGGAGGAGATGGAAAGCTTGAGTTGGGTGAAGTTGGGGTATTGTGTGAGGGAGGGTGGGGAGGAAGGGGGGAATGTTAAACTATTGTCTATGTCACACAGGTTCGAGTGGAGACAGCCTTACTAATTCACAAATGAGGAAATGGATGACACGGTATTTGGGGTTGCAGGGTAATGGCGGATAAAATAAAAATAATAAGTTGGAACGTTAGAGGGTTGGCGTCCGGAGTAAAAAGACAGGCAATGTTTACTTTCTTGCTTGATGCCAAACCTGCAGTCATATGCTTGCAAGAAACCCACTTGATAAAGAGTAGAACACATCTTCTTAAAAAAAGATGGCTGCAGGCGGGGTATCATGCAACATATTCCTCATACTCACGGGGGGTCAGTGTTCTTGTTCGCACAGGTATACCTTTTGAACAGTGTAAAGTGATTATAGACCCGCTGGGACGGTTCGTATGCTTGCTATGTAAATTGTCTGATATACTGATGCTACTGATCTCGATATATATCCCTCCGCCGTATTGTGGGAAAGTGCTGCACAAGGTCATGGAGGTAGTGGGCGATTTCCCGGGGGTTCCCTTTCTGATAATTGGCGACTTCAACAATGTTCCTGATGCCCATTGGGACAGAGGTGGTCGGGAGGCACTGAGACTGGGTGGTAATTGCACCCCCTTTGGGGTGGTTCTGAAGGAGACTGCACTAATAGACATATGGAGAACCCATCACCCCGGAACTTATAAGTACTCCTGCTTCTCGCCCGCCTCTGCCTCGCTGTCCAGGATTGATCTGGCCCTGGGGAATGGTCTGATGCTAAGTCTAGTGGGTGAGGTAACTTATTTGGCTAGAACTCTGTCGGATCACTGCCTATGTGTGTGGTGCTTCAGGGGCAGGGCTCTGAGTTTTCCAGGAGACCCCTGTGGAGGCTAAATCCGTTCTGGCTCCAGCTGATTGATCTGGACGGCTATGTGGGGGATGACCTGACAGAGTTCTTTAAAATTAATATGGGCTCGGCTTCGGTATTGATGGTATGGGAAGCCATGAAGGCTTACTTCAGAGGGTTGTGTATTAAAGACATATCGCAAGTTAAAACCGAAACGGGCAGGAGAGACCAGGAGTTGATTAGGTCATTAGAGGGAGCAGAGGCGGCACTAATTGAGGAGCAAACCCCTGAGGCCCGGGAACGTTTGAGATCAGCGCAGAGAGAGGTTTGTAATATGACCATGAAAACTGCGGAGAGGAAAAGGCTGTTCTGCACGATGAAGTTTTTCGAGGAGGGAGAGAGAGCGGGTCACCTTCTGTCCAGGGTGGTGGCAGCCCAAAGGGAATCGGCGTATATCACTAAATTAAAGGGGAAAGACGGCTGTGAGCATACAGGCAGTAGGGCCATACTGGAGGTAATGATGGGATTTTACTCAAATCTGTACCAGTCACACGTGCAGCCATCGGAGGAGGAAATTGATGGCTTTTTAGTAGGGGTGCAGCTTCCACGACTCTCACTAGCGGAGCAGAGGCTTCTTGAGGAGCCCTTTGATATGGAGGAACTTGAGGCCCTCTGGCCTCTGTATCTAGTGACAAGGCCCCAGGGGGGAACGGTATCCCAGGAGAAGTCTACAAAAAATACAAAGAGGTGTTGCTTCCCAAGTTGATGGAGGTTTACACTGCCAGTTTGGCGGGGGGGAGTTGCCCCGGTCCATGCGAGAGGCGATAATTGTTGTCCTACCAAAGCAGGGAAAAGATTTGACGGATCCAGCTTCATATCGTCCGATCTCTTTGTTGACCACTGACATTAAGTTATTGGCCAAAATGCTGGCGAACCGACTTAACAAGGTCATCGAATCCCTAATTCACCAAGACCAGTCAGGGTTTATGCCCAATAAATCAACAGCTATAAATCTCCGGCGATTATACTTAAACATGCAGGCGAGGGCGGATAATGTGGGACAGAGGGTAATAGTTTCCCGGGATGCCGCTAAGGCGTTCGACAGTGTGGAGTGGAGGTATTTGTGGGCGGTAATGAGAACCATGGGATTTGGTGATCAGTTTGTGGGTTGGGTACGTTTGCTATATACATCCCCTAGTGCTAAAATATGGGTTAATGGTCTGCTGTCTGAGAGTTTCTCCCTACATAGGGGAACGAGGCAGGGTTGCCCCCTGTCCCCCCTGCTGTTTGCGATCGCTGTAGAACCGTTAGCTGCAAAGATTCGTGGTATCACGGATGTTCGGGGATTCCAATATGGCTCCCACGTAGAGAAAGTGGCCTTATACGCGGATAATGTGCTGCTGTTTCTGGCTGACCCGAGCGACTCCCTAAGTTCGGCTATGGCAGTTATTGGTAAATTTGGCTCTATTTCTGGACTGACTATCAACTGGGATAAATCCGTGTTGCTTCCCGTGGACTCGGCGGTTCCCCTAGCGCTAGACCCTGGGACCCCTTTGAGGGTGGTTAGTGAGTTTAAATATTTGGGCATTGTGATCTCTGCTAAATTGGAGGAATATGAACGGCTCAATCTTACCCCCCTTATCAATAAGTTTCAACAAAAAATTGCAGCGTGGAAGAAACTATTCCTGTCTGTGGCGGGTAGAGCAAATTTATTAAAAATGATCCTCATGCCCCAACTCCTATATATACTCCATAATACGCCTGTCTGGTTGGCGCAAAATAAATTCTACCGGATTGATTCTCTTTTCCGGGACTTGATCTGGAAGGGTAGTAGGGCACGTATTAAACTTGAACATCTACAGAGGTCAAAAGAGGAGGGGGGCCTGGCAATCCCGAACCCATGGGTTTATTATGTGTCATCCTAATGTCAGCATATGGTGGGGTGGGGGGAGCCTACCCAATCTACGTCGGCTGGGAAGCTCATTGAGTTTATAGTGGGCAGAGGTCCGTTGCTTGCTAGTCTAGAGGCTGGTAGGTTCCGGGTGAACCCTAAAAGGCTCCCGACGATCGCTATGGTGGACAAGATTTGGCAAAGAGTTAGACAATGGAGGGCATTACGGAGCTCACACACTTCTCGTCGGTTTGGTTTGACCAGAGACTCGGGGAGTTAATGCGACTGAGGGGATTTGCTCAATGGAGAAGGGTCGGGATATGGTTTGTGTCACAGCTGTTGGTTGGTGGCATGCTTAAGACTTTTGAGGAGATCAGGAAGGAGTTTCCTCTGAGTCAATCCCTCTTTTTTCAATATTTGCAGCTGCGGCATGCAGTCAATCGACAGCTTAAAACATCAAGAATAGTGGTGCAATCAGATGCGATGGTGAATCTTATAGGGTCACTAAGGGGCACTAAGGGTTTCATCTCCCTCGTATATAGGGGTTTTTTGGATTCATTCCTGGTACGGCACCCGGCTAAGTCCAGAGAAAAATGGGAAGAGGATGTGGGACCAATTTCGGACTCTCAGTGGGAGAGCGTATTACAATTCATCCCCAAGGTCTCTATGAGTGAAGCCAGGAGAGTCTCACAACTCTACCTAACACATAGGGTATACAGGACCCCGGTCTGGATGAAGAGGGCGGGCCTGAGGAGGGATTCCTGCTGTCCGCGCTGCTCTGAGGATGGGGCAGATCTCCTACATATGATGTGGTCCTGCCCTGCCCTACAGAACTTTTGGGTACAAACACTTAATTTGACTCAGGAGGTAATGGGACTGGATTTTATAAGGAACCCGCTGACGTGTGTATTGGGGTGCATGGAGGATATCGTGGTTGATGAGTGGGGGAAGCTGACCATAGCTAGAATCCTATATGCTGCCAGAAAGCTCATTGCGGCCCACTGGTTAGATGACAAAGCGCCAGTTAGACAAGAACTGATTAATAAGGTTAACTTTATTGTTATGATGGAACAGAACATATATGCGAAAAGAGGTCAACACATGCAGTTTGAGAATGTGTGGGGTGGCTGGATGGAGCATCCGGGCCTGGCTTCGGAGGCTCTTATGAGAGAAAGAATGCGTCTGCCTACGCGCCCTTGACCCTCTGAGTTGGTACTTTAAACAGGGATCTTAAGTGGTTGTCTCGAAAAAAAGGATTCAAAATGTGACATGGTGTGTGATATATGCAATGATTTAAAGGGACGGTGTTAGCTTGGAGGGGGGGAGGGTAGGGGACTTAGGATGTAAGAACAGTTATACTGCCTGTCAGGTTGAATACGGTTTATATTATATGCTAAAGTTAAATGTACTGTCAAAGTTTCATGCTGACAATTTTTAAATAAAAATCATCTGATTTTAAAAAAAAAAAAAAACCCAGACATCGAAAAGGAAAACACTGAAGTGTGGATAAGCTCTGAAGCCAACAAGGAAGACACAGGAGAACCAAGTCATCCTCCAGTCAGGAGATAAGAAAGGCCAAACAAAGGTATCCCAGCTAGACGCCTTTCTTATATTGTCAAAACACTTCCTAAACCAGTTTGGAATGTCAGAAGCCAAAGGTGCGTCAACTCCAATGGACCAATCCTACTTAAAGTTGGAACGAGAAGATCTGCTACCCAGCAATGAGAGTGGAGGCACTTCTGTACATAGCAACCACAACTCGTCCACAACTCCTCCGGATATTAACCCCTTCATGACCCAGCCTATTTTGACCTAAATGACCTGGCCATTTTTTGCAATTCTGACCAGTGTCCCTTTATGAGGTAATAACTCAGGAACGCTTCAACGGATCCTAGCGATTCTGAGAATGTTTTTTCGTGACATATTGGGCTTCATGTTAGTGGTAAATTTAGGTTGATAATTTTTGTGTTTATTTGTGAAAAAAATGGAACTTTGGCCAAAATTTTGAAAATTTCACAATTTTCAAATTTTGAATTTTTATTCTGTTAAACCAGAGAGTTATGTGACACAAAATAGTTAATAAATAACATTTCCCACATGTCTACTTTACATCAGCACAATTTTGGGAACAACATTTTTTTTTCTTAGGAAGTTATAAGGGTTAAAAGTTGACCAGCGATTTCTCATTTTTACAGCAAAATTTACAAAACCATTTTTTTTAGGGACCACCTCACATTTGAAGTCACTTTGAGGGGTCTATATGGCAGAAAATACCCAAAAGTGACACCATTATAAAAACTGCACCCCTCAAGCTACTTAAAATTACATTCAAGAAGATTATTAACCCTTCAGGTGCTTCACAGGAACTAATGCAACGTGGAAGGAAAAAAATGGACATTTTAATTTTACCAACAAAATTTTTCTTTTAGCATCAATTTTTTCATTTTTGCATGGGCAACAGGATAAAATGGACCCTAAAATTTGTTGGGCAATTTCTCCTGAGTACACAGATACCTCATATGTGGTCATAAACCACTGTTTGGGCGCACGGCAGGGCTCAGAAGGGAAGGAGCGCCATTTGACTTTTTGAATGGAAAATATGCTGGAATATTTAGCGGTTGCCATGTCGCATTTGGAGAGTCCCTGTGTGCCTAAACATTGGAGCTCCCACACAAGTGACCCCATTTTGGAAACTAGACCCCCAAGGAACTTATCTAGATGCAGAGTGAGCACTTTGAACCCCCAGGTGCTTCACAAATTGATCCGTAAAAAAAAGAAAGTACTTTTTTTTCACAAAAATTTCCTTTTAGCCTGTTTTTTCATTTTCACATGGGCAACAGGATAAAATGGATCCTAAAATTTGTTGGGCAATTTTTCCTGAGTACACCGATACCTCATATGTGGTCATAAACCACTGTTTGGGCGCACGGCAGGGCTCAGAAGGGAAGGAGTGCCATTTGACTTTTTGAATGGAAAATATGCTGGAATATTTAGCGGTTGCCATGTCGCATTTGGAGATTCCCTGTGTGCCTAAACATTGGAGCTCCCACACAAGTGACCCCATTTTGGAAACTAGACCCCCCAAGGAACTTTTCTAGATGCATAGTGAGCACTTTGAAACCCCAGGTCCTTCACAAATTGGTCCGTAAAAAAAAGAAAGTACTTTTTTTTTTCACAAAAATTTTCTTTTAGCCTCAGTTTTTTTATTTTCACATGGGCAACAGTATAAAATGGCTCCTAAAATTTGTTGGGCAATTTCTCCTGAGTACACAGATATCATATGTGGTCATAAACCACTGTTTGGGCACACGGCAGGGCTCAGAAGAAGGAGCGCCATTTGACTTTTTGAATGGAAAATTAGCTCCAATCGTTAGCGGACACCATGTCATGTTTGGAGTGCCCCTGTATGCCTAAACTTTGGAGCTCCCCCACAAATGACCCCATTTTGGAAACTAGACCCCCTAAGGAACTTATGTAGATGCACAGTAAGCACTTTGAACCCCCAGGTGCTTCACAAAAGTTTATAACGCAGAGCCATGAAAATAAAAAATCTTTTTTTTTTCTCAAAAAATGATTATTTAGCCCCCTATTTTTTATTTTCACAATGGTTACAGGAGAAATTGGACCCCAAAAGTTGTTGTCTAATTTGTCCTAAGTACGCTAGTACCTCACATGTGGGGGGAACCACTGTTTGGGCACACGTCAGGGCTTGGAAGGGATGTAGTGACGCTTTGAAATGCCGACTTGATGGAATGGTCTGCGGGCGGGCAGAGCCCCTGATGTGCCTAAACAGTAGAAACCCCCCACAAGTGACCACATTTTGTAACTAGACCCCTCAAGGAACTTACCTAGATGTGTGGTGAGCACCTTGAACCCCCACGTGCTTCACAGAAGTTTGTAATGCAGAGCCGTGAAATAAAAATAATTTTTTTCCTCAAAAACTGATTTTTTTAACCCGCAATTTTTTATTTTCACAAAGGTAACAGGAGAAATTGGACCATAAAAGTTGTTGTACAGTTTGTCCTGAGTACACTGGTACCCCATATGTGGGGGGGAACCATTGTTTTGGCGCATGGGAGAGCACAGAAGGGAAGGAGCGCCATTTTGGAATGCAGACTTGATGGAATGTTCTGTGGGCGTCATGATGCGTTTGCAGAGCCCCTGATATGCCTAAACAGTAGAAACCCCCACAAGTGACCCCATTTTGGAAACTAGACCCCCAAGGAGCTTATCTAGATGTGTAGTGAGCACTTTGAACCCCCAAGGGCTACACAGAAGTTTATAACGCCGGGGAATGAAAATAAAAAAATAATATTTTTTCCACAAACATAATCTTTTAGTCCCCAAATTTTTTTTTTTCCAAGGGTAACAGGAGAAATTAGACCTCAAAAGTTGTTGGCCAATTTGTCCTGAGTATGCTGATATCCCATATGTGGGAGAAAACTACTGTATGGGCACACTTCGGGGCTCGGAAGGGAAGTAGTGACGTTTTGAAATGCCGACTTGATGGAATGGTCTGCGGGCGTCATGTTACGTTTGCAGAGTCCCTGATGTGCCTAAACAGTAGAAACTCCCCACAAGTGACCCCATTTTGGAAACTAGACCCCGCAAGGAACTTATCTAGATGTGTGGTGAGCACTTTGAACCCCCAAGGGCTACACAGAAGTTTATAATGCCGGGGCATGGAAATAAAAAAATCATATTTTTTACACAAACATGATCTTTTAGTCCACAATTTTTTTATTTTCGCAAAGGTAACAGGAGAAATTAGACCCCAAAAGTTGTTGTCCAATTTGTCCTGAGTACGCTGATATCCATATGTGGGAGAAAACTACTATATGGGCACACGTCGAGGCTCGGAAGGGAAGTAGTGACGTTTTGAAATGCCGACTTGATGGAATGGTCTGGCGGGCGTCATGTTACGTTTGCAGAGTCCCTGATGTGCCTAAACAGTAGAAACTCCCCACAAGTGACCCCATTTTGGAAACTAGACCCGCAAGGAACTTATCTAGATGTGTGGTGAGCACTTTGAACCCCCAAGGGCTACACAGAAGTTTTATAACGCCGGGGCATGGAAATAAAAAAATCATATTTTTTACACAAACATGATCTTTTAGTCCACAATTTTTTTATTTTCTCAATGGTAACAGGAGAAATTAGACCCCAAAAGTTGTTGTCCAATTTGTCCTGAGTACGCTGATATCCCATATGTGGGAGAAAACTACTATATGGGCACACGTCGAGGCTCGGAAGGGAAGTAGTGACGTTTTGAAATGCCGACTTGATGGAATGGTCTGCGGGTGTCATGTTACGTTTGCAGAGCCCATGATGTGCCTAAACAGTAGAAACCCCCCCAAGTGACCCCATTTGGAAACTAGATCCCCCAAGGAACTCCTCTAGATGTGTGGTAAGCACTTTGAATCTCCAAGTTCTTCACAGAAGTTTATAACGCAGAGCCATGAAAATAAAAAATCATTTTTTTTCCACAAAAATAACTTTTTTAGTACCCAATTTTTTTTCCCAACAGTAACAGGAGAAATTAGACCCCCAAAGTTGTTGTGCAATTTTTCCCGAGTACGCTGATGCCCCATATGTGGGGGTAAACCACTGTTTGGGCACACGTCGGGGCTTGGAATAAAGGGAGCACTGTTTGACTTTTTGAACGCAAAATTTGCAGGAATCAATGTGGCGCCATGTCACGTATGGACACCCCCTGATGTGCGTAAATAGTGGAAACCCCTCAATTCTAACTCCAACCCTAACCCCAACACACCCCTAACCCAACCCTAACCCCTACACACCCCTAACCCTAATACAAACCCTAACCATAACCCTAACCCCAACACACCCTAAACCTAATCCCAACTCTAACCATAAACTTAACCACAAGCCTAACTCTAATCCCAACCCTAACCCCAAAACACCCCTAATGCTTATCCTAACTCTAACCCTAACCACAAACCTAACCCTAATCCCAACCCTAACCCTAATTCCAACCCTTACCCTAGTTCTAACCCTAACCCTAGTTCTAACCCTAAGGCTGGGTTCATATTGCGTTTACCAGCCCGTTCAACACATAGCGTTGACCGGCTGGTAACGGTATAGCATAACGCGATCGCGTTATGCTATACCTGCTAGTGCAGAGGAATCAGCGATGATCCATCTGTGCTAGCGGTGATGGAGCCCAGACGCTGCAGCCTGGTCCAAGGCTCCGTCATGAATGACGACACGTCGCGAACGCATGCCGCTTCACGGCATGCGTTGCGATGAGCACACAAATGGGGTGAATGGCGTTAACGGACTGCGTTACACCGCGTTATACCACGGTGAAACGCGTCCATCTAACGGACTGCCATAATGCAATATGAACCCAGCCTAACCCTAACCTGAGGCCCCATGCACACGTTGCGGATTCACTTGCGGATTTTTCTAAAATCCGCAGGTAAAATGACCTGTCTTTTACGTGCGGATTCAGCACGGATTTGCTGTGGTTTTCTCTGCGGTTTTTACGCCTATAATGGAATAGGTGTAAAATCGCTGCGGAATCCGCACAAAGAATTGACATGCTGCGGATTTAAAACCGCAGCAAATCCGCGCTGAAAAATCTGCAGCATGGTGCACAGCGTTTTTTTTTTACCATTTATTTGCATTGTACTGTACATGGTTTCTGGATCTGCTGTGGATCCGCAGCGCGAAATCCGCTGCGGATCCGCAGCAAAATCCGCTGCGGATCCGCAACGCAAAATCTGCTGCTGATCCGCAGCAAATCCGCAACGTGTGCACAGGGCCTAATAGGAAAAAAAAAAAAATTCTTTATTATTTGTCCCTACCCATGACAGGGGGGGTTCACTTACTTTTTTTATTTTGATCACTGTGACAGTTTATCACCAGTGATCAAAATAAATTTCTTGACCTGCAGGGCGCACTGCGCATGTGCCGGCGGCGGGCACACTGCGCATGCGCCCGCCATTTTCCAAGATGGCGGCGCCCATGAAGAATCCGGGCAGCTGCCGGGAAGGGTCCAGGGACATCGGTGGACCGGGAGAGGTGAGTATGGGGGTCGGAAGTGAGGGGGGGAGATCGGAAGGTGGGGGCAGCGGAGGCCAGCGAGGGGGAGTGTTAGTGACGGCGGTGACCGACCGCTGCCATCTTTCGGTGGCGGCGGCCCATTGCCGCCGTGACTACGTGTGGGGGGTCAGGGCTCGGTGTCCAGCCATGGCAGATGCTATTGCAGCATCGGCCATGGCTGGATTGTAAAATTTCACCAATTATATTGGTGAAATATTACAGATTGCTCTGATTGGCTGTTTCACTTTTAACAGCCAATCAGAGCGATCGTGGCCACGGGGGGTTCAGCCAACCCCCTTGTGGTGAAGCACAAAGGGTCCTGTCCCTGGGGTCGGGTGACCTTTCAGTGACCCCGGTCTCCCGACCCGCAGGGACGCGATCCTTCATGACGCCACATAGGCGTCATGGGTCAGATTGGCACTGACTTTTATGAGCCTCGTGGCGTCCAGGTCGGGAAGGGGTTAAAGCCACAAGCAGAATTCTCTGCCGACATGTAAGCAAGTCACGCCAAAGAGACTGGAATGCAATTAAGAGAATTCTTCAATATCTTAAAGAAGCTCAAAGCTAAATCTTAAGATATCTGCATCAGGAGATCTCACTCTCAGAGGTTATGTGGATGCAGATTGAGCTGGAGATTCAAGTGATCGGAAATCAACAGGTGGTTACTTATTCAAGTTAGGAGAAAATTCAATTTCTTGGTCCCGGAGAAAACAAGTGTTAGTCGCATTATCTTCTACAGAAGCAGAATATATAAGAAAAATTCTCCAAATAAACATTTTTATATAAATTCATAATGTATGAATACACTGATAATGCCTCAAAATATTTAAATAGTGGCGACTCTCAAAGACATTAGAGAACAGGAGAAAATTGGAGTCCAAAACTATTAGGCTAAGTTCACACGTTGCGGAATTGCCGGGGGAAATTTCCGCGGCAATCCCGCACTTCTCCCGCAGGAAATACGCACGTTTTTTTTATGCTGTTCCCGCCAGAATTAATAGCGTTTTGCAAGCGTAATTGCTTGCAGAATGCTAGCGTTTTCCTAGCGATCTGTAGCATCGCTTGGAAAACTGATTGACAGGTTGGTCCAGGTTTCAAACATAGTTGTTTGACAAGTGTGACCAACTTTTACATTGATGGGCCGCCTATGTGCTTTAATAGTAAAAGATCTAAAGTAAAAATAATAAAAAAAAATAAAAAAATATATTTCACCTTCGGCGGCCCCCCAGCCCCTTCCCCCCGGCCCCCCCAGCCTTCCCCCTTCAGCGACCTCCCGGAATCCGGTCCCAAGGATGCTTTCGCAAATCACACCCAAGACGGATTCGGAGCGC
>JARQOD010000001.1:540724842-540943357 GCA_033576555.1 Oophaga sylvatica
TTCTTGTTCGCACAGGTATACCTTTTGAACAGTGTAAAGTGATTATAGACCCGCTGGGACGGTTCGTATGCTTGCTATGTAAATTGTCTGATATACTGATGCTACTGATCTCGATATATATCCCTCCGCCGTATTGTGGGAAAGTGCTGCACAAGGTCATGGAGGTAGTGGGCGATTTCCCGGGGGTTCCCTTTCTGATAATTGGCGACTTCAACAATGTTCCTGATGCCCATTGGGACAGAGGTGGTCGGGAGGCACTGAGACTGGGTGGTAATTGCACCCCCTTTGGGGTGGTTCTGAAGGAGACTGCACTAATAGACATATGGAGAACCCATCACCCCGGAACTTATAAGTACTCCTGCTTCTCGCCCGCCTCTGCCTCGCTGTCCAGGATTGATCTGGCCCTGGGGAATGGTCTGATGCTAAGTCTAGTGGGTGAGGTAACTTATTTGGCTAGAACTCTGTCGGATCACTCGCCTATGTGTGTGGTGCTTCAGGGGCAGGGCTCTGAGTTTTCCAGGAGACCCCTGTGGAGGCTAAATCCGTTCTGGCTCCAGCTGATTGATCTGGACGGCTATGTGGGGGATGACCTGACAGAGTTCTTTAAAATTAATATGGGCTCGGCTTCGGTATTGATGGTATGGGAAGCCATGAAGGCTTACTTCAGAGGGTTGTGTATTAAAGACATATCGCAAGTTAAAACCGAAACGGGCAGGAGAGACCAGGAGTTGATTAGGTCATTAGAGGGAGCAGAGGCGGCACTAATTGAGGAGCAAACCCCTGAGGCCCGGGAACGTTTGAGATCAGCGCAGAGAGAGGTTTGTAATATGACCATGAAAACTGCGGAGAGGAAAAGGCTGTTCTGCACGATGAAGTTTTTCGAGGAGGGAGAGAGAGCGGGTCACCTTCTGTCCAGGGTGGTGGCAGCCCAAAGGGAATCGGCGTATATCACTAAATTAAAGGGGAAAGACGGCTGTGAGCATACAGGCAGTAGGGCCATACTGGAGGTAATGATGGGATTTTACTCAAATCTGTACCAGTCACACGTGCAGCCATCGGAGGAGGAAATTGATGGCTTTTTAGTAGGGGTGCAGCTTCCACGACTCTCACTAGCGGAGCAGAGGCTTCTTGAGGAGCCCTTTGATATGGAGGAACTTGAGGCCCTCTGGCCTCTGTATCTAGTGACAAGGCCCCAGGGGGGAACGGTATCCCAGGAGAAGTCTACAAAAAATACAAAGAGGTGTTGCTTCCCAAGTTGATGGAGGTTTACACTGCCAGTTTGGCGGGGGGGAGTTGCCCCGGTCCATGCGAGAGGCGATAATTGTTGTCCTACCAAAGCAGGGAAAAGATTTGACGGATCCAGCTTCATATCGTCCGATCTCTTTGTTGACCACTGACATTAAGTTATTGGCCAAAATGCTGGCGAACCGACTTAACAAGGTCATCGAATCCCTAATTCACCAAGACCAGTCAGGGTTTATGCCCAATAAATCAACAGCTATAAATCTCCGGCGATTATACTTAAACATGCAGGCGAGGGCGGATAATGTGGGACAGAGGGTAATAGTTTCCCGGGATGCCGCTAAGGCGTTCGACAGTGTGGAGTGGAGGTATTTGTGGGCGGTAATGAGAACCATGGGATTTGGTGATCAGTTTGTGGGTTGGGTACGTTTGCTATATACATCCCCTAGTGCTAAAATATGGGTTAATGGTCTGCTGTCTGAGAGTTTCTCCCTACATAGGGGAACGAGGCAGGGTTGCCCCCTGTCCCCCCTGCTGTTTGCGATCGCTGTAGAACCGTTAGCTGCAAAGATTCGTGGTATCACGGATGTTCGGGGATTCCAATATGGCTCCCACGTAGAGAAAGTGGCCTTATACGCGGATAATGTGCTGCTGTTTCTGGCTGACCCGAGCGACTCCCTAAGTTCGGCTATGGCAGTTATTGGTAAATTTGGCTCTATTTCTGGACTGACTATCAACTGGGATAAATCCGTGTTGCTTCCCGTGGACTCGGCGGTTCCCCTAGCGCTAGACCCTGGGACCCCTTTGAGGGTGGTTAGTGAGTTTAAATATTTGGGCATTGTGATCTCTGCTAAATTGGAGGAATATGAACGGCTCAATCTTACCCCCCTTATCAATAAGTTTCAACAAAAAATTGCAGCGTGGAAGAAACTATTCCTGTCTGTGGCGGGTAGAGCAAATTTATTAAAAATGATCCTCATGCCCCAACTCCTATATATACTCCATAATACGCCTGTCTGGTTGGCGCAAAATAAATTCTACCGGATTGATTCTCTTTTCCGGGACTTGATCTGGAAGGGTAGTAGGGCACGTATTAAACTTGAACATCTACAGAGGTCAAAAGAGGAGGGGGGCCTGGCAATCCCGAACCCATGGGTTTATTATGTGTCATCCTAATGTCAGCATATGGTGGGGTGGGGGGAGCCTACCCAATCTACGTCGGCTGGGAAGCTCATTGAGTTTATAGTGGGCAGAGGTCCGTTGCTTGCTAGTCTAGAGGCTGGTAGGTTCCGGGTGAACCCTAAAAGGCTCCCGACGATCGCTATGGTGGACAAGATTTGGCAAAGAGTTAGACAATGGAGGGGCATTACGGAGCTCACACACTTCTCGTCGGTTTGGTTTGACCAGAGACTCGGGGAGTTAATGCGACTGAGGGGATTTGCTCAATGGAGAAGGGTCGGGATATGGTTTGTGTCACAGCTGTTGGTTGGTGGCATGCTTAAGACTTTTGAGGAGATCAGGAAGGAGTTTCCTCTGAGTCAATCCCTCTTTTTTCAATATTTGCAGCTGCGGCATGCAGTCAATCGACAGCTTAAAACATCAAGAATAGTGGTGCAATCAGATGCGATGGTGAATCTTATAGGGTCACTAAGGGGCACTAAGGGTTTCATCTCCCTCGTATATAGGGGTTTTTTGGATTCATTCCTGGTACGGCACCCGGCTAAGTCCAGAGAAAAATGGGAAGAGGATGTGGGACCAATTTCGGACTCTCAGTGGGAGAGCGTATTACAATTCATCCCCAAGGTCTCTATGAGTGAAGCCAGGAGAGTCTCACAACTCTACCTAACACATAGGGTATACAGGACCCCGGTCTGGATGAAGAGGGCGGGCCTGAGGAGGGATTCCTGCTGTCCGCGCTGCTCTGAGGATGGGGCAGATCTCCTACATATGATGTGGTCCTGCCCTGCCCTACAGAACTTTTGGGTACAAACACTTAATTTGACTCAGGAGGTAATGGGACTGGATTTTATAAGGAACCCGCTGACGTGTGTATTGGGGTGCATGGAGGATATCGTGGTTGATGAGTGGGGGAAGCTGACCATAGCTAGAATCCTATATGCTGCCAGAAAGCTCATTGCGGCCCACTGGTTAGATGACAAAGCGCCAGTTAGACAAGAACTGATTAATAAGGTTAACTTTATTGTTATGATGGAACAGAACATATATGCGAAAAGAGGTCAACACATGCAGTTTGAGAATGTGTGGGGTGGCTGGATGGAGCATCCGGGCCTGGCTTCGGAGGCTCTTATGAGAGAAAGAATGCGTCTGCCTACGCGCCCTTGACCCTCTGAGTTGGTACTTTAAACAGGGATCTTAAGTGGTTGTCTCGAAAAAAAAGGATTCAAAATGTGACATGGTGTGTGATATATGCAATGATTTAAAGGGACGGTGTTAGCTTGGAGGGGGGGAGGGTAGGGGACTTAGGATGTAAGAACAGTTATACTGCCTGTCAGGTTGAATACGGTTTATATTATATGCTAAAGTTAAATGTACTGTCAAAGTTTCATGCTGACAATTTTTAAATAAAAATCATCTGATTTTAAAAAAAAAAAAAAACCCAGACATCGAAAAGGAAAACACTGAAGTGTGGATAAGCTCTGAAGCCAACAAGGAAGACACAGGAGAACCAAGTCATCCTCCAGTCAGGAGATAAGAAAGGCCAAACAAAGGTATCCCAGCTAGACGCCTTTCTTATATTGTCAAAACACTTCCTAAACCAGTTTGGAATGTCAGAAGCCAAAGGTGCGTCAACTCCAATGGACCAATCCTACTTAAAGTTGGAACGAGAAGATCTGCTACCCAGCAATGAGAGTGGAGGCACTTCTGTACATAGCAACCACAACTCGTCCACAACTCCTCCGGATATTAACCCCTTCATGACCCAGCCTATTTTGACCTAAATGACCTGGCCATTTTTTGCAATTCTGACCAGTGTCCCTTTATGAGGTAATAACTCAGGAACGCTTCAACGGATCCTAGCGATTCTGAGAATGTTTTTTCGTGACATATTGGGCTTCATGTTAGTGGTAAATTTAGGTTGATAATTTTTGTGTTTATTTGTGAAAAAAATGGAACTTTGGCCAAAATTTTGAAAATTTCACAATTTTCAAATTTTGAATTTTTATTCTGTTAAACCAGAGAGTTATGTGACACAAAATAGTTAATAAATAACATTTCCCACATGTCTACTTTACATCAGCACAATTTTGGGAACAACATTTTTTTTTCTTAGGAAGTTATAAGGGTTAAAAGTTGACCAGCGATTTCTCATTTTTACAGCAAAATTTACAAAACCATTTTTTTTAGGGACCACCTCACATTTGAAGTCACTTTGAGGGGTCTATATGGCAGAAAATACCCAAAAGTGACACCATTATAAAAACTGCACCCCTCAAGCTACTTAAAATTACATTCAAGAAGATTATTAACCCTTCAGGTGCTTCACAGGAACTAATGCAACGTGGAAGGAAAAAAATGGACATTTTAATTTTACCAACAAAATTTTTCTTTTAGCATCAATTTTTTCATTTTTGCATGGGCAACAGGATAAAATGGACCCTAAAATTTGTTGGGCAATTTCTCCTGAGTACACAGATACCTCATATGTGGTCATAAACCACTGTTTGGGCGCACGGCAGGGCTCAGAAGGGAAGGAGCGCCATTTGACTTTTTGAATGGAAAATATGCTGGAATATTTAGCGGTTGCCATGTCGCATTTGGAGAGTCCCTGTGTGCCTAAACATTGGAGCTCCCACACAAGTGACCCCATTTTGGAAACTAGACCCCCCAAGGAACTTATCTAGATGCAGAGTGAGCACTTTGAACCCCCAGGTGCTTCACAAATTGATCCGTAAAAAAAAGAAAGTACTTTTTTTTCACAAAAATTTCCTTTTAGCCTGTTTTTTCATTTTCACATGGGCAACAGGATAAAATGGATCCTAAAATTTGTTGGGCAATTTTTCCTGAGTACACCGATACCTCATATGTGGTCATAAACCACTGTTTGGGCGCACGGCAGGGCTCAGAAGGGAAGGAGTGCCATTTGACTTTTTGAATGGAAAATATGCTGGAATATTTAGCGGTTGCCATGTCGCATTTGGAGATTCCCTGTGTGCCTAAACATTGGAGCTCCCACACAAGTGACCCCATTTTGGAAACTAGACCCCCAAGGAACTTTTCTAGATGCATAGTGAGCACTTTGAAACCCCAGGTCCTTCACAAATTGGTCCGTAAAAAAAAGAAAGTACTTTTTTTTTTCACAAAAATTTTCTTTTAGCCTCAGTTTTTTAATTTTCACATGGGCAACAGTATAAAATGGCTCCTAAAATTTGTTGGGCAATTTCTCCTGAGTACACAGATATCATATGTGGTCATAAACCACTGTTTGGGCACACGGCAGGGCTCAGAAGAAGGAGCGCCATTTGACTTTTTGAATGGAAAATTAGCTCCAATCGTTAGCGGACACCATGTCATGTTTGGAGTGCCCTGTATGCCTAAACTTTGGAGCTCCCCACAAATGACCCCATTTTGGAAACTAGACCCCCTAAGGAACTTATGTAGATGCACAGTAAGCACTTTGAACCCCCAGGTGCTTCACAAAAGTTTATAACGCAGAGCCATGAAAATAAAAAATCTTTTTTTTTTCTCAAAAAATGATTATTTAGCCCCCTATTTTTTATTTTCACAATGGTTACAGGAGAAATTGGACCCCAAAGTTGTTGTCTAATTTGTCCTAAGTACGCTAGTACCTCACATGTGGGGGGAACCACTGTTTGGGCACACGTCAGGGCTTGGAAGGGATGTAGTGACGCTTTGAAATGCCGACTTGATGGAATGGTCTGCGGGCGGGCAGAGCCCCTGATGTGCCTAAACAGTAGAAACCCCCACACAAGTGACCACATTTTGTAAACTAGACCCCTCAAGGAACTTACCTAGATGTGTGGTGAGCACCTTGAACCCCCACGTGCTTCACAGAAGTTTGTAATGCAGAGCCGTGAAAATAAAAAATAATTTTTTTCCTCAAAAACTGATTTTTTTAACCCGCAATTTTTTATTTTCACAAAGGTAACAGGAGAAATTGGACCATAAAAGTTGTTGTACAGTTTGTCCTGAGTACACTGGTACCCCATATGTGGGGGGGAACCATTGTTTTGGCGCATGGGAGAGCACAGAAGGGAAGGAGCGCCATTTTGGAATGCAGACTTGATGGAATGTTCTGTGGGCGTCATGATGCGTTTGCAGAGCCCCTGATATGCCTAAACAGTAGAAACCCCCCACAAGTGACCCCATTTTGGAAACTAGACCCCCCAAGGAGCTTATCTAGATGTGTAGTGAGCACTTTGAACCCCCAAGGGCTACACAGAAGTTTATAACGCCGGGGAATGAAAATAAAAAAATAATATTTTTTCCACAAACATAATCTTTTAGTCCCCAAATTTTTTATTTTTCCAAGGGTAACAGGAGAAATTAGACCTCAAAAGTTGTTGGCCAATTTGTCCTGAGTATGCTGATATCCCATATGTGGGAGAAAACTACTGTATGGGCACACTTCGGGGCTCGGAAGGGAAGTAGTGACGTTTTGAAATGCCGACTTGATGGAATGGTCTGCGGGCGTCATGTTACGTTTGCAGAGTCCCTGATGTGCCTAAACAGTAGAAACTCCCCACAAGTGACCCCATTTTGGAAACTAGACCCCGCAAGGAACTTATCTAGATGTGTGGTGAGCACTTTGAACCCCCAAGGGCTACACAGAAGTTTATAATGCCGGGGCATGGAAAAAAAAAATCATATTTTTTACACAAACATGATCTTTTAGTCCACAATTTTTTTATTTTCGCAATGGTAACAGGAGAAATTAGACCCCAAAAGTTGTTGTCCAATTTGTCCTGAGTACGCTGATATCCCATATGTGGGAGAAAACTACTATATGGGCACACGTCGAGGCTCGGAAGGGAAGTAGTGACGTTTTGAAATGCCGACTTGATGGAATGGTCTGCGGGCGTCATGTTACGTTTGCAGAGTCCCTGATGTGCCTAAACAGTAGAAACTCCCCACAAGTGACCCCATTTTGGAAACTAGACCCCGCAAGAAACTTATCTAGATGTGTGGTGAGCACTTTGAACCCCCAAGGGCTACACAGAAGTTTATAACGCCGGGGCATGGAAATAAAAAAATCATATTTTTTACACAAACATGATCTTTTAGTCCACAATTTTTTTATTTTCTCAATGGTAACAGGAGAAATTAGACCCCAAAAGTTGTTGTCCAATTTGTCCTGAGTACGCTGATATCCCATATGTGGGAGAAAACTACTATATGGGCACACGTCGAGGCTCGGAAGGGAAGTAGTGACGTTTTGAAATGCCGACTTGATGGAATGGTCTGCGGGTGTCATGTTACGTTTGCAGAGCCCATGATGTGCCTAAACAGTAGAAACCCCCCCAAGTGACCCCATTTTGGAAACTAGATCCCCAAGGAACTCCTCTAGATGTGTGGTAAGCACTTTGAATCTCCAAGTTCTTCACAGAAGTTTATAACGCAGAGCCATGAAAATAAAAAATCATTTTTTTCCACAAAAATAACTTTTTTAGTACCCAATTTTTTTTCCCAACAGTAACAGGAGAAATTAGACCCCCAAAGTTGTTGTGCAATTTTTCCCGAGTACGCTGATGCCCCATATGTGGGGGTAAACCACTGTTTGGGCACACGTCGGGGCTTGGAATAAAGGGAGCACTGTTTGACTTTTTGAACGCAAAATTTGCAGGAATCAATGGTGGCGCCATGTCACGTATGGACACCCCCTGATGTGCGTAAATAGTGGAAACCCCTCAATTCTAACTCCAACCCTAACCCCAACACACCCCTAACCCCAACCCTAACCCCTACACACCCCTAACCCTAATACAAACCCTAACCATAACCCTAACCCCAACACACCCCTAACCCTAATCCCAACTCTAACCATAAACTTAACCACAAGCCTAACTCTAATCCCAACCCTAACCCCAAAACACCCCTAATGCTTATCCTAACTCTAACCCTAACCACAAACCTAACCCTAATCCCAACCCTAACCCTAATTCCAACCCTTACCCTAGTTCTAACCCTAACCCTAGTTCTAACCCTAAGGCTGGGTTCATATTGCGTTTTACCAGCCCGTTCAACACATAGCGTTGACCGGCTGGTAACGGTATAGCATAACGCGATCGCGTTATGCTATACCTGCTAGTGCAGAGGAATCAGCGATGATCCATCTGTGCTAGCGGTGATGGAGCCCAGACGCTGCAGCCTGCGTCCAAGGCTCCGTCACTGAATGACGACACGTCGCGAACGCATGCCGCTTCACGGCATGCGTTGCGATGAGCACACAAATGGGGTGAATGGCGTTAACGGACTGCGTTACACCGCGTTATACCACGGTGAAACGCAGTCCATCTAACGGACTGCCATAATGCAATATGAACCCAGCCTAACCCTAACCCTGAGGCCCCATGCACACGTTGCGGATTCACTTGCGGATTTTTCTAAAATCCGCAGGTAAAATGACCTGTCTTTTACGTGCGGATTCAGCACGGATTTGCTGTGGTTTTTCTCTGCGGTTTTACGCCTATAATGGAATAGGTGTAAAATCGCTGCGGAATCCGCACAAAGAATTGACATGCTGCGGATTTAAAACCGCAGCAAATCCGCGCTGAAAAATCTGCAGCATGTGCACAGCGTTTTTTTTTACCATTTATTTGCATTGTACTGTACATGGTTTCTGGATCTGCTGTGGATCCGCAGCGCGAAATCCGCTGCGGATCCGCAGCAAAATCCGCTGCGGATCCGCAACGCAAAATCTGCTGCTGATCCGCAGCAAAATCCGCAACGTGTGCACAGGGCCTAATAGGAAAAAAAAAAAAATTCTTTATTATTTGTCCCTACCTATGACAGGGGGGTTCACTTACTTTTTTTATTTTGATCACTGTGACAGTTTATCACAGTGATCAAAATAAATTTCTTGACCTGCAGGGCGCACTGCGCATGTGCCGGCCGGCGGGCACACTGCGCATGCGCCCGCCATTTTCCAAGATGGCGGCGCCCATGAAGAATCCCGGGCAGCTGCCGGGAAGGATCCAGGGACATCGGTGGACCGGGAGAGGTGAGTATGGGGGTCGGAAGTGAGGGGGGGAGATCGGAAGGTGGGGGCAGCGGAGGCCAGGACGAGGGGAGCTGTTAGTGACGGCGGTGACCGACCGCTGCCATCTTTCGGTGGCGGCGGCCGATTGCCGCCGTGACTACGTGTGGGGGGGTCAGGGCTCGGTGTCCAGCCATGGCAGATGCTATTGCAGCATCGGCCATGGCTGGATTGTAATATTTCACCAATTATATTGGTGAAATATTACAGATTGCTCTGATTGGCTGTTTCACTTTTAACAGCCAATCAGAGCGATCGTGGCCACGGGGGGGTTCAGCCAACCCCCTTGTGGTGAAGCACAAAGGGTCCTGTCCCTGCGGGTCGGGTGACCTTTCAGTGACCCCGGTCTCCCGACCCGCAGGGACGCGATCCTTTCATGACGCCACATAGGCGTCATGGGTCAGATTGGCACTGACTTTTATGACGCCTACGTGGCGTCACAGGTCGGGAAGGGGTTAAAGCCACAAGCAGAATTCTCTGCCGACATGTAAGCAAGTCACGCCAAAGAGACTGGAATGCAATTAAGAGAATTCTTCAATATCTTAAAGAAGCTCAAAGGCTAAATCTTAAGATATCTGCATCAGGAGATCTCACTCTCAGAGGTTATGTGGATGCAGATTGAGCTGGAGATTCAAGTGATCGGAAATCAACAGGTGGTTACTTATTCAAGTTAGGAGAAAATTCAATTTCTTGGTCCAGGAGAAAACAAGTGTTAGTCGCATTATCTTCTACAGAAGCAGAATATATAAGAAAAATTCTCCAAATAAACATTTTTATATAAAATTCATAATGTATGAATACACTGATAATGCCTCAAAATATTTAAATAGTGGCGACTCTCAAAGACATTAGAAGAACAGGAGAAAATTGGAGTCCAAAACTATTAGGCTAAGTTCACACGTTGCGGAATTGCCGCGGAAATTTCCGCGGCAATCCCGCACTTCTCCCGCAGGAAATACGCACGTTTTTTTATGCTGATTCCCGCCAGAATAATAGCGTTTTGCAAGCGTAATTAGCTTGCAGAATGCTAGCGTTTTCCTAGCGATCTGTAGCATCGCTTGGAAAACTGATTGACAGGTTGGTCACACGAGTCAAACATAGTGTTTGACAAGTGTGACCAACTTTTTACTATTGATGCCGCCTATGTCGCATCAATAGTAAAAAGATCTAATGTAAAAATAATAAAAAAAATAATAAATAATGATATTCTCACCTTCCGGCGGCCCCCGCAGCCTTCCCGCGGCCCCCGCAGCCTTCCCGCCTTCAGCGACGCTCCCGGCAACTCCGGTCCCAAGGATGCTTTGCGACAAATCACACCGATGACGTAGCATCTCGCGAGACCGCTATGCCATCTGGGTGATTCTCGCAAAGGACTCTTGGGACCGGAAGTTGCCGGGAGCGTCGCTGAAGGCGGGAAGGCTGCGGGGGCCGCGGGAAGGCTGCGGGGGCCGCCGGAAGGTGAGAATATCATTATTTTTTATTTTAATTATTGTTTTACCAGGGATATGGTACCCAGGGCCTGGAGGAGAGTCTCCTCTCCTCCAGACCCTGGGTACCACCGCACATGAACCGCTTACATTCCGCAAAATTAATGAACATGTTGCTATTTTTTCCGCAAAGCGTTTTTTTCGCGGAAAAAAACGCAACATGTGGCCAAAACATGCGGAATCAATTAACATGTATAGGATGCTTAATGCTTGCGTTTTTATCGCGTTTTTACCGCGGAAAACCGCGGAAAAACCGCGAAAAAAACGCAATTATTCCTGATCGTGTGCACTTAGCCTTATAATGAATGATTTTTATTAGTACAAAAAAGGACACTATGTTGAGAAACAGGACCAATTCATCAAGCGTGCTATACTAGTGAACCAACAACTAGCATGGTCTATTGCACTTTGCCCATAATGTGCACAAAGTGAGGGATGAGCAGCTGTAAGCATGAGCTGCCAGTACCCTCACGAAGTCAGACAATAGGACATATAGTTTGAAAAATAAAAGGAGCAATGTGCAAGGATGTTCCCCATGTAATATATCCCCAAAATAAGAGTAAAATTCACATGTGACAGAGGGATACTATACTGCTACAGGGTGTCCACATTGGAATATGTAAAGTTGTTGCTAAATAAACATACTGTAGGGATTCGCTCTGGTAGGCTGAGACTGGGCACGCAGTAATGAGGCGACACACAGGCATTATGTCCAAAAATCACTATTTTACTGTCTCTTTAAATCAGGTAACAAAGCATAACAAAACTTAAATGCATTCCATCCTGGATTAATCACTGATTCCAGACTCACCCTTGCATGGGACGGGCTTAACTAAGCGGCTGCAAGCCAGCAGGGACCGCCAGGTGCCATTCCCAGGTGGTCTGGACTCGCTTCTGCTGCACCGACACACGGTAACAAAACAGTCCTTTCCAGGCTGACTCCAGCCAAACTCAATAGAACCGCATGGTTCTCAGTGTGAGACCGTCACAGGCTCTGCACACCCATGTGTCCTGTCCAGGTGCTATTCAGGACCCCAGTCCAACACCCTGGCTACCAAGCTCCAAGTCTCACCACATGCTTCCAGGAATCTTCCAACACCGGCCGACCTTCCAGGAACCTTCCAGGCAGCCCTGTGCAGGACACACTCTTCACTCGTCTCAGCCAGACTCCCTTGAGACAGTCCCAGTCTCAGACAGAATCCCTTGAGACAGACATCAGAGACATTTCCAGTCTCCACCACGTTCTCTTCTCATGTGCACAGCACTGGCTTTTACAGGTGTAACCCCACCCACAGATGAGGTCAGGATCACATGGCTAGGTCACCTGGTCATGACCTCATCACAGGTCCTTTACCAACACACTATTATATACAGGTTTTTATCCCAGGTATTCAAACACATACCCCTTGAGTGGGTTTGTAGGTGACTGGTCCCACCCAGCTCTCCTAGTCACCTGGAAGCCTCCCAATACATAGCACAATTCTCAGCAGTAGATCTGCTGAACAAACATATCCAGGCTTCCATCACAGAGCCACCCATCTCTGCGATACATACCGTCCATCCATGACATGTCTCCATGCATATCCCGAGGGCCATACACAGCGCCCCCTAGCTGCATCAGGTGTCACTACACCACATACCTCCCCCCTCTGTTCAAACTTGAGGGGTTGAACACTTGTTATTCGACCAGAGACCCTTCTCTGTCGTCTCTGCCAGTCACACCGTCTCTCTAAGTCGGGCCCTGCCACTGATCTCCTTTTTAGGCGTCCGTCCTCCGACTCTGTCACATTTGTTGTTGACGCCCCCCTGTCAGACCACCCGCATCCCCAGCGGTCAGTACAGTTTCGCAATTCACTGGCACCCATACGTCCTGTCGGGTCTGAGTCCTTTTCATTTCGTCCACTACAGGTTCTCCTGTTTAGGTCACTCATCACTGAGTTAACTGAGGCATCACTATTTCTACTTCTTCCATCAGGCGACCTATTTCCTGTATTATCTCCAGCTTGAGGACTTCTCATCTTCAGTGAACCTCTTCGCCTCTCAATACCACGGGTTGAAGGTGGCAGCCATCTTCTTTCCATTTCCTGCAGCTCTCTGTTGACCTGGTCCCTCTCAAGTCGTAATTGCTCTACTTCTCTCAGGTAGGACACACGATACTCCAGGAGCATCCGGATATTCTCAAGGCTCTCCTGGGATCCAACAACGAGGAACGGAACCATCCCATCTTTAGCCACTACCTGGCCTTCGTCATCAGCCGGAATCCTGACTCTCGTCACACCGGACTTATTCACCATTTCCTGCATTATTTTCCCAAGTCTTCCGATGACTTTCTTCACTAGACCTCTGGGCACTTGAATGATGTCTTCCATCAAGCCAATCTGATATTGAGCCTTTCTTGCTTGCTCCAGACGTTGAGCGGCTTCTTTATTTCTCAACAGGATCCCCTGTTTCGTGCGGAGACAATGTAGGTGCATGTCCCTCAGGATAGCCACTCGCTTCATCGTGACTTCCCTAGTCGACAGTATGACCAACTGTTTCATCTCTGGCACCCAGTTCACACTGCATGCTTCTACTGCCTTCCTAAAGGCCTCATGCACCTCCTCAATGGCACACACTTCTCGCCTGTCTTCGGGTATCTCTATTACACACTTGAAAACGGACCTGCCACCTTCTTGGACAGACTGTTGTACCTCCTCGTCCTGGGCGTTAGTACGGTTTTCCGAGACCTCGATCTCTTTTGTTTGCCATCTGCATGGCACTTCTCCTGCTGGATTTCTTCTCCTGCAGATTTCTGGAGCTGGACACCAGTCTCCTCCTGTATCTTGAGCATACGGAGAACTTTATCTCGCTCCTCTGCCAAACAGCGACACTCCTCCTCCCTCCGGAGAAGCTCCTGCTGATGCTTCTCCTGGGCCTCTCTGAGCAATTCCATATCTTTCCATAGGGCCTTGTTCATACTATGACACTCTGACAGATGATCTCTGAGCTTAAAGACTTCCTTCTCCAACTCCTCCATTCTGTGCTCAACTATTTGTCTCAGGACCCTTTCTCGCTCGACTGTCTCTTTCACTGACTCTTTAAGCAGCTCCATCTCATGGTCCTGCTCTCTTTTAGCCAGCACATGTTGCACCATTACCTCTTCAATTACATTTTCAGATGGGCTTTCTTTCCCACCCACACTCTGCTTCTTCAGAGTTCCGCCTGTTCCGGCATCAGCATCTTCAACTGTCTCACGACTCCCGGTAACTTCAGAGAGCTCCAGCTCTGCCTCCTTATTAAGGACAGTCACCTGACCAGTACCTGACCCTGACCCTTCCTCATCATTTCTCTTCTTAGAGGATGTAGCCTGTCCCGCCTTTCCGCGGCCCCTGCGGCGAGAGGAAGAATGGCCATTTTTACTCGGCTCCACCTTACTGCACTCTCTTTCCCTCGCAGTCGAGTCACAGTCTGTACAGGAGTCACTCTCGGGGCCCCTCCCGTCACCCTCTAACTGGGTGTCCGTTTTAGAGGTCATATCTACCACCTTGTCATGGGTTCTGTTGTCATACATTTCAGAGGACATCAGGTCAGCAAGTCGGGTAGACGCATCCCCTCCTCCTGTGTCACCGTCCGACTCGTCAGCCTTGGGATGTGTCACCGTACTAATACACCTCGCCCCAACTGTACAGATCCCTCCATTCAGTGGCTGTAGAGGACCTCCCCCTTCCCACAATTCTGAGAACAGCCTAGAGTCCCGGCCTATAACTACAGGACAAGCTAAGTTTGGAACTAAAGCTGCCTTAAGGGTATCACAGTTCATAACCGTCTCTAGTATCACACAGACCTCTACATAGTCTCTAGTGGACCCATGGATGCAGGTTACCTTGATCTTTCTTGTGGATATAAAGTCATCAAGTGCAGTCCTCACTAGGGTCACCGAACTTCCTGAATCGACCAGTCCGTGCACCTCCTCCTCACCATTCATTAGCAGGTTACACACACGAAGCGCCTCACCTGGAGGGTAATTCATATGACAGACTGGACATACATAACAATTTTGCCCCGGGCAACAGTTCGCCGGCATCTCCCCTTTAATATTGGGATCCTCCACCCCC
Source organism: Oophaga sylvatica (assembly GCA_033576555.1). Classification (NCBI taxonomy): domain Eukaryota; kingdom Metazoa; phylum Chordata; class Amphibia; order Anura; family Dendrobatidae; genus Oophaga; species Oophaga sylvatica. The sequence goes on from JARQOD010000001.1 coordinate 540,739,902, forward strand.
TTTTTGCCAACCGCCCCCTTTTGGGACTCCGCCCCCTTTTGGGCCATCATCCCCTTTTGGGTTGCCACCCCCTTTTGGGCCATCACCCCTCCTTGGGTTATACACCGTGGACTCCCTCACAGTTTTCTTGGGCACAGCTCCCACAGTGCAGTTTTTATTTCTTTTGGGCTGTTACTGGCCCTTTAAGAGACTGTGTAACCTGATTCACACTGTCCTATTCCCACACCAGCTCGTGCGGGTACTGCCACTGCTCCCGTTGCAGCCACTAACCACCAACACCTCCGGATGTTGCTCATAAGCTGCTGTGGCTGTTACTGCAGCTCCTGTAGAACCTCTTGCTGCAAGTCACTGTAGCTCCTGCTACCACCAGACTCTGCACGCTGCGCTGTCTTGCCGCTTGTCACCTTCGTGACCCCACGAGTCACAGCCAGCCGCTTGTCCCCTTCGCAACCCCACCGGGTTACAGCCAGCCGCTTGTCACCTTCGCATTTGTAATGCAGAGTAAAAAAAAAACATCCACACAAAAAAACAGCCTGACCTCACTGCGTATGCCCGCATTCTCCACCAATTGTAGGGATTCGCTCTGGTAGGCTGAGGCTGGGCACGCAGTAATGAGGCGACACACAGGCATTATGTCCAAAAATCACTATTTTACTGTCTCTTTAAATCAGGTAACAAAGCATAACAAAACTTAAATGCATTCCATCCTGGATTAATCACTGATTCCAGACTCACCCTTGCATGGGACGGGCTTAACTAAGCGGCTGCAAGCCAGCAGGGACCGCCAGGTGCCATTCCCAGGTGGTCTGGACTCGCTTCTGCTGCACCGACACACGGTAACAAAACAGTCCTTTCCAGGCTGACTCCAGCCAAACTCAATAGAACCGCATGGTTCTCAGTGTGAGACCGTCACAGGCTCTGCACACCCATGTGTCCTGTCCGGGTGCTATTCAGGACCCCAGTCCAACACCCTGGCTACCAAGCTCCAAGTCTCACCACATGCTTCCAGGAATCTTCCAACACCGGCCGACCTTCCAGGAACCTTCCAGGCAGCCCTGTGCAGGACACACTCTTCACTCGTCTCAGCCAGACTCCCTTGAGACAGTCCCAGTCTCAGACAGAATCCCTTGAGACAGACATCAGAGACATTTCCAGTCTCCACCACGTTCTCTTCTCATGTGCACAGCACTGGCTTTTACAGGTGTAACCCCACCCACAGATGAGGTCAGGATCACATGGCTAGGTCACCTGGTCATGACCTCATCACAGGTCCTTTACCAACACACTATTATATACAGGTTTTTATCCCAGGTATTCAAACACATACCCCTTGAGTGGGTTTGTAGGTGACTGGTCCCACCCAGCTCTCCTAGTCACCTGGAAGCCTCCCAATACATAGCACAATTCTCAGCAGTAGATCTGCTGAACAAACATATCCAGGCTTCCATCACAGAGCCACCCATCTCTGCGATACATACCGTCCATCCATGACATGTCTCCATGCATATCCCAAGGGCCATACACAGCGCCCCCTAGCTGCATCAGGTGTCACTACACCACAATACCCATCATGTTGCCGTCAATAGAGTGGGCGCTGGATAGTGGGTGCTGGTTTGTGAACCCCAACGCGCGTTTCGCAGTGTTAGAACCACTTCTTCTAGGGGCGTGCAGAATATATGTCTGCTGCTTATGCAATTCAAGAAGCAATTTGGTTGAAACAACTTTTGGAAGCGTTTGGCAAGCAACTAGCTCAACCAACAGTTTGTCTATGAGGACAACCATGTATGCATTAAACTTGCCAGCAGTGAGGAGAGATTTGTGCAAGGACTAAGCACACTGATGTAAAACATCACCACTTACATGACTTGGTGGAACGTGGTGTACTCGAGTTTGTTTATTGAGAGTCTGACGAGGATAGCCGATGGTATGACAAGGCCATTATCAAGAGCCAAGTTTGTGGACTTCAGAACCTCAGTGGGGCTAATAGGATAAGTGTCATGAACCCTGGGTGTACCTGATGCGAGGCTGGTGACTAGCCTAAGTAAGGAGGTCACGAGAAGAGCGGTGAAGCACTCACCGGGTAGTGAGCAGGACCTGAACCACGTGACTGAGGGAGAGTGGGCAAGGGCGGAGACAGGCGCCGGGTGCAGGGGAGCCGGACGGCGCCGGAGAGAAGTCAAATGTGCCGAGGTTAAAACTGGGAGGTAAATGAGGTACCTAGGGTGAGACAGCAGGATAGTCAGATAAAACAGGCTAGAAGGTCAGAACCGAGAGAATCAAACGAACAGGCACTGAGTAGAAAAGCCGAGCAAGTAAACACAGAAACCAGTCAAACACAAGTAGTATGCACACGAACACCAGGGGGTCAGACTCACAGACAGAGCGAGAGTATAACCCACAGAGGACCCTGGTTCAGAGTGAGTATAAATACCCCTCCCAAAAGAGGCCAAATACAATTAACCCTGGGAGGGCAGCGCATGAACCCTGTCAAAACCATGACAGTATCCCCCTCTTAACGGGGGGCCACCGGACCCCCAGGCTTCTCTGGGTATCTGGCATGAAAGGCCCGCACCAGTCGATCAGCGTGCACCGAACTTACCGGGAACCCATGAGCGATCCTAAAGAGAATACCCTTTCCGGTGTATCAGATAATGGAGCTTCCGGCGCACCCACCGAGAGTCAATGATGCACCCCACCTAGTTCTCCAGCTGCCCCTCTACCAATAGAGGCCGAGCATCTGATGAGGAGTCTTCCCTAACCGTCCCCACAGGCTTTAACAGGGACCTATGGAAGATATTAGAAATTTTAAAGGAGGTGGGCAACTGTAGTCTGTAGGCCAGCGGATTGACAACCTCCACAATTTTGTAGGGACCAATAAACTTGGGGCCCAGCTTCATAGAGGGTATCTTATGCTTAATATTGCGGGTAGATAACCAGACCCTCTCCGCAACTACAAATACCGGACCTGACCCCCTCCTCCTAGCTGCAAAACGTTTGTACCTTTTCTGGGCCTTAGAAATGTTCCTCTGAACCTCCCTCCAAAGAGTTCTCAAACGTTGTACCATGCATTCAGCTCCAGGGCAACCTGAATCCATGCGAGAAAACTCCCCAAAATGTGGGTTAAACCCATGGTTGACCTGAAATGGAGACTTCCCAGTAGACTGACTCACACGAACGGTGAATGCAAATTTTGCCACGGGCAATACCTGTAGTGTGAATATAAAAATGGCTATTTTGAGTCTATACTGAAATATACTTAATGCATACAGACCATTACAAAGCAGCATTTCTGGTCATTCATTAACAGACAGACAGTGCTCATAGTGACACATGTTGTGTTTCGGTAGCTGAGGATGACAGGAACAACAGCAGGGCAGCCGAACACCTGAGGTGTTGGTAACTGATGGGTTGCAGATTCCTAAACTAACGACACAACTAGAGGTAGCCGTGGAGCGTTCCTACGTTGTTCCTAGACGCCTCGTCACAGCCTGAGAGATAACTACACCTAAAGGCAGAAAGATGAAAGCTATCTGCCCCGGAGCAGATCCCCAAAGAAAATAGGAAGCCCCCAAAGATATAATGGCGGTTAGACAAGATGAAAATACAAACATAGGCAGAAAATAGATTGAGCAAACGCTGGGGCCACAAGCTGACTAAATAGGATAGGACAGGAGAGATTACTTTCTGCAACCCAGAAAACCCTACAAAAATCCAACAATTCTGATTAAAAAAATATCTTATCTGAAAGCTGGAGATGCAGGCAAGACTCCAGCAAACTTCCAAATGAACCAGGAACCACAATTGAGACAAGAACAATTGATAACCGGCAACCATCATGGGAGGGAACCTCCCTTATATCAGACCAGTCCGTGATCCCACATTGCCATTCCTCGCTGAAAGGTTCAGTACTGTCTGTAACCACCAGAGGGAGCCTCTGCTCAGAAACCATCTCTAGCACATTCATAACAGACACAATCTTGAGAACTGTTTGTTTATTACCTGAAACCCTTTCACTTAACAAACAGTTCTAAGTTTCTATATGTATGTTGTTTGTTATTGTAAAACATTAAGGTTTACTTAGCCTCTGTCTGTGGTGGTTTTATCTAAATCCATGTTGGCTTTTCTCATCGTTTGATGTTCGCCTGGTATCTCGGTTCATCCTACCTTGAAAGTTGGCCACTTGAAGGGCAGGATAAAACTAGAGTTACAGATAGTGTAAATCACTATATAAGGTCAGAGAAACATGACTAAGACAGAAGCAAAAACTTGGGTACCTGTACGTGTACAGTGTTGATACCTGCATAATTGGGGATGCTGTTATGAATGTGCTAGACATGGTTTCTGAGCAGAGGCTCCCTCTGGTGGTTACAGACAGTACTGAACCTTTCAGCGAGGAATGGCAATCTGGGTTCACGGACTGGTCTGATATAAGGGAGGTTCCCTCCCATGATGGTTGCCGGAGATCAATTGTTCTTGTCTCAATTGTGGTTCCTGGATCATTTGGAAGTTTGCTGAGTCTTGCCTGCATCTTCTGCTATCAGATAAGATATTTTCTGCTTTTATTTTTGTGCTTGCTATTTGCATTGTTTTCTGCACATTTGTGGAGGACAGCCGGGTCCCCTCCTGGGGCCTGAACTCCTCACAGTTTGTCTGTAGCCTCTGTTGTTTTTTCATTTGCCTTTTTCCTGCTTTTTCAGCGGCTGCAGCTTGGTTTTGTTCACACTGAGATCTGATTTAGTGGGTGGCGAGATCGTGTGATCTCAGTATTTTTGTAATCAGAATTGTTGGATTTTTTGCAGGGTTTTCTGGTTGCAGAAAGTAATCTCTCCTGTCCTTTCCTATTTAGTCAGCTTGTGGCCCCAGCGTTTGCTCAATCTGTTTTCTGCCTGCGTTTGTGTTTTCATCTTGTCTAACCGCCATTATATGTTTGGGGGCTGCCTATTCCTTTGGGCTCTACTCTGGGGCAGTTAGCTTTCCTGTTTCTATCTTTAGGTATAGCTAGCTCTCAGGCTGTGACGAGGCGTCTAGGATCAACGTAGGAACGCTCCACGGCTACCTCTAGTTGTGTGGTTAGTTCAGGTTTCTGCAACCCATTAGTTACCAACATCTCAGGTGTTCGGCTGCCCTGCTGTTGTTCCTGTCCTCCTCAGCTACCGTACATAACAGTATCACCGGCCAAACTGAAAATTATATGGTACTCACAGAAGGGAAAAATAGTGTGGAAAAAAAAAAGTTGTTACAGATTTTTTTTTTTCTGTTTGTTGCATTTTTTCCCTCTTTTTCTCTGGGTGCTGAGGATTTTTTTTTCTCTCTCAATGGAGTTTGCACAGTTGTCTGGCCGTGTGGATCAGCTTGCCACTGAGGTTCGGAGTATTGCTACCTATCTTGCTGGGTTGCCGGTTGTGGAACCTAGGATTCCCATGCCAGATTTGTTTTTGGGGGATCGATCTAAATTTCTGAATTTCAAAAATAACTGTAAGTTGTTTTTTGCCTTAAGGCCTAAGTCCTCAGGGAACGCTGCACAGCAGGTTCAAATTGTCATCTCCCTGCTGCGCGGCCACCCTCAGGATTGAGCTTTTTCCATGACACCTGGGGATCCTGTTTTAAATGATATTGATGTATTTTTTCAGGCTCTGGGGTTATTGTACGATGAACCTAATGTCACTGATCAAGCTGAAAAGATCCTGTTGGCATTAAATCAGGGTCTTGAAGACGCTGAGTTGTACTGTCAGAAATTTCGAAAGTGGGCAGTTCTGACCAAATGGAATGATCATGCTTTGGCAGCCCTTTTTCGAAAGGGTCTGTCAGAAAAAGTAAAGGACGTTATGGTGGGATTCCCTGTTCCCTCTGGTCTCAATGATTCTATGTCTTTGGCCATTCAAATTGACAGACGTTTGCGTGAGCGCAGAGGTATGCGTGAGATAGTGTTGCCTTGTGAGCCAGCTCCTGAGCCCATGCAGTGTGATGGAGTGACTTCTTGGGCTCAGCGTCATGAGTTTCGTAGGCGCAATGGGTTATGTTTCTACTGTGGTGACGCGTCCCATGCTAAGTGGGGAAGACGTTTTGCGCGCTCAGTTGTCTTGGGTAGTGTTCAGACTAAATTTCTGTTGACTGTTACCCTCATTTGTTCCATGTCCACATTTTCGGCTCAGGCTTTTGTTGATTCAGGAGCAGCTATTAACCTGATGGATTTTGACTTTGCCAAACGTTGTGGGTTTCCCATGATACCCCTGCGGAAGTCTATTCCCCTACTGGGCATTGATTCTACCCCTTTGGCGGAGAATAAACCCCAGTTTTCTACTCAGGTGATAATGAGGGTTGAACCAGATCATCAGGAGAGTTGCAAATTTCTGGTGCTGTATAATCTGCATGACATTATTGTACTAGGTTTCCCTTGGTTACAGTCTCATAATCCTGTTTTGGATTGGAAATCTGTGTCTGTGTGTCACGCTGTATCACAGATACACCTATGATGTCAGTAATCAATACTAAGAGGAACAACATGCAATATAACACATAAATAGGAAATCTCAACATGTACATAAAGTATAGTATTACCTGACATAATATCCGTTGTACTGTGGGTGAATCCTGAAGACGTATAATGCTGTACTCAGGCTGCAGGTGACCGGGGTCTATGCTGACCCTAGCCTGGGACCTGACTAGTCCCTCAACCTGGAGGTACTGTTAATGGTACAGAGGTCCAGGCCGCCAACGTAACACTGTCTCCTATAAGTCCCTGACAACTGTAATCTAGTCCTCAGAAGGACCCTGATTACCACACAGGGAATAGGCAGGTTACTGCTTAACAAACAGTACAGACAAACGAGACAGACAGGGGACAAAGCAAACACTGTCTTGCATACAACACTTAAACACAGAGGGAACATAAAAGGTCTAGGAGATAAACTATAATCGAGGAGAGGAGAAACCACAAAGGAACTCTTAACTTAAGTCTTCTCATGACCTGATCCAAACTGCTGGTCTGCATGTAAGCTTTCACCGGCATCTAACAAGCAGACTGGCAGGTATATAAAGGAAGCTAATTAGTGCATAATCAAAAGCAGCCGGGCGAGGCTGGACCTAGTCTTAGCAAAGAGCTAGGTAAAATTAACTCCCTCACTACCAAACACAAAGAAACAGCAACTCAGCTGCGAGAAGTCAGAATGTGCAATCGCGACGATCTTCGTGGCGATACACCCATGACACTGTGACCAGTTGGGGCTGCCAATGTGTTAATACTGACACTACTGTTTTTTCTGCCTCTCCCCAGTCTCAGGATGTTCCTGACTTTTTGACAGATTTTTCGGATGTAGTTAGTGAAAGTAAATCTGCATCCTTTCCCCCTCACAGGAGCTATGATTGCGCTATTGAATTAGTGCCTGGTGGTAAATTTCCTAAAAAGGTCGCCTTTTTAACTTGTCTGTACCTGAACACGATGCTATGCGATCTTATATCAAGGAGTCATTGGAGAAGGGTCATATCAGACCATCCTCTTCACCCTTGGGTGCCGGTTTTTTCTTTGTGGCCAAAAAGGATGGTTCATTGAGGCCGTGTATTGATTATCGTCTCTTGAATAAGATCACTGTGAAGTATCAATATCCATTACCCTTGATTTCTGACCTGTTTTCCAGGGTGAAAAGTGCTAGTTGGTTTACCAAGCTTGACCTCAGGGGGCGTATAACCTTATTCGCACTAAGCATGGGGATGAATGGAAGACGGCGTTTAATATCCCAGAGGGGCATTTTGAGTACCTAGTGATGCCCTTTGGGCTCACTAATGCTCCTTCCGTCTTCCAATCCTTCATGAATGATATTTTCAGGGATTTTGTGGATAAATTTCTGATTGTTTATTTGGATGATATCTTGATTTTTTCCAATGACTGGGACTCTCATGTGAAACATGTTCGGCCTGTTTTCCAGATTTTGAGAGAGAATGCACTGTATGTGAAGGGATCAAAGTGTCTTTTTGGCGTACAGAAGGTCTCATTTCTGGGATTCATTTTGTCTCCGTCTGTTATTGAAATGGACCCGATCAAGGTTCAGGACATCTGTGATTGGGTTCAACATACTTCATTGAAGGCTCTTCAGAGATTTTTGGGTTTTGCCAATTTTTTTTCATAAATTTATTGGTAATTTCTCTGTTATTGTTAAACCATTGACTGATTTGACCAAAAAGGGTTGTGATGTGGTGAATTGGCCTCCTGAGGCAGTCTCTGCGTTTCAGGAACTTAAGCAGAGATTCACTTCTGCTCCTGTTCTACGGCAGCCTGATGTTCCTCTACCGTTTCAGGTGGAGGTTGATGCCTCTGAAATTGGGGCAGGTGCTATTTTGTCCCAAAGAGATCCAGTGACCTCTAAGAGTAACCCTTGTGCCTTTTTCTCTCGAAAATTTTCTCCAACTGAACGTAATTATGACGTGGGTAATCGGGAGTTATTGGCCATGAAGTGGGCCTTTGAAGAGTGGAGACATTGGCTGGAAGGAGCCAAACATCAGGTGGTGGTCCTCACGGACCATAAGAATCTGGTTTATCTGGAATCAGTCAAGCGACTTAATCCTAGACAGGCCAGGTGGGCCTTGTTTTTCACACGTTTTAATTTTGTGGTTTCTTTTCTTCCTGGCACTAAGAATGTTAAGGTGGATGCCCTCTCGAGGAGTTTCTTTGCGGACTCTCCTGAGTTATCTGATCCTACTGTTATTTTGAAAGAGGGTGTAGTTCTTTCCGCCATCTCGCCCAATTTGAGACTGGCTCTGGAAGCGTGTCAGGAGGATATACCTGAGCGCTGCCCTATTGGGAAATTGTTTGTCCCAGACCAGTGGAAGAAGAGTGTGATGTCTGAGATTCATTGTTCCGCGTTGGCTGGTCATCCCGGGATTTTTGGTACCAGAGACTTGGTGAGTCGGTCCTTTTGGTGGCCCACTTTGTCTCGTGAAGTCAGGGAATTTGTGCAGTCCTGTGGGACTTGCTCTCGCTCCAAGCCTTGCTCTCGCTCTAGTGGTTTGTTAATGCCATTACCTGTGCCCAAGAGGCCATGGATCCATATCTCTATGGATTTTATTTCCAACCTCCCTGTTTCTCAGAGAATGACCGTTATCTGGGTAATCTGTGATAGGTTTTCCAAGATGATACATCTTGTGCCATTACCTAAGTTGCCTTCCTCCTCTGAATTGGTGCCTTTGTTCCTTCAGCACGTGGTTCGGTTACATGGCATTCCCGAGAACATTGTGTCTGACAGAGGAGTCCAGTTTGTTTCCAGATTTTGGAGGACATTTTGTTCTAAACTTGGTGTTCAATTATCTTTCTCCTCTGCTTTTCATCCTCAGACCAATGGACAAACCGAGAGAACAAACCAGACCTTGGAGACTTATTTGAGATGTTTTGTGTCTGCTGATCAAGATGACTGGGTCTCTTTTTTGCCTTTGGCTGAGTTTGCTCTTAATAATAGGGCTAGCTCTGCCACCTTGATGTCTCCATTTTTCTGCAATTTTGGGTTTCACCCTCGATTTTCTTCGGACAGGCGGAGGCTTCTGTCTGTCCGGGTGTTGACTCTGTTGTGGAGCGTATGCAGCAGATTTGGGACCAGGTAGTGGAGAGGTTGTCCCTCTCTCAGGAGAAGGCCCAGCGGTTTGCCAACCGGCATAGGACTGATGGCCCTTGGTTTAAAGTGGGGGACTTGGTCTGGTTGTCCTCAAGAAATATCCCTATGAAGGTTGCATCTCCAAAGTTTAAGCCTAGGTTCATTGGACCTTATAAGATCATGGAGATTCTTAATCCTGTTTGCTTCTTCCAGGGACATTTAAGATCCATAACGTGTTCCACAAGTCCTTATTGAAGAGGTTTGTCGAGCCAGTGGTTCCTATGGCTGCGCCTCCTGACCCTGTTTTGGTTGAGGGCAATCTGGAGTATGTGGTGGAGAAAATATTGGATTCTCGTTTTTCTAGACAGAAACTCCAGTATTTGGTTAAGTGGAGAGGTTATGGTCAGGAGGACAATTCTTGGGTGTTTGCTTCGGACATCCATGCTAGGAGACTGATCCGTGCCTATCACCGAGCTCATCCTGATCGACCTGGTTGCACAAGTGAGGGTTTGGTGACCCCTCCTCAAGGGGGGGTACTGTTATGAATGTGCTAGAGATGGTTTCTGAGCAGAGGTGGTTTCTGGTGGTTACAGACAGTACTGAACCTTTCAGCGAGGAATGGCAATCTGGGTTCACGGACTGGTCTGATATAAGGGAGGTTCCCTCCCATGATGGTTGCCGGTGATCAATTGTTCTTGTCTCAATTGTGGTTCCTGGTTCATTTGGAAGTTTGCTGAGTCTTGCCTGCATCTTCTGCTATCAGATAAGATATTTTCTGCTTTTATTTTTGTGCTTGCTATTTGCATTGTTTTCTGCACATTTGTGGAGGACAGCCGGGTCCCCTCCTGGGGCCTGAGCTCCTCACAGTTTGTCTGTAGCCTCTGTTGTTTTTTCATTTGCTTTTTTCCTGCTTTTTCAGCGGCTGCAGCTTGGTTTTGTTCACACTGAGATCTGATTTAGTGGGTGGCGAGATCGTGTGATCTCAGTATTTTTGTAATCAGAATTGTTGGATTTTTGTAGGGTTTTTTGGGTTGCAGAAAGTAATCTCTCCTGTCCTTTCCTATTTAGTCAGCTTGTGGCCCCAGCATTTGCTCAATCTGTTTTCTGCCTGCGTTTGTGTTTTCATCTTGTCTAACCGCCATTATATGTTTGGGGGCTGCCTATTCCTTTGGGGCTCTACTCCAGGGCAGTTAGCTTTCCTGTTTCTATCTTTAGGTATAGCTAGCTCTCAGGCTGTGACGAGGCGTCTAGGATCAACGTAGGAATGCTCCACGGCTACCTCTAGTTGTGTGGTTAGTTCAGGTTTCTGCAACCCATTAGTTACCAACATCTCAGGTGTTCGGCTGCCCTGCTGTTGTTCCTGTCCTCCTCAGCTACCGTACATAACAGGATGCCCGTGCAGGGTTGTGATTTTCCTAGGAGTTCTCTGTCTTGGTGTTGCTTTTCATTCCAGATGGATGATGTTTTAAAAAGCCTCTTGGTGATGAATGATTTGAGTATATGTACTTAATGATTAAATGTATTTAATCTTTATATGTACTTAACCTTTGTATGTTAAAATATACAAAAGTGTACGCAATCATACTATTCCTTTAATTCTGTAATTTACAATAAAATTGCATTATATCGCAAGTAGTAGCCTTCTTTAAAGCCGTATCCGAACCTTAGTGTTAAAACTTGGCAATACATAATTTGGCGTTTTCGGCAGCATACGCAGAAGGCTCAGACGTTTTTTATTAATATAAGCAGGACTCTGTATGATAGTGTGATATTGCGTAAAACATGCCTCTCTTTGAGAAAAAGGTGGCTGTGTGTGAGTCTATTGAGATTCCAGGCTGGGAACAGGCTTCCTATCATATTTTGACAACCAAGTGGTCGCACAGAGCTGGTTTGGGTGAAGCATGGGACAAATGTTTGAAGGATGCTGAACCTGCTGACAGAAAGGGAAAGTGGAGAAAGGTAAATAGTTGGTCGTTGTTGGTAGGCGTGGATGGATATTGTTGTCTGCATATAGAAAACAGCATAAAGAAAGCTATGTTAACAAAAGTACAGGAATTGGAAAAACAGTTGTGTGAGGCGCAGAATGCATTGGTTATAGCACAATAAGTTATTAATGGCCATAAGTTATTATGCCCATAACCCATTTGGGCCAGGCAGGAGGGACCTGGGTTTGATGCAGGGCATCACTATCTGTGTATTCTTAGTGTGAGATCAGTGGCCCAAAGTCATTTAACCCCTGAAAAACATCTGGTACTTATTCAAATCTGTGAAAATTGGCTGTTTGCCCGCTTTGATGCCAATTCTGATGCCCAGAACCCATTTGGGCCAGGCTGGAGGTACCTGGGTTTGATGTGGGGCATCACTATCTGTATATTCTTAGTGTGAGATCAGTGGCCCAAAGTCATTTAACCCCTTAAAAACATCTGTTACTTATTCAAATCTGTGAAAATTGGCTGTGTGCCCACTTTGATGCCAATTCTGATGCCCAGAACCCATTTGGGCCAGGCTGGGGAGACTCTTTTTTAATGTGGGGCGCCCTGTTCTATATGTCTGCACTGTCATATCTGTGGCCCAAAGTCATTTAACCCTTTAATTAGTGCCCTCTGGTGCCCACTTTGATGCCCATTTTTGTGCCAGTTTTATAATTTTTGGCGCAGATTTTAAGTGTTTTCACATCAGGGCTCCTCGCTGCAGTGTTTTCTATTATTTTGATGCTTCTTTTTTGCTGTTAAACCTATAAAAAACAGAAAAGAAAAATTTGCCGAATAAGAAACTGACGAATAAGAAACCAACTTCAGCCCCGAATAAGAAACTGACGAATAAGAAACCAACTTCAGCTCCAAATAAGAAACTGAACGAATAAGAAACCAACTTCAGCCTCATCCTTCATGATCATTTTTCTCAAAAACCAAATTAATCCCTGGTAGCTTGGGCAGTCAGATTATGGAAGATGGGGGCTCATGGTGTATAGGTGGATGCTATGGATGGCCCAAAATTTGTCCAACTCAGTCATGAGCTTGTAGTGAAGGAGGCATTCCATACCTTGATAATCCAGCAACCACATGTGTGTAGTATGCTTGATGTTGTGGCTATGGTATTGCAGCATAAATACCATCTGAGGCGGACTGGCCGCCCAATGAAAAACCATGGTTTTCATTAAAAGATTGAGCTCAGAGGTTGAAGGAGGAGGTAATGAAAAATGCTAGTTCAGCAAACACCTATGATGATTATATGCAAGTTGGTGTAAGGGTATCTGTTAGAAATCATATCATTAGAAATGCCACTCCAGCTTATAAACATACTAGATGGTGGCCCGATTCTAAGGGTATGTTTCCACGGTCAGGAAACAGTCCGGATTAGCTGCGTGTTTGACGCTGTGCGTTGGCGCAGCGTCAAACACGCAGCGTCCAGATATTACAGCATAGTGGAGGAGATTTCAAGAAATCCCGTCTCCACTATGCTTCAAAACACGCAGGCGGAAGACCTGCGTTTCCGGACATGCGGCGCGTCTTTTTAGACCGCAGCATGTCCTATTCCCTTGCGGGAAATAACACAGGACTATGTAGCCCTGCGGTCATTCCGGATGTGTTCCGGATGTGTTCCTGAACACATCCGGAATGAGCGCGCGTACAGTAGGGGGCGGGGCTTTGGGCGGAGCGGACTTTTTAAGAATAATGTAATGAATACACAGGATTTTTGGGTAAAATATATACATTATCATTAAATGTTATTGCTCATAGAACTTAATACAACTTAACAAAATTATGAAACAGATCATCAAAATATATAAACTATTACATTACCTCATGTTACTGTATATTACCTCATTTTACTGTGTATTACCTTATGTCACTTATGTATTACCTCATGTCACTGTGTATTACCTGTGTTCAGTAAACGTGACAGAAGTACATCAGACACTGTGACTGACAAAACATGTTCAGTACATCATGGGCAGTTGGTGAGTCACATGACCACATGGGCGGAGTTAGCCCTGCGTCGCTGATGTTACTGTGTATTACCTCATGTCACTGTGTATTACCTCATATTACTGTGTATTACCTCATATAACTGTGTATTACCTCATGTTACTGTGTATTACCTCATATTACTGTGCATTACCTCATATCACTGTGTATTACCTCATGTTACTGTGTATTACCTTATGTTACTTATGTATTACCTCATGTCACCTGTGTATTACCTCATATCACTGTGTATTACCTCATGTTACTGTGTATTACCTTATGTTACTTATGTATTACCTCATGTTACCTGTGTATTACCTCATATTACTGTGTATTACCTCATGTTACTGTATATTACCTCATGTTACTGTGTATTACCTTATGTTACTTATGTATTACCTCATGTCACCTGTGTATTACCTCAGGTCACTGTGTATTACCCATGTTCAGTAAATGTGACAGAAGTACATCAGACACTGTAACTGACAAAACATGTTCAGTACATCATGGGCAGTTGGTGAGTCACATGACCACTGTTAAAAATCCTTAATTTCATATATTTTTCCAGGACTAGTTACCAGATGCGATACTCTAAAGAAAATGTCACAATGTTTCTTATAAAAAAAATGTAGTGGTTTATTGGACTGTCCACCAAAAACATCATTGCAGGAAAACATAAAATGAGTGAAATAGTTATGAAGAGATTGTCCATTTGTCCATAGCAAAACTTGTACACTTCTTTCCTTGATGTCCTGAATGGTAAAAGACATCTGGCTCTGTCAGCCGAGTCTGAGGAAGCAACACGTGGTTACATAGCAGCTGTCCATTCACCTTAGTGTTCTTGTAAAATGTCCCATGTGTCTGAAGAGAGAGAGAGAGAGAGCGCCGCCCTCCCTTCGTGTAGTCATTATATATATGTCTCTTAGATCACATGGTAGCTGAAAGTCAATGTACTTGGTACAGAATTGAGTGTAGAATAAATCCATAACCAATAATTAATATTTAACAACCACATGGGCAGAGTTAGCCCTGCGTCGCTGATTGGCCGCGACCGGACCAATCAGCGACGCGGGATTTCCTGGACAGACAGACAGACAGGATGAGACGATTATGATGACACTAATGATAATTCAGACTGGGAAACCAATTGCTAATACATTGGAGGCAATTCGAGAGTTAAGGGATCTGGGAGATTGGTGTCCCAAACAAAAGGGTAATATTCCCTCTGAGGAGCAGCATTACGATGTCAAAACTCATAATCCTAGAGCCCGTATTACCCGGGGGTTACATCGTAATTTGGCCCATAGACATGTATGAAAGAGAGGCCTTTCGCCAACTACATGACAAAACATGTTATAAGAGATTGTCCTTTAACCCCTTGTCGGCCTATACATCTCAACTTAACTCTATCATTGATAGAGCGGTAGTTGATGGTGTGATCAAGAAAGAACTTGCTCTAGCACTCATTGTTCAGGAACCAACCATCCCTACCCTTTATCTACTGCCTAAAATTCATAAAGACAGCAAATGTCCCCCTGGACGTCCAATTATCTCGGGAGCAGGGAATTTCTTGGAGCATGTCAATCGATGGATCGACTCTATTTTGCAACCATTGGTGGAAAGCCTTCCATCTTTCTTAAAAGATACTGGGGCATTACTCAAATTGATTGATGGTTTGTGTGTGGAACCTGAGGCTGTGTTGGTAGTGGCTGATATAGAATCTCTCTATACTAGCATTAGGCATTCAGATGGCCTAGTAGCCACTAAGTACTACTGTACTTAAATACTTCTGATCTTCCCTGTGAGTTTCAGAGGTTGATATTGGAGGTGCTTGAGTTCACTTTAAAGGGTATGCCACACTAAACAATATCGCTAACGGGATCGCTAAAAAACGTCACTATTTAGCGATCCCGTTAGCGATGTTGTTCAGTGCGGCATCTGCCAGCGACGAGCTTCCTGCTGTGATCTCGCTCGTCGCTGGAATCGTTCCGGACCCTATTTTCTCGTCGGCGCTCCCGCTGGGTAAGTATATATCGCTAGTGTGGCACCTTTTCTTAGCGATTTAGCGGTACTTTTGTACCGCTAAAGTCGTTAAGAAGATCGCTAACGGCGATAGCGTCGTTAACTATATCGCTAAATGTGGCCGCACTTAGCGATATAGAAACAATCCCGCTAGCGATCGCATTAGTATGCATCGTTATCGTGATCGCTAGCGGGATTGTTTAGTGTGGCAGTACCTTAACACACATTTTTTTTATTTTTAAGGGGTCCTTCTACCTGCAGCTCCAGGGCACGGCTATGGGGGCATCCTTTGCGCCTGCCTATGCCAATCTGTTCCTGGGGCTGTGGGAGAGGGACCTACTCCTGTCAGATCGGGAATTATCGATGGAGCGCGTCCCACTTTGGACGCGCTACATTGATGATATTTTCCTGATCAGGCAGGGGTCACAACATCTTTTGGAGGAATTTATGTTACGTCTGAATCAGAATGATCGGAATATCCGTATTACATATCTGTTATGTTTCGGTAGCTGAGGAGGACAGGAACAACAGCAGGGCAGCCGAACACCTGAGATGTTGGTAACTGATGGATTGCAGATTTCTAAACTAACGACACAACTAGAGGTAGCCGTGGAGCGTTCCTACGTTGATCCTAGACGCCTCGTCACAGCCTGAGAGATAACTACGCCTAAAGGCAGAAAGATGAAAGGTATCTGCCCCGGAGCAGATTCCCAAAGAAAATGGGAAGCCCCCAAACATATAATGGCGGTTAGACAAGATGAAAATACAAACATAGGCAGAAAATAGACTGAGCAAATGCTGGGCCACAAGCTGACTAAATAGGATAGGACAGGAGAGATTACTTTCTGCAACCCAGAAAACCCTACAAAAATCCAACAATTCTGATTACAAAAATACTGAGATCACACGATCTCGCCACCCAATAAATCAAATCTCAGTGTGAACAAAAACCAAGCCGCAGCCGCTGAAAAAACAGGAAAAAGCAAATGAGCAAATAACAGTGGCTGCAGATAAACTGTGAGGAGTTCAGGCCCCAGGAGGGGACCTGGCTGACCTCCACAAAAATGCAGAAAACAATGCAAAAAGCAAGCACAAAAAGAAAAGCAAACAATATCTTATCTGAAAGCAGGAGATGCAGGCAAGACTCCAGCAAACTTCCAAAAGAACCAGGAACCACAATTGAGACAAGAACAATTGATCACCGGCAACCATCATGGGAGGGAACCTCCCTTATATCAGACCAGTCCGTGAACCCAGATTGGCACTCCTCGCTGAAAGGTTCAGTACTGTCTGTAACCACCAGAGGGAGCCTCTGCTCAGAAACCATCTCTAGCACATTCGTAACACATATCATTCTGACACTACTAGTGTTGAATTTTTAGATGTGACTCTTAAGCGAGATGACAATGATGTTATCCAGACAGATATTTTTCGCAAACCTACTTCGACTAATACCTTGCTGCACGCCTCCTCCACCCATCCGAGACACGTTATTCAATCTGTCCCCATAGGTCAATTTCTTCGCTTGCGGAGAATATGTTCTACTACACAAGATTTTGAGACACAAGCAGATGAATTGAAAAGGCGATTTATCCAGCGTGGATATAGCCGCCGTATGATTAAAAAAGCCTATAATCGGGCTAAATATACTTCACGGCATGACTTGGTCTATAAATCCACCATTAGGCAAACTGATGATAAAGTGAGATTTGTTACAGACTATCATTCCCAATTCGTGCATGTTAGGTCTGCACTCATGAAATCTTGGCCAACTCTTCGGGCTGATCCAATTCTAAGTAAATATCTCACTGAGAGACCCGCGATTTCCACTAGGCGATCTAAAAATCTTAGAGATATTCTCGTACGCAGTCACCATACGGGCAACCCTAAATCAACATTCCTAGATGCTATAGCCCATAGACATGGCTGCACTCCATGTGGCCGATGTGTAGCATGCCCGAATGTTGAGCGGACAAATATTTTTCATAATTCTGATCATTCGCGAGTATTTGATATTAGGAAGTTTATTACTTGTAGTACTCGCAATGTAATATATTTTGCTGAGTGTCCTTGCGGACTTATATATATTGACCTTACCACGCGCCCCTTTAAAGTTCATATCAGAGAACACGTTTTGGGAATCCTAGCCGCCGTTGATCAGGATGACATTAATGGTTTTAAAACCATTCCACAGCATTTTCGACTGTGCCATGGCTGTGATGCTTCCCTCCTACGGGTAAGAGGCATCGATTCTATCAATATCACTATTCATGGTGGGAGGGTGTCGCAGCGTTTGGCTCAGCTCGAATCCCGCTGGATTTGGACTCTTAATACCCTTCATCCTCACGGATTAAATGAACAAATCAGCTTTGCCCCCTTCCTCTAATTCTTGTATCCCTGTGAGTTCCTTTCCATCTTTTGCTGTGTACATATCAGTTGTTTTTATATGCTTTTAATTATATTTTTTATCTTAGGTTTCCGTTTCCGTTTGGGATTTGGTTTGGATATTTGACATAATTGAAGATTCTTCTTCTTCTATGTTCTTACTATGGCCAGTTTACCTTCAAGTTGGTCGTGTATATATACATTCTATCTGTATATTTTGTGACTACTTTGACTTATATATGTAATTATTTATATATTAATTTGTTATATTATATTATGAATTATTATAGGTCTCTTGTCCTGTATTTTGTCGATTTTTATTGACATGTTGTTATACTTTTTTGTCTATTTATTATTGATTCCTTACAAGGATTTATTATTATATATATGGCACATGCCTGTTATTTCTATTTATTATTATTTGTCGATATTGATGTATTTGTTCTTTTTTGCATATATGTCATGTCCAAAAAACTTACATTCACTTTTTCACCATTTGCCCTTTCTTATATGTACCATACATTGCCTATGTACGCATGCGCTTCATACTTTCCTCAGCCTGTCAGCCTTCCGTGTCTCCTGGAGGCTGGTGACGTCGCATCACATGACTGTGACTCGGCGCCGCCCCCCTCTGACGCGGATGCCGTCAGTTGCTCCGAATCTTATGGTGGCGCATGCGTCATTAATTGGGCATAGAGATACATCGGTTCTATCTGATATACAGGTGATTTTGTTCCATTTGAGTACCTGTGGATTGCGCAGTGTGGATTACTTCCAGGTTTGATTCGCGTGAGCATTTTGTTTTGATGTTGCCATAGTTACCTATCGTCACTTCCGACATATACCGATTGGTCACGGCTGCCTTTTTATACTCACCTCATTCACTTGTGACATGCTCCCTGATGAAGGCTTGTGCCAAAACGCGCGTCGGGGTGACGCTGGCGTGCTGTGTTTCCCTCGGTGGCCCTGAGTTAGCTCTGGTGGACAATATTTTCCTCTTGCGGTATGTACATTTAGTGTGCCATTTGATGATATCTGATTATACCGCAATGACCATATGTAGCTTTGATCTATAGTTCCACCTAGTGGGCACTTATTTTTGGATGTTCTGCAGGACATTACCATTTATTACGAAGAGATTCATAGTGACTATAACCTATGCACTGCAATTGTATAGATGCATTAGATATTATTTCTTTACCTTACTCAGCATTGTTCCAGCGTCTCGTTTTTGCTGATTGCACATATGCACCTTGGTGTTCGCACTGTTATACCTGTTATATATGCAATAATAAATATGTGTATTTTTCTTTTAATTTTTGGGCTCAGTGATCGTTTTTTCTTCTGTTTCTTTGCCATTGCTTGTTAGCGATCTGTCCTATATTTAGTCAGGTTTACTTTGGTATTATAATGGTATCGTGGTTGGCATTGTCCACTTAATATTAAATATTCAAAATAATACCTTTTTCTCTGTTGAATAATTTTCTCATTCCGGAAATATATGTATAGGGCCTTAATAAAGGATGGCGTCCACAGGGATAAAATAGAAGGGATTGGTACTGACGAGATGTGGAAATTGTATCAAAAGAGAGGAATTAATAAAAAGCCAGGTGTTTCACATAATAAAAAGGTTACAGTAAAAGATTCTGAATCTCCACAGCAGGGGCGAGATAGGACATGGGGAGAGAGAGGGCCCACTCCCTTTTCGTCTCCGTCAAAGCCTACAGCAGAGGATTGAGGATCTTTATGCTGAAGTGAAATCCTTGATACAGGAATTCAAAGCCCAACTGAAGGGGCTATCATGTTATCCTACCAAGATGTCTTCATCTGAAATGCAGGACCAATGGGGGGAAAAAGATAAGAGTTACTGACTTGCTGGCCTTGCCCCACAAATGGATAGATGCCCCCACATAGATTTGGTGATTAAATAAAAAATAAAAACAGCCAACATGTTAAAGCTTTGGTAGATACTACGGTGGAGGCCAGTTTGATTTATGTAAATCCAAAACAATTTAGTGGGCGTAAGGTTATAATTACAGTATTAGGAGGAGACAGGTGTGCTTGTGCCTTCTACTATTGAATGGAACAATCCTGTAGTGTGGGGAAAAAGTTGTGGCGAGATAGCTGGAAAATTGTACAAAGAATTAAAGTGACTGTGTTTAATGTTCATTATTATTGTGCTTCAGGTACTCTGAAAAGACTCTTCAACTTAGTAGCAGATGAACATTCCAAAATATAATTCACTGAATCCAGCAAAAAGACTGACACCACTGAGGGACTCAGTGGGCACACCAGAAATATGGAGACCTGGGAGAAAAAAAGCTACTTACCAATGGACACAGACCAGAGGGTTGCCCATCATGTTAGATTTGTTAAAGGATTTGGATCCTCACATCCTATCAATGATAGTGTAAAAATCTGGGGGACAAAGATCCTCCAGAACCTGCTAAAGTAATTGCTCGTGGAGCTGATAAAGAGCTGATAGAAATGAAATCTGAGCAAGAGAAGTGGGAACACGTCCCAACTGACAGGTGTTATCTCAGAGAATAATATATATATATATATTTTTTTTTTTTTCCTTTACAGTAGATCAAAATCTGGAAATGGTGTATCGTTGCAGCCACAGTGTCATGGTCCCTCAAGTTCCATCACTACCCAAGAGATCTTCAGACAAAAAACCGAGATATCAACCATGGAAAATGGGACTTTATGGAAAACCAAACAGAATCTATGGATTTACTTGGCTCAGCTGATGAACACTAGTCATTTTTGTATGACAAAGACTACTACTCCTACAAATACATTAGAAGCTTGTTTGGTGGCAGTACCGACCCCATTTACTGTTGTGCACAAAGCTGATAGGGGTATCTGCTCAAGATGTAAACATAGAAGATGTGACTCAAAACTTCACATACAATAATAATTGATGCTATTATTTCTGCATGCATTGCTTTGTGTTGTTGTATAAAGTGTACACTTCTATTATTATCCTTATGTCAATCATCCACTAAATCTGTCCCCTTATGATACAGTACCTTGTATAAATAATGTATGGCTCAAAATAGCCAAGGGTGGATTGTAGTGTGAATATAAAAATGGCTATTTTTAGTCCATTGTTGTTATGAATGTGCTGGAGATGGTTTCTGAGCAGAGGCTCCCTCTGGTGGTTGCAGACAGTACTGAACCTTGCAGCGAGGAATGGCAATCTGGGATCACGGACTGGTCTGATATAAGGGAGGTTCCCTCCCATGATGGTCGCCGGTGATCAATTGTTCTTGTCTCAATTGTGGTTCCTGGTTTCATTTGGAAGTTTGCTGGAGTCCTGCCTGCACCTGCTGCTTTCAGATAAGATATTTTCTGCTTTTCTTTTTGTGCTTGCTTTTTTCATAGTTTTCTGCACTTTTGTGGAGGTCAGCCGGGTCCCCTCCTGGGGCCTGTGCTCCTCTCAATTTATCTGTAGCCACTGTTATTTGTTCATTTGCTTTTTCCTGTTTGTTTCAGTGGCTGCGGCTTTGTTTTGTTACACCAGAGATCTGATTTAGGTGGTTGAGATTGTGTGATCTCAGGTTTTTTGGCAATCAGAAGTGCTGGTATTTTTTAGGGTTTTTGTTGGATTGCAGTCAGAATTCTTTCCTGTACTTTTCTGTCTAGACAGATTGGGCCCCAATGTTTGCTCAGTCTATTTTCTGTCTGTGTCTGTGCTATCTTCTTGTCTAACCACCATTATATGTTTGGTGGCTTCCTATTTGGGGGATCTGCTCCGGGGCAGATAGCTTTCATCTTTCTGCCTTTAGGTGTAGTTATCTCTGAGGCTGTGATGAGGCGTCTAGGATCAACGTAGGAACGCTCCACGGCTACTACCTCTAGTTGTGTGGTTGGTTCAGGTTACTGCAATCCTATAGGTTCCAGCCTCTGTGGTGTATTATCGTTTTTGCTTTTTCTCCTCAGCTACCTAAACATAACAGTATCACCGGTCAAAAACTAAAATTATATGGTACTCACAGAAGGGAAAAATAGTGTGGAAAGAAAAAAATTTTCAGAGTTGTCAGAGATTTTTTTTTTTTTTCTGTTTGTTGCATTTTTCCCTCTTTCTCTCTGGGTGCTGAGGAGGATATATATTTTTTTCTCTCAATGGAGTTTGCACAGTTGTCTGGCCATGTGGATCAGCTTGCCACTGAGGTTCGGAGTATTGCTACCTATCTTGCTGGGTTGCCGGTTGTGGAACCTAGGATCCCCATGCCAGATTTGTTTTTGGGGGATCGGGCTAAATTTCTGAATTTCAAAAATAACTGTAAGTTGTTTTTTGCCTTGAAGCCTAAGTCCTCATATCTCTCCTGCACGGCGACCCTCAGGATTGGGCTTTTTCCCTGACACCTGGGGATCCTGTTTTGAATGATGTTGATGTATTTTTTCAGGCTCTGGGGTTGTTGTACGATGAACCTAATGTCACTGATCAGGCTGAGAAGACCTGGTTGGCATTAAAGTCAGGGCTGTGAAGCCGCTGAACTGTACTGTCAGAAATTTCGAAAGTGGGCAGTCCTGACCAAATGGAATGATGATGCTTTGGCAGCCATTTTTCGGAAGGGTCTGTGAGAGAATTTAAAGGACATTATGGTGGGATTCCCTGTTCCCTCTGGTCTCAATGATTCTAAGTCTTTGGCTATTCAAATTCACAGACGTTTGCGTGAGCGCAGAGTGGTGCTGCCTTGTGGGCCAGCTCCTCAGCCCATGCAGTGTGATGGAGTGACTTCTGGGGCACAGCGTCATGAATTTCAAAAGCGCAATGGGTTATGTTTCTACTGTGGTGCTGCCTCTCATGCTATTTCCATCTGCCCTAAGCGGGGAAGACGTTTTGCACGCTCAGTTGTCTTGGGTAGTGTTCAGACGAAATTTCTGTTGACTGTTACCCTGATTTGCACCATGTCAACATTTTCGGCTCAGGCTTTTGTTGATTCAGGAGCAGCTATTAACCTGATGGATTTCGACTTTGCCAAACGTTGTGGCTTTCCCATGATACCCCTGCGGAAGTCTATTCCCCTATTGGGCATTGATTTTACCCCTTTGGCGGAGAATAAACCCAAATTTTCTACTCAGGTGATAATGAGGGTTGAACCAGATCATCAGGAGAGTTGCAAATTTCTGGTGTTGCATAATCTGCATGACATTATTGTTCTGGGTTTCCCTTGGTTGCAGATTCATAATCCTGTTTTGAATTGGAAATCTGTGTCTGTGACCAGTTGGGGCTGCCAATGTGTTAATGCTGGCACTCCTGTTTTTTCTGCCTCTCCCCAGTCTCAGGATGTTCCTGACTTTTTGACTGATTTTTCTGATGTGTTTAGTGAAAGTAAGTCTGTGTCCTTACCTCCTCACAGAGCCTATGATTGCGCTATTGAGTTAGTGCCTGGTGGTAAATTTCCTAAGGGTCGCCTTTTTAACTTATCTGTACCTGAACACAATGCCATGCGATCTTATATCAAGGAGTCATTGGAGAAGGGTCATATCAGACCATCCTCTTCACCCTCGGGCGCCGTTTTTTTCTTTGTGGCCAAAAAGGATGGTTCATTGAGGCCGTGTATTGATTATCGCCTCCTGAATAATATCACTGTGAAATATCAATATCCGTTACCCTTGATTTCTGACCTGTTTTCCAGAGTGAAAAGTGCTAGTTGGTTTACCAAGCTTGACCTCAGGGGGGCGTATAACCTTATTCGTATTAAGCATGGGGATGAATGGAAGACGGCATTTAATACCCCAGAGGGGCATTTTGAGTACCTAGTGATGCCCTTTGGGCTCACTAATGCTCCTTCCGTCTTCCAATCCTTCATGAATGATATTTTCTGGGATTTTGTGGATAAATTTCTGATTGTTTATTTGGATGATATCTTGATTTTTTCCAATGACTGGGACTCTCATGTGAAACATGTTCGGACTGTTTTCCAGATTTTGAGAGAGAATGCACTGTATGTGAAGGGATCAAAGTGTCTTTTTGGCATACAGAAGGTCTCATTTCTGGGATTCATTTTGTCTCCGTCTGTTATCGAAATGGACCCGATCAAGGTTCAGGACATCTGTGATTGGGTTCAACCTACTTCATTGAAGGCTCTTCAGAGATTTTTGGGTTTTGGCAATTTTTATCGTAAATTTATTGGTAATTTCTCTGGTATTGTTAAACCATTGACTGATCTGACCAAAAAGGGTTCCGATGTGGTGAATTGGCCTCCTGAGGCAGTTTCTGCATTTCAGGAACTTAAGCAGAGTTTCATTTCTGCTCCTGTTCTACGGCAGCCTGATGTTTCTCTGCCGTTTCAGGTGGAGGTTGATGCCTCTGAGATTGGGGCAGGTGCCGTTTTGTCCCAAAGGGATCCAGAGACCTCTAAGAGTAACCCTTGTGCCTTTTTCTCTCGAAAGTTTTCTCCAACTGAACCTAATTATGACGTGGGTAATCGGGAGTTATTGGCCATGAAGTGGGCCTTTGAAGAGTGGAGACATTGGCTGGAAGGAGCCAAACATCAGGTGGTGGTCCTCACGGACCATAAGAACCTGGTTTATCTCGAATCAGCCAAGCGACTTAATCCTAGACAGGCCAGGTGGGCCTTGTTTTTCACACGTTTTAATTTTGTGGTTTCTTTTCTTCCTGGCACTAAGAATGTTAAGGCGGATGCCCTCTCAAGGAGTTTCTTTGCGGATTCTCCTGAGTTATCTGATCCTGCTGTTATTTTGAAAGAGGGTGTAGTACTTTCCACCATCTCGCCCGATTTGAGACTGGCTCTGGAGGGGTGTCAGGAGGATAAACCTGAGCACTGCCCTGTTGGGAAATTGTTTGTCTCAGACCAGTGGAAAAAGAGTGTGATGTCTGAGATTCATTGTTCCGCGTTGGCTGGTCATCCCGGGATTTTGGTATCAGAGACTTGGTGAGTCTGTCCTTTTGGTGGCCTACTTTGTTTCGTGACGTCAGGGACTTTGTGCAGTCCTGTGGGACTTGCTCTCGTTCCAAGCCTTGCTCTCACTCTAGTGGTTTGTTAATGCCATTACCTGTGCCCAAGAGGCCATGGACCCATATCTCTATGGATTTTATTTCCGACCTCCCTGTTTCTCAGAGAATGACCGTTATCTGGGTAATCTGTGATAGGTTTTCCAAGATGATACATCTTGTGCCATTACCTAAGTTGCCTTCCTCCTCCGAGTTGGTGCCTTTGTTCCTTCAGCACGTGGTTCGGTTGCATGGCATTCCGGAGAACATTGTGTCTGACAGAGGAGTCCAGTTTGTTTCCAGATTTTGGAGGACATTTTGTTCTAAACTTGGTGTTCAATTATCTTTCTCCTCTGCATTTCATCCTCAGACCAATGGACAAACCGAGAGAACAAACCAGACCTTGGAGACTTATTTGAGATGTTTTGTGTCTGCTGATCAAGATGACTGGGTCTCTTTTTTGCCTTTGGCTGAGTTTGCTCTTAATAATAGGGCTAGCTCTGCCACCTTGATGTCTCCATTTTTCTGCAATTCTGGGTTTCACCCTCGATTTTCTTCGGGACAGGCGGAGGCTTCTGTCTGTCTGGGTGTTGACTCTGTTGAGGAGCGTATGCAGCAGATTTGGGACCAGGTAGTGGAGAGGTTGTCTCTCTCAAGAGAAGGCCCAGCGGTTTGTCAACCGGCATAGGACTGATGGTCCTCGGTTTAAAGTGGGGGACTTGGTTTGGTTGTCCTCAAAAAATATCCCTATGAGGGTTGCATCTTCAAAGTTTAAGCCTAGGTTCATTGGACCTTATAAGATCATGGAGATTCTTAATCCTGTTTCCTTCCGTTTGCTTCTTCCAGGGACATTTAAGATCCATAACGTGTTCCACAAGTCCTTATTGAAGAGGTTTGTCGAACCAGTGGTTCCTATGGCTGCGCCTCCTGACTCTGTTTTGGTTGAGGGCAATCTGGAGTATGCGGTTGAGAAAATATTGGATTCTCGTTTTTCTAGACAGAAACTCCAGTATTTGGTTAAGTGGAGAGGTTATGGTCAGGAGGACAATTCTTGGGTGTTTGCTTCGGACATCCATGCTAGGAGACTGATCCGTGCCTATCACCGAGCTCATCCTGATTGGTCTGGTTGCACAAGTGAGGGTTCGGTGACCCCTCCTCAAGTGGGGGGTAATGTTATGAATGTGCTGGAGTTGGTTTCTGAGCAGAGGCTCCCTCTGGTGGTAGCAGACAGTACTGAACCTTCCAGCGAGGAATGGCAATCTGGGATCACGGACTGGACTGATATAAGGGAGGTTACCTCCCATGATGGTCGCCGGTGATCAATTGTTCTTGTCTCAATTGTGGTTCCTGGTTCATTTGGAAGTTGCTGGAGTCTTGCTTGCACCTGCTGCTTTCAGATAAGATATTTTCTGCTTTTCTTTTTGTGCTTGCTTTTTTCATAGTTTTCTGCACTTTTGTGGAGGTCAGCTGAGTCCCCTCCTGGGGCCTGTGCTCCTCTCAATTTATCTGTAGCCACTGTTATTTGTTCATTTGCTTTTTCCTGTTTTTTCAGTGGCTGCGGCTTTGTTTTGTTACACCAGAGATTTGATTTAGGTGGTAGAGATCGTGTGATCTCAGTTTTTTTGGCAATCAGAAGTGCTGGTATTTTTTAGGGTTTTTGTTGGATTGCAGTCAGAATTCTTTCCTGCACTTTTCTGTCTAGAGGTAGCGTTCCTACGTTGATCCTAGACGCCTCGTCACAACCTGAGAGATAACTACACCTAAAGGCAGAAAGATGAAAGCTATCTGCCCCGGAGCAGATCCCCAAAGAAAATAGGAAGCCCCCAAACATGTAATGGCGGTTAGACAAGAAGAAAGCACGGACACAGACAGAAAATAGAATGAGCAAACGCTGAGGCCCAATCTGTCTAGACAGAAAAGTAAAGGAAAGAATTCTGACTGCAATTAAAAAAAAAACCTAAAAAATACCAACACTTCTGATTGCAAAAAAACCTGAGCTCACACGATCTCAAACACCTAAATCAGATCTCTGGTGTAACAAAACCAAGCCGCAGCCACTGAAAAAACAGGAAAAAGCAAAAGAACAAATAACAGTGGCTACAAATAAACTGAGAGGAGCACAGGCCCCAGGAGGGGACCCGGCTGAACTCTAAAAGTGCAGAAAACTATGCAATAAGCAAGCACAAAAAGAAAAGCAAAAATATCTTATCTGAAAGCAGCAGACGCAGGCAGACTCCAGCAAACTTCCAAATGAACCAGGAACCACAATTGAGACAAGAACAATTGATCACGACGACCATCATGGGATGGAACCTCCCTTATATCAGTCCAGTCAGTGATCCCAGATTGCCATTCCTCGCTGGAAGGTTCAGTACTGTCTGTAACCACCAGAGGGAGCCTCTGATCAGAAACCATCTCTAGAACATTCACAACAGTCCATATTGAAATATACTTAATGCATACAGACCACTACATGTTAGAACCCTCTTGTTAGATTTCAGTTTGCTGGTCACATGACCTTTTTACCCTATTTAGTCTGACTCCGCCCTTCTGGCTTTGCTGGACTTCATTGTATTATCTACTCTTAAGCTAGCCGGGTGCTTAGGTGCCTTACTCTGTCAGTTTTGCTTGATCTTAGGATCTCTTAGTATTTGTTTTCTGTTTTATATTCCGTGCTACACTTTCTGTAGGAGGTGTCCACCTTTTCACCCAGTCCCTAGATCTTGTAGGGATTCCTCCCTCGCAACTATAGGTCTTCGTTCAGACTAGCTGAGGACTTTAGCGGGTCTGGTCGCAGGATCAGGTTCCCCGTTACATCATAGGGATCCAGCTCAGTCCTATTGTAGGGACAGAATTCCCACCTTTCCTTAGTGCTTGTAGCAGATCATAACAGTAAGTCCAGCCCAAAGAAAAAAAAAAATCTCTAAGGAAAGATTTTCTGTTTCATCATGGTCTCGGTTCAGGATTTGGTTCAACGCCTGCAGGGACTTTCTTTGGAGGTGGCTGAGATAAAGCAACACGTGAGTAGTTGTTCTGGAGCACATTTCGTGGAGCCAAAGGTACGTTTGCCTGATTTATTTTTTGGTGAACAACAAGATTTTTTTTCTTTTAAAAATGCTTGCTTGTTGTATTTCCGTTTGAGACCCAGATCCTCTGGTGATGAATCACAGCGCATAGGGTTCATAATGTCACTTTTGCGCAAAGAACCTCAGGACTGGGCGTTTTCTCTGCAGCCTAGTGATCCATGCTTTAGATCAGTTTATAGTTTTTTTTCTGCTTTAGAGTTATTGTATGACGATCCGGATCGTGTTTCATCAGCTGAGACAAAATTGAGACGTTTGAGACAGGGATCAGGTAATGTGGAAAAATATTGTACTCACTTCCGAAGGTGGTCCACACAGGTGGGCTGGAACGATTCAGCTTTGAAAAGTTTATTTCTTGCAAGGTTAAGTGAGAGGGTTAAAGATTTGCTGATTGCTTATCCCATACCTGGTAACTTGCAAGAGGCTATGCAATTAGCCATACGGGTGGATAGGAGACTGCGTGTAAGGGTTAATGAGAGTAAGTCTGCTTTGTCAGCTCCAGGTTTGGAGAAGGAATGTACTGACATTGCAGAGCCGATGGAAATTGGAGCAATGACACCTCACTCTCGAGAAAAAGAACGCAGATTTGCTCAAGGTTTGTGTTTCTATTGTGGTAAATCTGAGCATTTCATTAAGAACTGTGCGCTTCAAATGAATAAAGAGAGAAAAAAAAATGAGGTCAGTGTCGCCCGCATAGCTTGTTTAAACAATAAAAGTGTCTTTCTTTCTGTTACCACTGCTGTTGAGGTGGAATTAATGGAGTTTCGGGTATTTGTGGATTGTGGTTCTACTCTCAATGTGACAACATAGAATACATGAAATTTTGAATAGCAATATGGCTTTGGAATATAAGGAAAAATTTGAGACGCTTAGTATAAACATTTGGCCAAACATTTTAAAGCCCAACAACCATCGTCAAGGTGGTCTCAATTCTGTTGAGTCCCTAACCTAATGTGAACATACCTCTATTAGGCTGATATCTGAATTTCTGGGTGAATATGCACCTCTGTCAGTAATGCCTGCATTTATGGGTAAAGTAGGGAGCCGGTGTAATTAAAATCACCACCTGGTGGGGCGGAGTGCTCGGTCAGCAAGCTAACATTCAAAAGACAAAAAACCTGACTGGCACTTCCAGACTAATGTGAACTAGGTGCAAACCAAAGGGAGCTACCCTCATGTAAAACATCCAAAAAAAGGCTGCACTCAAGCATACTAAAGCATGACAACATAGAATACATGAAATTTTGAATAGCAATATGGCTTTGGAATATAAGGAAAAATTTGAGACGCTTAGTATAAACATTTGGCCAAACATTTTAAAGCCCAACAACCATCGTCAAGGTGGTCTCAATTCTGTTGAGTCCCTAACCTAATGTGAACATACCTCTATTAGGCTGATATCTGAATTTCTGGGTGAATATGCACCTCTGTCAGTAATGCCTGCATTTATGGGTAATGTAGGGAGCCGGTGTAATTAAAATCACCACCTGGTGGGGGCGGAGTGCTCGGTCAGCAAGCTAACATTCAAAAGACAAAAAACCTGACTGGCACTTCCAGACTAATGTGAACTAGGTGCAAACCAAAGGGAGCTACCCTCATGTAAAACATCCAAAAAAAAGGCTGCACTCAAGCATACTAAAGCATGACAACATAGAATACATGAAATTTTGAATAGCAATATGGCTTTGGAATATAAGGAAAAATCAGATATCAGCCTAATAGAGGTATGTTCACATTAGGTTAGGGACTCAACAGAATTGAGACCACCTTGACGATGGTTGTTGAGCTTTAAAATGTTTGGCCAAATGTTTATACTAAGCGTCTCAAATTTTTCCTTATATTCCAAAGCCATATTGCTATTCAAAATTTCATGTATTCTATGTTGTCATGCTTTAGTATGCTTGAGTGCAGCCTTTTTTTGGATGTTTTACATGAGGGTAGCTCCCTTTGGTTTGCACCTAGTTCACATTAGTCTGGAAGTGCCAGTCAGGTTTTTTGTCTTTTGAATGTTAGCTTGCTGACCGAGCACTCCGCCCCCACCAGGTGGTGATTTTAATTACACCGGCTCCCTACTTTACCCATAAATGCAGGCATTACTGACAGAGGTGCATATTCACCCAGAAATTCAGATATCAGCCTAATAGAGGTATGTTCACATTAGGTTAGGGACTCAACAGAATTGAGACCACCTTGACGATGGTTGTTGGGCTTTAAAATGTTTGGCCAAATGTTTATACTAAGCGTCTCAAATTTTTCCTTATATTCCAAAGCCATATTGCTATTCAAAATTTCATGTATTCTATGTTGTCATGCTTTAGTATGCTTGAGTGCAGCCTTTTTTTGGATGTTTTACATGAGGGTAGCTCCCTTTGGTTTGCACCTAGTTCACATTAGTCTGGAAGTGCCAGTCAGGTTTTTTGTCTACTCTCAATGTGATTGATGGGAAATTTTTGGAAAAACTAAAATTAAAACCCAAACTTCTGTCTTCCCCTATTAATGTGGTGTCTGTGGATGGTTCTCCCTTGAAAAATGTTACTCACCATATCTGTGAATTTCCTCTTACTATTAATGGTGTTCATCAAGAGAATTTGGATTTGGTAGTTTTGAATAATTTGCCCTCACCGGTGATTTTGGGGTTACCCTGGTTAAAATTGCACAATCCGGTACTGGATTGGTCTACCAATGAAATTAAGTCCTGGAGTCCCAATTGTTATGACAAGTGTTGTAACGGGCGTATTGCTGCTGTAGTTAAGGGGGAGTTACCTGTACCTATTCAGGATTTTTGGAAAGTTTTTTCTGATAAGGAATCGCAGGTATTGCCTCCTCATAGAGATTATGATTGTGCAATTGAATTTGTCCCTGGAGCGACTCTTCCTAAAAGTCGTTTATTTAATTTGACTATTCCTGAGAGAAAGGCTTTGGAGGAATACATACAGACAAGCTTGGCCGCCGGTCACATTAGGCCTTCCAAATCTCCTGTGGCAGTTGGATTTTTTTTTGTTAAAAAAAAAGGACGGCGGTTTACGGCCTTGTCTAGACTTTCGTGAGATTAATAAGATTACTGTACGCAATCCTTACCCACTGCCATTGATTCCTGATTTGTTTAATCAGTTAGTGGGGGCCAAGTGGTTCTCGAAAATTGATCTTCGAGGGGCATACAATTTGTTTCGCATGAAGGAGGGGGATGAATGGAAGACTGCGTTTAACACTCCACTGGGTCATTGTGAGAATCTGGTCATGCCCTTTGGACTTTCCAGTGCTCCGGCATTTTTTCAGAATCTTATTAATGACATCCTTAGACCTTTGATCGGCAGAAATGTGGTTGTGTATTTAGATGACATTTTGATTTATTCATCAGATTTGGAGTCTCATTGGAGGAGTGTGTGTGAAGTATTACAGTTACTGAGTGATAATTCACTTTTTGCCAAACTAGAAAAATATGAGTTCGCTGTACAGAGACTTAGTTTTTTGGGCTACATTGTCTCCAGTGAAGGTTTTGAGATGGACCCAGTGAAAGTGCAAGCTGTGCAGGATTGGCCTAGACCTATTGGTGTGAAATCAATACAGAGGTTTTTGGGGTTCGCCAATTATTATAGAAAATTCATAAAAAAAAATTCTGTGATTGCCAAACCTCTGACCGATCTCACCAGGAAAGGTGCTGATGCGGTTCAGTGGACTACTGAGGCCATTGAGGCTTTTGTGTTGCTAAAGGAGAGGTTCAGCTCTGCTCCCATCCTTACGCAGCCTGATGTGACTAAACCATTTTTGGTTGAGGTTGATGCTTCTTCTGTGGGGGTCGGCGCGGTGTTGTCTCAGGCAAAGACGGATGGAGTACATCCCTGTGCTTTTTTTTCAAAGAAATTTTCTGAGTCTGAACTAAATTATGATATCGGTAATCGGGAATTGTTGGCAATTAAACTCGCATTTGAACACTGGCGTCATTTTTTGGAGGGAGCGGAATTTCCTATACAAGTCTTCACCGATCATAAAAATCTGATCTACCTTGATGCTGCCAAACGCTTGAATGCCCGTCAGGCTAGGTGGGCACTGTTTTTTTCACGGTTTAATTTTACCGTTACTTACATCCCAGGTACTAAAAATGTTAAAGCTGATGCTTTGTCTCGCAGCTTTTCTCCTATGGTGGGTACTGAGGAGGAGGGGGAAAACATCTTGCAAGAGGGGGTTGTTATTGCTGTTTTGGACTCCGTGTTGGAAGATGAGATTCTTAAAGCACAGGAGAATGCCCCATCTAACACACCGCATGGGAGGTTGTTTGTGCCTGGTACCCTGAGGAGAGATTTGTTTGTTGAATGTCATGACTCTCGGTTGGCAGGTCATCCTGGAATCTCTGAGACCAAGAGACTTGTGGGTCGCAGTTTTTGGTGGCCAGGATGGCAGAAGGAAGTCATTAAGTGGGTGCGTCAATGCACTGTGTGTGCTAGATCTAAGTCTTCTCATACTCCTGCTGCGGGGTTGCTTTGCCCTCTGGAGGTCCCTAGTGCACCTTGGACACATTTGGCTATGGACTTCATTACTGACCTTCCCCCCTCTGAGGGTTTCACTGTCATCTGGGTGGTCGTGGACCGTTTTAGCAAGATGTGTCACTTGGTTCCTTTCATCAAACTGCCCTGCGCTAAGACTCTCGCTAAGGCCTTTGTCAAGGAAATAGTCAAACTACATGGCGTTCCTACTGACATTGTTTCCGATAGGGGACCTCAGTTTGTGGCTCGTTTTTGGCGCGCTTTTTGTGACAGGTTGGGAGTTCATTTGTCGTTTTCTTCCGGATATCATCCTGAGTCTAATGGCCAGACAGAAAGGAAAAACCAGGATGTTGAGCAGTTCTTGCGTTGTTTTGTGACTGATAATCAAGAGGGGTGGTCTGGGTTTCTGCCACTTGCTGAGTTTGCTCTTAACAATCATACATCCGCTTCTGCTGGTTGTTCGCCTTTTTTTTTGTTGTACTGGGAGACATCCGTCTTTTGGGTCATTTTCCAAGTTGGGATCGGCTGTACCTGAAGAGGAGAATTTTTCTGCTGTTTTGGAGAGAGTTTGGACTGATGTGCGTGGTAATCTTCAGGAGGCTAACAAAAGATCCAAAGTGTATTTTGATAGAAAACGACAAGAGGTTTTGTTTGCTATTGGTGACATGGTTTGGTTGTCCTCTAAGAATCTGCGCTTGAGGATTCCGTCTAAGAAATTGGGTCCCAAGTTTGTAGGGCCCTTTAAGGTGCTTCAGGTTATTAACCAATCTGCTGTTAAGTTGGAGCTTCCTACCTCCTGGAAGATTAATCCGGTGTTTCATGTTTCTCTCTTGAAAAATGCTGAGGTCTCAGATGGAGACGTCTCGGCCACTGTTCCCCTGGTGGTGGAGGACGGGCAATATGAGATTTCCCGCATCCTAAATTCTAGACGGTATAGAGGGGGTTTGCAGTACCTCGTCGCTTGGAAGGGTTATGGACCCGAGGATAACTCATGGGTGAGGGCGGATGATGTTTCTGCGTCTAGACTTGTTAGAGCGTTTCACAAGAGGTTTCCGGATAAGCCTAAGTCCTAGGGGATCCGGAGGATCCTCTTTGAAGGGAGGGTACTGTTAGAACCCTCTTGTTAGGTTTTGTTTCAGTTTGCTGGTCACATGACCTTTTTACCCTATTTAGTCTGGCTCCGCCCTTCTGGCTTTGCTGGACTTCATTGTATTATCTACTCTTAAGCTAGCCGGGTGCTTAGGTGCCTTACTCTGTCAGTTTTGCTTGATCTTAGGATCTCTTAGTATTTGTTTTCTGTTTTATATTCCCTGCTACACTTTCTGTTAGGAGGTGTCCACCTTTTCACCCAGTCCCTAGATCTTGTAGGGATTCCTCCCTCGCAACTATAGGTCTTCGTTCAGACTAGCTGAGGACTTTAGCGGGTCTGGTCGCAGGATCAGGTTCCCCGTTACATCGTAGGGATCCAGCTCAGTCCTATTGTAGGGACAGAATTCCCACCTTTCCTTAGTGCTTGTAGCAGATCATAACACTACAAAGCAGCATTTCTGGTCATTCATTTACAGACAGACAATGCTCATAGTGACACAATCTTGAGAACTGTTTGTTTATTACCTGCAACCCTTTCACCTCACAAACAGTTTTAAGTTTCTATAGGTTTGTTGTTTGTTATTCTAAAACATTAAGGTTTTTAGCCTCTGTCTGTGGTGGTTTTATCTAAATCCATGTTGGCTTTTCTCATCATTTGGTGTTTGCCTGGTATCTCGGTTCATCCTACCTTGAAAGCTGGCCACTTGAAGGGCAAGGTGAAACTAAAGTTACACATAGTGTAAATCACTATATAAGGCCAGAGAAACATGACTAAAGGCACTGTCACACTTAGGGATCGCACCAGCGATCACGACAACGACACGACCTGGCGATATCGCTAGTGCGATCGCTATGTGATCGCTAGTTAGATTCCAAACACAACTCACCAGCGATCTGTGATTCCAAACACAACTCATCAGTCATAAATGGTGACGCAGTAGCGATCTCGCTAGCTATCTCGCTAGCGATCTCGCTTAGTGTGGTATACCCTTAAGACAGAAGCAAAAACTTGGGGATGCCCGTGCAGTGTTGTGAATTTCCCAGGGGTGCTCTGTCTTGGTGTTGCTTCTCATTCCAGACGGATGATGTTTTAAAAAGCCTTTTGGTGATGGATTATGTGAGTATATGTACTTAATCATTAAATGTATTTAATCTTTATATGTACTTAACCTTTGTATGTTAAAATATACAAAAGTGTACGCAATCATACTATTCAATCGTACTATTCCTTTAATTTTGTAATTTACAATTAAATTGCATTATATCACAAGTAGTAGCCTTCTTTAAAGCTGTATCCGAACCTTAGTGTTAAAACTTGGCAATACAATACCGCACACCAGTCCTCCTGTCTGGAAGAGGCCAGACATCTCAGAATTTGCTCCAAAGATTGGTTTGTGCGTTAAGTCTGTCCATTAGATTCCGGGTGATAGGCAGAGTAAAATGACAACGTAATTCCTAGCTTCTTACAAAAAGCCCTCCAAAACCTGGCCACAAACTGCACACCTGTCTGACACCACATTCAGGCTAAGTTCACACGTTGCGGAATTGCCGCGGGAAATACGCATTTTATAGGTATGCGTATTCCCACCAGAAACTAGCGTTTTGCAAGCATAATTAGCTTGCAGAATGCTACCGTTTTCCTAGCGATCTGTAGCATCGCTTGGAAAACTGATTGACAGGTTGGTCACACGAGTCACACATAGTGTTTGACAAGTGTGACCAACTTTTTACTATTGATGCCGCCTATGCCGCATCAATAGTAAAAAGATCTAATGTAAAAATAATAAAAAAAATAATAAATCGTGCTATTCTCACCTTCCGGCGGCCCCCGCAGCTTTCCCGCCTCACAGCGACGCTCCCGGCCAATCCCGTTCCCAGTAATGCATTGCGACAGACCCCAGATGACGTAGCATCACGTGAGACTGCTACGTCATCTGGGGTGATTCTCGCAATGCATTACTGGGAACGGGGGCGTCGCTGAGAGGCGTGAAAGCTGCGGGGCCGCCGGAAGGTGAGAATATCATTTTTTATTTTAATTATTGTTTTACCAGGGATATGGTACCCAGGGCCTGGAGGAGAGTCTCCTCTCCTCCAGATCCAGGGTACCATCCGCACATGAAACGCTTACATTGCGCATGGTGGGCATAGCCACATGCGGAAAGTAAGCGGTTCAATGCATTCCTATGGCGGCGGAATCGCCGTGATTACGCGAAATTAATGAACACGTTGCTTTTTTTCCGCGAAGCGTTATGATCAGTGATAACGGTGATGGGATGGACGGCCCCCTCCAGGAAATGACTCCATTCTTCAAAGGTCAACTTAACCGCCAATAATTCCATATTGCAAAAATCATAATTCTCTTGGCAGAAGAGAATTTTTTAGAAAAGAAGGCGCACGGCTTAAGATTAGTAAGGATGGAAGGACCCTGAGACAAAACTGCCCCCACCCCCACCTTAGAAAAGTCAACCTCCACGACAAACGGTCTTGACGGATCGGGTTGTACCAACACAGGAGCTGAAGTAAGTTTTTCAACGTCAGGAAAGAATTTTTCGCAGCCACGGACCAATTTTTCACATCCGCCCCGTTAAGAGTGAGGTCCATCAAAAGCTTTACCACTTGTGAAAAACCATTAATAAACTTCCTATAGAAGTTAGCAAAGCCCAAAAAAATGCTGCAACCACTTTAAGTCATGAGGATGCACCCAATCCGTAATGGCCTGGACCTTCTTAGGATCCATGCGGAATCCCTCCCCTGACACAAACAAACCCAGAAAGGACAGTTCTTGTACGAAAAATGAACATTTCTCCAATTTGGCATATAAATGATTCTCCCTGAGTGTCATAAGAACCATACGCAGATGGTGCAAGTGAGTTTGACTATCCGCCGAGTACACAAAAATGTCATCCAGGTAGATAACCACATAACGCCCAATTAGGTAAGAGAAAATAATATTAGTGAATTTCTGAAAAACAGCAGGAGCTTTAGTGAGACCAAAGGGCATAACCAAGTTTTCAACAGCCCTTCAGTCATCAAAAATGCCGTTTTCCATTCTTCCCCTTCCCCCGGACCCTTATAAGGTTATAAGCCCCTCTTAAATCAAGCTTAGAGAACCATTTGGCCCCGATGAGTTGGTTATATAGTTTAGGGATCAGAAGAAGAGGGCATGTGTTTTTCACCGTAATCTTGTTCAGTTCCTGAAAGTCGAGGCACGGCCACAAACCATCCTTTTTTTTTTTTTTAACAAAAAAGAACCCCACTGCCACGGGTGAAACAGAAGACCGAATATGCCCCTCGCAGAGACTTTCGATGATGTACTCCTTCATGGCTTGATGCTCCGGTCCAGACAATTTAAACAGACGAGCCTTGGGTAACTTGGCGCCCGGAACTAAATCAATGGCACAATGTGGTGTGGTGGAAGCGCCTCAGCCTCACTTTCGGAAAACATGTCTTCAAAGTCCTTCAGGTATTCCAGAATACCCTCCAGAACGACAAACGATACTGACACAGATTTTACAGAGGTGACCAGAGGTACCAAGTTACAACACAAACCGTTAGTCTTACATCCCCACTGAATGATCTCCCCCGTGACCCAATCAATTATAGGGTTATGGCGTTGAAGCCAATGCATCCCCAGTACCAGACCTGCGGGCAAATTATTCATAACAAAACCAATTAATTTTTCCACATGAGTAGAACCCACTTTCAGCGAAAAGACTTCAGACATAGAACAAATTCCATCACGGGTGAGAGGAGAAGAGTCAATAGCCACAATTTTAACAGGATCTTTAAGCCTGACTGTCCCTATCTTTTTAAGAGTCATCACCCGGGTATCAATCAGATTAATAGTAGAACCACAGTCAACAAAGGCGGTGGTAACCACGGGACCGCCAGGAATTCCAACTTTACCTGAAAAAGAATTTTAGCAAGTGAGGAAAAATGTACCTGATAGTCTGGGTGTAAGGTTCTTTGTCTCTGTTGACATGTTCCTTGAAACTCAGTTTTCCGTCGGCCATTTTGCTTTCTGTCTTTCTGCAGCTCTTGCCCTCAGTTAATATGGAGTTTCCAGTTTTCATGTTCCCGCCCTGATTCTTCCCTCTTGCTTCTTAAGCAGCCTCAGCTGAACAATCAGTGCTCCTGAATCAAGCCTCAGTCAGTCTGTGATCTGACTTCTGGAAACCTTGGACTTGTACTCCAGCTATTCCCTACTGAGGAACCTTGGAACACTTTTGGACTCTGGAAACCTGCTGTTTGGTGAATCCATGTTTGCAGAGGAATTATGGTACAGAGAAGAGATCCTGAACCTGCTTTGGAGATTTATTGTAGTGCTTGAAGTTACTCTGGCCTGCTGTGTCTCCTGTCGCTGTTCCTGCAAACTGTGTGAACTTTTCAGCATGCTTGTATGAAGTAATACAAGTCATTTCATATCAACCTGAGTCTCCTGTGTTTTCCTCGCACCCAAGCACAAGACGCTATAGGAACTGTACACTATACATGACAAGATTCAGGAGCCAATGTTTAGTGTCTGCTGGGTCTGGGAAAGCCGTGTCTGCTGTGACTGTGGATATCAGATGTCCGTTTAATACCTTATGTGATGACAGTGGTTGTGACTTCTCACAACCATTCCAGCACTTCTGCCTTAAAAGATCTGGAAGATGGAGGCCCGCATAAAGGAACTTTGCGGAGTGACTGATACAATCCTTTCAGATGTACAGACTTTAAAAACCCGTTTTGCAAGCCTACAGGACCTCACTAATCATAATTTGCAAGTGTATGGACAGACTACCAGGAATTGCGAGCCAGGATTGAGGCTCTAGAGGAACGAGCCCAGGCTCCTGCCATAACCCGAGTTCTGGGATCCCCAAATTACCTCCTTTTCGTTTTGGCGGTGAACGTGAGAAATTCAGGGGATTTATTAATCAATGCAATTTATTTTTCTCTGCACATGCTTCACAATTTCCCACTGAACGATCCAAAGTGCTTACTATAATCATGTTGCTTACCAATAAGGCTTTGATGTGGGCAAACCCTCTGATTGAGACTGAGGATGATTGTTTGAATCACCTTGATGCTTTTATTTCAGCCATGGGGCAGGTGTTTGATGACCCCAATCGAGGTGCAACAGCTGAAGCAGCCATGTTAACTTTGCGCCAAGGTAAGCGTTCAGTAGCCGAATATGCCCTGGATTTCAGGAGATGGGCTCTTGATACCACTTGGGACACTTCCGCTAAAAAATCTATTTTTCGGAAAGGGTTGTCTCCACTGATTAAGGATGAACTTGCTCGTGCCGACCCTCCCACTGCGTTAGGTGACTTTATTAACTATTGTATCCGTATTGATGCTCGTCTGACTGAACGCAGACAAGAGAGATGGTTCGAAAATAATCGCACTAACCTTTTACTACCTCCCTCCTCAGCTAAGGAACCTTTGAGTAGGATCACAAGGGAACCAGAACCTGAACCCATGCAGGTGGACTCTTTACAAAGACGGGTTAGTGATGCACGCAAAGAACATCGTATAAAGGAAAATCTATGTTTCTACTGTGTTAAGTCAGGGCACTTCATTATAAACTGCCCCAGCCGTTCTCGTAAGACTACTGCAGCAGTCATTCACTGTGAGTGTTGCGAGAGGAGCTCTGTCATGTCCGAGCCTCAGGCTCCAGAGAGATCTGCTGCAAGAGATCTTGATTTCTCTGACTTAAACTCTGTTAGTTCTGGGGACGATGACGGTATAAACGCTGCAATTTTTCAAGTTTCCTCAGCGGTGTCCCAGCTGAGTTATAAAAGAAATAGTTCTCATTGCTTCCTTTCCATCAAACTCTGGGTTGACTCAGTCTGGGTGTCTAGCTCTGCTATGATCGACTCAGGAGCAAGTGGAAATTTTATGGATATCTCCTTTGCTCTGAAACAGGGGATACGTTCAGTGAAGAAGGCTACTCCAGTACAGATGGAGACTGTGGATGGCTCTCTACTGACTTCTGGACCAGTGGATCAAGAAACAGAGCCTTTGAGGGTACTTATGGGTAAAGATCATCAGGAGAAAATGTCTTTTTTGCTTATCTCTTCTCCCCACTTTCCCATTATTCTAGGTCTACCATGGCTGCAGGCGCAGAATCCTACGATTAACTGGGAGACCAAGGAATTACACTTTCCGGAGAAACAGATGAGTCAAGGAGTTTCAGCTTGCTCTGTTCCTAAAGGAACCATGTCAGTCCCTGAACTACCAGCTGTATACCAGGACTATGTGGATTTATGTGACAAGAAGAACGCTGATCAGCTTCCTCCTCACCATCCATATGATTGTCCAATTGAATTATTGCCTGGAGCCGAGATACCTTTTGGTAAGATCTACCCCCTAGCGGGGCCCGAGCTAAAAGCTTTGAAGGATTATATAGACGAAAATTTAGCCAAGGGCTTCATACGCCCCTCTTCATCTCCCGCAGGTGCACCCATCTTCTTTGTGAAGAAGAAAGATGGATCTCTGAGACCCTGCATAGACTATAGGGAACTCAATAAGGTTACTATTAGAAACCGTTATCCATTGCCTTTAATCCCTGAGTTGTTGGAGAGAGTGCGGCATGCCAAAATTTTCTCTAAACTGGATCTCCGTGGGGCCTATAACTTGGTCCGTATTAGACCTGGGGATGAATGGAAGACTGCTTTCAGGTCATGCTATGGACACTTTGAATATCTAGTTATGCCTTTTGGTCTGAGTACCGCCCCAGCCACTTTCCAACACTTCGTGAATGATATCTTCAGGGATCTCCTAGATACATTTGTGGTGATTTATCTGGATGATATTCTAATTTTTTCTAACTCCACAGAGGAACATCATGGACATGTGAGAATGGTCTTAGAACGCCTAAGACAAAACCATCTCCACATCAAACTTGAAAAATGTGAATTCCATAGGACCGAAATTCAATTTCTGGGGTATGTACTATCTACGCAAGGGATTAGTATGGATGGAAGCAAGACCCAAGCCATCAAGGATTGGCCAATTCCTAGAAATGTGAAGGAGGTGCAGCGTTTCATCGGGTTTGCCAACTTCTATAGACGTTTCATTAAGAATTTTTCTGAGGTAGTGTCACCTATCACCCAACTTACCCGGAAACAGTCTAGGTTCTCCTGGACCCCGCAAGCTCAGGAAGCATTTTCCTGTTTAAAGGATAAATTTACCACCGCACCTATCTTAGTACATCCCAACCCCGAGCTTGCCTTCATAATAGAGGTGGATGCTTCAGACTGTGCCGTTGGAGCTATACTCTCTCAGAGAACAGGTGAGAAGAATGTCTTGCATCCCTGTGCCTTCTTTTCCCAGCAGTTGTCTTCGGCTGAGAGGAACTACGATGTGGGCAATAGAGAATTGTTGGCCATTATTGCTGCCTTCAAGGAATGGAGACACCTTCTTCAGGGAGCTGCACAGCAAATAGTCGTCCTGACAGACCATCGTAACCTTGAATTTATCAGGTCGGCTAAGTGCCTGACTCCTCGCCAGGCTCGCTGGAATCTTTTCCTAAACCAATTTAATTTTGTCATTTCTTATAGACCAGGATCGCGCAATGGAAAGGCTGATGCACTCTCTAGGATTCATTCAGCAGAGACACGTCCACTTACTCCTCCTAAGACTATTCTTCCTGACTCTAGATTCCTGGGAGTGATTCATAATCAAGACCTACTTAAGGACATCAAGGAAGCATACCATGCGGATTCTTTGTTGGCTCAACCCCCAAGGGACGTAAGTCTTGTCTTTAAGAATGGTGTGTGGATTCAGGGACAACGTCTGTATATACCTGAAACAGTCAGATTGAGAGTATTGCAACTCATCCACGATTCCAAGATAGCCGGGCATAGGGGAATTCTAAAGACACAAGAATTTCTTTCTCGTTTCTTTTGGTGGCCCACTTACAGGAAAGATGTCTTAAACTATGTCACTTCATGTGAAGTCTGTGCAAGATGCAAAACACCTCGCTCCTCACCAACTGGTCTGTTGCAACCTCTTCCCACCCCGTCCCGCCCGTGGGGATCCATTTCTATGGACTTCATTGTGGAGTTACCAACCTCTCAAGGTAAGAACACCATTCTAGTGGTGGTTGACCGTCTAACAAAGGCAGCTCATTTTATCCCTTGTGTCGGCTTACCCACTGCAAAACAGACATCAGACTTGATGATTAAGAATGTGTTTCGCTTACATGGAGTACCGGATGAGGTCATTTCGGATCGAGGGGTGCAATTCACTTCAAGGTTTTGGCAAAATTTCTGTGCAGCATTGGACATTAAAGTAAACCTTTCTTCTGCTTTTCATCCCCAGACTAATGGACAGACAGAACGAACCAATCAGACCCTGGAGCAGTATCTCCGCTGTTTTATCTGCCACCTACAGGATGATTGGGTGGATCTACTTCCACTGGCTGAGTTCTCTTATAACAACTCTCAGAGCGCTTCCACTAAGCAGTCTCCTTTTTACTCCAATCTAGGTTATCATCCTAACATTCTTCCTCGATTTCCCATAGATACGCCCTTGCCGGCAGTGGCTGAAAGAATCACTTCTTTACAAAAGAATATGGATCTTCTAAAGGAAAATCTAGAATTGGCTCAGGAAAGGTACAAGAAAGCATCAGATAAATTTCGTAAACCTGCACCAGCTTTCAAGGTAGGAGATTTGGTCTGGCTGTCAACCAGAAATCTTAAATTAAAGATTCCATCGTCTAAATTGGGACATAAGTACATTGGACCTTATAAGATCAATAAGATTATAAGTGGTGTTGCTTGTCGTCTTCAACTGCCCAGAACTATGAGAATCCACCCTGTCTTTCATGTATCCCTACTAAAGGCTGCAACACCCAATACGTTTCCTGGACGTTCTTCTCCTTGCCCTGACCCAGTGCTGGTCGATGGTCAGGAAGAATTTATGGTGGAAAGGATTCTAGATTCCAGGTTGTACAGAAATCAGTTGCAATATTTGATTAAATGGCAGGGCTACCAAGTGGAGGACAACTCATGGGAACCAGTCAATAATGTAAATGCTCCTCGCCTGCTCTGCCAGTTTCATCAGAGGTACCCTGACAAGCCTGGTCTGAGGTCATCCGGAGGTTGTCCCTAAGGGGGGAGTAATATAAGGGTCTTTGTCTCTGTTGACATGTTCCTTGAAACTCAGTTTTCCGTCAGCCATTTTGCTTTCTGTCTTTATGCAGCTCTTGCCCTCAGTTAATATGGAGTTTCCAGTTTTCATGTTCCCGCCCTGATTCTTCCCTCTTGCTTCTTAAGCAGCCTCAGCTGAACAATCAGTGCTCCTGAATCAAGCCTCAGTCAGTCTGTGATCTGACTTCTGGAAACCTTGGACTTGTACTCCAGCTATTCCCTACTGAGGAACCTTGGAACACTTTTGGACTCTGGAAACCTGCTGTTTGGTGAATCCATGTTTGCAGAGGAATTACGGTACAGAGAAGAGATCCTGAACCTGCTTTGGAGATTTATTGTAGTGCTTGAAGTTACTCTGGCCTACTGTGTCTCCTGTCGCTGTTCCTGCAAACTGTGTGAACTTTTCAGCATGCTTGTATGAAGTAATACAAGTCATTTCATATCAACCTGTGTCTCCTGTGTTTTCCTCGCACCCAAGCACAAGACGCTATAGGAACTGTACACTATACATGACACTGGGTAACCTCCTCAATCGTTACCCAGACTTAGGCGTTTCCCGAAGGCTTAGCAGAAGGACAAGAGGGGCAGTCCATTTTCCAATGTCCAGAGTCT
Source organism: Oophaga sylvatica (assembly GCA_033576555.1). NCBI lineage: Eukaryota > Metazoa > Chordata > Amphibia > Anura > Dendrobatidae > Oophaga > Oophaga sylvatica. The sequence continues at coordinate 540,783,227 of JARQOD010000001.1, forward strand.
CCACAGTAAAAGCATAGTTGATAGTTTCTACGGTGTCTTCTCTCTTTCCTTCAGCGAGATAACTCTTACCTCCATGGGCTCAGGGTCGGACGCAATGTCTCTCAGGTTGGAGTTTAACGGGGTCTCCTGCTGCATCACTCCTCTAGCACAGAGCCTCCAGTCCATGTGGACCGCCTGAGTCATGGCATCCTCCAGGGTATCAGGGGGCGGATGTAGTGCCAGAGCATCCTGTAGATGGTTAGACAGGCCCCTGCAGAACAACCCCTCAGGGCGGCATCATTCCAGGATATTTCAGAAGCCCAGCGTCTAAACTCTGAGCAGAAACATTCCACTGAGTGCTTCCCCTGTGTCACCCTCATCACCATATCCTCTGCCAGATGCACTCTATCAGGCTCATCATAAATGTGGCCCAGAGCCTCAAAAAACAGGTTCACAGACATGCGTTCAGGTGTGGAGGGAGAGAGAAAGCCCATGCCTGTGGAGCCCCCCTTAACAAGGACATAACGATCCCCACCCTGTTGTGAACGCTCTGGATTCTGAGTTGGGGCTCCCTCTGGTGGCTTCTGATAGTAATGAAGCTGCCTTGACTGACAGAGGCCCTTCAGCTGAGAATTCAGCTGCGGACGATTGGCAATCTGGGAGTGATGACTGGGGAGATTTAAGGAAGTAACCTTCCCATGATCCTCGCCGGTGATTAGTTGTTTCTTCCTGATCCAGTTTGGAAGTCAGCTTGCTTTCTACTGTCTCCTGCAACTTTCAGATAAGTTATTTTCTGCTTGTTTCTGTGGTTTTGTTTTCTTTTGTTTTTCTGCCCTTCTGAGTGAGGTCAGCCGGGTCCCCTGCTGGGGCCTGCGCTGGTCTCTGTTTCTCATTTATCTCGGTTTATTTGTTCAGTCCCTGTTATTTCAGTGGCTGCTGGGTAGCTACCTTTTCACACCAGAGTCCTGATATAGCGGTGTAGAGATCGTGTGGTCTCAGTATTTTTGGAATCAGAAGTGTTGGAAATTTTTCTAGGGTTTTGCTGGATTGCAGACAGTATTCTTTCCTGTCCTATCTAGATAGTTTTGGGCCCAGCATTCGCTTACTCTATTTTCTGCCTGTGTTTGTATTTCATCTTGTCTTACCACCAATATATATGTGGGGGCTACCTATTCCTTTGGGGCGCTACTCCAGGGCAGTTAGCTTTCCCCTTTCTATCTTTAGGCTTAGCTAACTCTCCGGCTGTGTCGAGGTGTCTAGGTCATCGTAGGTACGTCCCACGGCTGCTTCTAGTTGTGCGGTTAATTTAGGGGTCTGCTATCCATTAGTTACCAACCTCTCTGGGTGACTGGCTGCCTTGGCTATTTTTGCTACTGTCCTCCTCGGCATAACACCACCCCATCTTTCATTTCCAGAAGCACGGGGACGTAGCTCAAAAAACATCTTGCACCCATCTTTGAAAACTCTAAACAACTTTTTATCACCGGAAGAATGGTCAGGTAACTTAACCGGTGGCTCGGGATCTACAAGAGACACATCAGTGGAGTCCTTATCCAGAGTCCCCGACGAGACAGTACCCTGTAAAGTGCCCGCCACATCTCTCTGCATCAGTTGGTGCGATCGAGCCAGGGCTTGCTGCTCCATGGACAGCTTCTGCATTAACTGGGAGAGCTCATTTATTTGATCTGAGAGAGCCAGTACCGGATCCATAACAGTGAGCACCCCACTCCCTGACCAGCTGGGAATAGACTGTAATGTCAGTTATATTGTCACGAACCCTGGGTGTACCTGCTGCGAGGTGGGTGACTAGTCGAAGTAAGGGGGCCAGGAGAAGAGCGGCAGAGCACTCACCGGGTAGTGAGCAGGACCTGAACCACGTGACTGAGGGGGAGTGGGCAAGGGCAGAGACAGGGGAGCCGGACGGCGCCGGAGAGAAGTCAAACGTGCCGAGGTCGAAACCAGGAGGTAAACAAAGTACCGAGGGTGAGACGGAAGGATAGTCAGATAACTCAAAACAGGCCAGGTCAGAACCGAGAGAATCAAACAAGAGGCACTGAGTAGAAAAGCCGAGCGAGTAAGCACGGAAAGCAGTCAAACACAAGTAGTATGAACACGCACACTAGGGGGTCGGACACACAGACAGAACGAGAGTGTAACTGAAAGGGAACCCTGGTTCAGAGTGGCTATAAATACCATTCCCAAAAGAGGCCAAATACAATTAACCCTGCGAGGGCAGCGCATGAACTCTGTCAAAACCATGACAGTATCCCCCTCTTAACGGGGGCCACCGGACCCCCAGGCTTCTCTGGGTATCTGGCATGAAAGGCATGCACCAGTCGATCGGCGTGCACCGAACTTGCTGGGAACCCATGAGCGATCCTAAAGAGAATACCCTTTACGGTGTATCAGATAACCAGACCCAAAAGGAGGCCAAATACAATTAACCCTGCGATGGCAGGGCATCAATCCTGTCCAAACCATGACAAAAAGCAGTTGTTGAGTTTGGGTGTTGGAATATGTTTGGTGCAACAACTCCATTCCTGTCTATAAGTGTTTAACTGCTAGATTTGAATGCTGTTTATAAATTAAAAAAAGTAACTCCCAGAGGCTCGCACAGGGAGAGCATGTGACTGTATTTCTTATGTTTGTGTATGAGAGAAGCAGTCTGCTGCAGATGCTACACAGATAGAGACACACAAATGATTTACTCCTGATTAAGCTTATATTTATATTTTTCCTGTTTGTTCCTGAATAAAGAAGTTCTGTTGTCACACGCTTGCAGAGTATCGTGACTAATACATTGCCAACAGGAACACACAATTAAATTTTTTTTTAAAAACTATTGGAGATGTAAACAAACCATGCAAGAAATGGAATCAAGCAAATACTGAACAGATGGTTAGGTTGTATCCAAAAATTGAGCAAAGAGTCTATTATATCAAAGATTATACAAAAATCATGGCACCCTGCAAAATAGACTCTAAGGAGACGTTCACATGTTCAGTATTATATTTCTATTATACTTTTTCGATTGTTCCACTCCTGGTTTTGGCTTATAAATACTGATGTAAAATACTGACCAAATACTGAACATTTGAACGTGGCCTAATTCAAAATGAACAAATGCATGGGTAGAGAACAATAATATACTAATAAATAAGGTGCAAAGTGCAAACAATTAAAGTGCAAAGGAGGATACAAATAAAACTGGTGAATGCTGGGATTTATCTCTGGTAACTTCTAATGAGATTGACAATACATATATAGTAAACTAGCTGAAGAGCTCGGCGCTGCCCGGGCATAGTAACTAACTACGGTTAGTTATATCAAATTATAATGATTATCACAGCCGCCAGACTACTACCCCTAATATCCCACATCATCCAGTCAGCCAGAGCCACCGAACTACTACCCCTAATATCCCACATCATCCCGTCAGCCATAGCCACAGGACAACTACCACTAATATCCCACATCATCCAGTCACAGCTGCCAGACTACTACCCCTAATATACCACATCATCCGTCAGCCAGAGCTACTGGACTACTACCCCTAATATCCCACATCATCCTGTCAGCCAGAGCCACCGGACTACTACCTCTAATATCCCACATCATCCCGTCAGCCAGAGCCACCGGACTACTACCCCTAATATCTCACATCATCCGTCAGCCAGAGCTACTGGACTACTACCCCTAATATCCCACATCATCCTGTCAGCCAGAGCCACCGGACAACTACCTCTAATATCCCACATCATCCTGTCAGCCAGAGCCACCGGACTACTACCCCTAATATCCCACATCATCCCGTCAGCCTGGGGTCAGAACCAGAGCGCTGAGTGGAATGGCCCTAACTTCCATACCTGGAGATCCCTTTAAGAGATGCCTGAGGTCAGTACCAAAGCGCAGAGTGGATTTGCCCTCACTTCCATACTGGAGATACCTTTAAGAGGGGCCTGGGTCAGAACTAGAGCACTGAGTAGAATTGCTCGAACTTCCTTACCAATGATCCCTTTAAGAGGCCCTGGGGTCAGAACCACAGCGCTGAATGAAAAGGTCCTAACTTCCATACTGGGGATCCTTTTAAGAGAGGCTTGGAGTCAAAACCAAAGCGCTGGATGGATTTGCCCCGACTTCCATACCAATAATCCCTTTAATAGAGGCCTGGGGTCAGAACCAGAGCATTTGAAGGCAATTTCCCTGACTTCCATACCGGGGATCCCTTTAAGAGAGCCTGGGGCCAGAACCAGAGTGCTGAGTGGACTTGCCCTAACTTCCATACCGGGGATCCCTTTAAGAGAGGCCTGGGGTCAGAACCAAAGCGCTGGATGGATTTGCACTGACTTCCATACCAATGATCCCTTTAAGAGGGGCCTGGGGTCAGAACCAGAGTGCTTAGTGGAATTGCCCTAACTTCCATATTAATGATCCCTTAAGAGACCCTGGGGTCAGAACCACAGCGCTGATTGGAATGGACCTAACTTCTATACCGGGGATCCCTTTAAGAGAGGCCAGGCATCAAACCAAAGCGCAGGATGGATTTGACCTGACTTCCATACCGGGGATCCCTTTAAGAGGGGCCTGGGGTCAGAACCAGAGTACTGAGTGGAACGGTCCTAACTTCCATGCCAATGATTCCTTTAAGAGAGGCCTGGGGTCAGGGTTGAACCTAGCCTCTCTGCTGCCTGAGGCGAACTGCAAAACGGCGCCCCCCCCATTGTAAAATCAGTACAAAGCTCCGCCCCCTTCTGAACGCGCGGTGAATCCGGATGTGCTCATTGAACACATTCGGAATCACCGCAGCGCTACACAGGCCTGTGTATTTCCCTTGTTGGGAGATCATGTTTTCAAGTCCCATATAGTAACTTAAGTAGTTGCATTAATAACTAGTCACCGACCTGACTTCTCCTAACTCTGGACATGAGGGGAGGGAGTCACAAGGATATCAAGGAAGCAGCACCGTGAGCAGCAGCCAGCAGCAGGAGCATGGGCGTACCCAGGATCAAAACTAGGGGGGCAAGCCAATGTCGCATCTTATACAGGTCACATCATATACACTGTACATTATACTGCATATTAGGTATGGAGCATTAGAACTGTTGTATATTGTATAATACAGCAGTGTATGCGACACTACGCTGTATATACCATATATTATACATGGCACACTCACCTCTATACAAAGAATAAGAGGCATTATAACCTGTATATGAAAAGTATAATACAGCAGTGTATACAGTCAGGGCCAGAAATATTTGGACAGTGACACAATTTTCGCGAGTTGGGCTCTGCATGCCACCACATTGGATTTGAAATGAAACCTCTACAACAGAATTCAAGTGCAGATTGTAACGTTTAATTTGAAGGGTTGAACAAAAATATGTGTTAGAAAATGTAGGAATTGTACACATTTCTTTACAAACACTCCACATTTTAGGAGGTCAAAAGTAATTGGACAAATAAACATAACCCAAACAAAATATTTTTATTTTCAAAATTTTGTGGCGAATCCTTTGGAGGCAATCACTGCCTTAAGTCTGGAACCCATGGACATCACCAAACGCTGGGTTTCCTCCTTCTTAATGCTTTGCCAGGCCTTTACAGCCGCAGCCTTCAGGTCTTGCTTGTTTGTGGGTCTTTCCCTCTTAAGTCTGGATTTGAGCAAGTGAAATGCATGCTCAATTGGGTTAAGATCTGGTGATTGACTTGGCCGTTGAAGAATGTTCCACTTTTTTGCACTCATGAACTCCTGTGTAGCTTTGGCTGTATGCTTGGGGTCATTATCCATCTGTACTATGAAGCGCCGTCCAATCAAGTTTGCAGCATTTGGCTGAATCTGGGCTGAAAGTATATCCCGGTACACTTCAGAATTCATCCGGCTACTCTTGTCTGCTGTTATGTCATCAATAAACACAAGTGACCCAGTGCCATTGAAAGCCATGCATGCCCATGCCATCACGTTGCCTCCACCATGTTTTACAGAGGATGTGGTGTGCCTTGGATCATGTGCCGTTCCCTTTCTTCTCCAAACTTTTGGCTTCCCATCATTCTGGTACAGGTTCATCTTTGTCTCATCTGTCCATAGAATACTTTTCCAGAACTGAGCTGGCTTCTGGAGGTGTTTTTCAGCAAATTTAACTCTGGCCTGTCTATTTTTGGAATTGATGAATGGTTTGCATCTAGATGTGAACCCTTTGTATTTACTTTCATGGAGTCTTCTCTTTACTGTTGACTTAGAGACAGATACACCTACTTCACTGAGAGTGTTCTGGACTTCAGTTGATGTTGTGAACGGGTTCTTCTTCACCAAAGAAAGTATGCGGCGATCATCCACCACTGTTGTCTTCCATGGGCTCCCAGGTCTTTTTGGATTGATGAGTTCACCAGTGCTTTCTTTCTTTCTCAGGATGTACCAAATTGTAGATTTTGCCACTTCTAATGTTGTAGCAATTTCTTGGATGGTTTTTTTTCTGTTCTTGCAGCTTAAGGATGGCTTGTTTCACCTGCATGGAGAGCTCCTGTGACCGCATGTTTCCTTCACAGCAAAACCTTCCAAATGCAAACACCACACCTCAAATCAACTCCGGCCCTTTCATCTGCTTAATTGAGAATGACATAACAAAGGGATTGCCCACACCTGTCCATGAAATAGCCTTGGAGTCATTTGTCCAATTACTTTTGGTCCCTTTAAAAACAGGGTGGCACATGTTAAGGAGCTGAAACTCCTAAACCCTTCATCCAATTTTAATGTGGATACCCTCAAATGAAAGCTGAAAGTCTGAACTTCAACTGCATCTGAATTGTTTTGTTTAAAATTCATTGTGGTAATGTCTAGAACCAAAATTAGATAAATGTTGTCTCTGTCCAAATATTTATGGACCTAACTGTATACACTCTATATACCGCACACGATGTGTATGACCCTGTATACACCATATACTACACTCTATATACCGCACACGATGTGTATGACCCTGTATACACCATATACTACACTCTTATTTTGAAGTAAAAAAAAAAGAAACAGGAACAAATACAATACTTAAAATGAAGAACAAGTAAAGTCAAAAATCAACAAACTTACTGGTATTTCAGTGGGAACTATGGGCCTGCTTTTGGCTAATGAGATGGTCAATGTTCGTTCCATATTTGTCACAAGTGAAGCAATTTTTCTCTTTCTTGATATCATTATTTCCTAGGGATTCCAAATTGCTATTAGTAAAATACCAATATATATACAGTGCTACAAAAACAATATACCAGCAATAAAACTGCCCACACAGAGACATACAGCCTGCACTGCCCATCACTGCAGCCTTGCCAATCCATATCATTTCATCCTCATCAGTGCACATATTGGCGCTCAGGCTCAGACTGGTGTGGTGCGAGAATCCCTAATAGGCAGGTAAATATCCCCAATAGGCAGCATTGGTCCCCAATAGGCAGCATATGTCCTCAATAGACAGCATATGTCCTCAATAGACAGCATAGGTCCTCAATAGACAGCATAGGTCCCCAATAGGCAGCATAGGTCACCAATAGGCAGCATAGGTCCCCAATACGCAGCATAGGTCCCCAATAGGCAGCATAGGTCCCCAATAGGCAGCATAGGACCCCAATAGGCAGCATAGGTCCCCAATACGCAGCATAGGTCCTCAATAGGCAGCATAGGTCCCCAATACGCAGCATAGGTCCTCAATAGGCAGCATAGGTCCCCAATACGCAGCATAGGTCCCCAATGCGCAGCATAATCCCCATAGCCAGCATAATCCCCCAATAGCCAGCATAATACCCCATAGCCAGCATAATCCCCCAATAGCCAGCATAATCCCCCCATAGCCAGCATAATCCCCCAATAGCCAGCATAATCCCCCAATAGCCAGCATAATCCCCCAATAGCCAGCATAATCCCCCCATAGCCAGCATAATCCCCCAATAGCCAGCATAATCCCCCAATAGCCAGCATAATCCCCCAATAGCCAGCATAATCCCCCAATAGCCAGCATAATCCCCCCATAGCCAGCATAATCCCCCCATAGCCAGCATAATCCCCCAATAGCCAGCATAATCCCCCATAGCCAGCATAGTCCCCCATAAACCGGGCCCGGCGTTAAAAAAAAAAAAAAGTCAGTACTCACCTATCTCCCCCCAGCTCTGAAGAAGCGCGCTGGACTCTGTCTTCTCCTGGCACAGGCGGCGTGACGTCATCACGGCGCGCAGGCGGCGTGATGACGATCACGTCGCCTGTGCTGCATATGGAAGGCCGCAAGGCCTTCCTCACTCACAGCATTCCGCCCGCGATTAAAGGGCCCGCCGGCACTGAACTGTCAGTTCAATGTCGGCGGGCCCACGGGTCTTTTCATTCACTGTACGCCCCTGCTTTGCCGCCCCCTAGCTGCCGCCGCCTGAGACAGAGGCTCAAGTCGCCTCATTATAGCGGCGCCACTGCCTGGGGTCAAAACCAGAGCGCAGGATGGATTTGCACTAACTTCAATACCGGAGATCCCTTTAAGAGGGAAGATGTGCCTATGGGATGGAGGATGTGTGATGGGGATATAGGCAAGGGAGGGGGGATTCATTTCTGTCATGTGCTCTCTGCTCCTTTCTGGGGGGCAGACAATGGCTGGAGCTTATGTTCCCGGGGATGCTAGATTTCTCCCACCCAGTCACTGTCTGCTGAGGTGTTGTTGTGGAGTGAGAATACTGTTGCTCATAGGAACCAATCACAGCTCAGCTTCTTTTAAACAGCTCTGGTGAAATGAAAGAGGCTTCGTGATTGGTTGGTGATACACACACACACACACACACACACACACACACACACACACACACACACACACACCACACACACACACATTCAGTTTTATATACTGTATATAGATTAGGTGGCATAGATTATATGACTCATAGGAGAATCCAGAGACAAAAAGTGCACATCATAGCTCGAATTCAAAGATGGATCAATAGTATAACATACAGTATAAACATATAAGTAAGAGCCAGGAAAAGTATAAATACCCAGGGTCCAGAAATTACTGTTCTCGAAGATAAAAGGTTGAGTGACGTCAGGCTGTATGAGGATCGGCGCAGATGCAAAGCACAGTCCGTCCCCTTCCTAGGCATATCCGTCAGAGGTTTGGCTACTACCAAAATGTTTTTGATAAACCTACCTACACTGATACAGAAACACACACACAACATACATACACACAAATATACACTGATACAGACACACATACACAACATACATATGCACAAATAGACACTGAAACAGACACATAGCCTCTAGAATACCGGCTACTCTGGTGAGGAGTTGGTTGTTTGCGTTACTGACTGCATGACCACAGACTGCTATCCGCACAGTAGTTATCTGTGTACCCCTGTGGTGTTAACAGGACACAGTCTCTATCTCTGCGTCTCTACCACAGCGACTCTGTGGTGTAACACAGTTCGCTCATGCTGCCATATAGTGCCACAACATCTATGTCTGCGACTCTGTGAAGTAACAGAGCTCGCTTATACCGCCATATTGTGCCATCTTACTAGCAGCAGGCTCAGCCTGCACGGTGGACCCTGGGCTGCGAACGCAGCCCTAACATAATACTAGTGCCAGGGTCTGGCTAGTAAAATGGCGGATGACCAGCATCTACAGCGGAACATCCAACAGCTGGAGGGTAGGTTGGCGGCTCTTGAGTGCACAACCTCAGCTGTGGATGTTACCGCAGTCGCTGTTCAGGCTGCTAGCGTGGCTGCAGCCAGTGTGTCCACTGCCACCTCTGCCCCTACATTATCCCACCTCCCGCTTCCAGACAAGTTTGCTGGTGACAGCAAGCAATGTCGGGGATTCGTGAGTCAGTGCTCTATACAACTCGAGTTTCTGGCTGTACGTTTCCCCACGGATCGGGCACAAGTGGGCTTTGTAATATCTCTTCTGTCGGGCAGAACGTTGGAGTGGGCCACCCCGCTGTGGGAGCGTGACGACTGTGTGGTGCGGAGTGCTCCTCGTTTTCTGGAGGCTCTTAAAAAGGTCTTTCTAGGACCTCAGGTCACCCACAATACGGTGCTCTAACTGCTGGCAAGTTCTTGGTTCGTCCTTGGTCAGCTATTTTGCTGTCCAATTTCGGACTCTGGCCTCGGAGTTAGACTGCCCAGATAAAGTCCTTATTCCCGTGTTTTGGAAAGGACTGGCGGGCAATGTGAAAGACGCCTTGGCTACCAGGGAGATTCCCGCCACACTGGAGAAGCTTATTGCCATATCTACCCGCATCGACCTCCGTTTTCACGAGCAGAGGTTGGAGCGGTCCCAGTGTAGGCAGAGGTTCCGGCTGGCCCCCACCTTCGCCAGACCTCTAGAATCTTTCAGTCAGGCATCAACTCCCATGAGGCCATGGAGGTTTCTCGAGTGGGACCTAAGTCCCGGGCCGCTCGAGTACCCGTGGTTTGTAACATCTGCCAGCAGTTAGGACATTATGCCAACAAATGTCCACAGCGGTCGGGAAAACGGTCGTGTCTAGTAACCCTGGGAGGAGGTTTACTAGACACCGCGGCATTTTCCACCAAGTTGTCCGTCAAAGGGACAATTACTTTAGGTCCATCCACTCTCACCGTCGAGCTTTGCGTGGACTCTGAAGCCGAGGGGAATTTCATGTCCTCTGCCTTTGCTCTCCGCCACGCTATACCTCAGGTGATGCTCGCCAAACCGGTGACTGTGCGAGTAGTGAATGGATCGACTCTGCCCTCACAAATCACCCACCAGACTATCCCTCTCACTTTATCTATGTCCCCTTCCCATCAGGAGAGTATTTCCTTTCTTGTCCTTCCCGAGGAAATGGACGAGAATTTGCTGGGAATACCTTGGCTCCGTCACCACTCTCCCCATATTGAGTGGTCCTCTGGGAGGATACTGGGTTGGAGTGATTCATGTAGAGGCAGGTGTGTCAGGGAGTGCGTTCAGGTCACCATACAGAGATACCTGTAGACCTTACTCCTCTCCCCAATGTTTTTGGTCATATGAAGACGTTTTCTGCAAGAAGGCGGCAGAGACTCTTCCGCCTCATCGCCCCTACGACTGTCCTATTGATCTCTTGCCTGGAGCAGAACCTCCTCGGGGAAAAGTCTATCCCCTCTTGCTTCCTGAGACGGAGGCCATGTCCCAGTATATTCAGGAAAATCTGGCAAAAGGGTTCATTAGGAAGTCGGTGTCACCAGCTGGGGCGGGGTTCTTCTTTGTGCAGAAGAACGGAGAATTACGTCCGTGTATTGACTACAGGGGTCTTAACGCCATCACTGTTAAGAATAAGTACCCGTTGCCCCTAATCTCTGAGCTCTTTGATAGGCTCCGGGGAGCAAAGGTATTTACTAAGCTAGATCTACATGGTGCCTATAACCTGATTCGCATCCATGAAGGGGACGAGTGGAAGACAGCTTTTAATACCAGGGATGGGCATTATGAATACCTGTTGATGCCCTTCGGGCTCTGTAATGCTCCCGCATTTTTCCAAGACTTTGTCAATGACATCTTCCGGGAGATGCTCTCCACCTCTGTAGTAGTCTATCTGGATATTCTCATCTTTTCTCCAGATATAGACTCTCACCGGAGAGATGTCAACAGAGTCCTCGACCTCTTACGGGCAAACTCCCTCTATGCCAAGCTTGAGAAATGCGTGTTTGAGCAGGAGTCTTTACCTTTCCTGGGCTATATCATCTCCGCCCAGGGATTGGTTATGGATCCTGCCAAACTACAGGCTGTCATGGACTGGCAAGAACCCCATTCTCTTAAAGCGGTGCAGCGCTTTATGGGGTTCATTAATTATTATCGTCAGTTCATTCCCTATTTCTCGACTTTGGTAGCTCCCTTGGTAGCCCTCACCAAGAAGGGAGCAAATCCCAAGTTGTGGTCTGAGGAGGTCTCCAAGGCGTTCTCTTCCATCAAGTCGCATTTTGCCAGTGCTCCCATATTACATCGCCCCGATGTTGATAATCCGTTTATTTTAGAGGTGGACGCCTCTTCTGTTGGTGCTGGAGCAGTCCTTTATCAAAAGGATGCTCAAGGTCGGAAGCATCCCTGCTTCTTCTTTTCTAAAACCTTTACACCAGCAGAGAGGAATTATTCCATCGGGGACAGGGAGTTGCTGTCTATGAAGTTGGCCTTCTCTGAGTGGAGACATCTTCTAGAGGGGGCTCGTTTTCCCTTCCAAGTCTTCACTGACCACAAAAACTTGGTGTATCTGCAAACGGCCCAGCGGCTAAATTCTCGCCAGGCCAGATGGTCCCTATTCTCCTCTCGGTTCCACTTCACCCTCCATTTCCTCTCCGGTGAGAAGAATATTCGGGCTGACGCTCTCTCTCACTCCCTAGTGTCATCAGAGGAGGAGGATGAGGAGCCTCGGCTTATTGTCCCCGAAGAGAGCCTGAGAACAGTAGCCCCGGATTCGCTAGAGTCTGTGCCTCCGGGCAACACTTTTGTGCCCACTAATTTGCGACCAGAGGTACTCTCTTGGGCACACTCGTCCAGGGTGGGTGGACACTTTGGGGCAAAGAGGTCAACTAAGTTATTGGCGAGGACATACTGGTGGCCACATATGGTCCGTGACGTCAGGGAATATGTTCAGGCGTGTTTCTCCTGCGCAAGAACAAGTCCCCTCGACAACGGCCAGCTGGGTTACTTTTCCCTTTGCCGGTGGCAGACAGGCCCTGGGAGATGGTCTGGATGGACTTTGTGGTGGGCTTATCCAAGTCTCGGGATTGCACCATCATTTGGGTGATCACCGACCACTTCTCCAAAATGGTGCACTTGGTGCCGCTACCACGGTTACCTTCTGCACGGGCCTTGGCAGCATTATTTATTAGACACATCTTCCGACTACACGGTATGCCAGACTAGATTGTCAGCGATCGAGGTCCCCAATTTGTGTCTCAGTTCTGGAGAGAGCTGTGTCGTCTACTCTGCATTGAGTTAAACCTCTCCTCCGCATATCATCCCGAGATGAATGGGTTGGTAGAGAGGGCCAACCAGACCTTGCTCACATACTTGCGACATTTTGTCTCTGCAGGCAGGATGACTGGGCATCCTTGCTCCCGTGGGCAGAATTTGCGCTAAACAATGCTATGGCTGACTCCACCGGACAGACCTCATTTCTCTTAAATTACGGCCAGCATCCGAGGGTACCGGTGCCCATGCCCATGGCTTCCGCCGACTCCAGGGTGGCAGACTGGGCTGTGGAGGCACAGGACATTTGGGACCGCACCCAGGATGCCATTCAGGCTTCCAAGGAGAGGATGAGGTCTTCTGCCATTGCCCATCGGCGTCCCGCTCCGAAATTTGCTCCTGGCGACCTAGTGTGACTCTCCGACCGAAACATCAGGCTGCGGGTGGAGTCCACTAAGTTGGCACCCCGCTATTTGGGTCCCTTCAAGGTCCTCGAGCAGGTGAACCCTGTGGTTTACCGTTTAGCCCTTCCGCCTTGCCTTGGTATCTCCGACACCTTCCATGTGTCCCTCTTAAAACCCGTGGTCATCTCCCGGTTGCCTGAGTCATCTGCCGGGACGTCGGGTTTGTCTACGGACGATCACGAGGTGAACGCCATTGTAGGGTGCAGGGTGGTATGGGGCAAAACATTTTTTTGGGTGGATTGGAGGGGTTATGGGCCTAAGGGTAGGTCCTAGGAGCCTGCCGAGCATATTCATGCTCCGCAGCTCATTGCTGCCTTTGAACGTAGCGAGGCCCAAAGAAGGGGGGGCCATGTTAGGGGTCGAGATCCCGCTTCTGCACAAGGGGAATATCGAACCATCCCCTCTGTGGTCTCCCATCCGTCTCCGGCCGCAGAGGACTCTGCTCAGCAGAGACGTCGGTCCCAGCATCTCGCCCAGTCTAATACTGTGCAGAGGATTACTGCTGCCTCTCCAAGTTCTGCTATTGTAGCCAGTACTGGTCAGGGGCGAGCAGACGTCTTTGGGACTAAGTCCTGCGTTTCCCCTTCTGAGCATGCCCAGGGTGAGATCTCTCATTGGAGATCAGGGGTCACATGCTCCGGTACTACAGCAACTCCCATTAGTCCGCCAGGAAGGTCCTGAAACTGCTTGTGTGCTGGAACAGTTTCTCATTGGTCCTTTTCTGGAAGGTCTTGTAGTTGCTGCTATAAAAGGGTTGCATGGCCGCACGGTCATGCGCTAGTATCAATTCTGTTATGTGCTTTGCGCCAGTGTGATCATGCACGCATGCGCTTAGGACTCGGCTGAAATAAGCCCCTAGAATACCGGCACCTCCGGTGAGGAGTTTTGTATGCACGTGTTCAGGGCTTGGCTGAAATAGCCTCTAGAATACCGGCTACTCCGGTGAGGAGTTGGTTGTTTGCTTTACTGACTGCATGACCACAGACTGCTATCCGCACAGCAGTTATCTGTGTACCCCTGTGGTGTTAACAGGACACAGTCTCTATCTCTGCGTCTCTACCACAGCGACTGTGGTGTAACAGAGTTCGCTCATACTGCCATATAGTGCCACAATGTCTATGTCTGCGACTCTGTGAAGTAACAGAGCTCGCTTATACCGCCATATTGTGCCATCTTACTAGCAGCAGGCTCAGCCTGCACGGTGGACCCCAGGCTGAGAACGCACCTATTATCTATATTTAGTTGGTGCATTCTGCCAGCCCTAACAGCGTGAAATTTTTCCAGTAGGAGAGGAGCCTGAATATTCTCCTTAGGCTCCCATGACCTCTCCTCAGGATCGAAGCCCTTCCAATCCAGCAAGGAATAAATCTTACCCCTTACTCTCTTTGTGGCTAAAATATTTTCTACCTCAAAGACATCCTCCTCACTGACAGGATCAGGAGTGGTACCCGGGTCCTTAAAGGTGCTCAAGACTACTGGTTTGAGGAGGGAGACATGGAAAGAATTAGGCACTAGTGTTGAGCGATACTGCTCGATATCTAAAAATATCGGATCGGAATGGTATCGCCGATATCACTAAATATCGTCGATATCCGATTCCGATACCGGAAGTCCAATGTAAGTCTATGGGAACAAAATATCGCAACTAAAAAAAACCTTTATTTCCTTGTAAACACTAAATATACACACATAGAATACATATATATATATATATATATATATATATATACATGTCATTGTGACATATATATATACATATATGTATAGTTTATACACTTCTACATAGTAAAATATCCTCTGATTCAATTGCCGGGTAAAGCCGGCTTCTGTGAAAAGACAGAAGCACCCGACATGAAATTACACTTGGTGTACATAGGGTTAACCATGTCTTTTCATGTCCTTTGCTATCTGATTTGCACAAACAATTACATCAGTCTATGTGTGCAAAATTTCACACCTGTAGGGGTTAATTAAAGGTGTAAATTCGTTGTAAAAAAAAAACGGACTTTTTTGCTACGAATTTACACCTTTAATTAACCCCTACAGGTGTGAAATTTTGCACACATAGACTGATGTAATTGTTTGTGCAAATCAGATAGCAAAGGACATGAAAAGACATGGTTAACCCTATGTACACCAAGTGTCATTTCATGTCGGGTTCTGCATTTTCACAAAAGCCTGCAATTGAATTAGCGGCTATTATACTATGTAGAAGTGTATGAACTATAAATATATATATATGTGTCACAAATTCAATGACATGTGTATATATATATATATATATATATATATATATATATATATATATATATATATATATGAGGTGTAAAATTGTTTAAAAAAAATGCGTGGGCTCCCGCCCTATTTTCGCAACCAGACAGACAAAGCCAGCGAATGGGGGCAGATAATAATAGCCCAGAGAGGGACCATTATTTTTGGCCCCCCCTGGCTACTAACATCTGCCCCCAGACACCCCAGAAAAGACAAATCTATAATTAGATTCGCCCTTTCTGGCACTTTGCCCGTCTATTCCCATTGCCCTGTAGCGGTGGCGAATGGGTTAATATGGGGTTAAAGCCACATTGCAATTGAAAGGTGACCTTAAGCCAGGTTAATAATTGAGAGCTGTCAATTAGACAACTATCAATTATTAATCCTATTGCATGAAATAAAAATAAAACACACACACTTTAATTAAAAATCATTTTAATGAAATAAAGACACATGTTTTTGACCATCTTTTATTTGACTGCAAAAACCATTTCCTTTAATAAAAATAAAATAAAAAAGCAAAATTATTCTTACCTATCCCATGCACAGTCAGGTCCCACGGTGTAATCCTTCAGAAAGGGTTAATGTTTACTGCAGGGACCGCAGCTAATGCTGCAGCCTCACAGTAAACCCCCAAATGAATGAGTTCCTCTCCTGGCTGACAGGAGAGGAAGTGGAAAGCTTAATTGATTGCTTTCCACTTTCACTTCAGGTCAGCCAGGGACACAATCAGTGACGTCAGAGGGAACTGATTAACAAAAATAGTGGTTCCCTTCGAATAAAAAATGGCGTGGGGTCCCCCCTATTTTTGTTAACCAGCCAGATGAAGCAGACCACTGAGGCCTGGATTTTCAGGCTGTTAAGGAGCCAAGATCCATGGACCTTGCCAGCCTGATAATACCAGGCGACAGCAGTCTGCATATCTTGGCTGATTAACAAAAATAGGGGATCCCCTCGAAAAAAATTGGCGTGGGGTCCCCCCTATTTTTGTTAACCAGCCAGATGAAGCAGACCGCTGAGGCCTGGATTTTCAGGCTGTTAAGGAGCCAAGATCCATGGACCTTGCCAGCCTGATAATACCAGGCCACAGCAGTCTGCATATCTTGGCTGATTAACAAAAATAGGGGATCCCCTCGAAAAAAATTGGCGTGGGGTCCCCCCTATTTTTGTTAACCAGCCAGATGAAGCAGACCGCTGAGGCCTGGTTTTTCAGGCTGGTAAGGATCCAATATCCATGGACCTTGCAAGCCTGATAATACCAGGCCACAGCAGTCTGCTTAGCTTGGCTGGTTAACAAAAATAGGGGATCCCCTCGAAAAAAAAAACGGCGTAGGGGTCCCCCTATTTTTGTTAACCAGCCAAGTAAAATGCAGACTGCTGCGGCCTGGTATTAAAAGACTGTCAAGACCCATGGATTTTGGCCCTCAACAGCCTGATAATACCAGGCTACAGCAGCCCCACATTTGGCGCATCAAAAGATGTGCCAATTGTGGCACTTTACCCGGCTCTTCCCACTGCCCTGTAGCGGTGGCAAGTGGGGTAATAAGGGGTTAATGTCACCGTTGATTGCACGGTGACAATAAGCCCGGTTAATAATGGAGAGGTGTCAATAAGACACCGATTCATTATTAATCCCAAAGTTATTAAATGCATAAAAAAAAAGACAAAGCAAGAAAAAAGTATTTTAATTAAATAAAAGAGACAACACAGTTTTCATTTCTTTTATTGTACTCTCATTCCTGTGACGCCATCGATCTCCTGTAAAAAAAGAAAAAAAACAAACCAACAGTATACCACCTGTCCGACGCAGTCCATAGTAACGACTGTCCCACGACGATCCAGCTCTGCTACATCGCAATGACAGGCAGAGCCTGTCATCGCGACGCAGCACAGCTGATTACCTGCTTCCCCGGAGGTGACGTCATCGGACTGACTGCTTTACGGCCGGGATTACCCAGCAGTCACTGCAGTTATCGCGAGAAACTGCATGTGACCGCCGGGAAAAGATGATGGCGGCCATGAAGCAGTCCAGGCCGTGACCGCCGGAGATCTTCTGCCAGGTAAGTGCCGCTGACTCCTGACAGACCCGACCGACGGACACTGACAGTGACAGACCCGACCAACGGACACTGACAGTGACAGTGACAATCCCGATTCCAGTATCCTATATGACGAAAATATCGGTACTCGGAATCGAAAGCCCGATACAGCTAATATCGGCCGATACCGATATTTGCAGTATCGTATCGCTCAACACTATTAGGCACACGTAATGAAGCAGGCAATTTCAATTTATATGAGACTGCGTTAATTCGTTTCAAGACTTCAAAGGGACCAATAAAGCGGGGACCCAATTTGACTCCGGGCTGAAAGATTGGAGCATCCAGGAGTCTTTTGTCTGCATGTCTCTTCATACGTTGTGAAGCTTTTTCAAAGGCGGACTTGGTATCACTCCACGCTTTGGAGAATTCCTCTGCAATGGTGTCTGCTGCAGGAACGCCCGAAGGCCCAGAGATGGGAAGAGGGATTCCGGTTGAAGTCCAAATACAATCTGGAAGGGAGACCATACAGAGGATTCACTTACTTGATTATTATAGGAAAACTGCCCAGGGCAGTAACTTGATCCAGTCATCATGATGCGCATTGACGAAATGACGCAGGAATCCAGACAAGATGATTGGTCTTCTCCACTTGCCCTGTTATGTTTCGGTAGCTGAGGAGTGCAGGCAAAAAAAGGCAATACACCAGAGCAGTTGGAATCTATGAGATTGCAGTACCCTGACTAACCACCACAACTAGAGGCAGCCGTGGAGTGTTCCTACGTTGGTCCTAGACGCCTCGTCACAGCCTGAGAAACTAACTACACCTAAAGATAGAAATAGGAAAGCTATCTGCCCCGGAGCAGAACCCCAAAGATAATAGGAAGCCCCCAAACATGTAATGGCGGTTAGACAAGAGGAAATACTGACACAGAAAGAAAATAGTATGAGCAAACGCTGGGGCCCAAACTATCTAAATAGAAAAGGATAGGAAGGGTACTTACTGCAATCTCAGAAAACCCTGAAAAGCACCAACTCTACTAATTTCAAAATCACCTGAGATCACACGACCTCTACCACCTAAATTAGTTCTCTGGTGTAACAAAATAAAAACAGCAGCCACTGAAAAAACTGGAAAAAGCAAAAGAACAAAACTCAGTGGCTGAACTAAACTGAGAGGGCAGAAGCCCCCGGAGGGGACCCAGAAAGCCCCCACAGAAGTGCAGGACAAAATGCAAAAATATAGTACAAACACAAAAGAAGAAAAAATCTTATCTGATAGCAGGAGATGCAGACACGACACAGCAGGCTACAAGGGAAACTGGAATGAAGGATTCAGACCAGAACAATTGATCACCGGCAACCCTGATGGGAAAATGACTCCCTTATATAAGACCAGTCAGTAACACCTGATTCCCAGTCCTCACAATCTTCACTAGCACCGCTTGTAACCACCAGAGGGAGCCTCTGCTCAGAACTCATCTCAAACCCATTCACAACATTGCCCATTGGATTGAGGATGGTAAGCAAAAGAAAAGTCCAGCTCTACCTTCATTAGTTTACAAACTGCTCTCCAGTACTTCAAGGTGAACGGGACACCCCTGTCAGACACAATGTGGAGAGGAAACCCATGGAGTCGGAAGATGTGCTATATGAGTCAGCAAGCTCAGGAGCAGATGGAAGACCGGACAGAGGAACGAAATGAGTCATCTTTGAAAATCGATCCACCACAACCCAGACAGTGGAGCAGCCAGATGAGATGGGAAGATCCATAATAAAGTCCATCGCAATGTGCTGCCAGGGAGCGGAAGGAATAGGAAGCGGCAGGAGCTGTCTGGACGGAAGGCGCTTTGCAGTTTTGTTACGGGCACACGAAGGGCAGGCTGCAATAAACTCCAGGATATCTTTGCCCATGGTAGGCCACCAGTAATAATAGGAGATAAGTTGCAAAGTCTTTTTCTGACCGGCATGACCGCCCAAATTGGAAGAGTGACCACACCAAAGGACACGATTCCTGTCCGAAGTGGGCACAAGAATTTTTCCTGGAGGAAGCCGAGAGGGATTGACAGAGGCTACTGACACTAACCTGGATGACTTGATGATATGTTGAGGTTTCTCCTCTAAGTCAGGGGGGCAGGAAGGCTCTGGAGAGTGCATCAGTCTTGACATTCTTGTCAGTTGGACAAAAGTTAAGAACAAAATTAAAGCAAAAAAACAAGACCCACCTAGCTCGGCGGGGATTCAACCTCTGTGCAGACTGGAGATAGGCAAGGATTTTATGATCGGTGAATATGACAACCTGATGGACTGCTCCCTAAAGGAAGTGTCGCCATTCTTGCAGAGCCAACTTGATTGCCAACAATTCCCGATCTCCAATAGAATAGTTCCTTTCAGAAATGGAAAAAATCTTTGAGAAAAAAACCCACAAGGGACCATACGACCGGTAGACGATTTTTGAGAGAGAACCGCTTCAGCGCCTAAGGAGGAAGCATCTACCTTGAGAAAAAAATTGTTTATCAGAGTCCGGTCGATGGAGAACAGGCGCGGAAGAGAAGGCTTCCTTCAAGGAAGTAAAAGCCTCCTCTGCTTCTGGAGTCCAATCCTTGGGATTAACGCCTTTCCGAGTTAGAGACAAAATGGGTGCCACTCGAGTAGAGAAGTGTGGAATAAATTGGCAGTGTTAGTTGGCGAATCCCAGGAACCGTTGTATCGCTTTAAGCCCAGACGGACGAGGCGACTTGACAATAGCAGATAACTTGTCCAGATCCATCTGTAGACCTGTGGACGAGACTATGTAACCGAGAAAAGGCAGAGAGGATTGCTCAAAGATGCATTTCTCAAACTTGGCGTACAGTGTTTTCCCTGAGCTTTTGTAAGACCTGGCGAACGTGTCTCCTATGAGTGGCTAAGTCTGTGGCGTAAATCAAGATGTCATTCAAGTAGACAACAACACATGAATAGTGGAGATCTCTAAAAATGTCGTTTACAAACTCCTGGAAGACCACGGGTGCATTACTGAGCACAAATGGCATTAGCAGGTATTCATAGTGTCCATCTCGAGTGTTGAAGGTTGTTTTCCATTCGTCTCCTTGACATATACGAATAAGGTTGTAGGCCCCTCTGAGATCTAGCTTGGTGAAGATCTTGGCCCCTCGGAGATGATCAAACAGCTCTGAAATAAGCGGTAACGGATATCTATTTTTTACCGTGATCTGGTTTAACCACCTGTCAACGATACAGGACTGAAGAGATCCATCCTTTTTCTTAACGAAGAAGAATCC
Source organism: Oophaga sylvatica (assembly GCA_033576555.1). Classification (NCBI taxonomy): domain Eukaryota; kingdom Metazoa; phylum Chordata; class Amphibia; order Anura; family Dendrobatidae; genus Oophaga; species Oophaga sylvatica. The sequence continues at coordinate 540,804,192 of JARQOD010000001.1, forward strand.
TGCCCCCACCGGGGGAGATTATTTCTGGATAAATCCTCTAGTCAGATTCTCCTGGATGTAGTCAGACATGGCCTGGGTCTCTGCATGGGAAAGAGGATAGATTCGCCCCCCAGTGGGAGAAGTTCCCGGAAGCAGATCAATGGAACAGTCACACGACCTGTGTGGAGGTAGTCTCTGTGCTTCCTTTTTCCCGAAGACATCAGAGAAGGCCCAGTAAGAGGATGCTAAACCCGGTAGGGCAGTTGGCTGAACTGAAGGGGGAACAGGATGGATGGGAGTGATACATCGATCGGAGCAGGAATCTCCCCAGTGCAGGTTTTCGCCAGTCCTCCAAATTAAAACAGGTTCATGCATTTAGAGCCAGGGTAAACCTAGAAGCAAGGGGTGAGACAAACCAGGCAAAACATAAAAACAGATTGTTTGGAATGCGTTAGACCTACCCGAAGTTCCACTGGCTCAGTCTGGAACCGAACAGGCTCGTTTAATGGTTTGCCATGCACGGAAGTCACCCTCAATGGATTTGGAAGCGGCTGGACTGGAATCTGATAACGGTCCACAACCGCTTGCTGAATGAGGTTCCCGGCAGCTCCGGAATCCAAGTAGCAAAGCTCCGAAAAAGGACACGGAAACAGTCATTTGCAGAGATGGAGAGAGATGATCCTTACCCAGGGAAGCCTCTCATACTGACCCTAGGCACTGGAATTTCCCAACCTCTCTGGATAGAAGTGGATCCGATGCTCCGAACTACCGCAGTAGAAACATCTACCTTCCACACGGCGCGCCTCCTGGCCAAGCTCACTTGATCCACTTTCATAGCTTCAGGAAGAGGCTGGAGACGGGAAAGCAGATGGTGTCTGGAAATTAAGATCCATACGATAAGGTCTCGTCTCCCGCTTGGATTCCTTAGAACGTTCTTTAAACCGAAGATCAATCTGTGTTGCTAAGGATATCAGGTCATTCAGAGTCGCAGGAGTATCCCAACCCGCCAGCTTGTCCTTTATTTTCCCGGACAAACCTTCCCAGAAGGTAGCCACCAAGGCCTCGTCATTCCAGGATTACTCTGAGGAAAAGGTTTGGATGCGAACTGCATACTGAGCCACCGTGAGGCTCCCCTGGCATATACGAAGAAGGTGTCGAAGAACGGCCAGGCTCGTCAAAGGTCCTGTGGAACGCCTTTAGGAAAGACTGGAGATTATTAACCAGAGGGTCCCCTCTCTCCCACAATGGATTTAGCCAGGCAAGGGCCTCTCCAGCAAGGGGCAACATAATGTAGCCCATCTTGGCCCGTTCAGAAGCAAACATATGCTCCAGGAGTTCAAAGTGCAGTGTGCATTGATTTATGAACCCCCAACACTGAGTGGGATCGCCATTAAACCGAGGGGGAGCCGCCAGACTAAGTACTTTACCTGCAGTACAACTGGGAAACTGGAGGCCGGAGTTTGAGATGGGAGTAGCTGAGGATATCACCGAGTCCATACATGTAGACAAGTTGCACAGATAGGTGATCTTGTCCTGCTAGTGTCACTGGCGAGTAATCTCTTGACACAACTCTGCAGCTGGAGGTGCTTGGGACCCAGCAGGTTCCATGGCTGCAGAAATCTGTAACGAATGGAAGCGGAGGCACAGATGATGTAGTGCACATTAGTTTATTGCTATTTTTGTGGAACCACGGTCTGGGGGCTCAGAAGAGGGCGTGACTATGTGAGCCCCAGACACGCGTAGTAAGACCCCTCGAACAGGATCAGATTGGATTGCCCAGGGGACGCAGGTGCTTCCTTCAGTTAGACCCCAGACACGTGGAAGCTGGCCCAGCAGAACAGGTGAACAGGCAGGAATAACATGTAGCGTTGAACTTGACAGGCGGGAAGTGGGAGCAGGGGACGGAGCTGGCACAGGCAGTACTGAAGTTGTCCTGGGTAACGGAGTGACGGACAGCTGAGCAGGATGGAACTAACACAGGCAGTACTGGTATCTTCCTGGGTACAAAGTAGAGGGCCACTGGTAGTCTGAGAAGACAAACAGAATTAGCTGGGTAATGGCAGGATGCTGGCAGTGCACAACAGAACACAGGCACAACAGAACACTGAACCGGAAACTAGCAACAGGAAACACTTGTTGCTCCAGCGCCCTCTCTATGGCAGAGGGGCCAGAAATAGCACACACTATAACAACATTGGTTAGCAGCATATTTGAAAAATGTGCGTTGTCTCTTTAAGAGACCGGGAGTGTGCGCAACCTCAGCATCATACCAGGAGATCTGCTGGCCGCGCACCATGAAGCAGGAGCAGGGGAGAGACCAGGAGCTGAGTCAGAGCAATGGGAAGCAGATAGAGTGGGGACTCTGACGGGAACCCCGCGGAGGTACGGGCACGGGCATTACACACATTATACATAGTGTAAAGTAGTGACCAGTATCATATGCAACGGTCGCTATGTGTCCCCCTAGGATGCACACAGAGGCGTATTGAAGCCGTGGGAGTGCATTGCAGTCACAAGCATAGCTGTGATTACAATGCAAAATAAAAGTGTTTGTCTTGGGCAAGCTATTTGTCCAAGGCAGATTTAAGAAAACCTGCTCTGGGCTTTTATTTTTTAAATGGACTAAAGGATGGTAGTGGGGCAGTCCGTTTCCTTCCTGGGCCAAGTGTTCCATGTGGCCTACTTCCACAGGTACCTTGTAAAAACCCCTGCAGAATAGGGTTGGGTGTGTCAGTTTGGTTTTGCAAGTGTGCTGAGCAGAAGGCTCTGCAGAGCTCCACCTGTGTGAGGCAACACAGGGCCAAGTGGAGCCAAAAGGCCTGGCACCCCTCAGTGTACACGACGGTGCAGTCGTCCATGGCAACTGGTCTCGGAGGTGGATTGTCTTGTTTCCTTGCTGTGATCTGGAGGATATCGTGTGCTGTGTATTTTCTGTGAGTTTGGACATTAAAATACATTTTGATTTGAACTTTGCTGGGTCACTGCGTCATCACTGCTCAGTGTGCACAGTGTCGACACCGCTGCACTAGAATACACACAAATATACATTGATACAGACACACACATCATACATACACACAAATATACACTGACACACACAAATATACACTGATACAGACACACACAACATACATACACACACAAATATACGTTGATACAGACACACACCTTTTACATACACACAAATATACGCTGATACAGACACACAAACACAAATCACATCACATGGAATGTGCACGTACAGTGAGTGCAGTGCAGTGCAATGAGGCGTGTAGAGCATCTGATGGTAAGACTGTCAATGTGTATGTAGACTGTAGGTATTCTACTGGAATTTGTCATGATTATGGTCCAATCAAATGGGAAACCTATAAAGAATGCAGAGAGCGTGCGAGCTCTGATGGAGGCTCTTCTGTTACCAACTAAGCTTGGCATGGTAATGTCAAGGTCAATATTTTCTTGTACTTTTTATATATATATATATATATATATATATATATATATATATTTCTATATGTTTATGTGCTTGCTACCATTTTGAAACAATAAGTTTTCCTTGCCAAATATTACTCAGATCGAAACTCATTCTAAGATGGCGCCAGTACCGGTCAACACCTGTTTCTGAAGAAATGTACCCAATTCCTAGAAGTTGTGTCAGTCGAAAGACAATGTTATCTTTCTGGATACTGAACTAAGGAGATGTGAACTAATCAGAATTGACCGGATACTAGACATATATGGCTTGTCCCCCTTTGCTCCCCCTGCTGTACAGTGTAGTTAACCTTGTGTATGCGGAAATAAAGAACAGAACATTGCTGGATTTGGTGCCTGCATATAGCCCTCTAAGCATGCTCTGAAGTTTGAACCAGCCTGTTGCCTGACTCATTCTTTAAACGGTTAACCCATGCTTGTAGTCTGAATTTGGGGTGACTGGAGGACGAATTGGAACTTGTCGATACGACCCCGACAATTGCTGCCCAACGTGGGGCGTGGACAACGGCTCGCTACTTGCCAGACCCGTCCTGTGGACTTCCCGGTGGTGCCCGCGGTGACTGAATTCGAGGACTGATCACCCTCCATCGAACACGGTAAGTTGAGATCATATATTTTATATGCGTCCCACTTGCCTGTGTGTCAGTCACTGTAGGTACTGTTAAGTTGTCTGTCTGGGTCTGAGTGAGTGACCAGTCGAGTGGTGAGACTGTGGGCGACTCCGTGCCACGCTCCGAACCAGCAACTGTGAGACCGGGTGACGTCGCATGCCTGCGCGTACTCGTGTGAACACCACCTCCTCCTCCGGTCACTGCATTCTTTCTGTAGTTAGTTGCCTTCCCGTGACTGATTAACCATATCTTGTCAAAATTGTTTAGATCTTAGAAAATATAGTGGGATCCAGGACGCATAATATATTAGAGGTAGAATCGGCGAGTTGAGGAGTACTCCTCGTCTGGGGACAGGGGAATCTCACAAGGAGACGTCCCGCTGTGAATATAGGAGTGTCACGGTAAACTGTGTTGTAAAGTCACCATTCACGGTTAGGGAAGGGACAGATAGGAGGACTCTCTGTCTACTCAGTGTATTGAGGAGTACTCTACATTGATGGGTGGTGACCTACCAGTGAGACCGGTGGTCTGAGTCGCGACAGACCATTGCATTCTGTTAAAATCATGATGCGTCTGTTTAAATCTGAGAGACCTCACAAGTTAGAGGGTGGAGCTCTGGGTGTTGTTGAGTTAGTGGAGTCACGGGAAGGCAAGAAGGCTGTCAAAAATGTGAGGAGTTTGTATAAGATGATGGGTCTGCCCAGTACAGGGAGACTCCAGCCTTCAGTGTGGAAAGATTATGTAGGACAGAAGAAAGGAAAGTTGGGTGATGAGGGACTCCTGCACCAAGCTCAGGCGCATCTCAGAGAAGCAAATGATTTGAAGGTTGAGGGCTGGAAAGAAGTGGATGGTGCAGGAGGTTCACAAGGTGCCGAACCCTTGTTCGGGTATATTAAATGCTCGGAATGTGATCTTGTTGATGTAACTAAGATGGCCGCTACACCCCTCATGCCTGTCACTGTGCCAAGTCCCCAGCCACCACCCTATAATGGCACCGACACGAGATCACCGGAAGGATGGGTGTGTCGCGTCTGCGGTGAGCAACACCCGCCCTGGGCGGAGTCCTGCCGTGTCTGTGGGGCTGGCCGTCCCTGGCGTAGCGCCCAACCCACTCCCGGAAATGGAACCTCCCATGTCCCTCCTATTTCCTCTGGCAGCCATCTTGGGACACCCGGAAGCACCGAATCAGGCCACTACCCCCTCTTAAATCCTTCCGGTACCTACTACCAGCCACCCACACCAACGGAGAAGGCCGCAGCTCCGATACACCCTGCCCAGGTCCCAACCACTAGTCCCATGCCATCCGCCCCGGATCCCGATGCCAGCGCTCTCCCCTTATATCCAATGGGGGTCTCTCATAGCCCAGGAGCTATCCTCCTCCACTCCCCTGAGTTCCAAAGCCGCATACTCTCCATCCGCCAGCGAGTTGATCAAGAGGGGTCGGACCCAACCCAGGAGAGATCAGATCTAGCTCAGGACGGACTGGACCCCGAAGATGGATGGGCCCAGGACCAGCCTGTGCCCCCACCCCACCTCAAACAATGATTACATCCCCCCATCAGCCTCCACCCCTCGCTGGCCAGGCAGGCTGGGGCCTATGCTCAGGCCTGCCACCGGCAAGCCTCCGATCTCTCCCAGAGTTGAAACCTGGGATCCCGTCTGGTCATACCGCTGTGCCAGTTACACAGGACACCCCGTGACCCTGTCAATAGGTTACGGGGACATACTCACACATCAAGTAGGGCCATAGTCAACCCAGCTAACTCCCGAATCACAAATACGGGGGGGTTGGCACGCAAAATTGCAGCAGCTGCAGGCCCTCTCCTTGCATCAGACTGCCAGGCCTACGTGGCTCAGTATGGGGAACTGCCACCTGGCCGCACCATGGTCACTAGGGCCGGGAGGCTGCCTGCCGATGTTATCATACACGCAGTAGGGCCCATCTATGACCAACGAACCCCAGAAGAGTCATGTACGGTACTCAGATCCACCATATGGTCCATACTCATTCATGCTGGACAGTTGGACCGTCAAGACATGCCCAGACGAACGTTGTCCATCCCACTCATATCCTCCGGAGCCTTTGGATACCCCCTTGGCCCCTGTATGGAGGAACATATCCTTTTGCCCTGAAGGAAGGCCTCACATTATTGGACCATCACCTGACATCTGTTCGCATTGTCTGTGTCCCCAGCCCTGCAGTAGAGAGATGCATGCATCAGGCTGTGGACCTACTCACTCTCCCTGCCCCGGCCATAGAACCTCTGACCAATGCTGTATTGCTTCCCGAAGATACTGGTTCCGTAGTCCATCCGGTAAACTCTCTGCCGACCTCCAATCCTGAAAAGGTTCCTGGCCCATTGGGAATGATCAAGTATCAACCTTTCACTCCCACCCAAGTGGAGTCCATAGTCAACAGATTGCCAGACCCTGACAAGCACCCTATGCAGTATGTACAATGTCTGGATGTCACCCGCAGTGTGTACGGGGCTACCTGGGCCGACCTCTCAGGCATCACCTCTGTGAAAACCAAAGAATCTTTCCTACCCACCATTCAAAAGGCATTGGACCCTAGCAAGGCAGACCCACCCTCCACCTATCAGTCTGGCCTTGAATTCATGAAACAATTGAAGGCCTGGGCACAGGACCGCCTGTCAGAACAGACAGGGTCCGTTCAAGACGTCCAACAGGAACCAGGAGAGTCTGTTGACACCTATGCCAACCGACTGAGTATGCATTTTGAAGACCTAGGATATAGCCCACACATAAGAACTCAGGCCGCCCTGTTAGTACAGTCCTTTATTGATGGCCTCCAAGATAAACTCAAGGAAGAAGTCCTCAGTACACGTCCAGAAATCCGGTCCGCCTCCTTTGCTGATGCCACCACGGTCGTTAAAGCGTTCCAGAAGGCAATGCAGAAGCAGGAAAAAGAAACTAAGACCAAGAAGAAGACAGCCTCAACCCCTGCCATGGTCTATCAGGCTCAGGATGGCCAGCAACCTCCACCCAATCAACCTGGAATCAAATGGGTAATGGTCAGGGGTACTGGAGATGATACCCCCCCACCACAGAGAAGACAAGACCGACGGCATGATAGGCCTCCTCCAAGGGACAGAGATAGAAGACAATCTTGTGATCAAGAAGGACGCATGGTATGCTGGGAGTGTGGCAGCCTTAACCATATCCTCAGAGACTGTCCAGACCGCAGAAGAAACAATGATCCAGAATACCGTTCCAATGGAGGCCCTCGTAATGGCCAGCCGCAGTATGGACTATCACGCCCGACGCCAGTGACGGTTTGGTCAACCAGTGTCCACTTTCCCCTCCACACACACCTCTGCTGCCTGTGGAACAGTTACTCTACAGGTGGATCACCAACCTCTGAGGTTCCTGGTGGACACTGGGGCGGCCACTTCTGTCATCTCTTCTGCTCAACTCCCCCCTTCAGTATCTCTGTCCTCAGAAACTCTCACCTGTGTTGGGGTGGAAGGTCAACACATTTCCTCCCCTCTCACCGTCCCTGTGTCCGCAGGACCCTTCACTGGGGTACTCACAAAGTTCCTGGTTTCTGAAACTTGTCCTGTCAATCTTCTGGGAGCAGACCTGCTTGAAAGGATGAAAGCCACCATCACCTTTGGAGAACACGGTATGGAACTCCTCCTGCAGGACCCTAGCTCAGAGCAAGGCGTGGAAGACAGATGCGTCCTAAAAGCCTTTCCTCTCATGATGATGACAATACAGTCAGAAACCTTTCTTGATACCTCCAAGTTTCCGGATTCTCTGTGGTCAAATGGTCCTGAAGATGTGGGCCTTTTGGAGGTGCCTCCGGTAGAAGTGCATCTCAAACCAGGTCATAAGTACCCTCGCCTGCCCCAGTACCCCCTCAAAGCTGCCTAAGAACAGAGCCTGGGTACCCAAATTACCTCCCTCCTTCAATCTGGAGTTCTCATAAGGTGTGTGTCTCCCTGCAACACACCTCTGTTCCCAGTCAAGAAGAAGACGGCTTCAGGAGAACCTCCAAAGTACCGGCTGGTACAGGATCTCAGAGCAGTGAATGCTGCCACCATTCTGGAGACACCGGTGGTACCTAATCCAAATACTCTATTGTCCCAGGTACCCACCACAGCCACCGTCTTCACTGTCATAGATTTGGCCAACGCTTTCTTCAGTGTGCCTCTACATGAGAATTCATGGTTCCTCTTTGCCTTCACCTTTCAAGGATCACAGCTCACATGGACCAGGACCCCACAAGGAGCCCAGAACTCACCTAACCAGTTCACTCAGGCTATGAAGCTGGTCTTAGAACCATGGATCCAGGAGCACCCAGAAGTTACCCTTTTGCAATATGTGGACGACCTCTTACTTTGTGGAACTGAGGATACCATTGAAGATGCGTCCACGTCACTTTTGATGTTTCTTCATGCTGCCAACTGCAAGATCTCCAAGAACAAGGTGCAGTGGTGCCTATTCAAAGTGGTCTTCCTTGGCCATTGCATCTCCCAAGGAGCCAGACATCTGACTGAAGAAAGGAAACAGGCCATCTGAGAAATCTTCTACCCTGATACCTATTCTGCTATGCAGACTTTCCTTGGACTGATCACCTATTGCAGACAGTGGATCCCCGATGCCTCCAGACTCATGCAACCTCTGTATGACTGTCTCAAGAATGGAGGCCCAGACTGGCGCAATGCCCCGGAACCCTCTGTCTTCGAAGAACAGAAACGGTGTTTCAAAGCACTTAAGGAGAGTGTCATCTCTGCTCCGCCTTAGGCATCCCAGATTACACTCAATCCTTTCATCTCTTCGTGTCCGAATCCGGGGGACACACATCTGGAGTCCTGGCCCAACGCCAAGCTGACAAGTTCAAGCCTCTAGGCTACTACTCAGCACGTCTGGACCCCGTGGCCCGCACTGCACCTACGTGTCTCAAAGCAGTACATGCTGCCCACACCTTATTGGACAAATCTGCAGATATCGTCCTTGGACATGACTTGGTCATACAAGCTGGCCATGATCTCTCTGCTGTCCTCCAACAAACTTCACCCAGGCATCTAACTCATCAAAGGCACCTCCGTCTTCAGTGCTCATTGTTGCTGCCTTCCAACATCACTTTCCAGAAATGTACCACGATTAATCCTGCCACTTTGCTTCCACCTTCTGAGGGGGAAGAAGAGTACCCCATGCACAAGACCACATGACTGTTTGGAAGTTTTGCGATTGGAAACTTCCGCACCTGAAAATATGTTGTCACATCCACTTCCAGATCCTGCTCTACATCTATGGACTGATGGTTCCCGCTTTGCGGATACTCAAGGCAAGTTCCATACAGGATATGCCGTTACTACAGATACTGAGGTCCTCATGGCCGAAGCATTGCCACCACACATGTCTGCTCAAGAAGCTGAACTTGTGGCCCTCATAGAAGCCTGTCATCTTTCAGCCGGGATAACAGCCAATGTCTACACAGACTCAAGATATGGATATGGAATTTGTCAAGACTTTGGACTCTTGTGGAAGTCAAGAGGCTTCATTACAGCAGCTGGAACACCAGTAAAGCATGCTTCATGGATCAAGGCCCTCATGAAAGCTCTAGAGGAACCTGTCCAGATTGCCGTTGTCAAAGTCAAAGCACATGGGAAACTGGACTCAAAAGAAGCCAGAGGGAACCATTTGGCTGATCAGGCCACTAAAGCTGCAGCCATGAAGAATGTGTCACCAAAGTGGCAGGAAAAGATGGAAGAAACAGGAGAAGCTCCCAGGACCATAGCCATGGCTCTTACCAGAGCAAAGGCCAAGGAACAGGCTATGCAAGCCCATCTTGGATCTCAAGGAAGGAAAAGAAGAAAACAAATGATTGAAGATGAAGAGATAGAACATTTGGACTCACAGGTGGACCTCGAATTGACGAGGCCACCTGAAGAGAAGTTGTGGGAGGAACAAAAAAAGACCCCTATTGAAGAGATCAAACAATGGAGGGCAGCAGGGGCCACAGCATCAGGCCCATACCCTCCTTTCCACAAGATGAATGGAAAACCCTGTCTGCCCAGACGTATGTACCCAGCTGTGGCAGCATGGGCTCATGGACCTACCCACAGAGGGAAGAACCAAGCTCTAGCCTGTATTCAGAAGCTGTACTACGCACCTGGAATTTCCTCTGCAGTGGCTGCATACTCAAGATCCTGCTCTGTCTGTGCCACCTGTAATCCAACGGCCACAGAACGAGTCCCTTTCCAACATTTGGCCAAACCAGACTACCCTTGGCAACGAATACAAGTGGATCATATTCAGATGCCAAAATCAGGGAAATATGAGTACGTTCTTGTGGCTGTGGACATGTTCTCTGCCTGGCCAGAAGCCTACCCAGTCACTAATATGACTGCCAAAACCGCAGCCAAGAAACTGATTACTGAAATTGCCTGCAGATTTGGGATTCCTCAAGTGATAGAGTCAGACCAAGGACCAGCCTTCACAGCTAATGTTTACAAAGAACTCTGGAATATGCTGGGAACAGATTTGGGCCTCCACACTCCGTACCATCCTGCCAGTTTAGGCAAAGTGGAAAGAATGAATTCCACACTTAAGACCCAGCTCTTAAAAATGACCCAAGACCATCCTCTCCCCTGGCCTGACCTACTCCCCATAGTGCTGTATCACATCAGACACACCCCTCAGGCCAAACATGGGCTGACCCCCTATGAAATCTTGTTTGGGGCCCCGCCCAAGATAGGGGAAATCAGACCCCAAGAGCTATCTGAGACTAATGATAAAGTAGTAAAGTTTGTGATTGCTTTGTCTAAAGAGTTGACTAACACCCATTCTACAGTGTCTGCTTCTCTCCCAGAATCCACAGGTGACACAGTGCATGACTTTACACCCGGTGACCTGGTGTACGTGAAAAAGTTTGTGCGGAGAGACTGCCTCCAGCCCAGGTTCGAGGGTCCCTACACCGTGATCCTGACTACTCCTACAGCACTGAAGCTTGAGGGCAAGAGCACCTGGATTCACGCCTCTCACTGCAAGAAGGACAAGACGAGTCTATAAAGAATGAAGGCCACCTTCTATATCCTTTGTGTCTATTCGCTATCTGTTACAGTATGGGCAGCCACTATATTTTGGGTGAACACAAAAATCGAATGAATAAATTTGTACTGGGTTATTTGTGATATGGCACCCGGGATTGTAAACCAGGAATGATGACTAAATTCCGACATGATCAAATTGTTGACTTTGGGGTCTTCTATCTGTGCGTGACCCGACCGGGAAATGAGAACTGTTATTATTGGTCAGATGTGGGCTGGAATACGGGTGATACAGATTGGGGGTATAAGCCCAAAGAAGCCCGGGATAGGAAAGATAAGAATGGACAGTCCTTACTTACCCGATTGACCTTAAGTACAGGACCATTGGGGAGATTTGGGTCTGGGTGTATTTATACTAAAAGTTGTTTTCCCTTGTACCTAAACTTGGAAAACCCCAAGCCAGGAGACCTAGGGAAGTATGTCCTAGGTCTTCATGAAGGAGTTGTCAACCCCACCCTAGTAAAGGTGGAGCTCAAAGATATTAAAAATAGGCCCACTCCAGCCCCTGCAACCAATAACCCGCTAAAGGGAGGTGAAGTATTACAATGGGTACTCAAGGAAGTTATTCCCATACCTGGGCTTAAATGGGAAGATGTCTTCTCTATAGAAACCCAAGTAAACCCACGCAAAAATCTATGGCTAGAATGGGTACGGTACAATGTCCGAGCCCAAAATATATCAGTAGGATGTATAGCTTGCGCTGCTGCAAATACGCACCTATACTGTATACTCATGCTTTCCCCGCAGATCATAATACTACCCTCTGTTTGTTTGGACTAATGAAAGGGTCTAATGGTAGTTCCTGCCCTGACTATATCCCTTTAACCAGTAGAAAAGCCAAAGTTCGGACTCCTGGTGATGTGATCGTTACTGGGGATAACTATACCTGCTACTCCCCTGACAACTCCACAGGCCCTTCTCTGGGTATCTTCGAAGATGGTTTTTGTAAAAGCAATGAGACAGTGGAACCTGACTTGCTGACTAATCACACCAGATATATGTATGATATTTACTGGTTTTGTGGGGATGGGCGACTCAGGGCCAGACTCCCACCTACTTGGACTGGCCAGTGTACCCTGATAAAATTGGCAATGCAGTTCAAAATTTTGCCCTGGGAAGATCCAGAGGTCTCTTCTGAGATGACTAGGAAAAAGAGAAGTTTAGACCAACTACACACTGGTTATGCTGAAGACCCCAAGGTCTACATAGATTCCATAGGAGTCCCAAGGGGGGTCCCAGACGAATACAAAGCCCAGAACCAGATCACAGCAGGTTTTCTCTCCCTCATTCCCACAATACAGATTAATCGGAATGTGGATTGGATAAATTATATATATTACACTGAGCAGAGGTTTGTTAACTATAGTCGAGATGCTTTCCAGGGCATAATTGAGGAACTGGGACCCAACACCAGAATGACTCTTCAGAACAGATTGGCTATAGATATGATTCTCGCTGAGAAAGGTGGAGTCTGTGGGATGATTGGAGAAGAATGCTGTACTTATATTCCTCAGAATTCAGGAGTCAATGGTAAAACTGTAGTGGCCCTCGAGAAGATAATGGGTCTAGAGGAGGAATTGAAGTCCAATGCAGGGGTGGACACCTCCTTCTTTTCAGGATGGTTGGGAGGCCTTAAAGGGTTTCTCCAGCAAGCCTGCTTGGTGGTAGTGGGGCTCCTGGGATTGGGACTGGTGGTCCTATGTTGTGTGGTGCCTATGTACAGAAAAGCCATAGCCAGGGCTGACCCTACCTCAGGTACTTTCCTCCATCAGTAAGTCGTATCCCTGTTAAATGATGATGCAGGGAAAGGGGATATGGAAAAATATACCCTGCCGGATAAACTTGACAAAACCCCCTATGACAAGATGGAAATGAGAGATTTAGTTTAGGGATAAATGGGAGAACTCCATGTGTATGTCAGAATAGGGCCTAGTTGTTTGGGGGCATCCCATAAGGGGATAGCTTCTAAAATGACTGGGTGAAGAAATCCATCTCCCCTCTCCCCACACATGGACAGTCTCAAAGGTCACCACGTCAAGGGAAAACTTAGTGTTTAGGGGGATTGTCAAGGTCAATATTTTCTTATACTTTTATTATATATATATATATATATAATATATATAATATATTTTCTATATGTTTATGTGCTTGCTACCATTTTGAAACAATAAGTTTTCCTTGCCAAATATTACTCAGATCGAAACTCATTCTAAGATGGCGCCAGTACCGGTCAACACCTGTTTCTGAAGAAATGTACCCAATTCCTAGAAGTTGCGTCAGTCGAAAGACAATGTTATCTTTCTGGATACTGAACTAAGGAGATGTGAACTAATCAGAATTGACCGGATACTAGACATATATGGCTTGTCCCCCTTTGCTCCCCCCTGCTGTACAGTGTAGTTAACCTTGTGTATGCGGAAATAAAGAACAGAACATTGCTGGATTTGGTGCCTGCATATAGCCCTCTAAGCATGCTCTGAAGTTTGAACCAGCCTGTTGTCTGACTCATTCTTTAAATGGTTAACCCATGCTTATAGTCTGAATTTGGGGTGACTGGAGGACGAATTGGAACTTGTCGATACGACCCCGACAGTAAAGATAAAAGCTCACACTTGAGCTGACACTGATGAAGCCAGAGGAAATGCTAGTGCAGATGCCGCAGCCAAGGCAGCAGCAAAGAGGCCGAGAGTTGAGAGTCTAGTACTTCTACAGACCGTGACCTCAGTGGCACCTGTCACTCCTGATATTCTTAAATCTCTGCAGAAACAGGCAGTTCGGAAAGAAAAGGAGTGGGAGACACCGGGAGCCCAGCTGACAGAGGAAGGTTTGTGAAAAGGGCAGTAAGCTCTGTCTGCCATGAGCTCTTTATTCAAGGATTGCTCAGGTAACCCATGAACTTACACATTTGTCAAAAACAGCTATGTGTGCTTTGGTAGGCAAGGTATGGGTGGCGCCAGGGTTCATTACACAGGCGGCCAGGTACACCCAGTCTTGTATGACATGTGCCCGATACAATGTAGGGAAAACTCTGCAGAAGCACACCCCTCGTCCGCTCTACCCGTTCCAGAAAATGCAGACTGACTATATACAGCTACCACAAGTAAGGGTATATGAGTTAGTGCTTGTGTGTGTTGATCTCTTTTCAGGCTGGCCTGAGGCATATCTGGTGCAGAAAGCTACAGCCAAGGTTACTGCTCAAAAACTCATGAAGGTGGCATGTAGATCTGTGGTTCCTGAAGTGATGGAAAGTGATAGAGGTACACATTTCACTGGAGAGATCATGAGAGAGATCTTAAAATCTTTGGGAATTGAGCAGGCTTTACGCACACCTCAATATCCAGAGAGTAGTGGGAAGGTGGAGAGGCTGAACGGGACATTAAAGTTAGATTCAGAAGGCAAAAGAGGAGACTGGCAAACCATCGACTGAATGCTTGCCTTTAGCTCTTTTCTCAATGAGATACACTCCAGGTAGAAAAACAGGTCTCTCGCCATATGAGATACTTTTTGGTTCAGTGCCTAGAACAGGGTTATATTTCTCACAGTCACTTAAGATGCAGAATGACAGCCTGACTAGCTATGTGCAAGCCTTGCATAATCGCCTAAACAGTGAGCATAAACAGGTGTATTCTTCCATTCCAGACCCTGATTCAGTGTCTGGAACACATCATCTCAAGCCAGGAGACTGGGTGGTCCTAAAAAGACACATCAGGAAAAGCCTTGATCCAAGATTTGATGGGTCATTCCACATTCTTCTGACCATAGCAACTTCAGGAGCAGATATTCATTACCTTAATGAGCGGTACCACGTGATCACTCTGCACAAGAAGATGGCCGCTACCATCAGAGATGCAGGGACCGCACAAGGAGGGCGAGTAGGATGGCGGGTGTGTGTGAGTGTGAGCCCAGCCATGCACATAAGGATGGGGGGGTGTGAGCCCAGCCATGCATACAAGGATGGGGGGGTGTGTGAGCTCAGCCATGCATACAAGAATGGGGGTGTGCGAGCCCAGCCATGCATACAAGGATGGGGAGGGTGAGCTGAGCCATGCATACATGGATGGCGGGTGTGAACCCAGCCATGAATACAATGAGGGGACCGGGGGAGCCATGCATGCAACAGGGGGAGCCACACATACCAGGACAGAAGGGGGAGCCACATATACCAGGACAGGATGGGGAAGCCACACATACCAGGACAGGATGGGGGAGCCACCAGGACAGGGATGAGGGACAATGCATACCCAGCTGATACTCGAGTCAATAAGCTTACCTAGTTTTCCGTGGCAAAATTAGGTGCCTCGGCTTATACTCAAGTATATACGCTCCTTGAAATGCAATTTTGTTTTTATTTTGACAAGGGTAACAGGAAAAAATGGACCCCAAAATTTGTAGTGTAATTTCTCCTGAGCATGCCAATTCCCAATATGAGGGAAAAAAAACATTGTTTGGGTGGACGGCAGAGCTCAGAAGGGAAGAAATGCCATTTGACTTTTTGAATGCAAAATTTGCTGGAACAATTGGCGGATGCCATGTTGCATTTGGAGAGACTCTGAAGAGCCTAAACTGTGGAAACCCCCATAAGTGACCCCATTTTGGAAACTAGACCCCCTCAAGGAATGTATTTAGATGTGTGGTAAGCACTTTGAACCCCCAGATGCGTCACAGAAGTTTATAATATTCAGCCTTGAAAATAATAAAAATCACTTTTTCCCCACAAAAATTTATTTTACCCCCAAATAATTTAGCATTTTTTTAAGGGTAGCAGGATAAATTGCACCATTCAATTTGTAGTGCAATTTCTCCTGAGTACAACGATACCCCACATGTAGGGAAATACTATATCTGAAGCTTAGAAGGGAAGAGGCGCCATATTGGAGTTCAGACTTTGCTGGAATGATTTGAAGGTGCCATGTCACAATAACAGAGCCCCTGAGGTGCCAAGAACAACAGAAACCCCCTATATGTAAACTCATTTTACAAATGATCATATTAACACTACATGTGCCTCACAGAATTTTATACCATTGAGTGGTGAAGAAAGAATAATTTAGTTTTACCACTAAAATGTTGTCTTAGCCCAAAGAATACAACGGGGAGGAGGGAACACAAACACTAGGGAAGTGGGGAGTGCAACCCCCTAGGCAGATCTATAATCACCCTGTGTGCCCTAACCGTCCCTATATAGGTTCTGCACCTATCGCCCATGCCTGACTCTAGCAATAAGCCCTGGTTAAGGAGTTGATGGGGTGCAACTAATCCGGCCCCACTACGAGTAAAGACAGAGAGTGTAGACGAATGAAGGGAACACTTAGCTTGAGAAGACCACGGAGATCTCAAGCTAGCAATCCTCCAAGAGTCCGCTGAGAAGGAACTAACCGACTGTTAGCTCTTATTTGTCTCTGTCTAGTTGGAAGTGCTAACACTAGCACCATGCTGCAGCAATTGAATGTATTTAAACCCTACAACACAGGTGTTTAATTAGCAGCAGAAGGTGGAGTTAACTGTTGGGTTCTAGACGGAGAAAGATATCGCTCCATAACAGAGATGCAAAAATCAAAAAGATGCTTGAGCTAATAGAAAAGACCTTCTACAGCCGGATCTAGAATGACTGTCTGTCACACCTGACACACCATGACAGATATCTTTTGATTTGTATTAATAATTTTTTATTTTTTTTAAATATTTTTACAATTATTAAAAAAAAATGTTTAAACTTTTTTACTTTGTCCCACTATCCCCATGTTATGCAAACTGTCAGCTGTGCACTGACAGAAAGTTGATGATCATGCACTTTTAAAAGACAGTACATTATCAAAAGACTGTTGGATCTGCACTCACAGTTCTGCGAGTTCCAACACTATGCCTTATTTAGCCATTACAGTGACTTTGAAAGAAATGTTCTATTTGAGTAACGATACTTCTCTCACAAAGCTCGGTAACAAGAAAAAGAAGGCTGTAGATTTGCCTGTAGCTGCATGGGTGACAGAGCCATGGTTGCTGCTTAACAGGAGTGGTCTGCCTCTATGGGTCCCGTTACACTATGCAACTCACCATCGATCCCGACAACGATATGAACTTGTCAGGATCGCTGGTGTCGCTACATGATCGCTGGTGAGCTGTCAAACAGGCTGATCTCAGCAGCGATCATGCGGGTAACAAGCGATGCACGTCGCTTAGTTACCTGCAGTGTAAGTATACCAGAGCGCTGGTGCAGGGAGCTGGTAACCAAGGTACACATCGGGTTTCTAGGCGCCGCTCAGTAACCCGCTGTGTACCTTGGTTACTAGTTCCCCTGCACCAGCGCGCTGGTATCTAACATACACATCGGGTTTCTAGGCGCTGCCCGGCACCTGCAAACCCGATGTTTACCTTGTTACCAGCTCCAGCTCGCTTAGCGCTGGTCTCCCGCCTGACACATGCAGCGATGCACGCTGGCCAGCGGGAGACCAACGATCAAAAAATGGCCCAGGACATTCAGCGACGATCAGCGATACCCAGCAGGGGGGCTGATCGTCGCTGCGTGTCACACTAAGCGAGATCGCTGGCTAGGTCGCTGCTACGTCACAAAATCGGTGTCTTAAGACAAACCGTCATGCCGTGGGCTTCTAGTCGTGTTGACTTCTCCTGTAATCCAAATTTCACCTCTTTCAGCTGCATCCAGATAAGATCCAGACATCCCTTTCTCTACTGTGGATTATTCTGAGTGTAGTGGGTCCACTACTGACATCACAAAATGTGTAGCAGTTGATGCCACCCTCAATCCTGGGCTTCATTGCGTAAACGTCACTTTGCAAAACATAATATCAGGTATTACGTCAAATGACACTCAGTATCAGGAAGAGATGATGGACATATTAAGCCCCACCTTGTCTTAATGGATTGCACGGTTATGGGAGCAGTAGAGAGTTTGTATATTGTTTGTGGACATCAGGCTCACAAGTGGTTGCCCGATAACTTCACAGGGGTCTGTACACTGGCCTTCCTGACCCCCTCAACCTTTGTAGTGCCACACACCAGAGTAATTGTTAAAGCACTCCCTATACACATTGTACAGATGAGCTGCAGACAACAATCCACAACCCAATGGCAAGCCTCATCTTGTAGAAAAGGGGGTGGCAAATAAGATTGTGAGCAGCATATTAATTTATCCATTCATAACTCAGATGTGGGATAAGCTGTAGAGGTGACTGATTATCTAGATGACCAGATCTTCCAGGTACTTGATGTTCTAATGCCTCTAATATTATACAAAAACAGCTAATTGTAGTCACTAACCAACAAATCATAGTGCTGGACTACCTGACCGCTAAGGAAGGAGGGATGGGTCAGATCATCGATCCTGCATGTTGTCATTACATCGATGTTATGGGAAATCTCCAGGTTAAGACCAATATACAGAAAATAGCTGAAATCTACTATATAATCGTCTAATTCTGTCTGTCTGTAACGGAAATCCCACGTCACTGATTGGTCGCATCTGGCCTGGCGCAACCAGTCAGCGACAGGCGCAGTCCGGCCACGAATTGGCGCAGGATTTGAACCACGCACACCACCGGTATCGACGGTAGCCGCGGGTCATCTCCCGGCTGCTAGCAGCTGTAGTACCCCGACCGGCGGCCTCTACGTAAACCCCAGCAGCAGCTTCCACGTACACCCCAGCAGCAACAGCCTCCACATATACCCCAGCAGCAGCAGCCTCCACATATACTCCAGCAGCAGCAGCAGCCTCTATATACACCCCAGCAGCAGCCTCTATATACACCCCAGTAGCAGCAGCCTCTATATACATCCCAGTAGCAGCAGCCTCTATATACATCCCAGAAGCAGCCTCTATATACACCCCTAATGTATATATTTTACCTGGAAAATCCTGTGTATTCATTGCATTATTCTTAAATCTTCATAAATAAACTACATACATATTCTAGAATATCCGATGCGTTAGAATCGGGCCACCATCTAGTAAGGAATAAATGGTTAAAGGAACATAACTGTCACGCTGTATAGCAGATATATATATGTGATGTCAGAAATCTATATCAAAAGGGCAACATACTATATAACATGCGCATAGATATATGATAACATAGATTTACCTGACAGAAAGTCCAGTGGGTCAAAACGGAATCCGTTATACGCTGTCTCCGGCTAGAGGGTGACCGGGGTCTAAGCTGACCCTAAACTGGGGTCCTAACTAATCCCTCAACCTGGAGGTACTGTTAAAGGTACAGAGGTCCAGGCCACCAGCGTAAACCCTGTCTCCTATCAATCCCTGCCAACTGTATTCTAGTCCTAAGAAGGACCCTGAATACCACCAAAGGGAATGAACAGGTAACGGTTAATGAACAGAAAGACATACAAGACAAGAAATAAAGAAAATAAAGTCTTACATACAACACTCACACACAGTAGGAACACCTAAGGTCTCAGAGATAAACTATAAGCTATAAGAGTAAAAACAACTAAGGAACTCTTAGCTTAAGTATTCTCAGAACCGATCCAGTCTGCTAGACTACATGAATGCTTTCACCGGCCTCTAACACCCAGACTGGCAGAAATATAAAGGAAACTAATTAGAACATAATCAAAAGCAGCCGGGCGAGGCTGGACCTAGCCTTAGCAAAGAGCTAGGAAAAATTAACTCTCTCATTACCAAAAAAACAAAGAAACAGCAGCTCAGCTGTGAGAAGTCAGAATGTGCAATCGCGACGATCTTCGTGGCGATGCACCCATGACAGTACCCCCCCTTCTACGAGGGGCCTCCGGACCCTCATGACCAGGTCTGTCCGGGTGAGTTGTGTGAAAGGTCCGAACCAATCGATCTGCGTTAACATCAGACGCAGGGACCCACGTCCTCTCCACAGGACCATACCCCCTCCAATGAACTAAGTACTGAAGGGATCGGCGACTGAGACGTGAGTCAATGATTTTCGACCCATGAATTTCCACGTTATCATTGACCACCACTGAAGGAGGTAGAGGTGACGGTATGACTGGTGCCACATACTTTTTAAGTAATGACTTGTGAAACACATTATGATTTTTAAACGTAGGAGGGAGGTCCAGACGAAATGCCACAGGATTAATTATGGAACTGATCCTGTACGGCCCGATGAATCTGGGACCCAACCTCCAGGAGGGAACTTTAAGTTTTATATTCCTGGTAGACAACCACACCAGATCGTTCACCTTCAGATCTCGACCAGAAACTCTCCCCCTATCAGCCATCCGTTTGTAACGGTTCTCCGTAACCTTCAGTCTTAACCGATCTGGAACTATCAGTCTCCCTGGAAGTCCCACAGGGGCGTCCCCCTGAGCCCCCAATACCTCCCCCTCAAGCTCAGAGCATACAGCTGACACTACAACTCCCTCCTGAGGAATAGGAACCGGATCATCCATCCTCCCGGTCCCTGGGAAAGTACGAGATAAGGCATCAGGAAGCAACTTTATTGAGCAGTCATATGCGCGATGAGGAGGTAACTCTTTACACCCCTCCTCTGAGAACATCTCCCCAAAGTCCTCCAGAAAAGGAGACAAAGTCCTAGGCACAACCGCACCGATGACCGTGCTCATGCAGTTATTCTTGCAAAATTCACCCCACTGGCTTATCTTTCTGGATTGCCAATCAATCACTGGGTTATGTTTAGCCAACCAAGGAAGTCCCAACACAATAGGAGTAGGTAGACCCTCCAACACATAACAAGACAATTGCTCTTTATGTATTGCCCCTACTCGAAGATCTATGTTATGAACAGCTTGTACCAAGCTACCTTGACCAAGAGGTCTAGAATCAATAGAGAGTATAGGGACCGGTTTGGCCAATACACTCAGTTGCATACCATGCACCTGGGCAAACCGAGCGTCCACCAGATTAGCCCCGGACCCACTATCAAGAAAAACAGAAATCCTCTCAGTTCTAGTACCAATCACCACCTCCGCAGGCACGAGAAACTGAGAGGGATTTGGGGACGAAATACACACTCCCAGGTTAACTCCTTGGCTCAAAGAGGTCCGGGATGGACACCCCCCAACAAAATGTCCCTCTCTCCCGCAAAAGAAACACCTTCTAGTCTTGCGGCGCACCGCCGATTCCCTCCTACAAAATGATGTCCCTCCCAACTGCATGGGTTCCTCAGAACAGACCAGGGGAACCTCAGTATAAGGGACTTTAGTAGTAGGTGGAGTCATCATGGGGGGCGGAGTTACCTCGCGTCTTCCCCGAAGTCGTCTATCAATGCGAATAGCGAGGGCCATAGCAGCCTCCAGTGATGGAGGAGAATCATACTGAGCCAACACATCTTTTAATTTGTCAGACAACCCTTGACAAAACTGGCTCCTAAGAGCTGGGTCATTCCACTGAGTATCTGTTGCCCATCTACGGAACTCAGAAGAATATTCCTCCGCTGGACGATTTCCTTGCCGTATTTTACGTAACCTTGTTTCAGCAAGGGAGACTCGATCCGGATCATCATATACCAGACCCAGGGCAGTAAAAAATCGATCCACTGACTGGAGATCTGGGGAGCCTGGAGGAATAGAGAACGCCCAAGATTGAGGGTCCCCTTGTAAGAGCGAGATAACAATTCCCACCCTCTGCTCTTCACTCCCAGATGACCGAGGCCGCAGCCGAAAGTACAATTTACATGCCTCCCGGAAAGTAAAAAATCTGTCCCGCCCACCAGTGAACCTGTCCGGGAGAGCAACCTTAGGTTCAGATCTGGTTTGCTCCGGGAGGGACAAAACCTTGGACTTAATGTCTGCAAATTCCATGGACAACCCCTGCAACTGCCGGGCCAGCTGGGCTACTGGATCCATGACAGCTGGGGAGAATCTTTAGTTGGGCCGGTGAAAATATCACGCTGTATAGCAGATATATATATGTGATGTCAGAAATCTATATCAAAAGGGCAACATACTATATAACATGCGCATAGATATATGATAACATAGATTTACCTGACAGAAAGTCCAGTGGGTCAAAACGGAATCCGTTATACGCTGTCTCCGGCTAGAGGGTGACCGGGGTCTAAGCTGACCCTAAACTGGGGTCCTAACTAATCCCTCAACCTGGAGGTACTGTTAAAGGTACAGAGGTCCAGGCCACCAGCGTAAACCCTGTCTCCTATCAATCCCTGCCAACTGTATTCTAGTCCTAAGAAGGACCCTGAATACCACCAAATGGAATGAACAGGTAACGGTTAATGAACAGAAAGACATACAAGACAAGAAATAAAGAAAATAAAGTCTTACATACAACACTCACACACAGTAGGAACACCTAAGGTCTCAGAGATAAACTATAAGCTATAAGAGTAAAAACAACTAAGGAACTCTTAGCTTAAGTATTCTCAGAACCGATCCAGTCTGCTAGACTACATGAATGCTTTCACCGGCCTCTAACACCCAGACTGGCAGAAATATAAAGGAAACTAATTAGAACATAATCAAAAGCAGCCGGGCGAGGCTGGACCTAGCCTTAGCAAAGAGCTAGGAAAAATTAACTCTCTCATTACCAAAAAAACAAAGAAACAGCAGCTCAGCTGTGAGAAGTCAGAATGTGCAATCGCGACGATCTTCGTGGCGATGCACCCATGACAATAACGCAAAGACTCATGATGGGGAGAAACATTCTCTTTCCTAAATCCTGCCAACTGGTTCAAGGGTCTTTGATGGCTCTCTTGGATTATACATACTGTACATGTAAGCAATTATTATTATCCTGTTTGTTAATATATGTAGCTGTAAAAGTGCTATTTTATGTTACCCCCAAGTTACTCTGTTCTATATGTAAGGAAACTTGTGTCAAAGAACTATGAACCCCTAACAAAAAAAAGATCCAGTGTTGTGATACAATTATAGGTGTTTAGGTAGGGAACTGAGGTAAAGCAGGTAGGAAAGACCCGAGGACGCAACTAGCATGCCCTATATACCTACTGAGATGCCATAATTGGTCACAAATGGGGGGAAATGTGAGAGAACAGAATCCATTTTGTTTGTCTGTGGTATCCATTTTGAGTACATGATCTTCATCTTGTCCTATGTAGTGGTGATCAGGTAACACTGATGGGTGGAGAAGTATCACATTTCTATTAATGCCCATAAGGTTACTATTGGTTCAGAGGGAACTATTCCTTTGTCTGTGACCCTATTTAAAGTGCCATATGTGTTAATAAAGCAGAAGTCTTATCTAGTAAACCGTACATGGCTGTGCAGTATTGATTTCCTCGAGATCTCAAAAACATTTTAATATTTGGAGTTCGGAAGGCATAGAAGAGAGTGTATTTCACTCACAGTAGACATGTCCTTGTTGAGCCACCTAAATACAAGTAGATAAATTGGACTTGTACAAATTTGGCCAAATGAGTCATACAATTTTTAAAATGTACACAACACAAAATACTAACTGAAAATCGAAAGGACCCCCACCTCAGAAATAACATAGATACCAGAATAATTAACATTTTACATTTACTGTTCAATGGTAAAGGAACACATTTAACCCCTTTACCCCTGAAAGTGGTTTGCACTTTCAGGACAATTTTTCCAATTCTGTCTACAGTCACTTTATATGGCTATAACTCTGGAATGCTTCAACAGTTCCCGGTAAATCTGAGAATGTTTTTTCGTGACATATTGTACTTCATAATAGTGTTAAAATTTCTTCTATATGACTTGCGTATATTTGTGAAAAAAACGGAAATTTGGTGAAAATTTAGCAATTTTCAACCTTTGAAGTTTCATGCCCTTAAACCAGAGATATGTCACACAAAATAGTTAATAAATAACAATTCCTATATGTCTACAACACAATTTTGGAACCAATTTATTTTTTGTTAGTTGTTTTGTTTCACCATTTGTGATGATACAGCATTTAATCTGAATTGTCCAGACATATTATTTCAGTAGGTCGAGGGACATGAACTAAAGTTCACGTGTGAATGACCATTGACCCTTATTGTCATTGAATTATTGTTTCATGACTGTCATTTGGTGACCGGCTAGTGATTAGCTATTGTATCTGTCCTAGTATTGCAGTCCTAGTACTGTTCTACTATCTTTAGGAAACAAAGTCTCAATGTTTGCATGTTTGTTAATATGTTTATGACCCATTGGTACTCTGCAATATGAAGGACAATCTAGGTGTTATGTGTGAGCACTCAAGCTGTGAGGGATGGCCTCCTTCCACCTTCCCCCTAGCCTGTGGTGGAATGCCTAAATGAGTTGGCTCCAACTGCCGAAATACAGAGCTGCTTTATTGACCATCACTGAACCCTCAACACGTTTAGAGAATCCAGGGTGGGACAGTCAAGACACCTGGCCTCATAAATCAATGGACTGTCATCTTCCTAAGCTTGTCTATACCTTCTCTCTGTGGGGGCCCGCCAAAAGCGGAGAGTTACTGTTGGGGGGGTACTCGGCCCTGGAAACAGCTCTAATCCCGGCGAGTCAACGGAAGGGTGAGATTCTGTATTTTGCACCATCTCGGGTATTGGCTGGTGACTGTCCTATATGCTATTGTGTGTCGGAGTTTCAATAAATTATTGCCACACTGTTTTACCCTCACCCTGTGTTGTCTGAGTAGTGTTCTGCCCATGGGGAGAGAGAGCGAGTGTTCAGTGGAATGAACCCTGATCCATGCAGTCTTCCTAAAGACATCCAGGCCAGCGGACGAGAGCTCCCATTAACCTTGTATCTCTACACCATTTTTTTTTTTTGAGACCACATCACATTTGAAGTCACTTTGAGAGGTCTGTATGACAGAAAATACCCAAAAGTGACACCATTCCAAAAACTGCACCCCTCGAGGTGCTCAAAACCACGTTCAAGAAGTTTATTATCCCTTCAGGTGCTTCACAGGAATTAGTGATGAGCAAGTATACTCCTTGCTCGGGGTTTCCTAAGCACGATCGGGTGGTGTCCGAGTATTTGGAAGTGCTCAGAGATGTAGTTTCTGCTGCCACAGCTGCATGATTTATGGCTGCTGGACAGCTTGAATACATGTGAGGAATGCCATTTTGTTAAGGAATCTCCACATGTATTCAGCCTGTCTAATAGCCGCAAATCATGCAGCTACGGCAATAGACCGTAAATCTCCGAGCACTTATATATACTCGGAGATCACCCGAGTGTTCTCGGGAAAACCCGAGCAACGAGTATACTTGCTCATCACTAACAGGAATTTTTGGAATGTGGAAAAAAAATAACAATTAACTTTTTTTTTCACAAAATATTTACCGTATATACTTGTGTATAAGCCGAGAATTTCAGCTGGAAACGCCCCCCCCTCGGCTTATACACGAGTCACAGACCCAGAAAGCTGGCGGGGAGGGGGAGTGGCGGCAGGAGCTGGAGGCTGTGGCAGGTGCAGCTACAGCCGCTGGCTTCTTGAAGATATCATGCTCACCCTCAAGTGGTCCCTGCATCTCCAATGGTCTTGGAGCTGACATCTACTTCCTTTGCAGAGAGGTCACGTGGTACCGCTAATTAAGGTAATGAATATGCAGACGTCTCCACTCCCATAGGCATGGAGCACATATTCATTACCTTAATGAGTGGTACCACGTGACCGCTCTGCACAGGAAGATGGCCGCTACTATCGTAGATGCAGGGACCACACGAGGAGGGTAAGTAGGACGGCGGTGGTGTGTGTGTGAGCCCAGCCATGCATACAAAGATGGGGGGGTGTGAGCCCAGCCATGCATAGAAAGATGGGGGGTGTGAGCCCAGCCATGAATACATAGATGGGGGTGTGTGAGCCCAGCCATGCATGCAAAGATGGGGGGGTGAGCCCAGCCATGCATACAAGGATGGGGGGGTGTAAGCCCAGCCATGCATACAAGGATGGAGAGGGTGAGCCGAGCCATGCATACATGGATGGGGGGTGAACCCAGCCATGCATACAATGAGGGGACCGGGGGAGCCATGCATGCAACAGGGGGAGCCACACATACCAGGACAGAAGGAGGGAGCCACATATACCAGGACAGGATAGGGGAGCCACACATACCAGGACAGGACAGGGGTGCCACCAGGACAGGGATGAGGGGACAATGCATACCCAGCTTATACTCGAGTCAATAAGCTTACCCAGTTTTCCGTGGAAAAATTAGGTGCCTCGGCTTATACTCGGTATATACGGTACTTGAGATGCAATTTTTTTTTATTTTGACAAGGGTAACAGGAAAAAATGGACCCCAAAATTTGTAGTGTAATTTCTCCTGAGCATGCCGATACCCAATATGAGGGACATAATAGGGGACAGGAACACAAAGAGGTTAAATACCCCTCCCCTTCCTGCAACCACCAGTGTTTTCCTGGACACACTAGCATGTATAGTTACCAAAGTGTAGGAAGCATCCAATAAGAACATCAGATAGGGAGGGAAATTAGTGTTGTCGTGGAAGGTTCCTAGAACCGGAATTACCGATAAGACTAATTCTATTTTATCCAGTCACCTTCCACGACAGCCACATTGGAGTAATACCAACAGCTAATTTCTCTAGGGAGGGATCACGGCCTGCAGAACTCGTCTGCCAAATGTTAAATCCCTATTGAAATTTAGCCTGTAATGTCTGGTAAATGTTGGATAGATGACCAGGTAGCGGCTATGCATATCTGGTCTGACGAAGCGTTCCTTCTCTCTGCCCATGATGTTGCTATCGCACGGGTAGAATGTGCCTTCAGTGAAGCAGGTGGAGCCAGCTTCTGTGAAGAGTAGGCAAGGCAAATAGATTGTCTGATCCAGTTCGCGATCGTGTTTTTTGCAGCCTTCTTGCCTTTATTTCGTCCTGAAAAGTGGATGAATAGATTCTGGCCTATCCACCAGGCTTCAGCTTGTTGTAGGTAAAATAGGACCCCCCTGCGAACGTCGAGGGTGTGGAAGGTCTCTTCCTTAAGGTTGGAAGGGTTTGGGCAAAATGAGGGCTGCACAATATCCTGATCCCTATGGAAGTTTGAGACCACTTTAGGTAGAAAAGAGTGATCTAATCTCAGGATAATGTCAGATAAGGTTCTTGTATTGACAGAGCCTGCAATTCCCCTATGCGCCCAGCAGTAGTGATTGCAACTAAGAAGAGAGTTTTAAGGGTCAGGTTCTTTATGGTCATAGATTCTAAAGGCTCAAATGGATCTTGGGTTAGGCTGTTAAGCACGATGTTGAGATCCCAAGGAGGCACCTGACTACGGAGTTTGGGTCGAATCCTGTCTGCTGACGACAAAGCGTTTGATCCAGCGATGGCTGGCTAGTCAAAAATCAAAAAAAGGTACTAAGCGCTGATACTTGCACTTTCAGTGTGCTAAGAGTAAGGCCTATTTCTAGACCATTTTGTAAAAAGTCTAAGATTTGCGCTATATTGGGATGGAAGGGATCAGGGGTGTTTGGGGAGCATCAGGACGAAAACCTTTTCCAGACCTTGGCATAGATGACATTGGTTATTGGCTTTCTAGTTTTCTGGAGGGTTTGGATCACGTTATCCGAGAGCCCTTTGGCTCTCAGGATTTCAGCCTCAGTAACCATGCTGCCAGGTTCAGTTTGTGTAGGTCCGGGTGTAGTAGAGGACCCTGGTGAAGGAGGTCGCCTTTTTGAGGTAGAAGCCAGGGGCCTTCCTGAGCCATGTCCAGTAGGGCACTGTACCAGCACCTCCCGGGCCACAGAGAGGCGATTAGGATTGTGGGGACTTGGTCTGTCCAGATTTTTTGTAAAGTTTTTGCCAGCACAGGTATGGGTGGAAATGCATATGCGAGATAGTTGGGCGAAAGCATTTATTCCTTGTGCCCCATTCGTGTGGTAGAGGGAGAAGAACATGACTGCTTTCGCATTTTGTCTGTTGGCAAATATGTCCACCTCTGGAGTCCTCCATCTGGAGGATAGGGATGAGAAGACTGCTTGGTCCAGGCACCACTCACCTGGATTGTCTTTCCGGCTGAGGAAGTCTGCTTGGGTATTGTCTGACCCTCTCAGATGTACTGCTGTGATCGATAGTAGGTTTTTCTCTGCCCAGGAAAAAATCCTGGCTGCTATTACCTTTAGACCGGCGTACTTCATGCCTCCCTGGTCTCGAAGGTAGGCCACTGTCGTCATGTTGTCCGAGTAGACACGGACGTGGTGATTACGGATCAGTGATGATGATGCTTTTAGAGCCTCTTCTACAGCTTTTAGTTCTCTCAAGTTTGAGGATCTGGTGCTGATGCTTGAGGACCATCGTCCCTGGAAGTAGGATCCCTCAACTACTGCTCCCCAACCCCATTGGCTGGCATCTGAGCGGAGTGTTTTCAGGGGAAGCTGGTCCCAGCTGACCCCCTTCTGAAGATTTTGATAGTTCAGCCACCACTTCAGGGCCGATCTTAAATGACCAGGGAGGGGAATCCTTTTGGTCAATGGATTCTGTCGTGTTCTGGAATGTAGAAGTACGCAAGTTTGTAGGATTCATGTATGGGCCTGAGCCCAGGAAACCGCCTGGATACATGCGGTCGGAGATCCTAGAACAAATCGATTCTCTGAGGGTTGGTGCCCTTTGGTCCCTGAATCTGGTTATTTTGCGGACAAGGTCGACCGGACAATCCTTGGGTAGAAAGGATGTCCTTTTCCTCAAGTCCAAAAGAACCCCCAGAAACTTCCTCCTTGTTCAGGGATGAATCTCTGATTTCTCCCGGTTCGGGATCTCCAGGGTCTTCGCCACGTTTATCTTCAGACGGGGTATAGATGGTGCGGTGATGAGAAAATTGTCCAGATATGGGATAATGCATATCCCCTGGCAACGGATGAAAATCACTGCTTCCACAACGATTTTGGTAAAGACTCGCGGTGCCGATGAGATGTGGAAGGGTAGGACGTTGAATTGGAAATGGCTGACTCGGTGACCTTGAGAAACTGAGGAATTTCCGGTGCTCTGGCTGGATTGGCACATGGTAGTACGCATCCCTCAGATCCACTGTTGCCATTACCCAACACTTCCAATTAGCGGGATTGCCGACCTGATTGATTCCATTTTGAATCGTCTGTAACAGACCGATTCGTTTAATGGCTTCAGGTTTATGATGATCCTGTTTTTCCCTGATGGTTTCGTTACTAGGAAGAGACGGGAGTAATGGCCACTTCCTTCTTGGCACCCGGGAGATCACTTTTGACCGAGCAGGTTTTGTAGGTCCTTTAATAGGGAGTCTTGGAGATGTGGGGATTGTAGGAGGTCACCCTTAAGCATTGCGGGGGAGGACTCTCGAATTCTATTTTTAGTCCATCTCGTATAGTATGGAGGACCCACTGATTTGTGGAGATGGATTGCCACTGGATGAAGAAGAGCGAGAGTCGACCCCCGACCGGAGCACCGTCATTGCTTATCTGCGTTTTGTTGTTGGTGAAGGACAAGGATGTTCCTGCCCTTGACTCCTTTGGGATACTCCATTTCCCTGTTTTGCCTTTTCCCCTAAAGTCTCTCTGTAAGGTTTGGTCACGGGGGGACGAAAAAACCCATCTTTTAGGATTTTTGTGCTCGGGAAGAGATTTCTTCTTGTCCGAAGCCTTGTCCAGGATATCATCCAGGACAGGTCCAAACACACAGTGGCCCTGGAAGGGAATGGCACATAATTTGGAGGTAAAGTCGCCCCCCAAGATTTTAACCAAAGTGATCTCCTAGATGAGTTGGAGAGGACGGACGATTTTGCTACTACCCGGACAGACTCAGCGGAGGCGTTGGCTAGGAAACCCGTTGCCTTCTGCAGGAGGGGTAGGGAGCCGAGTATTTCCTCTCTTGAGGTGCCCTGTGTCAGATGATCCTCAAGTGTGCGTAACCAAAGAAATCAGGATCTAGCTACGCATGTGGAGGCTATATTAGTTTTCAGCAGATTTGTAGAGGTGTCCCAGGACTTCCTTAACAAGCTCTCTATTTTTCGATCCATAGGATCTTTAAGCTGGGAAGAGTCCTCAAAGGGAAGGGCTGTTTTTTTTACTTACCCTGGACACCTGTACATCTACCTTTGGGAGTTCCCATAAGGAGCTATCCCCGTCCAGGGGGAATCGTTTTTTTTAGTTCTGAGGGCACGCTAAGGCATTTTTCAGGGAGGCCCCATTCCTGGAGGATCAGATTCTGTACATTTTCGTTGGTCAGTCGGGGGAGGAAGAGGAAGATTCTAGCACTCGCACGAGAATTTAACCCTGAGGGGTGTGGTCGGACTCCACTTCCCATTCCTCCCCGTTGGTCAGTGGACATCCTGGTATATGGCGTCACCTGAAAAGTAGTGGGGGGGGGGAAGCACTGCCCAACAATGCTTTCTAGCTTAATGTCTCTCTGGGGGCTCCACAGTCAGATGCACGTTCCCTATACAGCGCCGTGCCTACCAAACCCTTTTGAACTTTGGACTTCAGACCCCCAGACATTTCGTCCTGCACCAAGTATTTAACTTCTTCCTCCTCTACCGCCATGGTGCCTCTCACCATACTGATCAGCTCACCCATATTCTCGGAACTAAAAAATATTTTTTGTTCTCTGATTTAGGGGTAGAAGTGGAACCCTCATTCTCTCAAACGTCCTCCAAACCCGAGGACTGAATCTCGCCTGAGTTTGAGACAGATTTTACCGGAGCCTTCTTCCTTTTTCTAGAAGGAGGTGGTTGTGGTACCGGGGTCTGGGAGAAGGTAGCCATGGAGGTCTGGATCTCTTGTTTTATGAGCGATTTGATGCTTTCCAGGAGAGAGGGCTGCTCGGAGCGAAAGACCTCATCGGTACAGGACTGGCAGAGCTTTTTCCCATATGTAGAGGGGAGTCTGGCAGCACACATCTTACACTTGCGGCTGGTCCTCTTAGGGTCAGAGACCTTTTCTCCCTATGAGAGAGAAGGTATGCTAAGCCACTGAGGGAATAAACACTGGAAAGCCGGGGCCGACACCTGCTACTTACAGTAGGAGGGGGTACGCTGGGCTTCGCAGACGCAGAGCAAGAGGGTTTGTCACTGTCCATGTCAGTCTGTCCACAGTCAGCATCAGACAGGATGTCTTACCTGGTGACTTCCTCTCCCGGATTTTAACCCCTTCCTGACCTGTGACACAGCGTATGTGTCATGAAAGGATCGCGATCCTGCGGGTCGGATGACCGGGGTCACTGAAAGGTCACCCAACACGCAGGCACAAGACCCTTTGTGCTTCACCACAGGGGGGTTGGCTTAACCCCCACGTGGCTACGATCACTTTGATTGGCTGTTAAAAGTGAAACAGTGCTCCCTTTATTCCAAGCCCCGACGTGTGCCCAAACAGTGGTTTAACCCCACATATGGGGTATCAGCGTACTCAGTAAAAATTGCACAACAACTTTGGGGGTCTAATTTCTCCTGTTACTCTTGGGAAAAAAAAATTGGGGACTAAAAAAATTATTTTTGTGGAAAAAAAAATGATTTTTTTTATTTTCACAGCTCTGCGTTATAAATTTCTGTGAAGAACTTGGAGATTCAAAGTGCTCACCACACATCTAGAGGAGTTCCTTGGGGGATCTAGTTTCCAAAATGGGGTCACTTGGGTGGGTTTCTAATGTTTAGGCACATCATGGGCTCTGCAAACGTAACATGACGCCCGCAGACCATTCCATCAAGTCGGCATTTCAAAACGTCACTACTTCCCTTCCGAGCCCCAACGTGTGCCCATACAGTAGTTTTCTCCCACATATGGGGTACCAGTGTACTCAGGACAAACTGTACAACAACTTTTAGGGTCAAATTTCTCCTGTTACCCTTGTGAAAATAAAAAATTGCGGGTTAAAAAAATCAGTTTTTGAGGAAAAAAATATTTTTTTGTTTTTACAGCTCTGCATTATAAACTTCTGTGAAGCACATGGGGGTTCAAGGTGCTCACCACACATCTGGATAAGTTCCTTGGGGGGTCTAGTTTACAAAATGGGGTCACTTGTGGGGGGTTTCTACTGTTTGGGCACATCAGGGGCTCTGCAAACGTAACAAGATGCCCGGAGACCATTCCATCAAGTCGGCATTTCAAAGCGTCACTACATCCCTTCCGAGCACTGACTGTGTGCCCAAACAGTGGTTACCCCCCACATATGGGGTACCAGTGTACTCAGGACAAACTGGACAACAACTTTTGGGGTCCAATTTCTCCTGTAACCATTGTGAAATTAAAAAATAGGGGGCTAAAAAAATGATTTTTTGAGAAAAAAAAATGATTTTTTATTTTCAGGGCTGTGCGTTATAAACTTCTGTATAGCACCGGGGGGTTCAAAGTGCTCACTGTGCATCTAAATAAGTTCCTTAGGGGGTCTTGTTTCCAAAATGGGGTCATTTGTGGGTGAGCTCCAAAGTTTAGGCACACAGGGGCTCTCCAAACACGACATGGTGTCCGCTAACGATTGGAGCTAATTTTCCATTAAAGTCAAATGGCGCTCCTTCCATTCTGAGCCCTGCTGTGCACCCAAACAGTGGTTCCCCCCTCATATGGGACACCAGCGTACTCAGGAAAAACTGGACAACAACTTTTGGCGTCCAATTTATCCTGTTACCCTTGGGAAAATAAAAAATAGGCTAAAAAAAATCATTTTTGAGAAACAAAAATGATTTATTTTCACTGCTCTGCGTTTAGAAACTTCTGTGAAGCACTTGTGGGTTCAAAGTGCTCACTACACATCTAGATAAGCTCCTTGGGGGGTCTAGTTTCCAAAATGGGGTCACTTGTGGGGGTTTCTACTGTTTAGGCATATCAGGGGCTCTGCAAACGCAACTTGACGCCCGCAGAACATTCCATCAAGTCTGCATTCCAAAATGGCGCTCCTTCCCTTCCGAGCTCTTCCATGCACCAAAACAGTGGGTCCCCCCACATATGGGCTATTGGTGTACTCAGGACAAATTGTACAACAATTTTTGTGGTCCAATTTCTCCTGTTACCCTTGTGAAAATAAAAAATAGTGGGCTAAAAAATCATTTTTGAGGAAAAAAATTATTTTTTTATTTTCACTGCTCTGCGGTATAAACTTCTGTGAAGCACTTGGGGGTTCAGAGTGCTCACAACACATCTAGATAAGTTCCATAAGAGGTCTAGTTTCCAAAATGGTGTCACATGTGTTTTTTTTTCATTGTTTAGGCCCACAGGGGCTCTCCAAACGCGTCATGGTGTCCGCTAACGATTGAAGCTAATTTTCCATTCAAAAAGTCAAATGGCGCTCCTTCCTTCTGAGCCCTGCCGTGCGCCCAAACAGTGGTTTATGACCACATATGAGGTATCTGTTTACTCAGGAGAAATTGCCCAACAAATTTTAGGATCCATTTTATCCTGTTGCCCATGCAAAAATGAAAAAATTGATGCTAAAATAAATTTTTTGTTGAAAAATTAAAATGTCCATTTTTTCCTTCCACGTTGCTTTAGTTCCTGTGAAGCACCTGAAGGGTTAATATTCTTCTGGAATGTAGTTTTGAGTAGCTTGAGGGGTGCAGTTTTTATAATGGTGTCACTTTTGGGTATTTTCTACCATATAGACCCCTCAAAGTGACTTCAAATGTGAGGTGGTCCCTAAAAAAATGGTTTTGTAAATTTTGCTGTAAAAATGAGAAATCGCTGGTCAACTTTTAACCCTTATAACTTCCTAACTAAAAAAAATTTTTGCTTCCAAAATTGTGCTGATGTAAAGAAGACATGTGGGAAATGTTATTTATTAACTATTTTGTGTCACATTACTCTCTGGTTTAACAGAATAAAAATTCTAAATTTGAAAATTGCTAAATTTTAAAAATTTTCGCCAAATTTTCATTTTTTTTCACAAATAAATGCAAAAATTATCGACCTAAATTTACCACTAACATGAAGCCCAATATGTCACGAAAAAACAATCTCAGAATCGCTAGGATCCATTGAAGCGTTCATGAGTTATTACCTCATAAAAGGACACTGGTCAGAATTGCAAAAAATGGCAAGGTCATGAAGGGGTTAAAGAAATCGAGTGTCCAGCATCATCTGTGCTCCTCCTCCCCCTCTTGGCCAAGTGGGGGAACCGCCGTAGGAACGCCCCATGATGTGACCGCCGGTCCAGGGAGCAAGGTGCCTGCCGGCGCGCGCGTGCGTTCCAACGTGGAACGCATAGGGGAAACCGGAAGTGAAGCGCTCTCCCCGAAGTGACGTGCACTCCAGCGTGGTACGCACAGAGTGATAAACAGGAAATGGAGACGCGCCACCCCCGGTAAGTGCGCGCTCCCCGGAGACAGCAGCACGGGGGAGGAGGATGCCGGGGAGCTACTGGAGGACCCCGGCCGCACATCACCTCCCCGCTTTACCCCCGGAGACCAGGAGAGGCGGAAAGGTCCCAAGTCCCGCAGGTGCGAGGAGATGGGAGCAGCCACCAGAGAGCAAAGCCCCCAACTTCGGCTGCCCGGCCTTTTCTGGAGGTAACGTGGGGTGCTCCCGATAGCCGGCCACGGCAGCACCAACAGAGACCTCTTCATGCCCCATAGGGGACAGGAAAACACTGATGGTTGCAGGAAGGGGAGGGGTATTTAACCTCTTTGTGTTCCCGTCCCCTATTAGGGCAGTGAAACAATCTCCGATGTGGCTGCCGTTGAAGGTGACTAGAGAAACCATTGTTTGGGTGGACAGCAGAGCTCGGAAGGGAAGGAGTGCCATTTGACTTTTTGAATGCAAAATTTGCTGGAACAATTGGCGGACGCCATGTCATATTTGGAGAGACTCTGAAGAGCCTAAACAGTGGAATCCCTCATAAGTGAAGCCATTTTGGAAACTAGATCCCTCAAGGAATGTATTTAGATGTGTGGTGAGCACCTTGTACCCCAGGTGCGTCACAGAAGTTTATAACGTTGAGCCTTGAAAATAATAAAATCACATTTTCCCCACAAAAAAATTATTTTAGCCCCAAATAATTGAGCATTTTTATAAGGGTAGCAGGAGAAATTGCACCATTCAATTTGTAGTGCAATTTCTCCTGAGTACAACGATACTACACATGTGGAGAAATACTACTTCTGAAGCATAGTATAAATCCTCCATACTAATTTGTGCATAAAAGACAATAAATAATATGTAATATTTAGTAAAGATCTTTTTATTAGAATAATAAATCAAATAACAAAATAATAATATAATATTCAGCTGAATAAAACAGACAGAATAGGGGTGGAGTATAATAATAATATTTTTGCCAGAAAACAAGAGCACCAAATATTTTTAAAAAAGCACCACATAAATCATAAAAATGCTCAATGGACCAGATATAGATATGCACAACAAATTTATATATATGGATATATTTATATTACACAAAAAATTGCTGAAAGCTATGTGTGAAATATGCAAAAATTAAATTAATTGTGCCACAAACATTTTTTTATACACATATATTTATTTATTATTGTATAAATGTGGCACTTGATTATAAATTTTTATTGATTGTAATACATTAGCACTTTATATATAAAAAAAATTTTGTGGCACAATTAATTTAATTTTTGCATATTTCATCACACATAGCTTTTAGCAATTTTTTGTGTAATATAAATATATCCATATATATAAATTTGTTGTGCATATCTATATCTGGTCCATTGAGCATTTTTATGATTTATTTGGTGCTTTTTTAAAAATATTTGGTGCTCTTATTTTCTTGCAAAAATATTATTATTATACTCCATCCCTATTCTGTCTGTTTTATTCAGCTGAATATGATATTATTATTTTATTTGATTTATTATTCTAATAAAAAGATCTTTACTAAATATTACATATTAATATTTATTGTCTTTTATGCACAAATTAGTAAGGAGGATTTATGTTTGTTATGTGCGTGACTTTTTAGTTGTATACAATTGGTTTTCGTTGGATTCATTTTCTGAAGCATAGTGCAAAGCTAAGAAGGGAAGAGGCGCCATATTGGAGTTCAGATTTTGCTGGAATGGTTTGAGGGTGCTATGTCACATTGACAGATCCCCTGAGGTGCCAGAACAACAGAATCCCCCTATATGTAAACTTATTTTACAAACTACACTCCCCAAAGAATTCATCTATGGGTGTAGTGATCAAATTGACACATGTGCCTCACAGAATTTTATACCATTGAGTGGTGAAGAAAGAATAACTTACATTTTTACCACTAAAATGTCTTAGCCCCACGTTTTTAACTGTAAGGGCTAATAGGATTTTTTTTTAAAAAAACGGAGGTCCAATTTTTCCTGAGTGCGCCAATCCAATACATATAAATCTGGAAAAATATTTTTCAAGCACAGTGCAAACCTCAGAAGGCAAGAAGAGCCAAATTTTACTGTTATGGTTTGTAGATGCCATGACCTACTGGGAGAGCCCATGAGGTGACAGAACAGCAGAACCTCTCATAAGTGACCATATTTTACAACCTACACCTCTCAATTCATCTAGGAGTGCAGTGATCATATTGACACCATGGGTTTGTCACACTATTTTATACTATTGGGCAGTGAAGAAAAAAAATAATCTTTTAACACCAAATTTTTGTTTTAGCTCCAGATTTTACATTTTCTCACAAGAAGTGGGTAAAAAGGCACCATAATTTCTCCCACAATTTCTACTGAATGTGGCAATACCCCCCATATCTGGCTGCACAGTACTACTAGCCATCCATACAGAGTAACGGAGCGCTATTTGCCTCATAGAGCGCAGATTTTCCTGGAACAGTTTTCAGACTCCATATACAGAGCTCCTAATTGCTAGAATAGCAGAATCCCCCCTCAAGTGACCACATTTTGGAAATTATACCACTTTGGGAATTTATCTACAGGTGTAATGACGATTTTAACTCCATGGGTATTTTCCAGAAGCACACAGCAATGAATGTTGTCTGGTGAAAATTGCAAACTGTCATTGTAGTGACCAGTATGTTATTCCCAGCCCGTGTTTCTGGAGACATGCACCAGTAAGTTAGGTGGACTCTCACTGCTTCAGAAATGCCAAACATGTAGACGCTATATGTGGTTTATGTACACTGTGGGGCTCAGAAGGGAGGGGGCATTTGGATTTGGGAGCGGAGAATTGGCTGAATTTCTTTTGGAGGGTGAGGAGCCATTTCGTTTTTCCATAGCCTTTTTGCTACCAGTAACGTGGAAGCCCGCTATATTTGACTTAACAGATGACAGATCTGAGTGGGGACTTGTCTTTTTTTGTGGATTGAGTTGAAGCTTTTATTGGGAACATTTTACATAATGTTTGGAATCACGTTTATCCGGAACTCTACGCTGAGCACTTACTCTGGGGTTTCCATCTAAATCTCTGAGTGACGTGATTGAGATGAAACTCCTGAGGGATTCACTCACTATAATGAGGCAGCAGTTACTCTGGATTCCGTCTGGCCTCTTTTCAGCGGTGTCCTTTTCAGAAGTGCAGAAAATTGTGGCAGACGGTGCTTTTATGCAATTCTAAAAGACAGACACCGCCGGATCACAGATCTTATGGCGTCCAAAGGGCCTCCATCTGCCTCATTATAGGGAATATTCCATCGAGAGTTCCGTCTGAATCACGCATTTCAGAGATTTACACGGAGACCCCATATATTGGGTTTTTATGTTTGGCTGCTGTCACACACTACAAGACGCTTTTCATTCCAAAAGCAAGTTTTTTGCATCACCATATTTTGAGAGCTGTAATTTTTCCATATTTTGGACCAGAGTCACATGAGGGCTTGTTTTTTGTAGGATGATTTGACGTTTTTATTGGTACCATTTTCAAACACATAAAATTTTTTGTTCGCTTTCTATTCTGATTTTTGGGAGGCAGAATGAACAAAAACCAGCAATTAAGGAGTTTTTTGGGAGGGATGGAGGTGTTTATGTAATACGAAATGTGGTAAAATTGATAAGGCAGCTCTATTCTTTGGGTCAGTACTATTACAGCGATGCCTCATTTACATAGTTTTTTTTTTATGTTTTGACACTTTTACACAAAAACTATTTTATAGAAAAAATAATTATTTTGGCATCGCTTTATTCTGAGAGCTACAACTTTTTTTTTTATTTTTCCACTGATGGAGCTGTATGGCAGCTTGTTTTTTGCTGGACAAGATGACATTTTCAGTGGTACTATGCTTATTTACAACTTTCTTTTTGATTGCATTTTTTTTTCCACTTTTTGCTCGGAGGTATGATAATAAAGCATTGTTTTTTGTCTTGTTTTTTATTTGTTTTTGTATGGTGTTCACTAAAGGGGTTAACTAGTGGGACTGTTTTATAGGTCAGGTAGTTACGGATGCGGCGCTACAAAATGTGTACTTTTACTGTTTTTTCATACAAATATTTATTTATGGGTACAATATTGTCACTTTGGGTGAAGGATAAATAAGTGCACAACAACGGGGAGAAGGAGGAGGGAACACAAACACTAGGGAAGTGGGGAGTGGAAACCCCTAGGCAGATGTAAAATCACCCTGTGTACCCTAACCGTCCCTATATAGGTTCTGTACCTATCGCCGAGAAGGAACCTAATCACTGCCTGACTCTAGCAATAAGCTCTGGTTAAGGAGGGGATGGGGTACAACTAATCCATCCCACTACGAGTAAAGACA
Organism: Oophaga sylvatica; assembly: GCA_033576555.1. Taxonomy (NCBI): domain Eukaryota; kingdom Metazoa; phylum Chordata; class Amphibia; order Anura; family Dendrobatidae; genus Oophaga; species Oophaga sylvatica. The sequence continues at coordinate 540,842,868 of JARQOD010000001.1, forward strand.
GAGAGGGTAGACGAACGGAGGGAACACTTAGCTTGAGAAGACCACCGAGATCTCACGCTAGCAATCCTCCAAGAGTCCACTGAGAAGGAACTAACCGACTGTTAGCACTTCCAAATAGACAGAGACAAGTAAGAGCTAACACTAGCACCATGCTGCAGCAATTGAATGTATTTAAACCTAAAACACAGGTGTGTAAATTAGCAGCAGAAGGTGGAGTTAACTGTTGGGTTCTAGACGGAGAAAGATATCGCTCCATAACAGATGTAAAAATCAAAAAGATGCTTGAGCTAATTGAAAAGACCTTCTACAGCCGGATCCAGAATGACTGTGTCACACCTGGCACACCGTGACAGATATCCTTTGATTTTTTATTAATAATTTTTTATTTTATTTTTTAAATATTTTTACAATTATTAAAAAAAAAAAATTGTTTAAACTTTTTTACTTTGTCCTTCTATCCCCATGCTATGCAAACTGTCAGCTCTGCACTGACAGAGAAAGTTGCTGATCATGCACTGCACATGAGCTAGTAACTAGTAGCTTTGGTAACCCGGATGTCATCCCACGTCAATAAAGACCAGGACGCGTGGACGTATTATTATTTCCAATATCAGAAAGGGGTAAAGCTGCAAATAAATTTTGTTCTTTTTCTTCAGAAGGCAAGCAAATCTATTGGAGACCTAGAATGTTGTAGTATTTTATTACTTTTCCTTAACATATGATTTACTCTCCATGCAGAGTGAATATACAACTACATATTCAATCAAAATACATTCTCTTTGCAAAATCAATTTTCTGCAGCCTAAGGCCTTATTTACACTTGTATTTCTTGATCAGGATTGATCAGTCAAAACTCCAGAAAAACTCTACTTTTAACGTACTAATACATAAAGGGAACCGGTGTCCTGCAAAAAATAATTTATTTGCATATATACTAGTAATCTTCATACAAAAAGCGTTTTAGTCAGGTTTGGCATTATAACTGGTTCAGAGGCTACAGAAAGAAAATGTAGTCATATTCTCCCAGCAGCTGCAGGGCAGTACAGGGGCTGTAACACTGCTCTACACACACACGATGCAGAGCTGGCTATAGATAAAAAATGCAGGGGGAGAGATGACTGCGCTCACTGTATAGCAGCTGCAGGGAGAATATAATTTGAGATTCTCCTTGTAACAACTGTTCCAATTTTAATGCCAAACATGATTAACATTTATCTGCAGATTACCAGCATGTGTGCAAGTAAACAGCATTCTTTGATGCAACAGTTTCCTTTTAAACAAAATAGTGCTGAAAATATGCAAGTGTTAATGATACTTTATAACGGTGCATTTATCACTTAGTTTTCTCTTGTATATGTTCCGACGCCTCTGCATTTGTCACTGAATTCTGGTAGGGCCGTGGTCAGACATGTGAGGAACTCGCACGAGGCTTGCAAGTCAAAACCCGGCACTGCCGCCAGCACTCGGACAGGAGCGTGCGGCTGCATGTATTTCTATGCAGCCGCATGCTCCGGTCCAAGTGCCGGCAGCAGGAATTGCCGGGTATTGACATGCGAGACTCGTGCAAGTTTCTTGCATGTCTGAACCCGGCCTATTGGTGAGAATAGCCCTCTCCAAGTAATTGTAGCTCCATAATTTGAGCCATGATAAGAAATTTGAGTTCTTGTCTTAGAGAAGACTTTGAACCATGTGCACAAGCAGCAGATAGGCTTCAGATCTTCAAAGTAGTTTCAACATTAAAAATCCTCAACTAAATGACTGCACAATGTATGTTAACAGAAGTTCTTAAAAAAAAAAAAAATTTATACTGCAGGCAAAAAAGTATGTGTAAGGTGTCATGCACACAGCAGCAGATACTACAAAATCGTCTGCATGTGCACATGACCCAATTAACCAAAATACACACATGCTGAGGACTTTTTTTTCATAGAATCACATAATTTTAACATGCTGGTGTGTTCATTCCTGAATACACTGAATTTTTACTAATCGCAAATGGACCATCCTGATGCATAGTCACTTGGTGTTCTTACACTTCAAACTATATAGTATTGGGTTTTCTATTGCGTTAGAATCAGAAGTTACAGATGTTCACTGCAAAATAAAATAAAAAGCTTCAGTTGGATAAAAAAAACAAACAAAAACAAACATGAATAAAGGCTCCATTCCCCAACTGCAGTCAAAACGACCAATAGCATTGCATGCAGATGATGACTGACTGTGTGTGCATATATATTCTATATAGAAACTAGATGTTTCAATTAACAGCCAGCATCCAACCTTAAAGTTGGGATGAATGGCTGTCCATTCAATAATACTGCAAGTAGATAAATACGATTCCTCCAAAAATATTATGTACATTATGACTAATCCAATTGGAGTGAAGAGTATAAAATAGAACTTTTAATAAGGATATTAAAATGAACAATTTATTAAGTATAATTATTAAGTCTAAATTTAAAACACTCAAACATGTCAGAATAACCACTATTGTTATAGTGGTGTGTCTCTTGAGATTAAGCACTTATGTGTAAATACTAAATGACCGTATTAAAAAAGATTAAAGATGGTATAGATAAAGCAAATATTTTAGTCAATTAAACGACAGAGAATGGTGTTAGGCTATGTGCACACGTTGCAGATTTTGATGCGGATCCGCAATGTTTTTGGACGCAAAGAATTGCATCAAATCCGCAGCGTAGTGCACAACCAAAGTTAGTCAATGTGAAATTCACCCGGCACTGCCACCGGCACTCGGACCGGAGAGTGCGGCTGCGGTCCGAGTGCCAGGTGTTCATGCAAGAGACTAGAACGAAAATCGTGCGAGTTTCTCACATGTGTGATCCCGGCCATGGTATGCACATGCTGCGGAAAAATACACGCGGATCTGCAGAGTTTTATTTTCCGCAGCATGTCAATTCTTTTTGCGGATCTCCAGCGTTTCTGAACCCATTGACTTTCATTGAGTCAGTCAAATCAGTCAGTTGCGTGAGAGAAATGCTGCAGATAGGGAGGAGGAAGAGTGTGTGGGCAGAGACTGTGTGTGGGCAGAGACTGTGTGTGGGCAGAGACTGTGTGCACTGAATATGTGCGTGACTGTCTGCTGGTGTGTATGTGTTTGTGCAGGCATCATCCGATGAGACTACTAGTCCCATCTGGCTATGTCTGCTACAGTGACAGCATTAGCCGATGATGGGACAGTAGTAGTCCCATCATTCGGCTACTGTGTTGAATAGAAAAAAAAAATAACACATACAGACATACACTGTGTTCCAAATTATTATGCAAACATTGTTTAGGAGTGATCAGGTAAGAATTTTTTTGTTTGTCAGTTAAACTCATTAATGGTGATGTGTGTCAGGGCTCTTTATATCACTGTAAGCAATTGCAGACACCTGTGCTAATTAGTTTGGCATGTGTGTCCAATGAAAGGCAAGACTACTTAAGAAGGCTGTCCCACATTATTAAGCAGCCTACATTTTCTGCCAAAATGGGAAAGAAAAAGGATGTGTCGGCTGCTGAGAAGCAACAAATTGTGGAGTGTTTAGGTCAAGGCATGACTACAATCAACATTGCCAAGACACGTCTTCGTGATCATCGCACAATCAAGAAGTATGTAGCTGATTCACAGTACACACGTGTGCGTGCTGATAAGGGAAAATTGAGGACTCTTTCCTACAGGCAATTACGTCAGGTTAAAAGAGCAGCGGCAAAAAAGCCTTGTCATAGCAGCAGACTAGTTTTTGAAACTGCTGGTGCCTCCAACATCCCCCAAACAAGATGCAGGGTCCTTCAGAGGTTTGCAGCTGTGCGTAAGCCATCCTGTCGACCTCCTCTATCCACTGCACACAAGCAGAAACGGCTCCAGTGGGCCAAACAATACATGCAGACTGACTTCAAAACGGTTTTGTTCACCGATGAGTGCCGTGCAACGCTCGATGGTCCAGTTGGATGGAGTGAAGGATGGCTGGTTGATGGACAACCCATGCAAACATGGCTACGGCGCCAACAAGGAGGAGGTGGAGTAATGTTTTGGGCTGGAATCATGGGGAGAGAGATTGTCGGCCCCTTTAGGATCCCTGAAGGGGTAAAGATGAACTCCATAGTGTATGTTGAGTTTCTCAAACAGCACTTCCTGCCATGGTTCAAGAAGAAGAACCGTGCATTCCGCAGCAAGATCATTTTCATGCATGATAATCCACCGTTTCATGCTGCACATAACACATCTGCATCTCTGGCTGCTATGGGCATAAAAGGGGACAAACTTATGGTGTGGCCCCCATGCTCCCCTGACCTCAACCCCATTGAGAACCTCTGGAGCATCATCAAAAGGAGTGTCTACGATGGCGGGAGGCAGTTCACATCTAAGCAACAGCTCTGGGAGGGTATTCTGTCCTCATGCAAAACAATTGAAGCAGAAACCATCCAAAACCTGACAAATTCAATGGACGAGAGAGTTCAGAAGCTCCTTTCGAACAAGGGGTCCTATGTGCAAATGTAACATCACCTAGAATAAAGTTTTGAGTTGAAAACTGTTTGATTTCAGTTTGTAAGAACCTACTAATGCTTATAATTTCAAAAATGACCATTTTTTTGTTCGTTATTAAAATGAAAAGGTTGAAAACTCTGCTGTGCATAATAATTTGGAACATGCATTTTGAGTGCAGTTTGAGTGTTTTATTTTTTTACAAAATACACTTATCATAGGCAGTTTGTAAAAAAAACCTTTCAATTGTACTCTAATAGTTATTTGACTGGAAAATTACAATGACTGCAATTCATATAGGTAATTTGGGAAAATCTGAGAAAATATTATTTGCATAATAATTTGGAACACAGTGTACAGTACACATACTCCCCATCCAGCTAATCCCCGACGCCCTCGATCCCCTGCAAAAATAATAAAATAAACCAACAGTATACTCCCTGTTCTGATGTAATCCATTTAATAACGAGTGTCCCAGAGCTGTCACTTCGGGAGATATGACCGCTCTCCAGGGTCCTCCGGTGATACAATAACGGAAATTATCCTTCCGCAGTGTAGCACTCCGCTGTCAGAGTTTACCGGAGTTCGTCCTGTCACTTGCGGCCCGCTGCGTGGGAAAATTCTCACACAGCAGTGCTGTAAAGTGAGAGTATAAACTCCAGTGAACCCTCAGTGATTACACTGCAGTAGCCATTATCTCCTGTCAGTGTGTCACTGGAGGCCCTGTAGAGCGGTCACATCTCCCGATGTGACTGCTCTATAGGGAAGATCTTCGTGGGACACTCGTTATTAAATGGATTACATTGGAACAGGGAGTATTTGTGTTGGTTTATTATTTTATTTTTTTTTGCAGGAGATCGATGGCTTTGGGAAATTAGGAGTATAATAAATATGGGAAACTGTGTTGAGTTTTTTATTTCATTAAAAGACTTTATTCTTGCTGTGTCTTTATTTAACCATTAACAACTATAGGATTAGTAATGGATAGGTATCTTATTGACACCTCTCCATTACTAAGCCGGGCTTGATGTCACCTTACAATACAAAGGTGACATCAACCTCAAAACTATTACCCATATGCCACAACTACAAGGCAGTGGAAAAATAAAGGCTAAGTGCCGGAATTGGCGTATCTTAGAGATGCGGCATTTCTGGGCGGCTGAGAGCTGGTGTTTTTAGCCGGGGGGGGGGGGGGCAATATCCATGGTCCCTTCCTAGGCCATTAATATCAGCCCGCAGCTGTCTGCATAGCTTTTGCCTGCTATTAATTATAGGGGAACCTCACATCATTTTTTGGAGCTCCCTTATTTTAATAACCAGCAAAGGCTCCATGGGTATTACCCCCTTCCAGGCTGTAAGTATCTGCCCCCCCAGTCGCTGGCTTTCCCTCTCTGGACTGGAAAATTGCGCGGGAGCCCGACCATTTTTTTTAAAGAATTAAACAGATACTGCGTTTAAGGCCGGGGTCACACTTGCGAAAAACTCGCAATAGTTTCGCACCTCAATACCCGGCACTATAGATAAATATGTCTATCGATTGATATATTCTATTTATCTATTTATATATCCATCTATAGATAGATGGATATATAAATAGATAAATAGAATATATCTATTTGCAAGATATATCTATCTATAGATATATCTACACCATGTTCCAAATAATTATGCAAATTATATTTTTCTCTGATTTTCCTAAGTGATCGGTGCAAATAATAGTCCGTCTAATAAAAGTCATCACCCGTTAGAGTATACATCAAATTTTATTGAAGAAACCTCCAAAATGAATAAAAACTCAAAATGCACTGTTCCAAATTATTAGGCATAGTAGAATTTCTAAATATTTGATATATTTTAACCCCTTTCTGACATCTGATGTACTATCCCGACCATGGTACCTGGGCCCGTATGATCGTGGACGGGATAGTACGTCATCGCGATTCGCTGCGCTCATGGAGGGAGTGCAGCTGATCGCGGCCGAGTGTCAGCTGATTATCACAGCTGATATCCGGCACTATGTGCCAGGAGTGGTCACGGACCGCTCCCGGCACATTAACCCCCGGCACACTGCGATTAAACATGATCGAAGTTCCGGCGGCACAGGGAAGCATCGCGAAGGGAGGGGGCTCCCTGTGTGCATCCCTGAGACCCTCCGAACAACGCAATCGCCGATCTGACACAGTGCTGTGATGTCCCACCCTGGGACAAAGTAAAAAAAAAATAAAATTAACATGTGTAAAAATAATTAAAAATAATTCATAAATAAAGAAAAAAAAATATTCCCCAATAAATTCATTTCTTTATGTAAATAAAAAAAACCAAAAAACAATAAAAGTACACATATTTAGCATCGCCGCATCCATAACGACCCACCCTCTAAGACTGCTCTACTAGATAACCCCTTTAGTGAACCCCTTAAAAAAAAAGAAAAAAAAAAGGCAAAAAAAATGCTTTATTATACCGCCGAACAAAAAGTGGAATAACACGCGATCAAAAAGAGATATAAATAAACATACCGCTGAAAACGTCATCTTGTCCCGCAAAAAACGAGCAGCCATACAGCATCATCAGCGAAAAAATAAAAAAAAGTTATAGCTCGCAGAAAAAAGAGATGCAAAAATAATTATTTTTTATATAAAATTGTTTTTATTGTATAAAAGCGCCAAAACATCAAAAAATTATACAAATGAAGTATCGCTGTTATCGTACTGACCCGAAGAATAAAACTGCTTTATCAATTTTACCACACGCGGAACGGTATAAACGCTCACCCAAAATAAATTCATGAATTGCTGGTTTTTGTTCATTCTGCCTCCCAAAAATCAGAATAAAAAGCGATCAAAAAATGTCATGTGGCCGAAAATGGTATCAATAAAAAAGTCAACACGTACTGCAAAAAATAAGACCTCACATGACTCTATGGGCCAAAATATGGAAAAATTATAGCTCTCAAAATGTGCTGATGCAAAAACTATTTTTTGCAATAAAAAGCATCTTTTAGCGTGTGAGAGCTGCCAATCATAAAAACCCGCTATAAATATTAAATCAAACCCCCCTTTATCACCTCCTTAGGGAAAAATAATACAATTTAAAAAAATGTATTTATTTCCATTTTCCCATTAGAGTTAGGGTTGGGATTAGGGTTGGAGTTAGAATTTGGGGATTTCCACTGTTTAGGCACATCAGGGACTCTCCAAACGTGACATGGCGTCCTATCTCAATTCCAGCCAATTTTACGTTGAAAAAGTCAATCGGCGCTCCTTCCCTTCCGTGAGCCAAAACAGTGGTTCCCCCACATATGGGATATCAGCGTACTCCGGAAAAATTGCACAATAACTTTTGGGGTCCAATTTCTCCTGTTAGCCTTGGGAAAATAAAAAAATTGGACCTTTAATAATGGTTTTGTGAAAAAAAGTTATATGTTCATTTTTTTAAAAACAAAAAATTCCTGTGAAGCACCTGAAGGGTTAATAAACTTCTTGAATGTGGTTTTGAGCACCTTGAGGGGTGCAATTTTTAGAATGGTGTCACTTTTGGGTATTTTCTATCATATAGACCCTTCAAAGTGACTTCAAATGTGATGTGGTCCCCCCAAAAAAAATGTGTTGTAAAAATGAGAAATCGCTGGTTAACTTTTAACCCTTATAAATTTGTAACAAAAATTTAGACATGTGGAAAATGTTACTTATTAAGTATTTTGTGTGCCATATCTCTGTGATTTATGGGCATGAAAATTCAAAGTTGAAAAATTGCATATTTTTCGCCAAATTTCTGTTTTTTTCACAAATAAACTCAAGTTATATCAAATAAATTTTACCACTAACATGAAGAACAATATGTCACGAGAAAACAGTGTCAGAATCACCAGGATCCATGGAAGCCTTCCAGAGTTATAACCTCATAAAGGGACAGTAGTCAGAATTGTAAAAATTGGCCAGGTCATTAAAGTGCAAACCGCCCTTGGGGGTAAAGGGGTTAAAGAACTGAAAATGCTTGTATTTCTTTGCATGAAGTCAGAATAGCCTCCCAGAGCTGCTGTTTTGATGTGAACTGCCTCCCATCCTCATAGATCTTTTGCTTGATACTCCAAAGGTTCTCTATAGGGTTGAGGTCAGGGGAAGATGGTGGCCACACCATGAGTTTATCTCCTTTTATGCCCATAGCAGCCAATGACTCAGAGGTATTCTTTGCAGCACGAGATGGTGCTTTGTCATGCATGAAGATGATTTTGCGCCTGAAGGCACGTTTCTGCTTTTTATACCATGGAAGAAAGTTGTCCGTCAGAAACTCTATATACTTTGCAGAACCTTAAAGGGCCCTACCAGCTGTTTCCCCATGATTCCGGCCCAAAACATGACTCCTCCACCTCCTTGCTGATGTCGCAGTCTTGTTGGGACATGTTGGCCATCCACCAACCATCCACTACTCCATCCATCTGGACCATCCAGGGTTACTCGACACTCATCAGTAAACAAGACTGTTTGGAATTGAGAGTCCTCAGTGGTTGATACCTTTTAATGGCTAACTGAAAAGATGGTAACAAGTTGCAAGCTTTCGAGACTACTCAGGTCTCTTCATCAGGCAAAGACTAATACAACATCTGAAGAATCACATATTTATACATAACAGGACACAGGAATAGTGCAATGGATAAGACAAGTGACGTAAAGCAGAACGTCTTTGCCTGATGAAGAGACCTGAGTAGTCTCAAAAGCTTGCAACTTGTTACCATCTTTTCAGTTAGCCATTAATGAGGACTCTCAATTCTAAATATTTTTCTATCTACTGGCTAACACGGTACAAAGATATACATCTTTCCTGTATCAAGACTGTTTGAAAATTAGTCTTCATTTATCTTGTAAGTCTGGGCCCACTGCAACAGTTTCTGCTTGTGAGCACTGTTTAGGGGTGGCCGAATAGGTTTATGCACTACAGCAAGCATTTGAAGGATCCTACACCTTGAGGTTCGAGGGTCTCCAGAGGCACCAGCAGCTTCAAATATCTGTTTGCTGGTTTGTAAAGGCTTTTTAACAGTTGCTCTTTTAATCCGATGAACTTGCCTGGCAGAAACCTTCCTCATTCTACCTTTATCAGCACGAACACGTCTGTGCTCAGAATCAGCCACAAATCTCTTAACAGTACGATGATCATGCGTAAGTTTTCGGGAAATATCTAATGTTTTCATCCCTTGACCAAGGAATTGCACTATTTGATGCCTTTTCTTTCCCATGTTACTTGAAAACTGTGACCTGCTTAATAGTGTGGAACATCCAGTTTTTCTTTTATTGGGCTCACATGGCAAACTAATTATCACAGGTATCTGAGATTGATTTCAGCGATCCAAAGAACCCTGAGACACAATACCATCAATGGGTTTCATTTACAATAAAAAACCCCAAAACCACTATGACACTGAAAACCTATTTCCATAATAATTTGGAACATGGTGCATAGATAGATATATAAATAGATAGATATATCTATAGATAGATATATTCTATCTATAGATATAGCCATCTACAGATATATAAATATTCACTTACATTTGTTTTGTGTGTGTAAACATTACTTTAGAACATGGTATGTGATGATATTATGGTCTTCAATGGCGTATATGAAAGAAGAGGTTGGACAAAAATGATATCACAATTTTTTTTTTTGCTAAATAACATATCTTTATTTAGCTAACAAAAATGCATACAAATACTAATGAAAAACCGCATGGAAATCCGCATCAAAACCGAGCGGATTTTTACCTGGGTTTTCTGTCAAGAGAGGAAGAATCTGCGCAGAAAATTCCACAGGCAAATCCGTAACGTGTGCAAATACCCTTACTCCTCTGTCTACTTAGCGTGTATCAGCAGAATAAACGGGAAGCTTTGAAATCTGCTGCAGTAATAGTATAATTGTCCTGATAGACACAGCTTGGATGTGCTGTTGGGATCAAATTGCGATACCACTTTCCTATGTATAAATATGAGGACGGAGGCTTTTGGCAGCAACAAGCTGATATTCACTAAGCAGACAGAGGAATACCACCATGCTCTGTCATTTAATTGACTAAAATATTTGCTTTATCTATACCATCTTTAATCTTTTTAATACTGTCATTTAGAACTTATACACAAGTGCTTAATCCCAAGAGACACACCACTATAATAACAATGGTTGGTCTGACATGTTCAAGTATTTTAAATTTAGACTTAGTAATTATGCTTAATAATCTGCTTATTTTAATATCCTTATTAAAAGTTCTACTTTATACTCTGTACTCCAATTGAATTAGTCAGTAAAAAAGTCCATTCAATAACAGCTTCATAGAGGATCAAAAAATGCCCCTAACAGGACAACACCTTTAAAGGGAATCTGTCACCCCATTTTTGCCATATGAGATAGGGCCACCCACATCAGGGGCTTATCTACAGCATTTTGTAATGCTGTAGATAAGCCCCCGATGTCACCTGAAAGTGAAGAAAAACGAGTTATATTATACTCACCCAGGGGCGTTCCGCCGTCCGGTCGGGTCCGATGGGCGTTGCGGTCCAGTCCAGGGCCTCCCATCTTGTAGCGATGCCGGCCTCTTCTTTCCGTCCCGTCGCGGCTCCAGCGCAGGCGCACTGCTCTACCCTGCTGAGGGAAGAGCACAGTACTACAGTGCGCAGGCGCCAGACCTCTCTGACCTTTCCCGGCGCCTGCGCACTGCAGTACTCTGCTCTGACCTCACCAGAGCAGAGCAGTGCGCCTGCGTAGGAGCCGTGAAGGGAAGGAAAGAAGAGGCCGGCTTCGCTACAAGATGGGAGGTCCCGGACCGGACCGCGACGCCCATAGAGCCCGACCAGACGGCGGAACGCCCCTGGGTGAGTATAACTAGTTTTTCTTCACTTTCAGGTGACATCGGGGGCTTATCTACAGCATTACAGAATGCTGTAGATAAGCCCCTGATGGCGGTGGCCCTATCTCATAGGGCCAAAATGGGGTGACAGATTCCCTTTAAACAACATGTGATGCGACAAATTATTCCACCTGCTTAACATGATGTCGGTCATGAAGTTAAATGGGAGAAGAGTGGAAAGTCATATGTTCAGTGACATAGGTGCTCAAGTACATACTATGTTTATTCAGAGCCAGGGTCAGGCTGGATTTATGCCATGTTTAACAACAGCACAGTTAGTTAACCTTTAATAGCATGTTTACACTGTGTTCAAAATTATTATGCAAATAATATTTTCTCAGATTTTCCCAAATTACCTATATGAATTTCAGTCATTGTAATTTTCCAGTCAAATAACTATTAGAGTACAATTGAAAGGTTTTTGTACAAACTGCCTATGATAACAGTATATTTTGTAAAAAATAAAATACTCAAACTGCACTCAAAATGCATGTTCCAAATTATTATGCACAGCAGAGTTTTCAACCTTTTTATTTTAATAAAGAACAAAAAAATGGTCATTTTTGAAATTATAAGCATTAGCAGGTTCTTACAAACTGAAATCAAACAGTTTTCAACTCAAAACTTTATTCTAGGTGATGTTACATTTGCACACAGGACCCCTTGTTCGAAAGGAGCTTCTGAACTCTCTCGTCCATTGAATTTGTCAGGTTTTGGATGGTTTCTGCTTCAATTGTTTTGCATGAGGACAGAATACCCTCCCAGAGCTGTTGCTTAGATGTGAACTGCTTTCCGCCATCATAGACACTCCTTTTGATGATGCTCCAGAGGTTCTCAATGGGGTTGAGGTCAGGGGAGCATGGGGGCAACCTCATAAGTTTGTCCCCTTTTATGCCCATAGCAGCCAGAGATGCAGATGTGTTATGTGCAGCATAAGACGGTGCATTATCATGCATGAAAATGATCTTGCTGCGGAATGCATGGTTCTTCTTCTTGAACCATGGCAGGAAGTGCTGTTTGAGAAACTCAACATACTGTTAGGGTCTGCGGAACGCACCAAATATATGATGTAAAGAGGTGCGTTCGCAGCCCGGGGTCCACCGTGCAGGCGGAGCCTGCTGCTAGTAAAATGGCGCAAGAAGCGAACTCTGTTATCCCGCAGAGTCGACAAAATAAACGCCGTAACGCGCTGTGGCAATATGTGCGAACTCTGTTAATCCACAGAGCCGCTAGAAAGGAGTGCCGCAGCGGTATATGGCGATGTGTGCGAACTCACTTAACACCACTGAGTCGCAAAATAAAGACGCTAGGGCGCTGTCTAGCATTGAAAGCGATCCCTGTTACGTCACAGAGCCGCTGAGACAAACTTCTGTGTCCTGTCAGGCACCCAGGTACACAGTTGACTGCTAAGCGAACATAGAACATGATCATGCGCTAATGTCCTCGCGGGAGTCACCCGCAATCTATGGCGTCTGTACGCCAGGCCCTGAATACGGCAATCAAACTCCTCACCGGTTATGCCGGTAATCTAGGGCATCTAGGACACCGACCCTGACCAGCTAGCATACCAAACTCCTCACCGATTAAGTCGGTATTCTAGGGGCTTATTTCAGCCGAGCCCTAACCACAGACGCATGACCACACTGGCGCAAAGCATATAACGATTGATATTAGCGCATGGTGGCCCAGCCATGCCACCCTTATATAGTAACAGTTACAGGACCTGCCAGAAACAAGGACCAATGAGAAACTGTTCCAAAACACATGTAGTTTCAGGACCTTCCTGGCGGACCAATAGGAGCTGCTGCAGTACCTGAACATGTGACCCCTTGTTAGGGTCTGCGGAACGCACCAAATATATGAGGTAGATAGGTGCATTCGCAGCCCGGGGTCCACCGTGCAGGCGGAACATGCTGCTAGTAAAATGGCACAAGACGCGAACTCTGTTATCCCGCAGAGTCGCCAAAATAAACACCGCAATGCGCTGTGGCAATATGTGCGAACTCTGTTATTTCACAGAGCCGCTAGGAGTGCCGCAGCGCTGTATGGCGATGTGTGCGAACTCACTGAACACAACTGAGTCGCAAAATAAACACGCTAGGGCGCTGTCTAGCGTTGAAAGCGAACCCTGTTACGTCACAGAGCCGCTGAGAAAAAGTTCTGTGTCCTGTCAGGCACCCAGGTACACAGTTAAGTGCTAAGCGAACATAGAACGTGATCATGCGCTAATGTCCTCGCGGGAGTCACCCGCAATCTATGGCGTCTGAACGCCAGACCCTGAATACGGCAATCAAACTCCTCACCGGTTATGCCGGTAATCTAGGGCATCTAGGACACCAACCCTGACCAGTTAGCATACCAAACTCCTCGCCGATTAAGTCGGTATTCTAGGGGCTTATTTCAGCCGGGCCCTAACCACACACACGCATGACCACACTGGCGCAAAGCATATAATGGTTGATACTAGCGCATGGCGGCTCAGCATTGCCACCCTTTTATAATAACAGCTACAGGACCTGCCAGAAACAAGGACCAATGAAACTTGTTCCAGAACACCAGTAGTCACAGGACCTTCCTGGCAGACCAATAGGAGCTGCTGAAGTACCTGAGCATGTGACCCCTGATCTCCAATGAGAGATCTCACCCTGGGCATGCACGGAAGTGAAAAACAAGGACTTTGTCCTAAAGACGTCTGCTCGCCGCTAACCAGTACTGGCCACAATAGCAGAGTCTGGAGGAGCAGCAGTAATCCTCTGCACACTGCCAGACTGGGTGAGACGCTGGGACCGACGTCTAAGCTGAGCAGAGTCCACTGCGGCCAGAGACGAATGGGAGACCGCAGCCGGAATGGCTTGAGATTCCCCTTGTGCAGAAGCGGGAACTCGACCCCTAACACCCCTGATCTCTAATGAGAGATCTTACCCTGGGCATGCTCAGAAGGGGAAACGCAGGACTTCGTCCCAAAGACGTCTGCTCCAGCACTGGCTATAATAGCAGATCCAGGAGAGGCAGCAGCAAGTCTCTGCACAGTATTGGAATGGGCAAGACGCTGGGACTGACGTCTCTGCTGAGCAAGCTCCACCGCGGCCGGAGATGAATGGGGGACCGCAGCGGGACTGGTTCGAGACTCCCCTTGTGCAGCAGCGGGAACTCGAACCCTAACATTGCCCCCCTCCTAGGGCCCCCCCTTCTTTGGGCCTCGCTGCGCTCAAAGGCAGCGATGAGCTGCGGAGCGTGAACATGCTCGGCAGGCTCCCAGGACCTATCCTCAGGCCCATAACCCCTCCAATCCACCAAATATTTTTTTTTGCCTCGTACCACCTTGCACCCAACAATGGCGTTCACATCATGATCGTCGGTAGATGAACCCGACGTCCCGGCAGATGACTCGGAAAACCGGGAAATGGCCACGGGTTTCAGGAGGGACACGTGAAAGGTGTCGGTGATACCAAGGCGAGGCGGAAGAGCTAGGCGGTAAACCACCGGGTTCACCTGCTCAAGAATTTTAAAGGGGCCCAAAAAGCGAGGTGCCAACTTGGTGGACTCTACACGTAGCCTGATGTTTCGGGCAGAAAGCCACACAAGGTCACCCGGAACAAATGTAGGAGCGGGGCGCCGATGGGCATCGGCCAAAGACCTCATCCTCTCTTTGGAGGCCTGAATGGCATCCTGGGTGCGGTCCCAAATGTCCAGTGCCTCCACAGCCCATTCTGCCACCCTGGAATCGGCGGAAGACACAGGCATGGGTACTGGTACCCGCGGATGCTGACCGTAGTTCAGGAGGAATGGGGTCTGTCCGGTGGAGTCAGCCACAGCATTATTTAGAGCGAACTCAGCCCACGGTAGCAAGGATGCCCAGTCATCCTGCCTGGCAGAGACAAAATGTCGCAAGTATGTGACCAAGGTCTGGTTGGCCCTCTCTACCAACCCATTCGTCTTGGGATGGTATGCAGAGGAGAGATTCAACTCAATGCTGAGTAAACGGCACAGCTCTCTCCAGAACCGAGACGCAAACTGGGGACCTCGATCACTGACAATTTTGTCTGGCATAACGTGTAGGCGGAAAATATGCCTAATGAATAATGCTGCCAAGGCCTGTGCAGATGGTAACCGTGGTAACGGCACTAAGTGCACCATTTTGGAGAAGTGGTTGGTTATCACCCAGATGATGGTGCAGCCCCGAGACTTGGGTAAGCCCACCACAACATCCATCCCGACCATCTCCCAAGGCCTGTCTGCCACCGTTAAAGGGAAAAGTAGCCCAGCTGGCCGTTGTCGAGGGGACTTATTCTTGGAGCAGGAGACGCACGCCTGAACGTATTCCCTGACGTCACGGACCATATGTGGCCACCAGTATGTCCTCGCCAGCAACTCAGATGTCCTTTTTGCCCCAAAATGTCCACCCATCCTGGACGAATGTGCCCAAGAGAGTACCTCCGGTCGCAAATTGGTGGGCACAAAAGTCTTGCCCGGAGGCACAGACTCAAGCGAAACCGGGGCCACAGTTCTTAGGCTCTCTGTGGGGACAATCAACCGAGGCGCCTCCTCCACCTCCTCAGAGGACACCACGGAGCGAGAAAGAGCATCGGCCCGAATGTTCTTCTCACCGGAGAGGAAATGGAGGGTGAAATGAAACCGGGAGAAGAACAGGGACCATCTGGCCTGACGAGAATTTAGCCACTGGGTGGTCTGTAAATAGACCAAATTTTTGTGGTCAGTGAAAACTTGAAAGGGAAAGTGAGCCCCCTCCAGGAGATGTCTCCACTCGGAAAAGGCCAACTTCATGGCTAGCAACTCCCTATCCCCAATGGAATAATTCCTCTCCGCTGGTGTGAAGGTCTTGGAAAAGAAGAAACAAGGATGTTTCCGACCTTGAGCATCCTTTTGAAAAAGGACTGCTCCAGCACCAATGGACGAGGCATCGACCTCCAATAAAAAAGGCTTATCAACCTCGGGGCGATGTAAGATGGGAGCGCTAGCAAAATGGGACTTAATTGAAGTAAAGGACTTGGAGACCTCCTCTGACCACAATTTGGGATTGGCTCCCTTCTTGGTGAGGGCTACCAAGGGAGCTACCAAAGTGGAGAAGTGGGGAATGAATTGGC
Source organism: Oophaga sylvatica (assembly GCA_033576555.1). NCBI lineage: Eukaryota > Metazoa > Chordata > Amphibia > Anura > Dendrobatidae > Oophaga > Oophaga sylvatica. Next base: position 540,859,351 of record JARQOD010000001.1, read on the forward strand.
GATAGTAATTAATGAACCCCATAAAGTGCTGCACCGCTTTAAAAGAATGGGGTTCTTGCCAATCCATCACAGCCTGTAGTTTGGCAGGATCCATAGCCAATCCCTGGGCGGAGATGATATAGCCCAGGAAAGGTAAAGACTCCAGCTCAAACATGCATTTCTCCAACTTTGCATAGAGGGAGTTCGCCCGTAACAGGTCGAAGACTTTGCAGACATCCCTCCGGTGAGAGTCAATATCTGGAGAAAAGATGAGAATATCATCCAGATAAACTACTACAGAGGTGGAAAGCATATCACGGAAGATGTCATTGACAAAGTCTTGGAAAATGGCTGGGGCATTACCAGGTATTCATAATGCCCATCCCTGGTATTAAAAGCCGTCTTCCATTCGTCCCCCTCACGGATGCGAATCAGGTTATAAGCACCACGCAGATCTAATTTAGTAAATACCCTTGCTCCCCAGAGCCTATCAAAGAGCTCAGAGATCAGGGGCAACGGGTACTTATTCTTAAGGGTGATGGCGTTAAGACCTCTGTAATCTATACACGGACGTAATTCTCCACTCTTCTTCTGCACGAAGAAGAACCCCGCTCCTGCTGGTGACACCGACTTCCTAATGAACCCTCTTGCCAGATTCTCCTGGATATATTGAGACATAGCCTCCGTCTCAGGAAAAGAGAGGGGATAGACCCTTCCCCAGGTGGTTCTGCTCCAGGCAAGAGGTCAATAGGATAGTCGTAGGGACGATGGGGCGACAGAGTCTCCGCAGCCTTTTTAGAGAACACGTCTGCATATGACTGATAGCACTTGGGAAGAGGAGAAAGATCTGCGGGTATCTCTGTAGTGGTAACCTGAATGCACTCCCTGACACATCTGTCCTTACATGACTCACTCCAACCCAGTATCCTACAGGACGTCCACTCAATATGAGGGGAGTGGGAACAAAGCCAGGGTATTCCCAGTAGGATTTCGTCTATTCCCTCGGGAAGGACGAGAAGGGAAATAATTTCCTGATGGGAAGGGGGTACACACAAAGTAAGAGGGACAGTCTGATGTGTAATTGGCGAGGGCAATGTCAACCCATTCACTACCCGGACAGTCACTGGTTTGTTGAGCGCTACCAGATGTATTGCGTGGCGACAAGCAAAGGTGGATGACATGAAATTCCCCTCTGCTCCTGAGTCCACACAAAGCTCGACTGTAAGTGTGGAAGAGTCTACAGTGACTGTCCCTTTACATGTCATCTTGGAGGAAAATGCCGCAGTCTCTAGTGAACCTCCTCCCAGGGCCACTAGACGCGATCGCTTCCCCAATCGCTGTGGACATTTGTTGGCATAGTGTCCTGTCTGCTGACAAAGGTTACAGACCACAGATACTGGGAAGGCTCGAGACTTAGGTCCTGCACGAGAAACCTCTGTGGCCTTTTGGGGTTCGGACGCCAGATCGGGGAATTCGAGAGGTTTGGCAAAGGTGGGAGCCAACCGAATCCTCTGCCTACACTGGGCCCGCTCCAACCTCCGCTCGTGAAACGGAGGTCGATGCGGGTAGATATGGAGATAAGCTTCTCCAGTGTGGCGGGAATCTCCCTGGTAGCCAAAGCGTCTTTAACATGGTCAGCCAGTCCTCGCCAGTAGACTGGAATGAGAACTTTATCTGACCAGTCTAGCTCAGAGGCCAGAGTCCGAAACTGGACGGAAAACTGACAGACCAAAGACGAACCCTGTGCCAATGCCAGCAGTTGTAGCGCCATATCGTGGGTGACTTGAGGTCCTAAAAAGACCTTTTAAGAGCCTCCAGGAAAAGAGGAGCACTCCGCACCACACGATCGTCGCGCTCCCACAGCGGCGTTGCCCACTCCAACGCTCTGCCCGAGAGTAGAGACAGAACAAAACCCACTTGTGCCCGATCCGTGGGGAAACGTGCAGCCAGAAGCTCGAGCTGTATAGAGCACTGACTCACGAATCCCCGACATTGCTTGCTGTCACCGGCAAACTTGTCAGGAAGCGGGAGGTGGGATAATGTAGGGGCAGAGGTGGCAGAGGACAAACTGGCTGCAGCCACGCTAGCAGCCTGAACAGCGACTGCGGTAACATCCACAGCTGAGGTTGTGCGCTCAAGAGCCGCCAACCTACCCTCCAGCTGCTGGATGTACTGCGGTAGACGATGGTCATCCGCCATTTTACTAGCCAGATCCTGGCGCTAATATTATGTTAGGGTCTGCGGAACGCACCAAATATATGATGTAGAGAGGTGCGTTCACAGACCGGGGTCCACCGTGCAGGCGGAGCCTGCTGCTAGTAAAATGGCGTAAGAAGCGAACTCTGTTATCCCGCAGAGTCGCCAAAATAAACGCCGTAACGCGCTGTGGCAATATGTGCGAACTCTGTTTTTCCACAGAGCCGCTAGAAGGAGTGCCGTAGCGCTATATGGCGATGTGTGAAAACTCACTTAACACCACTGAGTCGCAAAATAAACACGCTAGGCGCAGTCTAGCATTGAAAGCGAACCCTGTTACGTCACAGAGCCGCTGAGACAAACTACTGTGTCCTGTCAGGCACCCAGGTACACAGTTGACTGCTAAGCGAACATAGAACGTGATCATGCGCTAATGTCCTCGCAGGAGTCACCCGCAATCTATGGCGTCTGTACGCCAGGCCCTGAATACGGCAATCAAACTCCTCACCGGTTATGCCGGTAATCTAGGGCATCTAGGACACCGACCCTGACCAGCTAGCATACCAAACTCCTCACCGATTAAGTCGGTATTCTAGGGGCTTATTTCAGCCGAGCTCTAACCACACACGCATGACCACACTGGCGCAAAGCATATAACGAGTGGTATTAGCGCATGGCGGCCCAGCCATGCCACCCTTTTATAGTAACAGTTACAGGACCTGCCAGAAACAAGGACCAATGAGAAACTGTTCCAAAACACATGTAGTTTCAGGACCTTCCTGGCGGACCAATAGGAGCTGCTGCAGTACCTGAACATGTGACCCCTGATCTCCAATGAGAGATCTTACCCTGGGCATGCTCAGAAGGGGAAACGCAGGACTTCGTCCCAAAGACGTTTGCTCCAGCACTGGCTATAATAGCAGATCCAGGAGAGGCAGCAGCAAGTCTCTGCACAGTATTGGAATGGGCAAGACGCTGGGACCGACGTCTCTGCTGAGCAGGCTCCACTGCGGCCGGAGATGAATGGGGAACCGCAGCGGGACTGGTTCGAGACTCCCCTTGTACAGCAGCGGGAACTCGAACCCTAACACATACACTATGGAGCTCATCTTTACCCCTTCAGGGATCCTAAAGGGGCCGACAATCTGTCTCCCCATGATTCCAGCCCAAAACATTACTCCACCTCCTCCTTGTTGACGCCGTAGCTGTGCTTGCATGGGGTGTCCATCAACCAGCCATCCTCCACTCCATCCATCTGGACCATCAAGTGTTGCACGGCACTCATCGGTGAACAAAACAGTTTTGAAGTCAGTCGGCATGTATTGTTTGGCCCACTGGAGCCGTTTCTGCTTGTGTGCAGTGGATAGAGGAGGTCGACAGGATGGCTTACGCACAGCTGCAAACCTCTGAAGGACCCTGCATCTTGTTGTTCGGGGGACGTTGGAGGCACCAGCAGCTTCAAAAACTTGTCTGCTGCTATGACAAGGCTTTTTTGCCGCTGCTCTTTTAACCTGACGTAATTGCCTGTAGGAAAGAGTCCTCAATTTTCCCTTATCAGCACGCACACGTGTGTACTGTGAATCAGCTACATACTTCTTGTGCGATGATCACGAAGAAGTGTCTTGGCATTGATGATTGTAGTCATGCCTTGACCTAAACACTCCACAATTTGTTGCTTTTCAGCAGCCGACACATCCTTTTTCTTTGACATTTTGGCAGAAAATGTAGGCTGCTTAATAATGTGGGACAGCCTTCTTAAGTATAAAAAATAACTTGGCACTCAAATGTGTAACACGAGAATTTGTTTAATAACGGTGCATCCAGACACGAAACAAATGAACGTTTTCGGTCCAACTATTGGACCTTCATCAGAATACTTTTCAAAGCACCTTTTCAACCATTGGATGTTCACTCTATTTTGGTTCTTTGGATTGAACTCGCAAGTGTTACTATACACACATATTCTTCAATGTACTTTCTATATATTGACGTTGTTGTTGAATTTTTGAACTGCATTTCAATTGCATTTAATTGACAAAACTGTGTCCTTTTTTGATTATGTATATTTCTGTATATATTTTTCAGTGTTCCTTTGAAAAGTATTCTGATGAAGGTCCAATAGTTGGACCGAAAACGTTCATTTGTTTTGTGTCTGGATGCACCGTTATTAAACAAATTCTCGTGTTACACATTTGAGTGTAAAGTTATTTTTTACATTTATCAGGTTGGATACCTGACTTGAGCACCTACTCTCGTTTTTAGTTGAGTGCCGTGTTTTCTCTTATATAAGCCTTCTTAAGTAGTCTTGCCTTTCATTGGACACACCTGCCAAACTAATTAGCACAGGTGTCTGCAATTGCTTACAGTGATATAAAGAGCCCTGACACACATCACCATCAATGTGTTTAACTGACAAACAAAAAAATTCTTACCTTATCACTCCTAAACAATGTTTGCATAATAATTTGGAACACAGTGTAGACAGACTTACCACACTTCTCATGAATACAGAACGATTGTCAATAGATCGTTCACTGAACATAGACTATCATTGCTTCCAGCAGCAAACTTAAAGGGAAACGGTCAGCAGTATTTCACCCCAACAAACTAATGATATAGACATGTAGCTCTTCCAAAGACAAGCCCTGCACCAGGGCCGCCATCAGGGCATTACTTCCCTGACTGCCATATGGGGCCCGATCAGCAGAGGAGGCCCGCATCGGGCCCCACTGCCCCGTCCCCAGCGGCAGGATTCTGATGGTCAAGTAACTGAACCTGCGTCCAGGACTTTAGTTCAGTTACTCTATTGCCGTGCGGGCCCGCACGACAATAGTTAAAGCTGCCAGCCAATCGGAGGCTGGCAGCTGACGTCAGCGCGCACGTCGCCGGTGTCTGACGTCATTATCAGTCGCCGGCGAGTGCGCACGTTCAGGCTGGGATGCAGATCGCTCGCCGCTGAAGCGCGGCAAGGTAAGAAAAAGTGTTGTTTTTTTAAATTAGTATCGAAAGCAGCAAGCGGGGCGGCAGAATGGAGACGGGGCAGGATTGGAGACACTGGGGGCAGGATGGAGACGGGGCAGGATTGGAGACGGGGCAGGATTGGAGACAGGGGGCATGATTGGAGAGACAGGGGGCATGATTGGAGAGACAGGGGGCATGATTGGAGAGACAGGGGGCATGATTGGAGAGACAGGGGCCATGATTGGAGAGACAGGGGGCATGACTGGAGAGACAGGGGGCAGTATTGGAGAGACAGGGGGCAGCATTGGAGACACTGGGGGCAGTATTGCAGACACTGGGGGCAGGATTGTAGACACTGGGGGCAGGATTGCAGACAGATGGGGCAGGATGGAGACAGATGGGGAGATCATATGGGGCACAATGGATACTCATGAGGGCGGGGTGGGAGAACATATGGCTGAAGCCAGGAATGAGACACACGGGGGCCAGGATGGGGGATATTATTACAATAGGGGCTAATTAAGGGATATTATTACTGCAGTGATGTATTTTATTTTTTGAGTATACTGTTTTAAATGGGGGGAGGTCCTGTTACTGTGTAGAGTGACACTGTCGCCTTTTTTTCGTCATGTGGTGTAATGTATAAGTTGGGAAAAAAATAAGTAATGTGTTTTGCAAGCGGAGCTCTAGATAACTTATTTCCTGCAGAGACTAGCACTGGCTGGAAGAAGTGATGGCGGTCTGTGCTGGATGAAAGATGAAAAGCAAGAATGAAGGACTTAACCTAGAGACGTCACTGGTGAGTTAGTGTGCTACCTGTACACTGACACTATACACTATATACAGAGGTCCTGTGTATAATGTCACCAGTGTTCACAGTATTACCTATACATTATATACAGAGCTCCTGTGTATAATATCACCAGTGATCACTGTATTACCTGTACACAGACACTGCACACTAAGTACAGATCCCCTGTGTATAATGGCACTTATGGTGATATTATTGTGTTTTTTTTATTACTGATCAATATTGTAGTATTCAGTCACTATATGGTGGTAATATGTGGTCTGGACATAGTGTTGCGGTATTTTTCCCTTGTGTGTGCTATTATTTGGTCACTTTGTGGTGGTAATATGTGGTCTGGTCATGGTGTGGCGGTATTTGTTCCTTGTATGTGATATTATTCAGTCACTGTGGTGGTAAAATGTGGTCTGGACATGGTGTGGTGGTATTTGTTCCTTCAATGTGGTATTATAGGTCACTATAAGGTGGTAATAGTATCTGGCCATCGTGCGGTGGTATTTGTCCCTTGTATGTGATATTATTGGTCATTTTAAAAATTTAAAAATAAATAAAAATATATCTAAATTATATTGCATATTTTAACAAATATTTAATAGGTTAGCGTAGAGTAGAGCTTGGCCAAAAGTGTCTACAGTGTTGTGATGGCGGCTTAAAAAATCTTTTGGCCAAAACAAAAGCTGCCAGCTATGTGTGATTCAGTGATGGGAACTGTTAATGTGTGATTGGTGAGAAGTGGAGTTTTTCCAAGAGAGAACGGTGGGACTGTGGACAGTTCGAAGGGTGGAGGCGGGGCAGGGGTGGAGCCTGGGGCCCCCCAAAATTTTGCCAGTATAGGGCCCCGGAATTCCTAGTGGCAGCCCTGGCCTGCACTATATACTGTATATATAAGTCGCTACACTAAAGTTACAGTAGCATGTTTAAACTGATATGCAAAATGAGGTGATAGATGTAAAGCCTCTGTCAAGCCATCTCTAGTTCTGCCCAGCACTGCCTCCTGCTTGGCTCACAGCTAATGAGAAGTCAGTCAAGCAGGTGAAGGTAATGGTGGGCAGAAAATAGAGCTGGAGTAAAGAAGACTTCACATTTTCAGTCTCATTTGTATATAAATGCAAATGTTGAATTCTCAAGCAACAGAGGAAAGTACTAGCCATGTAAAGGTATTGATGGACTTGTCTTCCAAACAGCAACATGTGCATATAAATCATTTTGGAAGAGAAATCTGCTGACAGATTCCCTTTAAAAATCAATTCACGACTGGCAGTTTGTTCACAATGACTGATTATTAGGAAATGAGCACTCCTACAAATGCTTGTTCACCATAATCCGCCAGGATAAATGCACTCTTAATAATCCGGTTCGTTAGATAGCATAAACATAAGACTAGACAGTCTTAAATCTATTAGTTCGCTTACTCTTATACTAATTTTTTTGTTTTTGTTGCCAAAAACTGGAGCACCCATTTCATAAATTTGCCACATTTACCCTTAGCTATTTCTATGCCCTTCCTAAAAGTGTCTGGTGAACCATAAAGTAGGTCTAAAACTTTATAAATACGTCACATTGTATATGTGCTAGATATTGCTTTGTATTTTGGGTAGATCTCCCACAATATGTTCTGCAGGAAAGCTTCCGTTAATAATGGTAATTTAATTCCAGACCACCCCACCCTGAGTTTTTAACATAACTCACCTATTAATTCTGGAAAGGATCTCTTTAATCCGGATGACCAATTTCTCGTGCTGAACTGGGTTGCCTTCTATAACACTGTGGAGCTTAGCCATATAAACATCAAGATTCCCCACTGTAGGAGTCTCTCCTGTTCCTATACAGTTGGAGAGTAAAGCAATATTTAAATGTAATTAAATATGTAGACTATGGACAGACTGTGGAAGAAGACCTAACCTAAACTTTCTAATTACATTTTTTTTTTTTTAAGCCATTACAATTCCTTCATTTCTTTCCTGAACCAATTATTACATGTATATCACAGGTCAGATGCACATGTTTGGAGTAGGCAAAGGAGCTTAACCTGTCCCGTTACAAGAAATGTAGACTTCTATCACTCCAATGGCCCCACACAATATGTGACTGCAGTACTCAAGGAGTGCTATAGAGGCCGTAGACCTAATAACCCCCCCATGTCTACAGTTATTCTACTCTTACTAAGTACTATTTAAGCAATCACATCTTCATGTGACCTAGTGGATAAAAAATAAATAAATAAAACACAAGAACACCAATATGAATCCAGTTTTTTTTTTAAATTGTGATAAGTCTTAAAAAACTAATTGACATCAATTACACTACAGTATGTAGGTAAGAGAATATGGACAATTTTCTAATTACTAGGTTTAGGTGTTTGAGCCACACCAGCAAGGGAATATCGTAATTAAAATATTCAACCATGTGATCTTCATAGACAAATACTGGCAGTAGTATTTGTCTGTCATTCTAAACAGCTTAGTTGAATTAAATGCATTAAATAGAATCATAGAATATTCGAGCTGGAAGGGACTTCCATGGCCATCATGTCCAACCCCCTGCTCAATGCAGAAATTTGCTAAACCATCTCAGACAAAGGTCTGTCCAGCCTCTGTTTGAAGACATCCATTGAAGGAGAACTCACTACCTCTTGTGGCAGCCTGTTCCACTCATTGATCACACGCACTGTCAAATAGTTTTTTCTAACATCTAATCTGTGTCTTCTCCCTTTCAGTTTCATCCCATTGCTTCTTGTGTTTCCATGTGTAAATGAGAATAAAGATGATCCTTCTACAATGTGACAGCTCGTCAGATATTTATAGCCAGCTATTAAGTCTCCTCTTAGGCTTATTTTTTGTAAGCTAAACATTCCCAGATCCTTTAACAGTCCTGGTATGACACACTCTGCAGTCCGCTCACCATCCTGGTAGCTCTTCTCTGAACTTGCTCCAGTTTTGCAACGTCTTTTTTTAAACTGTCTAGTTTGAATACCTCTCTAAGGGCTCATACCCATTTGCGGAAAAAAAAAACGGTCCGTTTTCTGGATGGAAAAAACGGTCCGAATATATGCAATTGTCATGCTATTTGTATGCGATTTTTAATTGCTCCATCCGTTTTCCATCTGTATGCAATGCGATTTTAACATGACGTTTTACATAGAGCAGTTATCTCTATGTAAAAAGTCATGTAAAAATCACATTGTAAAAAAAAAATGTACACAAAAAGCAAATATATATATATATATATATATATGTATATATATATATATATATACATATATAGGTCATACACTTCTACATAGTATAATAGCCGCTAATTCATCCCGGCTATACTGTAAAATCACACTGACAGCTTTAATAAATAGAAACAATACATATACACACATAGAATACATATATACAGTGCCTACAAGTAGTATTCAACCCTCTGCAGATTTAGCTGGTTGACACATGTGGAATTAACTTGGCATTGTGACATTTGTACTGTAGATCAGCCTGGAAGTGGGAAATGCACTGCAGCAAAAAAAAATTTATAATTTTTTTTTTTTTTAAAAACGTTAAAAGTTAATTCAGAGTGTCATTTATTATTCAACCCCTCAAACCACAAGAATTCTGTTTGGTCCCCCTAAAGTATTAAGAAGTAGTTCAGGCACCAAGAATAATGAGCTTCACATGTGTGGATTAATGATCTCTTTTGCCAGCCTTTTCTGACCATTTAAGACCCTCCCCAAACTTGTGAACAGCACTCATACATGGTCAACATGGGAAAGACAAAGGAGCATTCCAAGGCCATCAGAGACAAGATCGTGGAGGGTCACAAGGCTGGCAAGGGGTACAAAACCCTTTCCAAGGAGTTGGGCCTACCTGTCTCCACTGTTGGGAGCATCATCCGTAAGTGGAAGGCTTATGGAACTAGTTAGCCTTCCACGGCCTGGACAGCCTTTGAAAGTTTCCTCTTGTGCCGAGGCCAGGCTTGTCCGAAGAGTCAAGGCTAACCCAAGGACAACAAGGAAGGAGCTCCGGGAAGATCTCATGGCAGTGGGGACATTGGTTTCAGTCAATACCATAAGTAACGTACTCCACCGCAATGGTCTCCGTTCCAGACGACCCCGTAAGGTACCTTTACTTTCAAAGCGTCATGTCAAGGCTCGTCTACAGTTTGCTCATGATCACTTGGAGGACTCTGAGACAGACTGGTTCAAGGTTCTATGGTCTGATGAGACCAAGATCGAGATCTTTGGTGCCAACCACACACGTGACGTTTGGAGACTGGATGGCACTGCATACGACCCCAAGAATACCATCCCTACAGTCAAGCATGGTGGTGGCAGCATCATGCTGTGGGGCTGTTTCTCAGCCAAGGGGCCTGGCCATCTGGTCCGCATCCATGGGAGGATGGATAGCACGGCCTACCTGGAGATTTTGGCCAAGAACCTCCGCTCCTCCATCAAGGATCTTAAGATGGGTCGTAATTTCATCTTCCAACAAGACAACGACCCAAAGCACACAGCCAAGAAAACAAAGGTCTGGTTCAAGAGGGAAAAAGTCAAGGTGTTGGAGTGGCCTAGTCAGTCTCCTGACCTTAACCCAATTGAAAACTTGTGGAAGGAGCTCAAGATTAAAGTCCACATGAGACACCCAAAGAACCTAGATAACTTGGAGAAGATCTGCATGGAGGAGTGGGCCAAGATAACTACACAGACCTGTGCCGGCCTGATCAGGTCTTATAAAAGACGATTATTAGCTGTAATTGCAAACAAGGGTTATTCCACTAAATATTAAACATAGGGGTTGTATAATAATTGACCCACACTTTTATGTTTAAAATTTATTAAAATTCAACTGAGCAACATAACTTTTTGGTTTGTAAGATTTATGCTTCTGTTAATAAATCCTACTCTCGTTTGCAGTTTGAAGGCTCTAACTTATTTGCATCTTGTCAAACCAGCTAAATCTGCAGGGGGTTGAATACTACTTGTAGGCACTGTATATATATATATATATATATATATATATATATATATATACATACATACATACATATATTTATAGTTGATACACTTCTACATACTGTAATAGCCGCTAATTCAATTGCCGGCTTTTGTGAAATGACAGAACCCGACATGAAATGACACATGGTTTACATACAGTTAACCATGTCATTTCATGTATTTTGATATATGGTTTTAACTTACAATTACATGAGTGTATGTGTGCTAAATTGCAGACATGTAGGGGTTAATTAAAGGTGTAAATTTGTTGAAAAAAATGCATGGGCTCCCGCTGTATTTTCTCCACCAGGCAGACAAAGCAAGCAAGTGGGGGCAAATAATAATAGCCCAGGGAGGGTGCATTTATTTTGTGCCCCCCCCCCTGGCTAATAACATCTGCCCCCAGACAAGGCAAATCTATAATTAGATTAGCCCTTTCTGGCACTTTGCCCGTCTATTCCCATTGCCTTGTAGCGGTGGCGAATGGGTTAATAATGGGTTAAAGCCACCTTGCAATTAAAAGGTGACTTTAAGCCAAGTTAATAATTAAGAGTTGTCAATTTGACAACTCTCAATTATTAATCCTATTGTATGAAAGGAAAAAAAACACACACATTAATTATTAATCCTTTCAATTAAATAAAAACACAGTTTTGGACCAAATTTTATTGCTCAGCTGTAATCCCCTGAATGAATCAGTTCCTCTCCCGGCGACAGGAGAGGAAGTGATTAGTGTGTGAAGCTTAATTGATTGCTTCCCACTTTCACTTCAGGTCAGGTCAGGGTGACCTGACCTGAAGTGAAAGTGGGAATAAATCAATTAAGCTTCACACATTAATCACTTCCTCTCCTTTCGCCGGGAGAGGAAGTTATTCATTCAGGGGGTAACAGCTCAGCAGGCAGCATTAGCTGCCTGCTAGCTGTAACCTGTTAACCCTTTCTGATGGATTACAGCGTGGGACCTGACTCTGCATCGGATAGGTAGGAATCATTTTGCTTTTTTATTTTATTTTTATTACAGGAAATGGTTTTAGCAGGAAAATAAAAGATGGTCAAAAACTGTTTGATTATTTCATTAAACTGATTTTTTATTAAAGTGTGTGTGTTTGATTTTTCTTTCATACAATAGGATTAATAATTGATAGTTGTCTAATTGACAGCTGTCAATTATTAACCTGGCTTAAAGTCACCTTTCAATTGCAAGGTGGCTTTTACCCCTTATTAACCCATTCGCCACCGCTACAGGGCAATGGGAATAGACGGGCAAAGTGCCAGAAAGGGCTAATCTAATTATAGATTTGCCTTTTCTGGGGTGTCTGGGGGCAGATGTTAGTAGCCAGGGGGGGGCACAAAATAAATGCACCCTCCCTGGGCTATTATTTGCCCCCACTCGCTTGCTTTGTCTGTCTGGTGGAGAAAATACAGCGGGAGCCCACACATTTTTTTTCAACGAATTTACACCTTTAATTAACCCCTACATGTCTGCAATTTAGCACACATACACTCATGTAATTGTAAGTTAAAACCATATATCAAACTACATGAAATGACATGGTTAACTGTATGTAAACCATGTCTCATTTCATGTCGGGTTCTGTCATTTCACAAAAGCCAGTAATTGAATTAACGGCTATTATACTATGTAGAAGTGTATGAACTATAAATATATATATATATGTGTGTGTGTCACAATGACATGTGTATATATATATATATATATATATATATATGTACAGTATTCTATGTGTATGTATCTAGTGTTTTGTGAGTTGTCAGTGTGATTTTACAGTAGCCGGGGATGAATTGCCGGCTTTTCAAAGGACACCAATGCGTATAAATCGGACAGCACTCGCACCCATTGACTTGCATTGGCGATTATCATGCCAAATTCGCATCAAATCGCAGCATGTTGCGATTTTTTTCTCACACCGATTTCGGCTGAGAAAAAAATCGCAAATGAGATGTCACCTATTGAATAACATTGGTCAGATTTGAATCCGATTTTTTATCGGCTGAATATCATCCGTTTTCGGCTGAAGGGAGTATGAGCCCTAAGACTGACATCGTTGGGTGCTGGGCATGAATGAATTGGCCAAATTGTGTGCTAAGCATCTCAGTTTTTTCCTAGAATCCAGAAGCAGTATTGCTATTCATATTTCATATTGACATGCTTTAGCACTAGAGAGTGCAACTTTTTTGTTGATTGTATATGGAAATGACTGCTCCTAGTAAGCACCTGTTCATACTAGCTTGGAAGTGCCAGTCAGTCTTTTGTCATATCCCCCCGAGGTAGCCAGTACAGATAACACGCGAAACGCACATTGGGGGTAAGTTTTCCCGGTGTGACCACCTCATTCCTACTATGGGTAAGGACTTTTTGCCGTAACATGCTGTAATACTGCCTTGCTTTTAGTCAGCAGCTGGTACATCCACAGTGTGGGTATATGCCCACTGGGGCACTTATTTATCTTCCTACCATCCTCAACTGCTGACACAGCATCTATTAGGTACTCTGTCTATAGTCTATCTATATATTTGACTATGTATGTATTTTTGCACTTAACCCCTTTCCGATGTTGGGCGTAAATTTACGACGACGTCGGACTCCCTCCCTTTGATGTGGGCTATGGTGCTGAGCTCACATCTTTCCCGGGACATGCCAGCTGTTTTGAACAGCTGACATGTGAATCGCAATCCACCCACAGCTATTAACCCGTTAACACACTCTTCCGGGAATCAGGATGGAAATACGCCCACTGGTGACCCCCATCATGTGATCGTGGGTCACCTTTTCTTTGGCATGACAACCAGAGGTCTCCTGGAGACCTCTATGGTTGTCAGTGCCAGCTTGCTTTGAGCGCCACCCAGTGGTCGGCGCTCATAGCAAGTGAGTAATTCTGCTAAACAGAGGCGATCTGATTATCGCCTCTATGTAGCAGAAACGATCAGGTTATGGCAGCTTCTAGTCTACCATGGAGACTATTGAAACAGGCCAAAAGTAAAAAAAAAAAAAAATTTTTTCAAAAATATATATAAAAAAAATATATAGAAGTTCAAATCACCCCCCTTTCGCCCCATTCAAAATAAAACGATAAAAATAAATCAAACATACACATCACATATTTGGTATCACCGGGTACAGAATCTCCTGATCAATAAAAAAAAAAAAAGGATTAACTTGATCGTTAAACGGAGTAGCAACAAAAAAAGGTCAAAACACCAGAATTATATTATTTTGCTCGCCACAACATTGCATTAAAATGCAATAATGGTCGATCAAAACATCATATCTGCACCAAAATGGTATCATTAAAATCATCAGCTCGGTGCACAAAAAATAAGCCCTCACCCAACCCAAGATCATGAAAAATGGAGACACTACGGGTATCAGACAATGGCACAATTTTTTTTTTTTAACAAAGTTTGGAATTTTTTTTCACCACTTAAATACAAAAAGAATCTAGACATGTTTGGTGTCTATGAACTCGTAAAGACCTGCAGAATCATAGAGGCAGGTCAGTTTTAGCATTTAGTGAACCTAGTAAAAAAAACAAACAAAAAACAAGTGTGGGATTGTACTTTTTTTGCAATTTCACCGCACTTGGAATTTTTTCCCATTTCTAGTACACGACATGGGTTGTACAACTCAAAAGTACAACTCGTCCCAAAAAAACAAGCGCTCACATGGCCATTTTGAGCAAAAAAAAATAAAAAAGTTATGGCTCTGGGAAGAAGGGAAGCAAAAAATGAAAATGCTAAACCAAGAATAGCTCTGGTCGTTTAGGGGTTAATAATGAATTTTATGGCTACAAAAATCTCCTTTCTTTCATATTGCATACACAGTTTTTTGTCATTTGTATATTAACTCTCTGACCGAGCACTTCGCTCTCCAGCATGTTGCAACAAGTTTCTACCTACCCATAAATTCAGTCTTTCAAGAGAGGTATTCACATCTACCCAGAAATACAGACTTCAGTCTTGGGCCTCTTTCACACTTCAGTCTTGCGACGTCAGTCAAAATGTGAAAAAAACGGATCCGCCATTTTCCCATTAAGTTGCATTAGTGACGGATTTTGAAGGATGGTCGTCCGTTGGGTCCATTTTTGGATGGATCCGCCAAAAATTTGGCATCCGTCATTTCAGAAAAACGTCCAATGCAACATTTTTTTGGTCCGCCAAAATGGCGGACTATGGCGGATCCGCCATTTTGTATAATGGCCGCCTATGGGCGGTGGATCCGCTGGCATCCGTCTTTGACGGAATCCGCCAGCGGATCCGTCGCTTCCATAGAAAACCATTTAAATAGCTGACACAACTGTCCGGGGTCTCTCTCTCTCCTCGGTCCGGACATGCGTACCTGCATTTTCCGGGTAGAAAATTTATTTTTCCGGGTTGAAAAGTTCATGACGGAAACGTCAGAAAAGTGATCAACTTGCATCCGTTTTTGCACTTTTCTGACGGATCCGCCATTTTCACTCTTTGGCGGACGTCGCACGACTGAAGTGTGAAAGAGGCCTTAGGGTACATATCCATATGTGAGAAAAAAACCAGTCCGATTTCTGGACTGAAAAAAGGACGAGTGCCATGCGATTGTCATGCGAGTTTCATGAGATTTCCGTGCGATTTTTAAACGGAACATCAGTGTGACACGATTTTAACCCCTTCCCGACCTGTGACCGCGTATGTGCCGGGGTCACTGAAAGGTCACCCGACCCGCAGGCACAAGACCTTTTGTGCTTCACCACAGGGGGGTTGGCTTAACCCCCACGTGGCTACGATCGCTCTGATTGGCTGTTAAAAGTGAAACAGCCAATCAGAGCAATCTGTAATATTTCACCAATGAAATTTGGTGAAACATTACAATCCAGCCATGGCCGATGCAGAAATAGCATCTGTCATGGCTGGAGACCGAGATCCGACCACCCCCCCACACCGAGTCACGGCGGCGATCGGCCGCCGCCAGATAGATGCCGGGGATCCGTCACTGCCGTCACTAAATGCTCCCCTCCTCCTTGCCTCCGTTGCACCCACCTTCCGATCGCCCCCTTACCTTTCGACCCCCCCTACTCACCTCTCCCGGTCCTCCGATGTCCCTGGATCCGTCCCAGCATCCATCTGGGATGTTTCATGGGCGCCGCCATCTTGCAAAATGGCGGGCGCATGCGCAGTGCGCCAGCCGGCGCATGCGCAGTGTGCCCTCCAGAGTCCAGAAATTTATTTTGATCACTGTGATAAACTCTCACAGTGATCAAAATAAAAAAAAAGGAAACAAACGCCCCATTTATCACCCCCATAGGTAGGGACAAATAAAATAAAGAAAATATATATATATATATATAATATATATATATATATATTTTATCTTTTTATTAGGGTTAGGGTTACGATTATAAGTCTGTGTTCATATTGCGTTATGGCAGTCCGTTAGACGGACTGTGTTACACCGCGGTATAACGCAGTCCGTTAACGCTGCCATTCACCCCCATTTGCAGCACATCGCGACGCATGCCGTAAAGCGGCATGCGTTCGCGACGTGCCGTCATTCAGTGACGGAGTCTCGGACGCGGCCTGCAGTGTCTGGGCTCCGTCACCGCTAGCGCAGATGAATCATCTGATTCATCTGCGCTAGCGGGTATAGCATAACGCGATCGCGTAAGGCTATACCGTTACCCGACCGTCAACACTGTGTGTTGAACGGGCTGGTAAAACGCAATATGAATCCAGCCTTAGGGTTAGAACTAGGGTTAGGGTTATCCTTAGGGTTAGAATTAGGGTTAGGGTTGGGATTAGGGTTAGGTTTGTGGTTAGGGATGTGTTGGGGTTAGGGTTAGGATTTGGATTAGGGGTGTGTAGGGGTTAGGGTTAGAGGTGTGTTGGGGTTAGGGTTGGAGTTAGAATTGAGGGGTTTCCACTATTTAGGCACATCAGGGGGTGTCCATACATGACATGGTGCCACCATTGATTCCTGCAAATTTTGCGTTCAAAAAGTCAAACAGTGCTCCCTTTATTCCGAGCCCCGACGTGTGCCCAAACAGTGGTTTACCCCCACATATGGGGTATCAGCGTACTCAGGAAAAATTGCACAACAACTTTGGGGGTCTAATTTCTCCTGTTACCCTTGGGAAAAAAAAAATATTTTTGTGGAAAAAAAATGATTTTTTATTTTCACAGCTCTGCGTTATAAACTTCTGTGAAGAACTTGGAGATTCAAAGTGCTCGCCACACATCTAGAGGAGTTCCTTGAGGGATCTAGTTTCCAAAATGAGGTCACTTGGGGGGTTTCTACTGTTTAGGCACATCATGGGCTCTGCAAACGTAACATGACGCCCGCAGACCATTCCATCAAGTCGGCATTTCAAAACGTCATTACTTCGCTTCTGAGCCACGACGTGTGCCCATACAGTAGTTTTCTCCCACATATGGGATATCAGCGTACTCAGGACAAATTGGACAACAACTTTTGGGGTCTAATTTCTCCTGTTACCCTTGGGAAAATAAAAAAATTGGGGACTAAAAGATCATGTTTGTGGAAAAAATATGATTTTTTTTATTTTCATGCCCGGGCGTTATAAAACTTCTGTGTAGCGCTTGGGGGTTCAAAGTGCTCACCACACATCTAGATAAGTTCCTTGTGGTGTCTAGTTTCCAAAATGGGGTCACTTTTGGGGAGTTTATACTGTTTAGGCACATCAGGGGCTCTGCAAACGTAAAATGACGTCCGCAGACCATTCCATCAAGTCAGCATTTCAAAACATCACTACTTCCTTTCCGAGCCCCAACGTGTGCCCGAACAGTGGTTCCCCCCCACATATGGGGTACCAGTGTACTCAGGACAAACTGTACAACAACTTTTGGGGTCCAATTTCTCCTGTTACCCATGTGAAAATAAAAAATTGTGGGTTAAAAAAAATCAGTTTTTAAGGAAAAAAATGATTTTTTATTTTTACGGCTCTGCATTATAAACTTCTGTGAAGCACGTGGGGGTTCAAGGTGCTTACCACACATCTGGATAAGTTCCTTGGGGGGTCTAGTTTACAAAATGGGGTCACTTGGGGGGGTTTCTACTGTTTAGGCACATCAGGGGCTCTGCAAACGTAACAAGATGTCCGCAGACCATTCCATCAAGTCGGCATTTCAAAGCGTCACTACATCCCTTCCGAGCACTGAAGTGTGCCCAAACAGTGGTTACCCCCCACATATGGGGTACCAGCGTACTTAGGACAAACTGGACAACAACTTTTGGGGTCCAATTTCTCCTGTAACCATTGTGAAAATAAAAAATAGGGGCTAAAAAAATCATTTTTGAGAAAAAAAAAGATTTTTTATTTTCAGGGCTCTGCGTTATAAACTTCTGTATAGCACCTGGGGGTTCAAAGTGCTCACTGTGCATCTAGATAAGTTCCTTAGGGGGTCTTGTTTCCAAAATGGGGTCTTTTGTGGGGGAGCTCCAAAGTTTAGGCACACAGGGGCTCTCCAAACACGATATGGTGTCTGCTAACGATTGGAGCTAATTTTCCATTAAAAAAGTCAAATGGCGCTCCTTCCCTTCTGAGCCCTGCCGTGCGCCCAAACAGTGGTTCCTCCCCACATATGGGGCACCAGAGTTCTCAGGAAAAACTGGACAACAACTTTTGGCTTCCAATTTATCCTGTTACCCTTGGGAAAATAAAAAATAGCGGGCTAAAAAATGATTTTTGAGAAACAAAAATTATTTTTTTATTTTCACTTCTCTGCGTTTATAAACTTCTGTGAAGCACTTGGGGGTTCAAACTGCTCACTACACATCTAGATAAGCTCCTTGGGGGGGGTCTAATTTCCAAAATGGGGTCACTTGAGGGGGGTTTCTACTGTTTAGGCACATTAAGGGTTCTGCAAACGCAACATGACGCCCGCAGAACATTCCATCAAGTCTGCATTCCAAAATGGCGCTCCTTCCCTTCTGAGCTCTCCCATGCGCCAAAACAGTTGTTCCCCCCCACATATGGGGTATTAGTGTACTCAGGAGAAATTGGACCACAAAAGTTGTTGTGCAATTTGTCCTGTCACCCTTGTGAAAATAAAAATAGCGGGCTTAAAAACATTTTTGAGGAAAAAAATGTTTTTTTTATTTTCACTGCTCTGCATTATAAACTTCTGTAAAGCACTTGGGGGTTCAGAGTGCTCATAACAAATCTAGATACGTTCCATAAGAGGTCTAGTTTCCAAAATGGTGTCACATGTGTTTTTTTTTTTACTGTTTAGGCACACAGGGGCTCTCCAAACGCATCATGGTGTCCGCTAACGATTGGAGCTAATTTTCCATTCAAAAAGTCAAATGGCGCTCCTTCCCTTCTGAGCCCTGCCGTGCGCCCAAACAGTGGTTTATGACCACATATGAGGTATCTGTGTACTCAGGAGAAATTGCCCAACAAATTTTAGGATCCATTTTATCCTGTTGCCCATGTGAAAATGAAAAAACTTGAGGCTAAAATAAAATTTTTGTCAAAAAAAAGTACTTTCTTTTTTTTACGGATCAATTTGTGAAGCGCCTGGGGGTTCAAAGTGCTCACTATGCATCTAGATAAGTTCCTGGGGGGGGGTCTAGTTTCCAAAATGGGGTCATTTTGTGGGGAGCTCCAATGTTTAGGCACACAGGGACTCTCCAAATGCGACATGGCAACCGCTAAATATTCCAGCATACTTTCCATTCAAAAAGTCAAATGGCGCTCCTTCCCTTCTGAGCCCTGCCGTGCGCCCAAACAGTGGTTTATGACCACATATGAGGTATCTGTGTACTCAGGAGAACTTGCCCAACAAATTTTAGGATGCATTTTATCCTGTTGCCCATGCAAAAATGAAAAACTTGATGCTAAAATAAAAATGTCCATTTTTTCCTTCCACGTTGCTTTAGTTCCTGTGAAGCACCTGAAGGGTTAATAATCTTCTTGAATGTAGTTTTGAGTAGCTTGAGGGGTGCAGTTTTTATAATGGTGTCACTTTTGGGTATTTTCTACCATATAGACCTCTCAAAGTAACTTCAAATGTGATGTGGTCCCTAAAAAAAATGGTTTTGTAAATTTTGCTGTAAAAATGAGAAATCGCTGGTCAACTTTTAACCCTTATAACTACCTAACAAAAAAAAATTTGTTTCCAAAATGGTGCTGATGTAAAGTAGACATGTGGGAAATGTTATTTATTAACTATTTTGTGTCACATAACTCTCTGGTTTAACAGAATAAAAATTCAAAATTTGATAATTGCAAAATTTTCTAAATTTTCGCCAAATTTCCATTTTTTTCACAAATAAACGCAAAAATTATTGACCTAAATTTACCACTAACATGAAGACCAATATGTCACGAAAAAACAATCTCAGAATCGCTAGGATCCGTTGAAGCGTTCCTGAGTTATTGCCTCATAAAGGGACACTGGTCAGAATTGCAAAAAATGGCAAGGTCATGAAGGGGTTAACATAAGATTTTACAGACAACAGTTCTGCCATTTACACATCGTTTTAAGTCAAGATATTCTTCATAAATATATATATAATATATATATATAATATATATATATGTATGTATATATTGTAACCAGTTCAGGGGGTATATAGCTCTGGGATCGCCGTCTCGGGTAGACGGAGTGGCATAGAAACAGTTCAATCACAGACAGCAGCACTGGTATAAACTGGCCGCAACCAGTTTTATTGAAAGTCCACAGCAAACAAACATAAACCAAATCATAAACCAAAATCCTAAGCCTGTCAGGCTGCTAACTATACAGTCAGTTACCTCACTACTGTGAACTAGGCTCTAGCAGCCTGGCCACAACAACACAAATTTATAATTACCAGAGATGGGTCTTGCAGGAGACTCCAGCAACGTCTGAAGCCAGAATCCGACTGAGGCCCTGTCTGTGTAACTCAGCCACCTACTTCTGGCTGCTTGATTAGACAACTGAGTGCAGTCAGGGTTGGGCTGCAAACCTGTATTGGATGGGGAGTGGAGTGAACGTCGTACTGCCATCCTACCTTCACTCCTATATTCCTTATGCGACCCAGCTAAGAAACCTGGCGAGATATACACCCCGTCCAGTACGCACCCCTTCACTGTCTCACATATCCTCCCCCTCTTCTCCAGACCGGAGGGCTGGTCAACAACTCCAAAGAGACAGTGACCTCTGAACAAGTCATCGGCATTACCCTGTAACTTCCCAGGCCTATGCTCTACTGAGAAATGGTGCTTCACTAGAGAAGTCCGGCCGGGCAAGTCTGAAAACCTCTGCTGATTTTTCTGCAGAAATTCCCGTACTTCTTGTTTTTGGTGTACTGACAACGTCTCACCAACTATCCCAGGAGGTATAGGTGGTTTTAACCCTTTCTCTAATTTACCCGAGGCCAACAATGACTCTGTCCCTCCAGGGCTTGATCAGGTTGATATGATAGACCTGGTAGGGCTTCCGTCTCCCTGGTTGATGTACTTTGTAGGTGACCTCGCTCACTTTCTGTACTATCTCGTAGGGGCCATGCCATTTGGCCAAAAACTTACTTTCCACCGTGGGAATTAGGATCAAGACCCGATCTCCGGGGTTGAAAGTCCTAACTTTTACTGACCGATTAAATAGTCTGCTTTGAGCTGCTTGGGCTCTCTGCAGGTGATCCTTAACCAATGGCATAACCTTAGGGACCCTATATAGCAGGTTATTGTTCATGGCAAAATCGGGAAACCGTTTATCAGAGCCGGGCTCTTGTGGGATCTCATTCAGAACAGTTATACTTTCCCTGGCATTTTTAAGAGTGGGGTCTCGCAACTGCTCACTCCCAAAATGGTCACGGGACACAGGTAGGTCAGGGACATTCTGTTCCAGAGAACCACTATCCTCTTTCCCCAACATCACCTGCGAAGGAAATTCATCATTATCGTTATCATCATATAAGTTCAACAACACACTAGCATTGTGTTCCGCCCCTATGGACTGCGCAACCTCAGTAGGAGCTTCATCACACTGTCCGGTGGAACTTTTTTTTCCCAGAGACCCCAAAACAGGGGAAAGTCACGACCCAATATGACTGGGTGCATCAGGTTCTTCACTACCCCCACTTCATACGAGACCTCCCCGAGTTTTGTGACCAAGTCCACGGAAATCACCGGGTAGACTTTGGCATCTCCATGGATGCACCCCACGCTCAGGTGTTTATTGGGGATGAAGTCCCTATCAACCAGGCTGGCATGTACCAGAGTCACTCGACTCCCTGAGTCTAGGAGGGCTTGTACTGGGCAGCCATTTATAACCACCTGGGACACCTGTGGGCCAGTCTCCTCGGCTGGGGTGGCTACGCACACGGGTTCCGCGAGGAAAGAGAGGGACCTTCCAGCATCACAGTCCATAGGTTCCCCCACTAGTGGACAGTTGGCTGAAATATGACCCCTTTCACGGCATCTCCAACACTGTCTCAGGTCTAGTGGTTCAGACGTGGAGACCTTTCTAGGCATGGGAACTTCCAACAGGGATAGCATCAGTCATTGCCTCACACATGTCCCCTCGGGGCTGAGTCGGTCTATCAGCAGTCCCCCTGACCCCAACAGCTGGAATTCTCTTACCGGGAGGTGTCAGAGGCCGGGAACTCCGAAGTGATGACCGCTCGGACGGCTGGGCACGGAGGTAGTCTTTGGTGGCGTTGATTGGTTGATTGGAGTCTTTGGGGTCTCCCTGTCCAACCCAGTGCTGCACCTCAGGAGGAAGGGCCCAAATGTACCGGTCCATCACAACTTTTTCGACCATTTGGGCAGGGTTGCTGTCGTCAGGCTCCAGCCACTTCTTTACCAGATAAATCAGGTCATACATTTGTGAGCGAGCAGGCTTGTCCCTACTATATCTCCAGTTATGGACTCTCCTGGCACGGACTGCAACAGTAACACCCAGGCGGGCAAGAATCTCCACTTTCAGCTTGGCATAGTCTCTGCTGTCCTGCTCGCTAAGGTCAACATAGGCCTTTTTGGGTTCCTGTTATGATTTGGTAGCGGAGGAGAGCAGGCAAAATTGGCAATACACCAGAGAGGTTGGAATCTACTGGATTGCAGTACCCTGTTTAACTACCACAACTAAAAGGCAGCCGTGGAGCGTACCTACGTTGGTCCTAGACGCCTCGTCACAGCCTGAGAAGCTAACTACACCTAAAGATAGAAAGAGGAAAGCTATCTGCCCCGGAGCAGATCCCCAAAGAACATAGGAAGCCCCCAAACATGCAATGGCGGGCAAACAAGAGGAAATACAGACACAGACAGAAAACAGTATGAGCAAACGCTGGGGCCCAATCTTCCCAGAAAGAAAAGGATAGGAAGGACACCCACCGCAATCCAAAAAACCCTAAAAAAAAATACCAACTCTACTAATTGCAAAAACACCTGAGATCACACGACCTCTACCACCTCAATTAGTTCTCTGGTGTAACAAAACTAAGCCGCAGCCACTGAAAAAACTGGAAAAGGCAAATGAACAAATAACAGTGGCTCAGATAAACTGAGAGGAGCACAAGCCCCCAGAGGGGACCTGGCTGACCTCCACAGAAGTGTAGGAAAAAATGCAAAAAGCAAGCACAAAAATAAAAGCAGAAAATATCTTATCTGTTAGCAGAAGATGCAGGCAAGACTTAGCAAGCTTCCAAGTGAACCAGGAACCAAAGTTGAGACAAGAACAATTGATCACCGGCAACCCTGATGGGAGGGAACCTCCCTTATATAAGACCAGTCTGTAACTCCTGATTGCCAATCTTCACAATCTTCATTGAATAGTTCAGTACTGTTTGTAACCACCAGAGGGAGCTTCTGCTCAGAATTCATTTCTAACATATTCACAACAGGTTCCCCAGTCAGATAGGGTGCGACCACCATGGCCCATTCAGATGGTGGCAGATTCTCCTTCTCTGCCAGTCTTTCAAATATAGCGAGATATGCCTCAACATCGTCATGAGGAGTCATCTTTTGCAGGGTCAATTTTACTGCCTTCTTTACAGCGGACAAAGCAGGTGACCTTGCGTCATCACTCTGGGACGAGGTGCTGAGAGCCTGGCGTAGTGCTGCAATCTGCTCCATTAGCAATCGGTTAGTCTCCTGCTGTTGCACACTAACTTACGCCATATGTTTGAGCAGCGCCTCCATGCTATCAGACTTGTCTGTCCCGGCACCGGCAGCTTTTACCCAGGACATGCACACTCCAAAGTCTTTTCTACAGCAAGTTCAGCTTTTTTTTTTCCTGTGCAGATACTATTAGGGCTACTGTCTCTTTAAGGCTGATTTGACAGACTTTTCCTTTGCTGCTGTTTTAGCCACTGTGCTGCCCGCATTCGAGCACCAATTGTAACCAGTTCAGGGGGTATATAGCTCTGGGATCGCCGTCTCGGGTAGACGGAGTGGCATAGAAACAGTTCAATCACAGACAGCAGCACTGGTATAAACTGGCCGCAACCAGTTTTATTGAAAGTCCACAGCAAACAAACATAAACCAAATCATAAACCAAAATCCTAAGCCTGTCAGGCTGCTAACTAAACACAGTCAGTTACCTCACTACTGTGAACTAGGCTCTAGCAGCCTGGCCACAACAACACAAATTTATAATTACCAGAGATGGGTCTTGCAGGAGACTCCAGCAACGTCTGAAGCCAGAATCCGACTGAGAGCTCTGTCTGTGTAACTCAGCCACCTACTTCTGGCTGCTTGATTAGACAGCTGAGTGAAGTCAGGGTTGGGCTGCAAACCTGTATTGGATGGGGAGTGGAGTGAACGTCGTACTGCCATCCTACCTTCACTCCTATATTCCTTATGCGACCCAGCTAAGAAACCTGGGCGAGATATACACCCCGTCCAGTACGCACCCCTTCACGGTCTCACATAATATATATATACAGTACAGACCAAAAGTTTGGACACACCTTCTCATTCAAAGATTTTTCTGTATTTTCATGACTATGAAAATTGTAGAATCACACTGAAGGCATCAAAACTATGAATTAACACATGTGAAATTATACATTACACTTTACAAAAAAGTGTGAAACAACTGAAAATATGTCTTATATTCTAGGTTCTTCAAAGTAGCCACATTTTGCTTTGATTACTGGTTTGCACGCAGAAAAGGTGAACGGCTGGACTCTACATGCCTAGTTCCCACCATGAAGCATGGAGGAGGTGGTGTGATGGTGTGGGGGTGCTTTGCTGGTGACACTGTTGGGGATTTATTCAAAATTGAAACCATCTCGATTGGGTTCAGGTCTGGTGACTGTGGAGGCCAAGTCATCTGGCGTAGCACCCCATCACTCTCCTTCTTGGTCAAATAGCCCTTACACAGTCTGGAGGTGTGTTTGGGGTCATTGTCCTGTTGAAAAATAAATGATGGTCCACCTAAACACAAACCGGATGGAATAGCATGCTGCTGCAAGATGCTCTAGTAGCCATTCTGGTTCACTATGTCTTCAATTTTGAATAAATCCCCAACAGTGTCACCAGCAAAGCACCCCCCCACCATCACACCACCTCCTCCATGCTTCACTGTGGGAACCAGGCATGTAGAATCCATCCGTTCACTTTTTCTGTGTGAAAAGCAGTAATCAAAGCAAAAGGTGGCTACTTTGAAGAACCTAGAATATAAGACATATTTTCAGTTGTTTCACACTTTTTTGTAAAGTGTAATGTATAATTTCACATGTGTTAATTAATAGTTTTGATGCCTTCAGTGTGATTCTACAATTTTCATAGCCATGAAAATACAGAAAAATCTTTGAATGAGAAGGTGTGTCCAAGCTTTTGGTCTGTACTGTATATATATATATATATATATATATATATATATATATATATATATATATATATACACACACACACACACATACACACACACACACATATATGCATACACAGTGGGTTTGGAAAATATTCGGACCCTTTACATTTTTCACTCTTTGTTTCATTGCAGCCATTTGGTAAATGCAAAAAAGTTCATTTTTTCTCATTAATGTACACTCTGCATCCCAACTTGACTGATAAAAACCAGAAATGTAGAAATTTTTGCAAATTTATTAGGAAAAATTGAAATATCACAGTCATGAATATTCAGACCCTTTGCTCAGACACTCATATTTACATCACATGCTGTCCATTTCCTTGTAATCCTCGTTGAGATGCTTCTACTCCTTCACTGGAGTCCAGCTGTGTTTAATTAAACTGATAGGACTTGATTTGTAAAGGCACACACCTGTCTATAGAAGACCTCACAGCTCACAGTGCATGTCCGACCAAATGAGAATCATGAGGTCAAAGGAACTGGCCAAGGAGCTCAGAGACAGAATTGTGGTAAGACACACATCTGGCCAAGGTTACAAAAGAATTTCTGCAGTACTCAAGGTTCCTAAGAGCACAGTGGACTCCATAATCCTTAAATGTTAGAAGTTTGGGACCACCAGAAGTCTTCCCAGACCTAGACGTCCAGCCAATCTGAGCAATCGTGGGAGAAGAGCCTCGGTGAGAGAGGTAAAGAACCTCAAGATCACTGTGGCTGAGCTCCACATATGCAGTAGGGAGATGGGAGTTACACTAAGTCAACTATCACTGCAGCCCTCTACCACTCGGGCCTTTATGGCAGAGTTGCCCGACGGACTCATGAAGGACTCCCAGAGTATGAGAAAAAGATTATCTGGTCTCATGAGACGAAGATAGAACTTTTTTTTGATATTTCTAAGCGGTACGTGGGGTGCAAACTAGGCACTGCTCATCAACTGCCCAGTACAATCCAGACAGTGAAACATGGTGGCAGCATCATGCTATGCGGGTGCTTTTCTGCTTCAGGGACAGGACGACTGGTTGCAATTGAAGGAAACATGAATGCAGTCAAGTACAGAGATATCTTGGATGAAAACCTCTTCCAGAGTGCTCTGGACCTCATACTTGGCCGAAGGTTCACCTTCCAACAAGACAATGACCCCAAGCACACAGCTAAAATAACAAAGGAGTGGCTTCAGAACAACTCTGTGACCATTCTTGACTGGCCCAGCCAGATCCCTGACCTAATCCCAATTGAGCATCTCTGGAGAGACCTGAAAATGGCTGTCCACCAACGTTCACCATCCAACCTGATGGAACTGGAGAAGATCTGCAACAAAGAATGGCAGAGGATCCCCAAATCCGGGTGTGAAAAACTTGTTGCATCATGCCCAAGAAGGCTCATGGCTGTATTAGCTCAAAAGTGTGCTTCTACTCAATACTGAGCAAATGGTCTGAATACTTATGACCATGTGATATTTCAGTTTTTCTTTATTAAATTTTCAAAAATTTCTACATTTGTTATTTTTTCAGTGAAGATGGGGTGCAGAGTATACATTAATGAGGAAAAAAAAGAAATTTTTTGCACTTACCAAATGGCTGCAATGGAACAAAGAGTGAAAAATGTAAAGGGGGTCTGAATACTTTCTGAACCCATCATGTATGTATGTATGTGTGTGTGTGTGTGTGTCTGTGTGTATGTGTTGTCAACATACTCACACAAAAATCATCAATGGAAATCAAATTTTTTACCGGTTATGCTGAAGGATATTGCAGGCAGCAGGTTCACACTCCGCACATGTGACAGACGTGACAGAGTCTGGAGACGCCGTGGAGAACAATCTGCTGCCTGTAACATCCTTCAGCATGACCGATTTGGCAGTGGGTCAGTAATGGTGTGGGGTGGCATTTCTTTGGAGGGCCACACAGCCCTCCATGTGCTCACCAGAGGTAGCCTGACTGCCATTAGATACTGAGATGAAATCCTCAGACCCCTTGTGAGACCATATGCTGGTGCGGTTGGCCCTGGATTCCTCCTAATGCAGGACAATGCCAGACCTCATGTGGCTGGAGTGTGTCAGCAGTTCCTGCGAGATGAAGGCATTGAAGCTATGGACTGGCATGCCCGTTCCACAGACCGGAATCCGATTGAGCACATCTGGGACAGCATGTCTCGCTCCATCCACCAACGATCCTGCGATGCCCTCGTTATCCAGTAATAAAACTAAAATAAATAAACAACAATAAACTATACCTGTCTGTCGTTGTGTCCCATGCCGTAATCCGTATCTGGGGGATATACAGTTTACAACCAAAACTGTGCTAAGATGTGACTGCCCCAGCTGTAAACTACTGGAGAATGAATGAGATGCTGCTGGCGCAGCCTCAGTGACTAGTGGTGATGTCACTGATGCTGCGCGCCCTTACAGGCTGACCTGCGCTGAACTCCGGAGTGTGTAAATATGAACTGGTATTTTTCCACGCTCAAGAGTTCAGCATAGGTCAGGCTGTGAGGGCGCGCAGCAAAAGTGACGTCACCAATAGTCACCGAGTCTGCGCCAGCAGCATCTCAATCATTCACCAGTAGTTTACAGCCGGGACGGTCGCATCTTAGCACCGTCCTGGTTGTTAACTGTATATCCCCAGATATGGATTACAGCGTGGGACACAACGACAGACAGGTATGGTACATTGTCGCTTTTTATTTTAATTTTATTACAGGAGAACGAGGGCGTCTCAGGAATTAGGTGTACAAAAAAGATGGGAAAACTGTGTTGTGTTTGAAATCATTAACACTTTATTCTGGCTGTGTCTTTATTTAACCCATTAACTACTATAGGATTAGTAATGGATAGGTTTCCTATTGACACCGCTCCAATACTAAGCCGGACTTGATGTCACCTTACAATATAAAGGTGACATTAACCTCCTAACTATTACCCCATATGTCACCACTACAGGGCAGTGGGAAGACAGAGGCTAAGTGCCGGAATTGGCGCATCTTAGGTCACGTGCACACGTTGCGGATTCACTGGCGGATTTTTCTAAATCCACAGGTAAAATGACCCTTAGAGATGCGCCATTTCTGAGACGGCTGTGTGCTGGTGTTTGTAGCCAGGGGGCGGCCAATATCCATGGACCCTTCCTAGGCTATGAATATCAGCCTTTTCTGGTTATTAATTATAGGGGGACCCCACAACGTTTTTTTTGGGTTCCCCTATTTTAATAGCCAGTGAAGGCTAAATATACAGCAGTGGGTTGATATTCATAACCTAGGAATCTCCATGGGTATTACCCATTTCCCAGGCTATAAAGCATCTGCCCCCAGTCGCTGGCTTTCCCTCTCTGGACTGGAAAATTGCACGGAAGCCCACGCCTTTTTTTCTAAAAAATGTTTTATTAAATACATTTACAGTAACCTGCACACATACTATACTAATTGTATTTGTCACACACATCTATAGATCTACCTATTCTGTATGTATTTACTATATGTAACCCATCTATTCTTCCATCTATGAAATATAAATACAATATTCATGGACATGTATGTATATATATATATATATATATATATATATATATAATATATATGCATTGTATGTGTATATATCTATTCTATCTTTTTATAACCTGTCAGTGTGATTTTTCAGTAGCTGCATACGAGTTGCCGGCTTTTCAAAGGACACTGATGCGTAAAAATCAGACAGCATACACATGGTGCAAGTGCTGTGCGATTTTTTTCTCGCAACCATTGACTTGCATTGGCGAGTCTCGTCTGAGATACACAGGAATACTCAGCATGCTGCGATTTTTTTCTCAGTCCGATTTCAGCTGAGAAAAATATTGCAGATGAGATGTCACCCATTGGATAACATTGGTCAGAGTGCAATCTGATTTTTATCAGATTGCACTCGTCCATTTTTCTCGCAAATGGGTATGAGCCCTTAGAGGTATTCACACTAGACATGTAGGACCCAGCAGATCTGAGATCGCCTTGTCATTGGCTGCTGGGAATGCATGAATTGGCCAAATTATGTGGAGGATAATTACTTCACGTGATTTAGACTCTTTGTCTACACGTGATTTCTACATCCTTGAACTGTGTTTGCCTTTTTTTGCTGGGTACATTAGTATACCCAAATCTTTTTCACACAGTTCTGTTGCTTAGTTCTATTTCTCCCATTCTGTAGATGTAATTTTCATTTTTCTTGCCCACATGTACAATATTTCATTTCTCCCTGTTAAATGCCATTCTATTAGTCGCTGCCCATTGTTCAAGTTTATCTTGATCCTTCTGAATCCTTTCTCTGTCTTCTCTAGTGTTAGCAATCCCTGCTAGCTTTGCATAGTCTGCAAATTTGATTTGTTTTCCTTCAGTTCCGTTATCTAGATAATTTATAAAAATGTTGAACAACACTAAGGCCAGGACAGAGCCTTGTAGAACCCCACATGTAACACTCTTCCAATTGGATGTGCAACTTTTTATTACACGTCACTGAGTACAAGCACCGAGCCAGTTATGAATCCACCTAACCGTATCCTTGTCAATCCCATACATGGTCATTTTTTTCTTTAAGGATAGTATGAGATACATCATCAAATGCTTTTCTGAAGTCGAGATATACTATATCTACACCATTTCCTTGATCCACCCAGTCAGTGATTCCATCATAGAAGGAAATTAGATTACTCTGGCATGACTTGTTTCATACAAACCCATGCTGGCTCTGGTTAATTATTGCATTTTTATGTAAGTACTGACATACTTGCTGTTTAATATTTTGTTCAAAGATCTTTCCTGGTATAGAAGTAAGGCTCACTAGCCTGTAATTCTCTGGATCCATCCTATTCCCTTTTATGACGATAGGGACAACATTTGCCCTTCACCAATCTTCTGCGACTTCTGTTCTCCAGGATTTTTCAAACATTCTGGCTTGTGGTTCTGCAATTTTCTCTCCTAACTCTTTCAGTACCCTGGGATGCAATTCATCTGTGCATAATACAGGAATTAAGTGAATGGTATAGAGCTGACGCCTGGCTAATGATGATGCAAGACAGACAATTGAATGCTTTCAACCTTATGACAATTGTTTGGGGAAAGGGCTTTCTGTTTCAACATGACTATGGCCTCAGGCATAAAGAGAGAGTAACAGACATGGTTTGAGGCGTATGATGTGAAGGAATTATTGCAGCCTACACACAGCTCTGACCTCAATCACCACCACTATATATGGGATGAACTGTATTAACAACATCAGTGCCTAACCTGATTAGGGACATAGAAAGCATCTTGGCTTACAACGTATCACCCATAGGGAACGATTCATCAAGACTGGCGTTGCTCATACCGCTCTTGATGAGGGGGCATGCAGGAGCTGCTGATTCATTGGAAGATGAACACCTCTGTGTAAATCTGGAGCATCTGACAAGTTGGGTACACCTCTCCACGCTAGGTGCCAGAAACCTCACTCCAGTCAGGTACTTGAGTATGATTTCTGGATTAAGGAATGCCACAGCATTTATACCAACTTCGAGTTGGGATTATGCCAACTTCCGAGTTGCGCCTGAACTTTGGATGACTTTTCAAAGCTTTTACACCAGAATCTGGCAAGAAAGTTTTGATGAACTGGGCCCATAGTCTAGTTTTGAAATGTCATAAAGGTGCACTTATACGGTAATCATGCACTCTCAACAATATAGTACTTTGGATGAATTACACAAATGCAAGGCACATTGTCATGCCTCAGGATTCCATCCGGCTCTTGTGGTTGTATGCCGGCGTTTATATCTGCTGAGCCACTGGAGATTCTATGGCTGTCCGGGTGCTGATTACCCTTGGTCTTTCAACAACTCTTTTCTTACGGCAGGTGTGTACCATTTGCTATTTGGTCTATCCTAACACTCTGCAGGGGCTTCCATTTAAACCTCATTGCTTCCTCTGTTCCCTGCTGGTAATAGCTTACAACTACCCAGTTTGGTGGTGGAGGAGTAGGCAATTAGTTGGTGTTAACTCTCTAGGAGTTATCTAGAGGGTTTCAGTTGTGTGTGTATTTCCTTTTCCTCTCCAATTTGTTCGGTCGCTTCTGTCGTTCCCTTGTTCTCCACTTTGTTGTTTCATGAGTGTTTTTGCATGATTGCAGTTTCCTTTCATTCCCTTATCTGTCTAATTTGTGCTATCCATTTCATGCGTGTCCAATATCTCCTTTGGTGGAGATGAGAATAGTTCAGTGTGCATTCAGGAGCATAGTAAGGTCAGATACCCTGGCCTTTCTACCTTCAAGAGTAAACCTGGGACAGGGATAGAGTCCCAGTTCCATAGACAGTTTGAGGCCTCTCTCCCTTACTTCAGACCGGCATATTGTAACACACAGTTAGACAGCATAATTGTATTTTGGTGTTGTTGGGAGTTTGCAGGGTGATGAGCATTATGGGTTAAATCCAGGGCTGTAGAGTCGCAGTAGTAGAGTCTGTGCCCATTTTGGTTGAGTCTGAGTTGAAGTCTGTCTAAAACGGACAGATTCCTAAAATATATAATAAATTGGGTTCAGCAGTTCAGTGCAGGTTGTGCTGTAAATGTTTTCGTAACAATCAGCCACCGGACTACTATCCCTAATATCCCACATCATCCTGTCAGCAATAGCCACCGGACAACTACCACTAATATCCCACATCATCCCGTCAGCCAGAGCCACCGGACTACTACCCCTAATATCCCACATCATCCCATCAGCCAGAGCCACCGAACTACTATCCCTAATATCCCACATCATTCCGTCAGCCAGAGCCACCGGACTACTAATATCCCACATCCTGTCAGAGCCACAGGACTTCTACCCCCAATATCCTACATCATCCCATCAGCCAGAGCCACCGGACTACTACCCCCAATATCCTACATCATCCCGTCACAGCCGCCAGACTACTACCCCTGATATCCCACATTGTCCCATCAGCCAGAGCCACCAGACTACTCCCCCTAATATCCCACATCATTCCATCAGCCAGAGCCACCGGACTACGACCCCTAATATCCCACATCATCCTGTCAGCCTGGGTCAGAACCAGAGCGCTGAGTGGATTTGCCCTGACTTCCATACCAATGATCCCTTTAAAAGATGGATTTTGGTAAGAACTTACCTGTAAAATCCTTTTCAGCGAAGGAAGGAAGAGAGACACAGTATTCATTACTGATGGGTAGGCGGAGCCCATATAGGATTGACACCTCAGATTAAAAAGAGTGTTGACCGGCCCCTCCAGCTCGGGCTCCTCCTACTCAGCTTTCTTCAGTCGTACCCAAGCTTAAGGAAGAGCAAGATCACCAGCGGAGCAACATAACCCCTTCTGAAGGACTTCAGAGAAAAACACAATAGTACAGGTTATGCATACATTTGTCAAAAAATCACACAGTTCCAGGTACTACTCACTGGACCTGACCACTGCGATGAGCTGGCAATGCTGGAACAGAGCCGTAGCGCGTCGACCTCAGCCCAGATAAACGCTATCAGAGAAGGGTCACGCCGCATCTGTAAATACAACAACACACTTCTGCCATGGGAGGGAGCTGTGTCTCTCTTCCTTCCTTCGCTGAAAAGGATTTTACAGGTAAGTTCTTACCAAAATCCGTCTTTCAGCTGCAGAGGGAAGGAAGAGAGACACAGCTCCCTCCACAGTATTCATTACTGATGGGACGTCCCAAAGCAGTTCAAAAATAAGGGTGGGAAAAAACCAACAAAAGGCAGAAACCCAACAACCTAGATAAAAGCACAACAGGCGCCAAATACAAGTTAACTAGAACTTTAAACTACCGCTGCCTGCAGGACCCTTCGTCCTAAGGCCGCATCAGCGGAAGCACTAACGTCTACCTTATAAAACTTTGTAAATGTGTGGACAGAACGCCAGGTCGCCGCTCGGCAGAGCTGAGCTGCCGAAGCCTTGATAAAAGGCCCACGATGAAGCCACAGCCCTCGTGGAGTGAGCTCAAACCTTAATCGGGCAAGGTTCGCCTTTAAGTCGGTAAGCTTCCAAAATGGCCGACCGAAACCAACGAGCTATAGAGTCCATGGAAGCTCGTTGACCACGCCTGCGACCTGCAGGAATTACAATCAGAAAATCTGACTTCCGAAAAACTTGAGTCATAGGCAAATAGAACTTCAAGGCCCGCACCAAATCCAATGTGTGCAAGGCCCGTTCCTTTGCCTTCCTCGGGCCTGGGCAAAGCGAGGGCAACACAATATCCTGGTTAACATGAAAATGCGACACCACCTTAGGTAGAAAGTCGCCCCGTGTGTGAAGCACTACTCGATCAGAGTAAAACTCCAGGAAAGGAGGCGAGCAGGAAAGAGCCGCCAACTCAAAAACTCTTCTCAAAGAGGTTACCGCCACTAAGAAGACAACCTTCCAAGAAAGTAGAGAAAGGCTAGCAGAAATCATAGCTTCAAAAGGCACATGTTGAAGAGCCTCCAAGACAAGGTTGAGCCGCCATGGAGACACAGGCGCCTTCCGCGGCGGAAACTGACGGGTTACTCCGCGAAAAAAGGAAAGCACGTCTCTACGGGAGGCGATAGCCCTCCGAAACAGTAAGGACAGAGTAGAAACCTGACCTTTCAGGGTGCTCACTGCCAAACCTTTGTCCAGCCCATACTGTAGACAAATTGGGAATGGAAAAAACCCTTGGGTTCCTTGAAGAACCCGAACACCACGAAAAGAAGACTTCCCAAGTCTTGTGATAAATCTTAGTAGTAGCCGAACTACTGGCAGCTCGCAGAGTGGCAATGATTTTGCTGAAAAACCTCTAAGGTCAATATTTCGGTCTCAAGAGCCACGCCGTCAAACGCAGAGACTTCAAGTCCGGATGACGAGTGGGTCCCTGGGTTAACAGGTCCGGGCGAAGAGGAAGTGGGAATGGCGGCGCCGCCAAAAGCGACACTAGTGTCGAGAACCACGTCCTCCTTGGCCAATCTGGGGCTATCAAAATAGCCGGAATTCTCTCCAGTCTGATCCGAAGCAGCACCAGAGGGAGTAAGGATATTGGCGGAAACACAGACTAGCTCGAAATGGTCCCACGGATCCACCAGAGGGTCTACCGCCACAGTCTTCGAGTCCTTGTACCTGGACATGAAGGTCGGTAGTTTAGTATTGAACCTGGACGCCATCAAGTCCACTTGATGAGTTCCCCAACGGGAGCACAGCAGTGCAAAAAAATTTTCGGATGAAAACTCCATTCTCCGGGATCCATCTTCTCGCGACTGAGGAAGTCCGCCGTGGTATTCTGGACTCCTGGGATGTGAATCGCAGAGATGGCTGGAACCCTGGTCTCGGCCCATATCAGGATCCGAGACACCTCCATCAAGAGCCTGGAACTCCTCGTCCCGCCTTGGTGGTTGATATACGCGTCCGCCGTCGCGTTGTCTGTCTGCACTCGGACTGACAGACCGCTCAAAGAGACCGTCCAGTGTTGGAGGCAAAGAAAAAATTGCCCTCAATTCCAGGATGTTGATCGGTAGAACCGACTCTTCCGATGACCATACTCCCTGGATCCAAAGATCGTTCCAGACACCCCCCCAGCCCGTCAGGCTGGCATTGGTGGTTATGACCGACCACTTCGGAGGTAGGAAAGACTTTCCCAGGGATAACGCTCCTGGACGTAACCACCATCCTAGGGATTCTCGCACCCTGTGAGAGATGGTGACGCTGCAATCCAGTGAAACTTGCGATCGATCCCAACGACTCAGAATGAGCTTTTGGAGAGCTCTGGAATGAAATTGGGCAAACGGAAGTGCCTCCATGGTCAAAACCAGAAGGCGCATACCTTCCGAAGGGACATTGCTGTCGCAGACTTCATAATCTGTACATGTCGGAAAAGACATGCCTGCTTATCTGGAGGTAGGGACACCACCGCCCGTACCGTGTCCAAATGCATCCCCAAAAACAGGATTGACTGCGACGAATCCAGAGACAACTTCCCCCAATTGACCAGTCACCCGAAATCCTCCAAGAGCTGAAGGGATAGATTGTGAGCCGTCACTGCCTCCTCCTTTGAGGACTCCACAATCGAAAGGTCGTCCAGGTAGGGACGAATCGTAAGTCCCCGTCTTCTTTGAAGACTTGCCATGAGATTTAGACGCCAGAATCGTTGTAGAAATTCTGGGCGTTAAGGCCAAGCCGAATGGCCGAGCCACAACCTGGTAATGGTTGATCTATGGCAAAAACGAAGGAAGCGCTGGTGAGCTCTTCCGACGGAAACATGTAAATAAGCGTCGCGAATGTCGATTGAACAAAAAGTCGTTCTGCGACAGGCTGCCATAACGGAGCGAAGCGACTCCATGCGGAATTTTCGGGTGTGGACAAGCCGATTCAATCTTTCTAGAATAGGGCGAAACTTGTCCTCCTTTTTGGGGACTACCAAGAGGTTGAATAAAAAATCCTCTTCCCCGGTCCTCTGCGGAACCGGTATCACCACACCCTTCTGCAGAAGGGAATCGACCTCTCGCAGTAGAGAGGTAAATAGATCGGCTGTCCAGGGGTCGAGAAAGAAACTCTATGAAGTAGCCTGCCAACACAACCTGTGTCACCCAGGCGTCCGACACACGGGAAACCCAAGTCGGTTTGAATTGGGAGTAAACGACCCCCCACTCGAGAGTGCTCGAGTGAGACTCAGATGTCAGTCCGCCTTAGCGGATTTTCTGCCAGCTTCTGTCTTAACAGAAGTTCTGTTTCCAGGGTATGCGGAATTTCTGAGAATTCCCTTTTTTTTTTTTAAAAAACACGGATTTTGGTAAGAACTTACCTGTAAAATCCTTTTCAGCGAAGGAAGGAAGAGAGACACAGTATTCATTACTGATGGGTAGGCGGAGCCCCAGATCAGGATGTTACCTCAGATCAAAAGAGTGATGACTGGCTGGCCCCTCCAGCTCGGGCTCCTCCTACTCAGCTCCAGTCGTTCCAAAGCTTTTAGGAAAAGAACCAAGATCACCAGCGGAGCAACATAACCCCTTCTGAAGGAACTTCAGAGAAAAAACACAAGGATACAGGTTATGCATGCAAAGAAAGCCAAAAACCACAGAGTTCCAGGTACTACTCACGGAACCTGACTACTGCGATGAGCTGGCGATGCTGGAACAGAGCCTTAGCGCGCTGACCTCAGCCCAGATAATCGCTATCAGATAAGGGTCGCGCTGCATCTGAAAACATCAACACACTTCTGCCTTGGGAGGGTGCTGTGTCTCTCTTCCTTCCTTCGCTGAAAAGGATTTTACAGGTAAGTTCTTACCAAAATCCGTGTTTCAGCTGCAGATGGAAGGAAGAGAGCCACAGTATTCATTACTGATGGGACGTCCCAAAGCAGTTCAAAATAAGGGTGGGAAAAACCAATAAAAGGCAGAAACCCAACAACCTTAACAACAAAAACGCAACCAGCGCTAAACACAAGTTCATCCAGAACTTTAAACTACAGCTGCCTGCAGGACCCTACGTCCGAGGGCTGCATCAGCGGAAGCACTGACGTCCACTTTATAAAACTTTGTAAACGTGTGGACAGAGCGCCAAGTTGCCGCTCGGCAGAGCTGCACTGCCGAGGCACCTTGATAAAAAGCCCACGATGAGGCCACAGCTCTCGTGGAATGGGCTCGAATCTTAATCGGGCAAGATTCACCCCGAAGACGGTAAGCTTCCAAAATAGCTGACCGGATCCAACGAGCTATAGAATCCTTGGAAGCTCGTTGACCACACGCCGACGACCTGCTGGAACCACAAACAGGGAGTCCGTCTTACGAAAACCTTGAGTAATAGATAGATAAAACTTCAAGGCCCGCACTAAATCCAATGTGTGCAAATCTCGCTCTTTCGTATTCTTCGGATCCGGACAGAGTGAAGGCAACACAATATCCTGGTTAACATGAAATTGTGACACCACTTTAGGCAAAAAATCACCCCGAGTGCGAAGCACTACACGATCCGGAAAAAACTCCAGAAAAGGAGGCGAACAAGAAAGAGCTGCCAACTCAGAAACTCTCCTCAAGGAAGTAACTGCAACAAGGAAGGCCACCTTCCAAGAAAGTAAAGAAAGGCTAGCAGAAACCATAGGCTCAAAAGGTTTATGCTGAAGAGCCTCCAAAACAAGGTTGAGCCGCCAAGGAGACACGGGTGCCTTCCGCGGCGGAAACTTACGAGAGATACCTCGGAAAAAGGAGAGCACGTCTCTATTCGAAGCAATGGTTCTCCGGAACAATAAGGACAGAGCAGAAATCTGACCTTTCAGAGTGCTAACTGCCAAACCCTTGTCTAGCCCATGCTGCAGAAAAGCCAACAGGTTGGGAATGGAAAATTTTCTCGGGTTCCGAGAAGACCCCAAACACCACGAAAAGAAGGTTTCCCAAATTTTGTGGTAAATCCTAGTAGTAGCCGGACATCTTGCAGCACGAAGGGTAGCAATGACCTCGGCTGAAAAACCTCTACGGGTCAAGATTTCGGTCTCAAGAGCCACGCCGTCAAACGCAGGGACATCAAGTCCGGATGACAAACGGGCCCCTGAGTCAACAAGTCCGGTTGAAGAGGGAGTGGAAACGGAGGTGCCGCCAACAGCGACATTATTGTCGAAAACCACACCCTTCTTGGCCAGTCTGGAGCTATCAGAATAGCTGGAATTCTCTCTAGTCTGATCCGACGCAGCACTAGAGGAAGTAAGGATATCGGCGGGAATACATAGATCAGCTCGAACTGATCCCACTGAGCCACTAGAGCATCCACCGCCACCGCCTTCGGGTCCTTGTACCTGGACATGAATGTCGGTAACTTGGCATTGGACCTGGATGCCATCAAATCCACTTGGGGGGTTCCCCAGCGAGAGCACAGTAGTGCAAAAACTTCCGGGTGGAGGCTCCATTCCCCGGAATCCATCCTTCTGCGACTGAGAAAGTCCGCTGTAATATTCTGAACCCCTGGAATGTGAATCGCCGAAATGGCTGGTACACTGGCCTCTGCCCAAATCAGAATTCGGGACACCTCTACCATGAGTCTGGAACTCTTTGTCCCACCTTGGTGATTGATATACGCGACAGCCGTCGCATTGTCTGTCTGCACTCGGACTGGCAGACCGCTCAAAGGGACCGTCCAATGTCGGAGGCAAAGGAAAATCGCCCTCAATTCCAGGATGTTGATCGGAAGAAAAGACTCTTCCGATGACCATACCCCCTGAATCCAGAGATTGTTCCAAACACCCCCCCAGCCCGACAGGCTGGCATCGGTGGTTATAACTGACCACTTCGGAGGGAGGAAAGACTTCCCCAGGGAGAAAACCCCTGGACGTAACCACCATTCTAGAGAATCCCGCACCGCGCGAGGAATGGTGACACTGCAATCCAGCGATTGCGACTGGTTCCATCGACTCAAGATGAACCTTTGGAGAGTCCTGGAATGGAACTGGGCAAAAGGAATTGCCTCCATGGACGCCACCATCAGTCCCAGAAGACGCATACACTTCCGTAGGGACATTGCCGTTGAGGATGTCATAATCTGTACATGTCGAAGAAGACATGACTGTTTGTCTGGTGGTAGGGAAACTACCGACCGAAACGTGTCGAGATGCATTCCCAAAAAGAGAATTGTCCTCGATGGTTCCAGGGACGACTTCTCCCAATTGACCAGCCAACCGAAGTCTTTCAGAAACTGAAGAGACAAATCCCGAGCCGTCAACGCCTCCTCCTCCGAGGAAGCCACGATCAAAAGATCGTCCAGGTAAGGGAGAATCGTAATCCCCTGTCTTCGAAGGAGTGCCATGAGGGGCGCCAGAATTTTTGTAAAGACCCTTGGCGCTGAGGCTAAGCCGAACGGCAGAGCCACGAACTGGTAATGATTCTGACCTATAGCAAATCGAAGAAAGCGCTGATGAGCCTTTCCGATGGGAATATGCAAATAGGCGTCGCGAATGTCGATTGACACCAGAAAATCGTTCTGTGACAGAGCTGCCACAACGGAACGAAGCGACTCCATGCGAAATTTCCGGGCATGGACATGCCGGTTTAATCGCTTGAGATCCAGAATCGGGCGAAATTTGTTCTCCTTTTTGGGAACTATAAAAAGGTTGGAATAAAAACCTTTCCCTCGGTCCTCTGACAGAACCGGTATCACTACACCCTTTTGTAGTAGCGATTCGACCTCTCGCTGTAGAGCGACAACAAGCTCGGGTTCCGACGGAACGCGAGATTGACAAAAAAACATTTGGGGTTGAGAAGCAAACTCTATGAAATAGCCTGCCGACACTATCCGCGTTACCCAGGAATCTGGAACGCGAGCCATCCAAGTCTCCTTGAAAAGAAGCAGGCGACCCCCCACTCGAGAATCCTCGAGTGGACCCCTGGCGTCAATCCGACTTTGCGGGTTTCTTGTCAAGTTCCCGCTTGTTCTGGCGGAAACTCTGCTTCCAGGAAGTACGAGTTTTTCTGAGAGGATTTCTTTCCTGAGAAAGAAGGACGACCCGATCCCCACGAGGAGTGACTAGATCGTCCTCGGCCCCGAAAGGACCGCCGACCACTATAAACACCAGGCTTACTGGACACCGAGGCCATGGCCCTTCGCTGTGGTAATGCTGATTCCTTCGCCTTAGCCTTGGAAATCAGCTCTGTAAGGTCGGATCCAAAAAGATGGCCACCCTTGTAAGGTAAGGCCAACAACCCTTGTTTGGAAACTGCGTCCCCGGCCCACTGTCTGAGCCATAAAGCTCTTCTGACTGTGACCGCTGAAGCTTGCGCTTTGGCCAGCAGAGATGCCGTATCCAGACCGGCATCAAAGATATAACAGGCTGCCGTTTCTAACCATTCACAAGTTTCCCGTATCTCAGATAACGGAGATTCATTCTGCAACTCCGTCTTCAGACGTGCCAACCAGCTTAGAGAAGCTCTAGCAGCACACATGGATCCTAGCACTGCTCGAAATCTATGACCCGCAGACTCATAGCTTGCTTTTGCCGCCAACTCTGCCTTTCTATCCAAAGGCTCCTGTAAGCTCGCTTTTCCCTTAATAGGGAGTAGAGAGGATTTACTAAGCTGAGACAAAGACACATCCACTTCAGGAGCAGAAGTCCAATTAGCCTTTAACTCCGTAGAGCAAGGATAAAGTGTATCAAAGAAATGCGTTCCATGAAAACGCTTATCTGGACATAGACGTTCCTCCTCTATTACACCATTAAGCTCATCCAGAGCTGGCAATGTTGTGCGCGAAGCACGAGACTCCTGGAACATGCGTGCTGATTTACCAGGACGACTAGTTACCTCCTCCGGTAACTGTAATATATCTCTCATGGCTTCAATTAATGCCTCCGTACGCTTCGTCATAGAGGAACGCCCCTGCGGCTCGTCCGCATCTGAATCGGATATTTCTCCATCCGAATTTAAAGGGGAACTCTGCCCAATATCAGATACATCTGACTCGCTCCGTGTAGAGGCCGGTAACGGCCTGCGTCGCTTCCTCTGAGAGGAATTAGCAGACACATATTGACCTAAAAGGTCAGACAAGTTATTAATCGATCGAGCGATATCATCCAATTTTCCACCGCTGTCGACCGCAGCGCTAGACGCTGTGGAGGTCTGCGTATCTGATTGCCGCAATGGCACTGGGACGTGATCCGCGGCATCTGAACTCTGTTCAGACATGTCTCACCTGTATGAGCAGGACAAAGCGGTAATACCAGCAAAAAACTATGCGGTTTTTTTTTTTTTTTTTTTTTTCAAACGCTGAAGGGTTAACGCTCCACCAAGCAGGGTTACCCCAGCGGTATTCAGTCAGCAAATTTAGCTGGTAGAAATAACCCTCAGAGGGGTTAATATTGCAAACTCACCAAAATATATATATATTTGTGAGCCCCAGCCAATTTTTATGTCTCTGATGAGACTGCAGCTGCAGGATAGCGATCGCTGCGCTGCGGGGTGAGGAATCCGCACTCACCCAGCTGGCCGTGGTGTCTTATGAGGAGAGGAGCAGTCCGAGGAGCCCAGGAGCCTGAGTAATGGCCGCCACAGTGAGGGGGTCGCAGGAGAAACGCCAGAGCGCGCGTCTTCCTGCTCAAAAGACCGGGACAGATAGGCCACGCCCCCCGCCAGCTCAAATAATGAGCGCGAACTCTCCCCGCTCCTGCTCCCTCTCTGTCCTGCAGCTATCTGCCTGCGGACAAAAAATCACCACATCTACTTGTAACAGCGCTGTCACAGCAGCGCTGAAGCATACTGACATTACATGTAGTAGCGCTGTCACAGCAACGCTGAAGCATACTGACATTACATGTAGTAGCGCTGTCACAGCAGCGCTGAAGCATACTGACATTACATGTAGTAGCGCTGTCACAGCAGCGCTGAAGCATACTGACATTACATGTAGTAGCGCTGTCACAGCAGCGCTGAAGCATACTGACATACATGTAGTAACGCTGTCACAGCAGCGCTGAAGCATACTGACATTAGTAATAGCGCTGCTCATTCAGACGCTAAAGCACTCACACATATTTATTAAAATTTGTGTGGAGTACTCACCAGCCAAGGCGCCACAGGGACCCTCAGGGGTTTCTGGCGCAGTGCCCATGCTTCCCCCCAGGGCGAAGAACGCAGTGACCGCACGTGTGGTTT
This sequence comes from Oophaga sylvatica, assembly GCA_033576555.1. Lineage (NCBI taxonomy): Eukaryota > Metazoa > Chordata > Amphibia > Anura > Dendrobatidae > Oophaga > Oophaga sylvatica. Next base: position 540,901,667 of record JARQOD010000001.1, read on the forward strand.
GCGTTCCCGCCAGAGAAGCTCTCCTCATCCCCCAGGGCCGGCAAGGATTCTGCAGGGACTTTGAGTAAATACAGATCCGCCAAGGGAGAGGTTGGGGTACAGCAGCGCTGGTACCCCTGAGACCTCTAGACCAACTAGTGATCCAAGTCTCCTGTCCGAATATTAAAATAATAAAATCTTCTGAGGAGCTGCATTAGCAGCGACCATCCTCTGGACCTCAAATCTTAGACTGGAGCTGAGTAGGAGGAGCCCGAGCTGGAGGGGCCAGCCAGTCATCACTCTTTTGATCTGAGGTAACATCCTGATCTGGGGCTCCGCCTACCCATCAGTAATGAATACTGTGGCTCTCTTCCTTCCATCTGCAGCTGAAAGAGAGAGACGACCCAAACCCCCAGAGGGTTAGCCGGATCATCCCTTGAACCAAAAGGACCGCCGATAACTATCGGCACTAGTCCTGCCAGACGCAGAATTCACAGCTCTGCGCTGCGGTAAAGCTGTTTCTTTTGCCTTTACCTCGGCAATCAGCTCCGTGACGTCAGATTCAAATAGCTGACCACTTTGTAAGCTAAAGATAGCAAACCCTGTTGGAAAATCGCGTTCCACCGTCCAAGTCACAGTGCTCTTCTGACTGTGACTGCCGAGGATTGCGCCCTGGATAGCAGTGACTCATTATCCTTCAACTTGAAAAGCCCATCTACCTCGATAGAGGGGATCCATCTTGCCACGCCGTCCTTAGACGGTCCAACCGGCTCAGGGGAACTTAACAAGTACACCTAGATCCTTAATACCGAATCTATGATCCACGGCCTCGCAGATGAATATTGTTGCCATCTCCATTTTTCTGTCCAGCGTGTCCTGCAGACTCGCTCTTCCCTTTACCAGGAAGATTTGCTAAGCTGGGATAAAGGGACATTCACTTCAGCAGAAGAGGTCCAATTAACAAACAACTCCGTAGAAAAAAACGGATACAGTTTGTAAAGTGTCGCGACCCATGCGACTCCTGAAACATCCGGGCCAAATTACCAGGACGTCTAGTTACCTCCTCCGGTAACTGTAACGCCCTCATGGTTCCAATTAGAAATTTTAGTACGGCCCATGAGAGAGGCAGAGTGTCCCTGCCGATCCTCCTTATCTGAATCGGACTTCTTCGCTAAGCGAGAAGGAAGGCACCGATTTGTGTCGCTTCCTTGAGAGGATCTGGCTGACACTCCATAACCTAAAAGGTCAGACAGGCCACCAATAGACACTAGTGAAGGCCTCCATTTTGACACCACTGGAACCTCCGACCGCCGTGCATGAGTCGAGGTCTGCATGTCAGATACGCGAGGCTGAACCGTAGCGGATCTGGGAGACAGTCTCTGACATGCCCTTGCACAGTATATGGCAGGTTAAACCTGTCAGTAACCAGGACAGTGTTTCTTAAAGAAAACACAAACGCTGAAGGGTTAAAACTCTAAAAGAGAGAGCTACCCCAGCTGTCCCCCATTAAGAGTTAACCGCCTAAGAAGGGGTTAAAGTAGCCGACTCCCCACAACCTTGATAATGAAAAGGGTGTGCGAATCTCAAGCGCCTCTTATAAGGTCGCAGCTGCAGGGCAGCTATGCCACACTAAACAGAGCAAGTTCCACAAGATCGCTAAAAAATTGCGCTGTTTTTATATAGCGCAATGACCGCCAAAGTTGTCAAGGAGATCGCTAATCGCTTATGCGATGCTAATGAGATCGTCCAGATTGGCAGCTACTAGCGACATTAAAAATAATCACACAAACGATCGCATAGTATGCGTCGTTATTGGGATCGTTAGCGGGAACGCTAGTGGCAGTATTAATGTCGCAGACTCCCCACAACCTCTTTATTATTATTTAAAGAGTGTGCGAGCCCCCTTATGCGACAACAGCTGCAGGACCGCGCAGATCTGTCACTCAGTAGTGCCCCAGACGGCGCCTGCGCTGTGGGGGTGAAGGGGTTAAGCTTCTGCCCGGCGGGTAGAAGCGACTCACCCAGCTGGTCACGGTTCTTGCCGGGAGTGAAGGGGAGCGATCCGGAGAGCTTTCAGCCTGCTTTTGATCAGCAATGGCCACCGCGCTCTGTCTCCGATGTGCTCCATGTAGAGGAGCTGGAAATGGAGACTGCCGAAAAGCGCGCGCGCTCAGAGCGCGCAAAATTCAAAAATAAAAAGAGCGCGTACTCCTCTCCTTTCCCCCGTCCTGCAGGCATCCTCCTGCGGACATAGAAAAACTAGTCACCGGCATGTATACTGTACAGCGGCTGCCGCAGTAGCCGCTAAATCACTCACACACACTTTAATAAAAATGTGAGTACTCACCAGCCGAAGGGCCACAGGGACCCCCAGGGGTTTGTGGCGCTATGCCCATGCTTCCCCCCCGGGCGGGGAACGCAGTGACCCCTGTGCGCGGTTTGCGTCCCCGCCAGGGAAGCCATTCCTCATCCCCCAGGGCCAGCAGGTTCTGCAGGGACCACCATCAGGGTAATTGCAGATTGCCAAGGGAGAGGTGGGGGTCCAGCAGCGCTGAGACCCCTGAGACCTCTAGACCACATTTGGTGATCCAAGTCTCTTGTCCGAATTAAAATAATAAAGTTTTCTGAGGAGCTGCTTCCAGCAGCGACCATCCTCTGGCACCTCAAATTTAAGACTGAAGAAAGCTGAGTAGGAGGAGCCCGAGCTGGAGGGGCCGGTCAACACTCTTTTTAATCTGAGGTGTCAATCCTATCTGGGCTCCGCCTACCCATCAGTAATGAATACTGTGGCTCTCTTCCTTCCCTCTGCAGCTGAAAGAAGCCTGGGGTGAGAATCAGAGCGTTGAGGGATTTAACCTAACTTTCATACCGGAGATCCCTTTAAGAGAGGCCTGGGGTCAGTACCAAAGCACAGAGTGGATTTGCCCTCACTTCAATACCAGGGATCCCTTTAAGAGGGGTCTGGGGTCAGAATCAGAGGGCTGAGTGGATTTGCCCTCACTTCCATACCGGGGATCCTTCAAGGCTAATTTCAAATTTGCGTCTTTTAGCTCAGTGCTTCCGAAAACTTGTGCAAAAACGCAAACAAGCGCATTCAAGCGCATGTTTTTTTTAACGCATCAAAGTACGCATAACGACAAAAAAAGTAGCGTTTACATGCGTTTATATAGCGTTTTCCATGCGTTTGCATTTTTTTTAGGCGCATGAGTCACACATTGCACAAGAGGAAAATCCTTGAAACAGACCCCACCAATGGGACACAAGTGGGGGAGTGTCATGGGATTTCTTTAAATAGACCTTGTTCAGCTGAATTCTTCATATTTTGCTGGCGTTTCCTGTGTCACCATGGATCTGCGTTGGGAGAGTTTTTGCATAAACTTGGATATGGACATCGTGCTGTTTCAGGCTTTTGCTTGCCAGCAACAAAGGGAGAGAGAGAGAGATAGCGAAGACGGCAGCTGCGGCGTTTTTGGAGACATCCGATTATTGAAGTCCGGGAGAGCTGTGGAGCGTAGCACACCCTCTTCAGCGAGCTCCAGGCAAACCCAGCTAAATTTTCGAACTATACACGAATGTCCCAAGAAAGTTTTAGGGATTTGCTTTCTCGTGTTGAAGGAGCCATCCGGAGACAGGACACACTGCTCCGTCATGCAATTCCTCCGGAGGAACGGCTCCTCGTCACATTACGGTACGCAATATTAAACAAATGCGTGTATTGTTTTTGTTCTGGCATTTACTAAAAGCCGGCTGAATTATAGTTCTGCAATTAACAGTAATTTTTTTCATGTCAGTCTTTTGACAAAGTCTGGACAATCACAATTTTTTTTCATCTGTTTTGCAGCTTCCTGGCTTCTGGCGAGAACCCTCTCTTCATTTCACTTTCAGTACCGGCTTGGAATCTCCACCTTGTCCGGAATAGTTGCGGACACCTGCCGGGCTTTGTGGGACGTTATATGTCCTGAATTTATGTCACTGCCCACCGCGGTAAAGTGGATGGATATTGCAGAAAAATTCTTTACAGTATGCAATTTCCCCAACTGTTTGGGAGCGGTGGATGGGGAAACACATCCAGATAACAAAACCCCCAAGAAGTGGCTCTGAGTACTTTAATTATAAAAAGTACTTTTCTACGGTACTCATGGCCATTGCGGATGCAGACTGCAGGTTTATTGCGGTGGACATTTGGGCTTTTGGCGGGGGCAATGATTCACAAACCTTTAAGAACTCGGACATGGGCCGTAGGTTGTATGGCAACCATTTTAATTTCCCCGTGCCACGGCCTCTTCCCCACACCGAAGGTCCGCCACTGCCATTTGTAATAGTTGGTGATGAGGCCTTTCAAATGTGCACAAACCTGTTGAAACCCTACTCCAGCCGTGACTTGGACCACAGCAAAAAAATCTTTAATTACAGACTGACCAGGGCCCGAAGAACTGTTGAGTGTGCCTTTGGGATTCTTGTGTCCAGATGGCACATTCTAGGCACAGCCATCAATCTTAAACTAGAAACTGTGGATGAGGTGGTGAAAGCCCGTGTGGTTCTTCACAATTTTGTGATGGCTAAAGACCACCCTACCTTTGAAATAGATGAAACACTTGTCAACCCATTGCCTGAATTCACTCAGCACCCTCTCAGGTCATCAGTTGAAGTAGGCCAAATGAGGGACCAATTTGCGGCCTACTTTCTATCTGATGTGGGACGTGTGGAATGGCAAGATCAAATGGTGTAATAAAATTATTTTCTTGTATTGTTGTTAATAAATAACCTGTTTTGATACCTGTACTGAATGCACTCTGTTTTTATACACTCCAATACAATAATCACCTGCCCAGGTGTCCAGTGAAGTCAGGATGCTGTGTTTTCTGCATCGTGACTTTATTAGGACTCCTACCAGGTGAGTCAACAGATAAAAGTTGTATGACCTTCATCATCTCTCCAGTCTATGCTAAAATATATTGCTGCGCCGTTGGAGATATATGCAGCGACGGTGGAGATACAACAAATATTATACACCTGGCCTGATGTTACAAATAGTGAGTTTGGGATGCAATAGCATCCTTCTCTCTTTATGACACCTGACCATATGAGTATAAATATTATTTGTAGTATCTCCACTGTGGCTTCAGTATGCACGCACACTGGAGAGATGATAAAGTTTATACAACTTCTACTAGCCTGGTGTCATGCTGAAGTCAGGATGCCAAAAAAAATGATCCTGACTTCAGAATTTTATGACACCTGGGCAGGTGAATACACATATGAGTAACCACCAGCATTTCTCCAGTCTGCGTGCAATAGATGATGCAGACTGAAGCGACGCTGCAGATGACAACTCCTAGGTATAGTCACCTGGCCAGGTGTGATAAATATTTGTGATACTAGACCAGGGGATTGTAGATATGGCATGTATTTTCACCATAATCTCTTCAGTTTTATTCACCACACACTGAATAGAGGATGTGGTTAATTACAAGGTATATCTACAATCCTCTGGCCTTGTGTTACAAAGAATGAAATGTAGATGGGCAAAACACACCATCCTCAATTCACTCTTTATGATACCAGGCAAGGTGATGACAGATATGCCTTGCACTCACCAACATCCTCTATTCAGTCTACTAATATTTCTAATTTAAGAAAAAAAAAGGTAGCACACCGTAGCGCTATGGCTTGCGGACACAAAATATGAAAATATGAAAAATATGAAAAATGAATTGCATCACTGCCTTAGAAATATGAAAAATTGAGAAGTCTTAGCGCATAAAAAGGCCAATTTATGTGTACCTGGGAGCCACGTTAAGGCTCTTCTCGTATCCCAGGTCCTAACTATGCCAAAGTCTGTCTGTATGGGAACATATGAATCCTCTCTTCAGACTAAAATCTACATCTCTGTGGAGGGGTAATGAACCTGATGTAATTAAAAAGCCTGTGACCAACGGGTAGAGTGCTCAGGCAGAAGGTAAATGAATACACATTTACCTCCACATGTGCCGGTCAGTTTTTTTGATGTGTACTAATATTTCTAGACTGAAGAGACTGGTGTTGAAAATACAAGTCAAATATTTGTGCTTTTGACAACACATAGATCCAGGACTTACACAAGAAGCATGTGTCATTACTGGAGCTATGTGGTGGCAAAATCACAAATATATGACTTGTATTTTCAACACCAGTCTCTTCAGTCTACAAATATTAGGAGACTGAATAGAGGATGTGGTTAATTACAAGGTATATCTACAATCCCCTGGCCGTGTGTCACAACGAATGAAATGTTGATGGGCAAAACACACCATCCTCAATTCACTCTTTATGATACCTGGCAAGGTGATAATAGATATGCCTTGCACTCAGCATCATCCTCTATTCAGTCTAAGATTTCTAGACTGAAGAGACTGGTGTTGAAAATACAAGTCATATATTTGTGTTTTTGACAACACATAGATCCAGGACTTACACAAGAAGCATGTGTCATTACTGGAGCTATGTGGTGGCAAAATCACAAATATATGACTTGTATTTTCAACACCAGTCTCTTCAGTCTACAAATATTAGGAGACTGAATAGAGGATGTGGTTAATTACAAGGTATATCTACAATCCCCTGGCCGTGTGTCACAACGAATGAAATGTTGATGGGCAAAACACACCATCCTCAATTCACTCTTTATGATACCTGGCAAGGTGATAATAGATATGCCTTGCACTCAGCATCATCCTCTATTCAGTCTAAGATTTCTAGACTGAAGAGACTGGTGTTGAAAATACAAGTCATATATTTGTGTTTTTGACAACACATCAATCTAGGACTGACACAAGAAGCATGTGTCAGTACTGGAGCTACCTGGTGGCAAAATCACAAAGTGTACGGCGCAGTGTGTGTACGGCGCAGTGTGTGTACAGCGCAGTGTGTGTAGGCGGCGAAAGACAAAATGAAAACAGTTTGGGGGCAAAAAAAAGGAACATTTATTTTGACAAGACACAAATAAAAATTAATGTGGATGACGTTTGGGTGGAGAAGGAGGTAACTTGGGGGTGTGGAGCGACGAGGATTGACTTTGTGAGGGAGACAAAGGGGTTCGAGGGGAAGGGGCGACGAAAGTGGTGGGGAAAGGCAGCGGGAAAAACACAGTGGGAGATGAGGGGGGTGGGAGGACTGGTAGGACAAAAGTCTTTTTCTGGACTTTTCGTCCCGTCTTTGTTTTCTTTTTTGAGGTCCTGGTGCTTGGGGACCTGGTGCTGGCAATGCTGCTGTTTGAGGCCCTGCTGCTTGGGGACCTGGTGTGGCTTGGGGACCTCCTGGTGAGTGGAGACCTCCTGTGGCTTGGGGACCTCGTGTGGCTTGGAGACCTCGGGTGGCTTGGGGATCTACTGAGGCTTGGAGACCTCCTGGTGCTTGGAGACCTGCTGTGGCTTGGGGACCTCCGTGGGCTGTTGGACTTCCTGCCAAGGTCTGAGGCCCTGAAGATGGAATAAGGGTCCCCCAGCTGCTGCTCGGTGGTGGTGGTGTCCCAGGAAGTGGACGCGGTCCAAGCATGAGTGGAGGGCCAAGCAGGGGTGGAGGAAGTCCATCGTGGTGGCGGGGGAGTGTCCAGCTGCACTGTTACTGTGTGTGGTGTAGTGTGGTCCAGCATGGCTTGGAATGCTGGTGGCCGTGCAGTGGTATGCAGCAGAAGTCGGTAGTGCGGTGAAGCGAGTCAGTGGTGGAACAGCTGGGAAAGGCACCACTGGCTGCTGCACGTACCGACTCTGCTGCATAGCCTGCGTGTAAGCATTGTTGCAGGCATGCATCACAGTCAGCTGGAGATCAGGAGTAAGGTATTCCGCCATGCCCAGTTCAATTTGTTGGAAAAAATGATGCGCTGGTCTTTTGAGCTCGGCTTTCAAGACAGTCAAGGCGACGCTCGACAGAATGGATGCGTTGGCCCACAAGTGCCAAACCGCTATCCACTCTGTCGCCCAACGCCTTGTGGCTATCTTGAAAAACCGTGCTCAAATGTAAAAACTCGGGCATGAGATTCCTGTCAGAGGCCTTCTGCTGCGGGTGGGAAGTACCCGCATAACCTGTGGCAGAGAACTGTGACAGGGGAAGACCTGATGGACCAGCTTCCTGATCTCCAGCTGTCTGTGTTGCCGGCCTGCAAGGTGCTTCTTGACTGGTGGATGGCTGGGATGGGTCCGAGGCAGCTCTCTGAAGGACCGCTTCAGGACCAGGTTGCAGGGTGCTGCTCCAGGTGCTGTGAAAAAAAAAACAAAAAAAAAAACAAAAAAACAATTACTATCATGCATTTACAAACGCCAACTCCTGTGGAATAGAAAAACACAGATTCAACACAATACAACAACAACAAAATACTTACGCTCTGGTGGCAAGGACCGGTCTTAAGAAAGCCAAAGCCCGATGATAGCGATACTTTCTTGTGATCTTTGCCGCAGCACCACTGGCAACCCGGTTCTCCAGCCTCAGGTCCCTGTTGAAGCGGTCCTTCATTGAGCGCCAACGCATTCGGACCTTGTTCACTGTGGATAAAAAAATAAAAAAATTTAGAAAATGGACTGTAGGCCGTGATCACACAACTGTGTGGGATGCTAGAAACTCACAGGAGTTACTAGCATCCCACACAGTTGTGTGATCCCGGCCAAGGTGACTGCAGCATCACACAGCTAAATACTTACTAAAATTCTTGAGGAGGGAGAGGCATTGTCCCAGCCATCCATCAGCCCTGCGGCCACCTCATTCCAGAGCCGTCGGATCACCACAATGTCACAGTGCATTGGATGACGGCTGTCCCACAACGGGCCTCGGTCCTAAACCAATTGGATTAGGGCGTCATTATCCAGGGCGAGTTCCTCATCACGTTGTGGAGCCTAGAAAAGAAAGCAAAACATTAATCTTGTAAACATTTGTAGATGAAAAAGATGGAAAACAAGAGAGAAGAAATATTGAGAATATAAGCAAGATTGAATAGGAAAAACAGGTAAGAAAAAAGTCATGGGCAAAAAAAACAAAACAATCAGTCACTCTACACTTACAGGCCACCTCCCCGCCTGCACTCGGACTGGCTGCTCCCGCTCTTCCTCCGGTGCCATGGATGATGTGGACTGAAAAAGAAAAAAAAATTGCCACATGTGTCCATGCAACAGCAAATACTTACCAATCAGTATGGAAGGAAGGTACTTACTTCACCCTCTGCTTGGGCCAGTTCACCAGGGGCCGGCACGTATTCTTCTCCTGAAGACATGCTGCAATAAAAAAAAGAGACATTAGTACATAAGAAATTGAGAAAAAAGGAAAGAAAAACATTAGGTTTTATACTCACATTATCCAAGCTTCCAGGCAGTCCAATAACAATTCTTGAATAGCTGCTGTCTTGCTCTGTGTCTGTCTGGCTCTGTCTTCATCTGTATCTGGCTGTAGAGTAGTGGACTGAAGTGCCAACACCCTATTTTATATACACTACCCCCATACAATGTTTCTTTATTTAATGGGTGGTAAACCAGTGTCTAGACATGTGTTATCTCTAACAATGCATGCGTTGTAGATTGCTGACCTGCGCCTGACCCAGCGCACACCTGCGATCACAGACTGTAATGTGTTTTTTGGGCGCTTTCCGTGCGCATGCGCCTTTTTAACGAGTTTGGGCGGCCAAGTCGCTCATGACAAAATAATGCAAGTTCACAAAAACGCTGAAGATCACATGCTAACGCTAAACCATGCGCCCCTCCTGTTAAAGATAGGGGCGCATGGCGCATGTGATCGGATCAGCACGATGCGCTACACTAAAAAAAGCCAATGTGAAATCAGCTTAAGAGGGGCCTGGTGTCAGAACCAGAATTCTGAGTGGAATTGCCCTAACTTCCATACCAATGATCCCTTTAAGAGGCCCTGGGGTCAGAGCCACAGCGCTGAGTGGAACGGTCCTAACTTCCATACCGGGGATCCCTTTAAGGCACCTTGGGGTCAAAACCAGAACTCTGAGTGGAATTGCCCTCACTTCCATACCGGGGATCCCTTTAAGAGAGTCCTGGGGTCAGAATCAGAGTGCTTAGTGGAATTGCCCTAACTTCCATACCAATGATCCTTTTTAGAGACCCTGGGGTCAACCACCCAGTCAGTGTCAGCTGAGGTGTGGAGTGAGAAAACTGTTGCTCATAGCAACCAATCACAGCTCAGCTTCTTTTAAACAGCTCTGGGGAAATGAAAGATGCTTTGTGATTGGTTGGTGATACACACATTCAATTTTATATATATAGATCTAAGGATCTCGGTTTTTAGTTGAGATGAATCTGTTCTACACTTTATTTACATGCTTAATAATGACCAGTGCTGTGGAGTCGGAGTCGAGGAATCAGAGTCATTGAGTCAGAAGTCAGGGAAATTGAGGCGCCTGAGTCAGAGTCGGAGTTGGTGATTTGGCTTACCGAATCACAGTCATGGTTAAATCTTCAATAATGTCTCACCTGGAATTGGAAGTGATGAGAAACTTGTTAGCAAAATTTGTCGAATTGTTTGTAGCTGCTGTTGGAGGATCAAGGCTTGCCTTTCCTCCTGTGCCAGTTCTTGTTCCAGTCTCTCTTTGGCACTGTTCATACTCTCAGTGTGTCGTTGTAAAATTGTATTTTGCTCCTCAAACTCCATGTTCATTTTGCGCAGTCTCCTCAGTTCTGCTTCACGAACTGTAGGTAGAAAAATAGAATAGCAAAAATGTAAAACTGTTACTGAATAAAAATGTTTATGTTTTAACTAGATGGAGGCCCGATGCGATGGAGGTAATGTCACGATGGTGGCAGGCTTTGCAGCGTTGAGAATCTCTCCCCCCATGTGCTCACCCACCTATCCACTCTCTCTTTCCCTATGTGCTGACTTCTCCCGTCTGTTCTCTCTTCTTTGACCTGTTTTCCCCATGTGCTATTCCCCTTGTCTGCTGTCTCTCTCCTTCCTGTGCTGTGTTCTCCCCTCATGCACTGTCCCGTTTGAGTCGTCTCCCCCCTGTGCTCTGTCTCTCTCACCCCTGTGTCTTACCGTGTACAGAACATACCACATCTCCTGGGCACGGAGAAAGCAAAAGACAATACTGACATTACAGCAGATCGCAGAGGATACATTTTGCGAGGTAAGATATTTTTTAAAAACAGTCAGTGAAATATTTTACCTCACAAAATTAATCCACTGTGATCCCCTGCTGTAATGTCAGTATTGTCTTTTGCTTCTTCCTCTGCCCAGGAGATGTGGTATACTCCGTACACGGTCAGACACAGACACTTTTTAAAACGAACTTTCGTTTGTGGGAAAACCCCTTTAATATGACCGGCTTCCTCTGCCTGTAGACACATCGCGTATCTGCTGCCGGGATCAGCAGAATGATTCACTGCACCTGCGCGTAATTTGCGCCGTCGTAGTAAATCAGACCGCCGCCATTTTTGTGCAGACAGATAGTGGCGGTCACATTAAAATTGCGCATGCTCTCCTCCTGTACAAAGATGGCGGCAGTCAGTGAATCATTCGGCTGATCCCGGCGGCAGCGTGTTCGCGAAGGTGTTCCGCTGGTGTTACTGTACAAGAAGCTGCATGAGTGTGAGTGAGTGTGACTGTGTGTGTATGTGAGTGTGAGAGAGTGTGAGTGAGTGAGAGTGTGAGAGAGTGCGAGTGTGTGACTGAGTGTGAATGTGAGTGTGTGTCAGTGTGTGTGTGTGTGTGTTGCGTACGGCATAAAGAGTGTGTGTGTGTGTGTGTGTGTGTGGTGCGACTGTGTTCCGCGCAATAGGTTGGTACCAGCAGCAGTTTCCACATTGAGACACCCATCACTTGGGTGTCCTAATATGGCGGTCGGTGAACTTCCTCCGCTTGGAATTCTGGGATATGGTGACATCTGGACAGAACAGGAAATGAAAACATTAAGAGGCAATTCTATAAACAAAGGAGTTAAAAAATAAAAGCTATACACATGATAGGGCGTAAATGTATAATTTTTGTGGTTCTCAAACTACAGTTCTTGAGGGGGTCAAAGTGAGCTCTGGTCACACGTGTGGTGTTGCAGGTACGCGGGATGCAGTGATGAGTCGGGGATAGGGCAAGCTTTAACTTTAAATTTAGAAGGGGAGTTTTTGTATGAAAAACAGGCAGAAAATTGGTTCTTCACGCAGGGAAACCGTACACAAACAATATACACTATGTTCCAAATTATTATGCAAATTGGTTTTAAGTGTCATAGCGTTTTTTGTTTTTTTTGTAAATGAAACCCATTGATGGTATTGTTTCTCAGGGTTCTTTGGATCACTGAAATCAATCTCAGATACAAGTGATAATTAGTTTGCCATGTGAGCCCAATAAAAGGAAAACTGGATGTTCCACACTATTAAGCAGGCCAGAGTTTTCAAGTAATATGGGAAAGAAAAAGGATCTCTCTGCTGCTGAAAAGCATCAAATAGTGCCTTGGTGCCTTGGTCAAGAGATGAAAACATTAGATATTTCCCGAAAACTTAAGCGTGATCATCGTACTGTTAAGAGATTTGTGGTTGATTCTGAACACAGACGTGTTTGTGCTGATAAAGGCAGAATGAAGAAGGTTTCTGCCAGGCAAGTTCATCGGATTAAGAGAGCAGCTGCTAAAAAGCCATTACAAACCAGCAAACAATTATTTGAAGCTGCTGGTGCCTCTGGAATCCCTCTAACCACAAGGTGTGGGATCCTTCAAAGGCTTGCTGTGGTGCATAAACCTACGATTCGGCCACCCCTAAACAGTGATCACAAGCAGAAATGGTTGCAGTGGGCACAGACATACATGAAGACTAATTTTCAAACAGTCTTGTTTACTGATGAGTGTCGAGCAACCCTGGATGGTCCAGATGGATGGAGTAGTGGAAGGTTGGTGGATGGCCACCATGTCCCAACAAGGCTGCAATGTAATCAAGGAGGTGGAGGAGTCATGTTTTCGGCCGGAATCATAGGGAAATAGCTGGTAGGGCCCTTTAAGGTTCCTGAAGGTGTGAAAATGACCTCTGCTAAGTATGCATAGTTTCTGACTGACAACTTTCTTCCATGGTATAAAAAGCAGAAACGTGCCTTCAGGAGCAAAATCATCTTCATGCATGACAATGCACCATCTCATGCTGCAAAGAATACCTCTGAGTCATTGGCTGCTATGGGCATAAAAGGAGATAAACTCATGGTGTGGCCACCATCTTCCCCTGACCTCAACCCTATAGAGAACCTTTGGAGTATCAAGCAAAAGATCTATGAGGGTGGGAGGCAGTTCACATCAAAACAGCAGCTCTGGGAGGTTTCATGCAAAGAAATACAAGAAGAAACTCTCCAAAAACTCACAAGTTCAATGGATGAAAGAATTGTGAAGGTGATATCAAAGAAGGGTTCCTATGTTAACATGTAACTTGGCCTGTTAGGATGTTTTGGGGTTAAGTAGCTTTTTTGATCAGTGAATGTGACCTTCTAATGCTGCAAATTCCACAAATGAGCATTTTCAGTTCTTTAAAAGAGATCAAATGTTCAGAAATTCTACTGTGCCTAATAATTTGGAACAGTGCATTTTGAGTTTTTTTCCATTTTGGAGATTATACTGTTATCATTGGGAGGTTTCAATAAATTCGATGAATACTCTAACGGGTGATGACTTTTATTAGACTGACTGTCATTTGCACTGACCACTTAAGAAAATCAGAGAAAAATATAATTTGCATAATAATTTGGAACATAGTGTAGAGAACTGACGAATACTCTACGAAAGTCAGGGCCTATACGGCCGCGATATGGCCGTCCAATGCCCTCAGGTAATAAATGTTAATAGAGTGTCACTTAGCTTCTCGGACGTTCTGTCGAGCTGAGATCCGGTTGTTGTTAGGCTGTTGTCGCAGCCGCTGGGCCCAGCCGATGAGGAGCTGACGTAAGCCTCGAGCCTTCCCACGCTCATGCGCAGATGGGGCACAACAGGCCCTGGAGCAATCCTCCGGTGTAGAGTTCGCCCCTCCAAGAGGTGGGATGGCGGCAGCTGTCGGGTAGGTAGCAATCGCGGACTGGAGCGGGACCCTAGCGACCACAGGAGATGGGACACAGGCCGCAGCCGCGGGCTCAGGTGAGACAATGGTGGCTGCGGGTGGGCAGTCCGCAACCGCGGGCTCGTGTGGCAGTGGCGGCTGCAGCTGACAGAACTCTCCTGCCTCTATAGTCTTTGTCAGCGAGGCCCCGCTTCCTCCTACGCAGTCTCTGCGTCCTGTCTCTCCTGCTTCTCTCTTGCTCCTCCTCCAGTCGCCCAGCCCCCTTTTCTTCTAGAAACATCTCCCAGGCATCCTGCAGTTTCTTCCCCCGGGAACCGTTCCCCTGGGAACCTAAATGATAACCCCCTTGGTTCTGACCAGGGCACATAGCAGGATTTTGTGCTAATAACTGGGCACTGATGTTGTCTCTGCCACACGAACTGATCCTGTTCATACCGCTCAGGGGGTTTGCCTGTAGTAGACTGCTCAGAGCGTCGCGGTTCAATGGTCGTGATGGAGCCCTCTGGGGTGGTGGCAGATGGCTGAGTAACTGGAGTTGCAGGGGCACAGGCCGTGGAAGTGTCCGCTGGTCTCGCGGGCAAGTCCTCTTCATCTTCATCGTCCCAGACAGTGGTTGGAGGGGCTGAGGCCTGCACTAAAGAGTGCGGAGTCTGCAGAAAAGCCTCGCCCTGCACGGGATCTGTGGACATACAGGGCCATAACATATTGCGGTGCACAATCCGGGTGGGTTGATTCCCCCCTTCCTCTGATTGTATCCTTCTGGACTTGCTCGGCGTGTAATTTTGTAGTGACTGTTCTCCCATCGATGGCTCAATTTGCTTTGGGGTCGTTGATCTCGTACAAACACGCGATTACATTTTGGAAAATCAATGGGCAGTGACATGGGCTTTTCAGGGTGTTCAAGATCTTGGAGCTTAATCTGCACTAATCTGTGTAGGGTCTGCAAACGATACCGGTGGTCCCAGACCCAGGAGTGAACCCCCGCCCATGACCATTCTTCCTCGGGGTCCAGCTCCACCTCAGTAATTCCCTTGCCTTCCCGACCGAAGAGTAGCGTGTATGGGGTGTACCCGGTGACCCGAAGTGCCCGGTTATTATATACCCAGACCAAGTCGGGAATGTATTCAGGCCAACGGGCTTTCTGGTCATCTTCCAGGGTCCGTAACATTTGAATTAGAGTCTGGTTGAACCATTCGCAGGCCCCATTCCCCTGCGGGTGATATGGTGTGGTCCGGTACTTGTCAATGGCACTGATTCTCACTTTTCCCAGGAAGCAGGCTCCTTGGTCTGAGTGGATGCATTGCGGGCAGCCATACACTTGGATAAAGTTTTTACAGATAGCATAAGCGGCCGATTCTGCTGTTTGATTTCGGGTGGGGACCACTACGGCAAACTTGGTAAAATTGTCCACCATGACTAAGCAGTGTTGATATCCCGGATGAGCCGGACCAATGGTTAAGTAATCTACCATTAACAGTTAAAGGGGCGCGGTGGTTACAATTGTTTGTAAGGGGGCTCGTTGTTCTGGTGGTTTAGTCAACTCACATAAGCGGCATGCTCGGCACACTTCTTCTATTATGGCTTGTAACCGGGGATGGTAGACTGTTAACTGTAGCCACTGGAAAGTCTTTTGTACGCCAAAATGAGCGCCTTTCTCATGAGCCTCCCAAGCAATGTCAGTCAGTAGGGCTCCCGGTACCACCACTTGCCAAGCTACGGTGGGTTTGGTGTGTAGAGTTGTTTTGCGATACAATAGTCCCTTTTTGCGCACCAGTCTTTCCCTTTGACGGAGCATTAGCACAGCGTCCTTAGAAAGTCTTTTTCTTTGAGCGTCATTGGGAAGTTGTTCTTGGGCGACCCACTGGCGAAGGGCGCTGATTTCACTGTCTGCTTGTTGCTGGCATATCCATTCATCCCGGGATTGATCGAGGATGCCCCCAGGGGGTTTTGTACAGGACTGCTCACTTGTCACTGCTGTGGTCTCGTCGGGTTTTAGTGAATACGGTGTTTCCTCTCCCTCTAGCTCTTCATCCCGGCTCGGCGCCGGATCCGGGACAAGGCATCGGCGTGGACATTCTCTGCCCCTCTCTTGTAAACGATTTTGTAATTGAATTTAACCATCCTGGCTACCCACGGCTGCTCCAGGGCCCCCAGTTTGGCGTTTTCAAGGTGAGCCAGGGGGTTGTTGTCGGTTCATACCACCTCAGATCCCGCTAGGTACTCCGCGAATCGCTCCGTCATGGCCCACACCACCGCCAGGAGCTCGAGCTTGAAAGAGCTATAGTTGTCAGGATTGCGTTCGGAGGTGTGGAGTGATCGGCTGCCATAGTCGATCACCCTCTCCCGGCCATCCTGCATCTGTGACAACATAGCCCCCAACCCGTGTAAGCTCCAGTCAGTGTGCAGTATGAACGGTTGCGAGAAATCCACGTAGGCTAACACCGGGGCTTCTGAGAGTGCGGCTTTAAGGTCTCTGAAAGCTTCTTCCTGCGGTTCTCGCCACTGTGCCTTACTGTTGTTAGCACCGGAGGGGACTCCTCTTAGTAGGTCCTGCAGGACTCGAGCTCGGCGGGCGAAATTTTTCACAAAGCGACGGTAGTATCCGGCCAGCCCCAAGCAGGCCCGCACATATTCCACTGTCTCGGGAGTAGGCCACTCCTGTATCGCAGCGACCTTCTCCGGAGATGGCCTCACGCCCTCGGCGGAGACCACATGCCCCAGGTATTCTATTTGTGTGCGGAACAGGTGGCATTTCTGGGGCTTCACCTTCAACATGTACTTTTGCAGCCGGCCGAGCACCTGGCCCCGGCGATGCAGGTGGTCTTCAAACGTGGCGGCATAGATGATAATGTCATCCACATATAGTAGGGTGGCTTCGAAGTTGAGGTCGCCTAGGCACCGCTCCATCAGGCGCTGGAAAGTTCCAGGGGCGTTGGCCAGTCCAAACGGCATCCGGTTGAATTCATAGTCCCATGGGCAAAATGAAAGCGGTTTTTGCTCGATCCTCCTCGGACATCGGTACCTGCCAGTATCCGCTGGCCAAATCCAAGGTAGAAAAATATTTCGCCTTCCCTAGGGCCGATAGAGACTCCTCTATATGAGGGAGTGGGTATGAGTTTTTGATGTTTAATGGTGCAGGCACTCCGCTCCTGTTGCATTTCCCCCACCCACGGGGCTCACTGATGGCATTCAGAGAGGCTTCAATGCTCTGGGCCTTACCCCACGGGGGCTGTCACCTTTTGCTACTGTTCTCACGCGCGGGCCTCACTCCCTACCCCGAAGAAGGTCAAAATGCGGGTCTACCCGTATCCGTTCTCGCAAGGCTTGCTTAGTTAGGGAGTCGCGCATTCCAGGCACCAAGAGGTCTCGCAGGGTAATGTCAAGGGGCCCCAAGTTTACACCGTCCTTTCGCCCGATGGCCATATAGGGTTCCTGCAGCACATTCATATACTGAGTGACCATCTCCCCCTCGCCCTGCTGAACAGTCGGGTTCTCAGTTCCCCCACATCAGTCGGGTCCCCGTGGGTTTCTTCCAAAATCTGCAATACCCGGACAAAAGCATTCCGTTGCCCCGGGGGCCTTAACATCACAAAGTCCCGGGCCTCTCCTTCCAATGCCATGATGGCCACCTCTGCCTCCAGATCAGGGGTCATCGGGTGCATCCTGAACAACCCCCGCATGCGCTCTGTCCAGCTCCACAGCATGGTATTACTGCTGGTGAACTTGGGCAAGTTGTTCAGCATGGCCCCCAACGACAGACTGGCCCGGGGGCCATTATTACCCCTCTGATCTGCGGCTTCCCCGCTCGTGCTCAGAGACTGCATCCTGCAGATTACGCCAAATGTGGTATTGCAGGTACGCGGGATGCAGTGAAGAGTCGGAGACGGGGCAAGCTTTAACTATAAATTTATAAGGGGAGTTTTTGTATGGAAACCAGGCAGAAAATTGGTTCTCCGTAAAACACAACCATACACAAACACAATATAGAGAACTGATGAATACTCAACGAAAGTCAGGGCCTATAGGGCCGCGACATGGCCGTCCAATGCCCTCAGGTAATAAATGTTAACAGAGTGTCACTTTGCTTCTCGGACGTTCTGTGGAGTTGAGATCCGGTTGTTGTTCAGCCGCTGGGCCCAGCCGATGATGAGCTGACCTAAGCCTCGAGCGTTCCCACGCAGATGGGGCACAACAGGCCCTGGAGCAATCCTCCGGCATAGAGTTTGCCCCTCCAAGAGGCGGGATGGCGGCAGCTGTCAGGTAGGCCACAATCGCGGACTGGAGCGGGACCCTTGCTACCACAGGAGATGGGACACAAGCCGCAGCCACGGGCTCAGGTGAGACAATGGAGGCTGCAGGCCGCAATGGAGGGTGGGCAGGCCGCAACCGCAGGCTCGAGTGTGGCAGTGGAGGCTGCAGCTGACAGAACTCTCCTGCCTCTATAGTCTTTGTCAGCGAGGTCCCACTTCATCCTATGCAGTCTCTGCGTCCAGTCTCTCCTGCGTCTCTCTCTCGCTCCTCCAGTCGCCCCGCGCCCTTTTCTTCTAGAAACATCTCCCAGGCATCATGCCGTTTCTTCCCCCGGGAACAGTTCCCCTGGGAACCTAAATGACAGCCTCCTTGGTTCTGGCCTGGGCACATAGCAGGGGCTCCCTCCTCTACACATGCACAGTACCACAATCCATATCCAAAGAACTAAGAACATCTAGTTCCCACTATGCTTTTAAATCTACTCCAGAATAGAGGTTCAGACCAATGTTCTAATGATCAATTGTGGTTTCAGCAGTGTGACCTTCAAATATCATATTTATGATTCATCAAACTAATTAACTACACTATAGGTAAAGGAATAATGGTTCGTGTGGAATAACACCTATCATTTCAATTGGATATACACCAGACAGGTCCATTGAGATTAATTCCTTCCTGACATTTGACAGTAATGGGTCTTTAAAGAAGGAAAAAAGACGCAAGTGAAAAAACTAACAGATAACAAAAGAATTTAAGATTTCGAGGTCATGGACTTAAATATTATATGGAAATAATTTGTCCTGACAACCTAAATTAAAAAATAAGTTTTTGACTATAGATTTAAGCTTCGCCATTATGCGATTGTTTTGCCACTACAACAACCGTGAACAAATATGTATTTGTTCTAACTCTTGATGGACTAATTATGTGTAATCAAGATTTCTAAAGATGTCTGACTTTAAACATATTCAACCTTCAGATTCCTAAAAATGAAGTAATGCCTGACCGAGTAGGCCGCAGAAAGGGCTACAACACACTTTACTAGATTCTGTTCCCCCAGCATAAATCTAGATCTCATCTCTTTACTAAGCTACCCATTCTGTACAAAGATTGATACATCATTCGTGCAAAGTCTGCAGTGACACAGGGGCCCACTTTCACCGCCAAAGCAACTGGAATAATAAATTGTGATAACCTACTGGACTGCAAAGGGCTCATACAATGAATATAAAAGTCTACATGCCCCTATTAAAGTGCCAGGTTTTTGTCATAAAAAAAATCATACCAACAAGAATTATTTCAGAACTTTTTCCATCTATGTCACCACAATCTGTATAAATCTTTGTACAAACACTCTGAAATCATTTTGAAGGGGAAAATAAAAGTACTAAAATGAAAAAATAGTGTTGTTGGTTATGCCTCTACTAAAAAGCTGAAGATGAAGAGAAATTTCACCTTGCAGCACGGCCTCAGACATCGGCACACCTCCAAATCAACAAAATAATGGCTTCTTGGAGAAGCCAGGAGAAGTTCATAGCTTTGAGAACAAAATCCACTGATACATACTATAACAGTACAGAGGCCATATACCTAATTAAATGGACCAAAA
Organism: Oophaga sylvatica; assembly: GCA_033576555.1. Taxonomy (NCBI): domain Eukaryota; kingdom Metazoa; phylum Chordata; class Amphibia; order Anura; family Dendrobatidae; genus Oophaga; species Oophaga sylvatica. The sequence goes on from JARQOD010000001.1 coordinate 540,921,512, forward strand.
TCAATTATTATGGACACTCCAAAAATCATTAATCCTACATAGAATACCTGGAGCTGTGGCCCTCAGATAGTCGGGGGGTCTCCTTCTGCATGTGGGGGCGCCGGGGTCCTGTCGAAGGGATGCGGTTCGGGCGGGTATGACCGCGTGTCCAGGGCCCTCGACACGGTCAGAGCACCTCGTGGCCTTGGCACGGTCTGCTCCTGGATCCTGGACGCTGTCGCACAGCGGCCACCGCATGGTAGGCCGCGGCTTGCTCCTGGGCCGCCGCTGCGGCCTTCTCATGTGGGCCGCCGCCGCGGCCTTTCTCAGCGGGGGCGCCGCCGCCTTTCCCCTGGGAGCCCCCACCGTCGCGGCCGCCTCCACTTGCCTCGGCCGTTCCTTGTACTTGACCCCCCGGCTTTTGTGCCGGGTAGGCCTCACTGTGCACTCCCGGGTAGCTCCGCCCACTTTTGGACGTCACTTCCGGTCCCCGCCAGTCTACTTCCGGTCGGCGGTGACACAGGACCTGCTCTGCAGCCCTCTCCATCAGGCACAATAGCAATGCCTGTACGGAGCGACTGCGGAGCCGTGACGGTCCCAAAACATTACGTGGCCTGCTCCAAAGTGGCCCTCCAGCAGGCACATGTGCACTGCCTGCGAGGAGGGACACCGGAGCAGGCACAAAACATAACCACGCTGCTGCAGAGCGCGCTGATCGGTCCATACAGACCAACCAGCGCGCTCTGCATCAAAAAAAAAAGTATAAAACACGTATGCACTCACGTAACAAAACACGCCAATACTAACCGCCAATACTAACCGCCACTGCCCCAATCACTAACAGTACTGAAACCACATTAACCCCTGCCCTCCAAACACCGCACAGAATAAAATTACTCGTTACGCTGTGCTACCCATTTAATTACCGCCTGTAACAGGCGTAATGGGACAATTATCTCGGTTTTTACCGGTCCCAATATACCCCCTAGCCACGGCGAGCGCACGCATATGCGCCGCAGACCCTCCCCATCCTCCTACGAAGACTCCCGCCATCAGTCCTGCTGTCCCTCTAAATGTCGCTACTCCCATCACCCCCGAATACACCCAGTGAACCCCTCAGCAGGTCCCGGCGCAGACGCCGCAGGACCTCCCACTCATTCCCACTATCCCCCTGAGAGCCGCTACAGACACGGATCACAAAGGAGCTGCCTCAGATCTCGCCCCGCTAGATGGGTTCCCTGTCCATATCTGAGCGGTCCAACGCATCTGAGGGTTACGACAGGCGGTCATGAGCACACGGCAGATGTCACGTGCTCCATCAATGGCTGACAGCCTAGTGAATTATCACCCAGGGCTACCAGCCATTCCAACCACAAGATTAACCCCGAACGTCCCCTGTCGGGAGACACTCGGGCTCGGGCACACGACGCAGATCATACGTCACGTGCTCCATCTCCGGCTTAGTATGGGGAGGGGGCAACGGTTCGCAACCTCTCATCTGCATGCCCGCCCACCGGCGTCGCCGGGGGTCCCCGGCAGAGAGTCCGTTGCGAATCGTATTCGCCCCTCCCCCCTTGTACACTACGCCCACCGGCAGCGCCGGGGGTATTCGGCAGAGAGGCGGTTGCGGATTGTATTTGCCCCTCTCTGCTTATAATTTAATACCAGTCCCGTGCTGGCGGACACCCCTGCATCAGGGCGTACCCGCCAAGCAAACGGAGCACTTACGTCATGGCTATGCCTTGATCCCGAAAAGAAGCTGCTCAGGAGTTATATTATTGTCTTAAATGCTGTTTTTACTGGTCGAGTTGATGGCTGAGTGGTTAAGCTTCTGGTATATGGAATGGAAAACAAAAAAAAAAAAAAAAAAAAAAAAAAATGCCTTAGACAACACCTGGTGTCGCACCAGAGGTACGTCTATCGCGGAAGTCAAGCTCAATGGATAACTCATCTGACTATGAATCAGAAGATTATAGGTACAAATCCTACCTGGCTCGAGAACGTTACAAAGCAAATCAGCGTTATAACCCCGGGTATAGTCTAAAACTGTCGCGGGAATCCTCCAAGTTTCTTCAGCAGAAAATCACAAATAAGCAAAACTAAGCAGGTTGGTGGACCCAGTTAAATCGTTGACAATCAGTAATTTCAGAAACTCGCCCTAGGCATTCTGCTTAAAAAAAAAAAAAAAAAAAAAGGAAAATCCCGTCAAAAATATCACCTTCCCTCACAATAGGCGATGCGGTTAATGACGCATCACCCCTAGAAGAGACGTCCTTAACCTACGTTTCAATTGACAGAAGGGGAACTTGGACACACAGCTGGGCCTGGTGTCCCGCTGCCAAAATCTGACATCCCAACATGCCTCCATTTGTTGGGCTTCACGGTGAACCGGCAGTTTTAATTCTATATGAGCCTTCCGTCGGTCTGCTCCATAGCATGTCATTACTTCGGGCTCTTCGATACCCTTCTAGACTCGTTAAGGCGATACGCTAATGACTTTTTTATTCGTCGGACCTAGGGACTCTAAACTCTGCCCCTATCTCCAGACGTTCAAAATTTAGAGCTCGGCACTTTCGGAGTACCTTTTTCCCCCTTATTAATGGTCGGACCATGCAACGTCCTCCTGTTCCCGGCATTTAAATTTATACCAATAACATGGTTTTCGTTTACCGGCGGAAAAACTACAAAAACTGTAAACGATATCTATAACTTTGTATGTATCCCCTTCTCATGTACAGCACCATGGAATTATTGCCGCTATATAAATAAATAATAATAATAATAATGGGCAGAGTTTCCCAACGCCACCTATCGTTGTCAGCTAAAAGGCATTACCCAGCCGGGATATAGATCAGACTTAACCGCTCCGTGAAAGCAGATTTGCTTGTCTGGTAGTCATTCTTAGATCCCTACAAGGGACATGCATGCGTAATGGCGCAGGAAGCACCGAGCAAGGAACTAGGTCTAGAGGTTGTTGGAGATATCAATAATGGTATTGTCGCAATCTACGAAGAGCAATGGTGTAAATGAAACTGGCTTGTTTATGGACCATATCCACCTGGGGCCGCAGCCCTGCGTTAGAGAACTTTTCACTAGTAACAGCCATTGAGCCTTGGGTACCCGTGCGAAAAACGCTAACACCAGGTTTCTAACCAAACATCCAGGAACCTCAAGAAGTTTGAACATTGTCTTCTCTCCCTGGCCTTTTCTGCTGCGCCGCTTAGCGCTACTATGCCTTAGACACGTCTGGTGTCGTGCCAGATTTACGTCTATCGCTGAAGATGTGATGGTTTAACTCTCTGTTGTCTTCCAATTGGCAGGCCTTCAAATTGTACCAAGTCTCAGTGACACCGGCTTCCTGGCAGGTCCACGGTAAGGCATGGGAGGAATGGCGCTCTTTAATCAGGGGAAGGCCAGTCGATACAGGTAATCGGGCCAGATGCGACGTGTGGGTAGAACTCCTGAATCTGCTCAGGAATAGAGGCGCGTCGGGTACGGCAGCGCAACGACACTTAGCAGGAATAGAGGAGCGTCGGGTACGGCAGCGCAGCGACACTTAGCAGGAACAGCCTTTTTTCTTTCTGCTTTTAGGTTGTTGCGACGTTACTAAATACTCCCCATCAGGCAAGCCGTTAAAGGCTGGAAGAGGCTCCAACCTACTCAGGAACGTCGTCGCCCCGTGTCTCTAAGTCTGTCACACGATATCATCATAATCTCGACGTCATTTACAAGTCGCAGTACGAGGCGACCCTAATATCTACAGCGCTTGCAATTGCATTTTCGGGGCGCATCGGCGAACTAGCGCCGCGGTTTAAAAAACAACATCAGTCGGTTGACCCACGAGGACATCGTCATATGTAGCAACGCTTTACACATTAAAGTTCGGATCCAAAAAATGCGATCCCACCGGTTGAGGTGCGTGAGTCTCGTTCAAGGCTTTAGACGGCCCGATATGCCCGGTAAAAATAGTGAAGCGCTTCGCGTTTATAAGACACGACAGTAGATTCTTCTATCACACACCGACGGGTCCACATTTACCAAATATCATTTTCCCACAATCTCTAAACATTGTATGGAGGCAGTCGGTGGTAACCCAAAACAATTTGGGACTAGAGTTGAGCGATATCTCCCGACATCAAGAAGTATCGGATCGGAATGGGTATCACCGATACCCAAAAGTGTCGGCGATTCCGATACCGGAAATCCAATGCAAGTCTATGGGACAGAAATATCGGAATTAAAAAAAAAAAAAAAAAAAAAAAAAAAAAACCCCTTCCTTTCATTGTAAACACTAAATATGCACACACAGAATACATATATATATACATGTCAGTGTGACATATATATATACATATATTTATAGTTCATACACTTCTACATAGTAAAACAGCCTCTGATTCAACTGCCGGGTAAAGCCGGCCGATACCCGATATTTACAGTATCGGAATGCTCAACACTATTCGGGACACATCCCTTCAGAATAGGGGCGGCCTCTGAAGCAGCCAGGGCCGACGTATCGGAAGCTGAAGTCCAGAGATTAGGCCGCTGGAAATCCGCATGTTTAGCAAGATATATAAGGCCAGATCTGCCCTAACACCTCTCGTTTCTTTCAGGCGGCCACAAACCCACAGTTTGGGTACTAGCGCATTCTTACGTTTATGGGACGTACAAACGGGCCAGCATACGCCCGGATTATAAAAAAAAAAAAAAAAAAAAAAAGTGGAACTGGAATTCATCTGGAGCAGCATCTGAAGGCTGCGGTGGCAGCAAATATTCCAATGTGGCTAAGACTGCCAAAGGGCCGGTGATGTTGGTATTTGCCAATGGAATCGACCTAGCCGAGAAAAAAGGCACCGAACTATACGCAATGATGTCGACAGATATACGACACTCTGCCTGCCGGCCCTGATATGGTGATGGTGGTGCGGTCTGACATAATACCACACGCTGTCCGGCATGGAGCAAAAGATCCGAAAGCCATCAACAAATCAAGAAAGAAAATAAACACAAAAATGGCAAAATCCAGCTGAGAAAACTACGGCATGGTGGTTACCCACCACAATCCGCAAAAGGACAATTCCAACCTACCGAGACTGGACGGCGTTCATCTGAATGATATCGGACTCGTTAGATTATTAAACATTTTACAGGATGGGGTTTGAACAGGTCGTTGTGTGGGGGGTCGGAGTCCTGTGTAGGTATACCCATGATCCTCCGTGGCGGTAGTATGGGGGGGCAACGGTTCGTAACCTCTCATCTGCCTGCCCGCCCACCGGCGGCGCCGTGGGCCCTCGGCAGAGAGTCCGTTGCGGATCGTATTTGCCCCTCTCTGCTTATAGTCTACGCCCACCGGTGGCGCCGGGGGTTCTCAGCAGAGAGGCGGTTGCGGATCATATTTGCCCCTCCCTGCTTATAATTTAAATAAACTGTGACCGACCTGTTCAACCCATCCAGGCCTGTTGTGTTTTGTCGTTATGGGATTGGTGGGAGGCGGGGAAGCACCGCTATACGCCACAAGGGTCTCTTCAGTCTGGCAAGCACGGCACCGAATAGGGATCGAGCTTCTGACTGAAGAGCCCATATAGACTATAAGCTAAAATGAACTGGGGCTGTGCTTCCCTCCTCCTGTCACTCCCCTCCCAGGTGATGCCATATACCGGACCCCACTGGCCAGCGGGGATGAGGGGGAAGGGGGTCCGGCCACACCCTCAGGGGTTAAATTCTCGTGCAAGGGCCGGACTCTTCCTCTTCCTCCCCCGGCTGGTCAGTGGAAGTCTTGTCCCACCCTCCCTCCCTTGTAGATTCAAAGATTTGCCGTGCGGCTATTGTATTTAATGTTTTAAAAAAAAAAAAAAAAAAAAAAAAAAAAAAAAATAATAATTATCATTCTCATCACTTACAAAGTTTTTTGGTTGTATTCATTGTCACAGCGGTAGTATGGGGGGGCAACGGTTCGTAACCTCTCATCTGCCTGCCCGCCCACCGGCGGCGCCGTGGGCCCTCGGCAGAGAGTCCGTTGCGGATCGTATTTGCCCCTCTCTGCTTATAGTCTACGCCCACCGGTGGCGCCGGGGGTTCTCAGCAGAGAGGCGGTTGCGGATCATATTTGCCCCTCCCTGCTTATAATTTAAATAAACTGTGACCGACCTGTTCAACCCATCCAGGCCTGTTGTGTTTTGTCGTTATGGGATTGGTGGGAGGCGGGGAAGCACCGCTATACGCCACAAGGGTCTCTTCAGTCTGAAGATGAAGAGAAATTTCACCTTGCAGCACGGCCTCAGACATCGGCACACCTCCAAATCAACAAAATAATGGCTTCTTGGAGAAGCCAGGAGAAGTTCATAGCTTTGAGAACAAAATCCACTGATACATACTATAACAGTACAGAGGCCATATACCTAATTAAATGGACCAAAATCAATTATTATGGACACTCCAAAAATCATTAATCCTACATAGAATACCTGGAGTCAGTCCAGAAAAAAAAGTACCGTATGTACTCGAATATAAGCCGAGATTTTCAGCCCATTTTTTAGGGCTGAAAGTCCCCTCTCGGCTTATATTCGAGTCATATACCAGGGGGTCGGCGGGGGAGGGGAAGCGTAGCTGTCCTATATACTCACCCCTCCGCCGGCGCGGTCTCTGCAGCCCCCCTGCTCTTCTCCCACGGTCCCGGCGCCTGTGTTCAGCTCTCAGTGGTACCGCTCATTAAAGTCATGACCGCTCATTAAAGTCATGAATATGCACATATTTATGACTTTAATGAGCGGTAACACGTGACCGCTGAACACAGGCGCCGGGACCGTGGGAGAAGAGCAGGGCAGAGACGCGCCGGCGGAAGGGTAAGTATAAGCGATATTTACCTGTCCCGTTCCGCTGTGTCCTCAGGTCCTCTTGCTGCGATGTTCAGGCAGAGGGCGCGATGACGTAGTTACTGCGCGCCGCGCCCTCTGCCTGATCATTGACTGCTGGAGGACCCGGAAGACAGCAGCACACAGCGGTGAACCCGGTGACAGGTAAATGTCTCAGGTGCCGGGGCCCTGAGCGAGCAGTGACACCGGCACCTGTCCCCCATAGCGCGCCGGTGTCCCCACCTGCTCAGGACACCGGCACCTGGCCCCCAGCAACGAGAGGTGAGTATGTCTTTTTTTTTTTTTTTTTCAGTTGCAGCAGCAGCGGCAGCAATTGAGGCCTATACTATGGAGCATAATCTATGGGGGCACAATCTATAGATCATATATGGGGGCACAATCTATGGAGCATCAATGAGGGCACAATCTATGGGGCATAATCTATGGGGGCACAATCTATGGAGCATCAATGGGGGCACAATCTATGGGGGCACAATCTATGGGGTACAATCTATGGAACATCAATGGGGCACAATCTATGGAGCATCTATGGGGGCACAATCTATGGAGCATCTATGGGGGCACAATCTGTGGAGCATCTATGGGGGCACAATCTGTGGAGCATCTATGGGGGCATAATCTATGGAGCATCTATGGGGCATAATCTATGGAGCATCTATGGGGGCATAATCTATGGGGGCACAATCTATGGAGCATCTATGGGGGCATAATACATGGGCAGCATATAGGGCATAATCTCATTTTCCACCCTAGGCTTATACTCGAGTCAGTAAGTTTTCCCAGTTTATTGTGGCAAAATTAGGGGGGGTCGGCTTATACTAGGGTCGGCTTATATGCGAGTATATACAGTATATGAAATATATATAAAATTTTATTTTTGATTATAATACATGAAATATATAGAAAAAACATGTATAACTCACTAGAAGATAGCGAGCGGACTAAGACAAGAAAATCAAATCAATGACTAGTATATGAAGGACATCACACACTGTTAAAAATAACAGGAGGGACAAGCAGAGCATATCTCATTCAGCAAACAAAAAATCAATGAAAGATATATTTTAAGTGCATAGTGCCAAATACAAGCCGTGAATGCAAATAGAGTCACATACTCAAGCAAGGACATAAAGTACAAAAAATATATATCAAGATTCAAAAGGTGCAGTCCTAAAATAATAGTGCTTTCAGAAAGTGCACAGCCTGCCCATAAGTATTTGCCAGTGTGTGCCCGGTGCAGCACCATTACAGTTCGTAGCTTTGTAATAGTCCAGCCAGAGCACAGACCAGAATCCAATTGAAAATCTGTGGGTGACCTGAAGAGGGCGCTGTACACTGGAGATGCCCTCACATTCTGACAGATTTGACATTCTACGGCACCATACTGCCCCTTGAAGAAGGAAGGTCCGAAATGCGCGTAGGGGCAGACGCGCTTGTCTAGGCATTGGGACAGCCTCCTACCTCTGGCAACCATCCACCGGTAAATATAATATCTCATTGGGCATTGTCCTTTGTTATTATGGCAGGCAGTATGGTGGAATTGGGAAGTCGGCAGTTAGGTGGTGTGGTCTCTGTCTATGCATATGCTGCTGTAACTTATAATTATGGTGATTGAACCTCTAGGTTCAAGCAACATATTGTAATCCAATTTCTTATATTCTTTCTTCTTCTTCTCGTTTTCTGCAATTAATGCGGCCCGAACCGCTCGGCGCAGAGACCCCGTTCAGGCGGCGTTTCGAAGCCCTCGGTGGGGACAGGTGTGCTATGTATTTTTCGAGTCGATCCGATTTGTAGTTTTTTTTTAAAAAATCGCATTTTAAGCAAAAATGTTCCCATAGGAATTAATGGCGACCTTTCCATGACCCCCAACTGACATGGATTGAAGCCACAGCACAGGTGATGTGACCTTACAAAGATGGCAGCTATGCAAATGCAGCTTCCACACATGACCCGTATCAGCTAATAGAAGCTGACAGATCGCTGATTCAAGCTCTTAAAGGCGCAGCGCACCAATGGCTTCTGAAAAGCCCCACGGACGCCAAATTGGCTTTAGAAGCCCATTGTGCCAAAGTGGCCCCTGAGGGGCCCGGAGCGCCAAAGTGACCCCCGAGGCAAAGTGGCAGCATGTGTCAAAATGGCTAAAGTGGCTACCAAGTGGCTATTGAGGTGCCGAAAGTGCCAAAGTGGCTACCAAGTGGTCAAAGTGGCTACCGAGGTGCCGAATGTGCCAAAGTGGCTACCAAGTAGCCAAATTGGCTACCAAGTGGCCAAAGTGGCTACCGAGGTGCCGAATGTGCCAAAGTGGCTACCAAGTGGCCAAAGTGGCTACCAAGGGGCCGAATGTGCCAAAGTGGCTACCAAGTGGCCAAAGTGGCTACCGAGGTGCCGAATGTGCCAAAGTGGCTACCAAGTGGCCAAAGTGGCTATCGAGGTGCCAAAGAGGCTACCAAGTAGCCAAAATGGCTACAAAGTGGCCAAAGTGGCTACAGAGGTGCCGAATGTGCCAAAGTGGCTACCAAGTGGCCAAAGTGGCTACCAAGGTGCTGAATGTGCCAACGTGGCTACCAAGTGGCCAAAGTGGCTACCGAAGGGCCGAATGTGCCAAAGTGGCTACCAAGTGGCCAAAGTGGCTACCAAGTGGTCAAAGTGGCTACCAAGTGGCCAAAGTGGCTACAGAGGTGACGAATGTGCCAAAGTGGCTGCCAAGTGGCCAAAGTGGTTACCAAGGTGCCGAATGTTCTAAAGTGGCTACCAAGTGGACAAAGTGGCTACCGAGGTGCCAAATGTGCTAAAGTGACTACCAAGTGGCCAAAGTGGCTACCAAGTGGCCAAAGTGGCTACCGAGGTGCCGAATGTGCCAAAGTGGCTACTGAGGTGCCAAATGTGCCAAAGTGGCTACCAAGTGGCCAAAGTGGCTACCGAGGGGCCGTATATGCCAAAGTGGCTACGAAGTGGCCAAAGTGGCTACAGAGGTGACGAATGTGCCAAAGTGGCTGCCAAGTGGCCAAACTGGTTACCAAGGTGCCGAATGTGCTAAAGTGGCTACCAAGTGGACAAAGTGGCTACCTAGGCGCCAAATGTGCTAAAGTGGCTACCAAGTGGCCAAAGTGGCTACCAAGTGGCCAAAGTGGCTACCAAGTGGCCAAAGTGGCTACCGAGGTGCCGAATGTGCCAAAGTGGCTACCAAGTGGCCAAAGTTGCTACTGAGGTGCCAAATGTGCCAAAGTGGCTACCAAGTGGCCAAAATGGCTACCAAGTGGCCAAAGTGGATACTGAGGTGCCGAATGTGCCAAAGTGGCTACCAAGTAGCCAAAGTGGCTACCGAGGGGTCAAATGTGCTAAAGTGGCTACCAAGTGGCCAAAGTGGCTACTGATGTAACAAATTTGCCAAAGTGGCTACCAAGTGGCCAAAGTGGCTACCGAGGTGCCGAATGTGCCAAAGTGGCTACAAGTGGCCAAAGTAAGTGGCTACTGAGGTGCCGAATGTGCCAAAGTGGTTACTAAGTGGCCAAAGTGGCTACCAAGTGGCTACAGAGGTGCCAAATGTGCTTAAGTGGCTACCAAGTGGCCAAAGTGGCTACCAAGTGGCCAAAGTGGCTACCAAGTGGCCAAAGTGGCTACTGAGGTGCCGTATGTTCCAAAGTGGCTACCAAGTTGCCAAAGTGGCTACCGAGGTGCCGAATGTGCCAAAGTGGCTAACAAGTGGCTAAAGTGGCTACCAAGTGGCTACTGAGGTGCCGAATGTGCCAAAGTGGCTACCAAGTGGCCAAAGTGGCTACCAAGTGGCTACTGAGGTGCCGAATGTGCCAAAGTGGCTACCAAGTGGCCAATGTGGCTACCGAGGTGCCGAATGTGCCAAAGTGGCTAGCAAGTGGCCAAAGTGGCTACCAAGTGGCCAAAGTGGCTACTGAGGTGCCGTATGTTCCAAAGTGGCTACCAAGTTGCCAAAGTGGCTACCGAGGTGCCGAATGTGCCAAAGTGGCTAACAAGTGGCCAAAGTGGCTACCAAGTGGCTACTGAGGTGCCGAATGTGCCAAAGTGGCTACCAAGTGGCCAAAGTGGCTACCAAGTGGCTACTGAGGTGCCGAATGTGCCAAAGTGGCTACCAAGTGGCCAATGTGGCTACCGAGGTGCCGAATGTGCCAAAGTGGCTAGCAAGTGGCCAAAGTGGCTACCAAGTGGCCAAAGTGGCTACTGAGTGACCAAAGTGGCTACCGAGGTGCCGAAAGTGCCAAAGTGGCTACCAAGTGGCCAAAGTGGCTACCGAGGTGCCGAATGTGCCAAAGTGGCTACCAAGTGGCTAAAGTGGCTACCGAGGTGCCGAATGTGCCAAAGTGGCTACCAAGTGGCCAAAGTGGCTACCAAGTGTCCAATCTGGCTACAGAGGTGCCGAATGTGCCAAAGTGGCTACCAAGTGGCCAAAGTGGCTACAGAGGTGCCGAATGTGCCAAAGTGGCTACCGAGGTGCCGAATGTGCTAAAATGGCTACCAAGTGGCCAAAGTGGCTACCAAGGTGCCGAATGTGCCAAAGTGGCTACCAAGTGGCCAATGTGGCTACCGAGGTGCCGAATGTGCCGAAGTGGCTAGCAAGTGGCCAAAGTGGCTAGCAAGTGGCCAAAGTGGCTACCAAGTGGCCAAAGTGGCTACCAAGTGACCAAAGTGGCTACCAAGTGGCCAAAGTGGCTACCAAGTGGCCAAAGTGGCTACCAAGTGGCCAAAGTGGCTACCAAGTGGCCAATGTGCCAAAGTGGCTACCGAGGTGCCGAATGTGCCAAAATGGCTACCAAGTTGCCAAAGTGGCTACCAAGTGGCCAAAGTGGCTACCAAGGTGCCGAATGTGCCAAAGTGGCTACCAAGTGGCCAATGTGGCTACCGAGGTGCCGAATGTGCCAAAGTGGCTACCAAGTGGCCAAAGTGGCTACCGAGGGGCCGAATGTGCCAAAGTGGCTACCGAGGTGCCGAAAGTTCAAAAGTGGCTACCAAGTGGCCAAAGTGGCTACCAAGGTGCCGAATGTGCCAAAGTGGCTACCAAGTGGCCAATGTGGCTACCGAGGTGCCAAATGTGCTAAAGAGGCTACGAAGTGGCCAAAGTGGCTACCGAGGTGCCAAATGTGCCAAAGTGGCTACAGAGGTGCCGAGTGTGCCTAAGTGGCTACCAAGTAGCCAAAGTGGCTAACAAGGTGCTGAATATGCCAAAGTGACAACCAAGTTGCACCGATGTGCCGAATGTGCCAAAGTGGCTATCAAGTGGCCAAAGTGGCTACCGAGGTGCCGAATGTGCCAAAGTGGCTACCAAGTGGCCAAAGTGGCTGCCGAGGGGCTGTGTGCACCAAAGTGGCTACCAAGGATTCTTGCATGCCAAAATGGCTACCAAGGGGCCAAAGTGGCTAACAGGGGGCCATATACGACCCGTCCCAGGTTGTGCCATCGCTATACACAACATTCATATTCTAACTTTACTTTCTGACAGTCGACACCTGATACACTGCTGTAAGGCTGGCAGCGCTGTTCAAGCACCATGTATTTCCTTCAGGAAATGCCCATCTAGTTCTCCGCGTTTTCGGCAATTAATGCGGCCCGAACCGCTCGGCGCAGAGATCCCGTTCAGGCAGCGTTTCGAAGCCCTCGGTGGGGACAGGTGTGCTATTTATTTTTGGAGTCGATCCGATTTTTAGTTTTTTAAAAAAAATGCATTTTATGCAAAAAATTTCCCATAGGAATTAATGGCGACCTCTCCATGACCCCCAACTGACAAGGATTGAAGCCACAGCGCAGGTGCAGTGACCTTACAAAGATGGCAGCTATGCAAATGCAGCTTCCACACATGACCCGTATCTGCTAATAAGAAGCACAGATCGCTGATTCAAGGTCTTAAAGGCGCAGCGCAGGGCCCGCCACAGGCAGCGCACAGGGGCCCAGGCAGCACACCAGGGGGCCCCAGTCCAGCACACAGGGCCCCAGGCAGCCAGGGGGCCCCGAGCCAGCACACAGGGCCCCAGGCAGCGCACAGGGACCCCAGCAGCACACGGGGCCCAAGGCAGCGCACGGGGCCCCAGGCAGCGCACAGGGGCCCCAGGCAGCGCACAGGGCCCCAGACAGCGCACAGGGCCCCAGGCAGAGCAAGGGGGCCCCAGGCATGCACAGGGCCCCAGGCAGTGCACAGGGGCCCCAAAGGCACGCACACCGTGCACCAGGCAGACACAGGGGCCCCAGGCAGCACACAGGGCCCCAGGCAGCCACAGGGCCAGGGAAGGACACGGGCCCCAGGCAGCGCTATGGGGCCCCAGGCAGCACACAGCGGCCCCAGGCAGAGCACAGGGGCCCCAGGCAGACACACGGGCCCAGGCAGCACACGGGCCCCAGGCAGCACACAGGGGCCCCAGGCAGCACACAGGGGCCCCAGGCAGCAGGCACAGGGCGGCCCCGAGGCGCGACACGGGTCCACAGGCCAGCAGCACGGGCCCCAGGCAGGCACAGGGCCCCAGGCGAGGCACAGGGGCCCCAGGCAGGAGGCACAGGGGACAGGGACCCAGGCAGCACACGGGGCCACAGCAGTACACGGGTCCCAGGCAGACACGGGGCCCCAGGCAGACACGGGGCCCCAGGCAGCAACACGGGGCCCCAGGCAGCCATTGGGGCCCCAGGCAGCGCATAGGGCACCAGGAGGCACAGGGGCCCAGGCAGCACCCGGGGCCCCAGTCAGCACACGGGGCCACAGGCAGCACACGGGGCCCAGGCAGAGCACAGGGGCCCCAGGCAGCAAACGGGCCCCAGGCAGCACACGGGGCCCCAGGCAGCAAGGGGCCTCAGGCAGCACACGGGGCCCCAGGCAGCACACGGGGCCCCAGGCAGCACACGGGGCCACAGGCCCCAGCAGCGCACAGGGCCCCAGGCAGTGCACAGGGCCCCAGGCAGCGCACAGGGCCCCAGGCAGAGCAAAGGGACCCCAGGCAGTGCACAGGGGCCCCAGGCAGCACACGGCCCCAGGCAGCACACAGTGCACCAGGCAGAGCACAGGGCCCCAAGCAGCGCACAGGGGCCAGTCAGGACACTGGGCCCAGGCAGCACACAGGGGCCCCAGGCAGCACACAGGGGCCCCAGGCGGAACACGGGCCCCAGGCAGCGCACAGGGCACCAGGCAGCGCACAGGGCATCAGGCAGCGCACAGGGGCCCCAGGCAGAGCACAGGGGCCACAGGCAGTACACGGGGCCCAGGCAGAGCACAGGGGCCCCAGGCAGCACACGGGGCCCCAGGCAGCACACGGGGCCCCAGGCAGCACACGGGGCCCCAGGCAGCGCATAGGGCACCAGGAAGAGCACAGGGGTCCCAGGCAGCACCCGGGGCCCCAGTCAGCACACAGGGCCACAGGCAGCACACGGGGCCCCAGGCAGCACACGGGGCCCCAGGCAGCACACGGGGCCCCAGGCAGTGCACAGGGCACCAGGCAGCGCACAGGGACCTTAAGGACTTACTATTCCACTAATTGTACAATTTTATTGAGTAAATAGGGACCACTGCACTGCTGTAAGAAATGTATGTGACAAGGTTCCCCGATTTCTATAACAAATGTTAGTGGCCTGATTAATGAAAATTGCCTCAGAGTAAAACCATTTTGGTTGTCCATAGCAACCAGAGGTCAGCTTTCATACTTGAAACTGCTGAGGTAAAATGAAAGCTGACCTCTGATTGGTTGTCGGGGAACTAGAGCAGTGTGTCAGGCAGTGTCAGTGTGTGAGGCCTGCTCTTCCTAATCTGCTAGTCACCTTCTAATTTCTGTGTTCGGTGAATAACATAAAGCAGAATTTCTGAAGGAATTTCCACTGAGGTAAATCTGCCCCATAATCTGCCCCTAAGGGTGTATTCACACGTGTGAGAGGAGCAGTTAACAAATCCCTGCAATTTTTTCTCACAGCAAATTTTGCCATACAGTATTATGTAGGGGCTGGGAGCCAAAAAATAGGGCATGTCATTGTTTCTTTCCCGCAGCCCTAAAATACAGTATTTCACCTATGTTATTAATATCCATGGAGGGAACTATGCCGCGCTTATTCCAGCAGATTTGCTACAGGTTTTGTGGCAATAAGGTCGTTTCACACAGGAGATTCTTTGGCGCGAATATTGCCGGACATTTTAGCTCTACAAATCACAACCCATTATTTTCAATGGCCGCATTCACATGGCCACATGACATCACACGGCCACACGACATCACATGGACACATGACATCACACGGCCACACGACATCACATGCCACATGACATCACACGGCCACGTGACATCACACGGCCACGTGACATCACACGGCCACGTGACATCACACGGCCACATGTGAATCTGCCCATTGATAACAATGGGTCAATGATGTCTAGTGAGAAAATTGTCTACAATTCTCATGCCAAAAAAATCGCCCCTGTGAAACGGCCCTAATGCTGGGGATTTTCTGCCCCATTGGCTTCATATACAGCCCATCCCAGGTTGTGCCATCGCTATACACAACATTCATATTCTAACTTTACTTTCTTACAGTCGACACCTGATACACTGCTGTAAAGCTGGCAGCGCTGTTCAAGCACCATGTATTTCCTTCAGGAAATGCCCATCTAGTTATGGATGACATTCTGTGTTAGTGGAACTAGTTGTGGCTATGCATATCAGTCACTATGATAGCTTAATTATCTGTTGTTAGATTACTTGTGTACATAAAATTGTGAGCAGAGACTGATAATTAACCCCTTAATGTCCACTGACGTGCAGACTCCGTCATGGCAAGGTGTCAGTTCCGGCACCAGGACGGACTCTGCACGTCATGGCTTTAATCTACCACTGCGTGTAGACACGCAGTGGTAGATCAGTGCCGACAGCTGTCACAGACAGCTGACAGGCACGGCAAGCGGTGCGGGGACCTTTGCCGTCGGTCCCCGCACCTACAGCGCTGTGCTTGGTCAGTCAATCTGACTGACCAAACACAGCAGCGATCGTGCAGGAGAAGCTGAAATTTCAGCTTCTCCAGCGCGATCAGTGCAGGAGCCGGCGCTGCAGTGGCCAGGCTTCCTGCACTGACAGCCAGGAGCAGAGCCCCCACCGCCCCTGGCTGTTAACCCCCTGACTGCTGCGATCGAGCACGATCGCAGAGCTCAGGGGGGGAGGCAGAGGGTCGGGAGCTCCCTCTGCCTCAGATCGGCACCCTGCAATGTATTTGCAGGGCCCGATCTCTGCCTTGATGACCCGGGGGTTGTCATGACAACCTCCAGGTCATCTAGCTACGGAAAGCTGCTGTGATCATTGTCACAGCAGCTTCCACTATAGTTGCAATGCATTGCAATGCCAGAGCATTGCAATGCATTGTAACTGCAATAAAAAGTAAAAAAAGTGAAAGTCCCATAAAGGGACAAGTTAAAAAAAATCATTTTTTAAAAAAAATTGTAAAAAAAATATTAAAAAATAATTTAAAAAAAATCCCCTAAAAAATACACATTTTTATGTGATAAAAAAAATAAAAAACAAAAACATACACGTTAGGTATCGCCATGTCCGTAAAAATCCCATCTATAAAAGCGTAACCCTAGTTAACCCCTTCAGTGAAAGCCGTAAAAAAAAAAAAAAAAAAAAGTAGTAAATTATACTTTTTCCAAGCGGTATCATTATACCGCTTGGAAAAAGTGCAATAACACGCGATCAAAAAGTCAGATATAAATAATCATGGTACCGCTGAAAACGTCATCTTGTCCCGCAAAAAACAAGCCGCTAAACAGCATCATCAGCGAAAAAATAAAAAAGTTATAGCTCGCGGAATAAACTGATGCAAAAATTATTTTTTCTCTAAAATTTTTTATTGTGTAAAAAACGCCAAACATAAAAAAAAATATATAAATGAGGAATCGCCGTAACCGTAGTGACCCGAAGAATAAAGCTGCTTTATCAATTTTACCACACACGGAACGGAGGAAAAAAAAACAAAAAAAAACAATTCCTGAATTGCTGGTTTTTGTTCATTCTGATTCCACAAAAATCGGAATAGGAAACGATCAAAAAACGTTATGTGCCTGAATATGGTACCAATAAAAACGTCAGCTCGTCCCGCAAAAAATAAGCCCACAGATAACTCTGTCGGCCGAAATATGGAAAAATTATAGCTCTCAAAATACGGCGATGCAAAAATTTCTTACAAAAAATTATTCCAAGAAAAAGCATCTTTTAGTGTGTGACAGAAGCTAAACATGAAAAAAGGGTGTAAATCTGGTATCGCTGTAATCGCACCGATCCGAGGAATAAAGTCGCCTAATCACTAATACCGCACGAGGAACGGCGTAAAAAAGAAAACCAATTCTTCACCTTTTGTGGATTTGTTCATTGTGCCTCCCAAAGATCGCAGTAAGGCGATCACAGTGGTTCCCCCCCACATATGGGGTATCAGCGTACTCAGGACAAAATGCACAATAGCTTTTGGGGTCCTATTTCTCCTGTTACCCTTAGAAAAATAAAAATTTGGGGCAAAAAGGTCATTTTTGTGGAAAAAAAATATGATTTTTTTATTTTCACGGCTCTACATTATAAACTTCTGTGAAGCCCTTGGGGGTTCAAAGTGCTGACCACACATCTAGATAAGTTCCTTGGGGGATCTAGTTTGCAAAATGGGGTCATTTGTGGGTGGTTTCTACTGTTTAGGCACATCAGGGGCTCTCCAAGCGCGACATGACACCCACAGACCATTCCATCAAAGTCTGCATTTAAAAACGGTGCTCCTTCCCTTCCGAGCTCTGCCATGCGTCAAAATAGTGGTTCCCCCCCACATATGGGATATCAGCGTACTCAGGACAAATTGCACAATAGATTTTGGGGTCCTATTTCTCCTGTTACCCTTATAAAAATAAAAATTTGGGGGAAAAAGATTATTTTTGTGGAAAAAATATATCTTTATTTTCACGGCTCTACGTTATAAACTTCTGTGAAGCACTTGGGGGTTCAAAGTGCTCACCACACATCTAGATAAGTTCCTTGGGGGGTCTAGTTTCCAAAATGGAGTCACTTGTGGGGGGTTTCTACTGTTTAGGCACATCAGGGGCTCTCCAAACGTGACATGACACCCGCAGACCATTCCATCAAAATCTGCATTTGAAAAAGGCGCTCCTTCCCTTTCCAGCTCTGCCATGCGTCAAAATAGTGGTTTACCCCCACATATGGGGTATCAGCATACTCAGGACAAATTGCACAATAACTTTTGGGGTCCTGTTACCCTTTGGAAACACGGATTTTGGTAAAAACTTACCTGTAAAATCCTTTTCAGCGAAGGAAGGAAGAGAGACACAGTATTCATTACTGATGGGTAGGCGGAGCCCAGATCAGGATGTCACCTCAGATCAAAAGAGTGCTGACTGGCTGGCCCCTCCAGCTCGGGCTCCTCCTACTCAGCTCCAGTCGTATCAAAGCTTTTAGGAAAAGAGCCAAGATCACCAGCAGAGCAACATAACCCCTTCTGAAGGAACTTCAGAGAAAAAACACAAGGATACAGGTTATGCATGCAAAGAAAGCCAAAAACCACAGAGTTCCAGGTACTACTCACGGAACCTGACTACTGCGATGAGCTGGCGATGCTGGAACAGAGCCTTAGCGCGCTGACCTCAGCCCAGATAATCGCTATCAGATAAGGGTCGCGCTGCATCTGAAAACATCAACACACTTCTGCCTTGGGAGGGTGCTGTGTGTCTCTTCCTTCCTTCGCTGAAAAGGATTTTACAGGTAAGTTTTTACCAAAATCCGTGTTTCAGCTGCAGATGGAAGGAAGAGAGCCACAGTATTCATTACTGATGGGACGTCCCAAAGCAGTTCAAAAATAAGGGTGGGAAAAACCAACAAAAGGCAGAAACCCAACAACCTTAACAACAAAGCGCAACCAGCGCTAAACACAAGTTCATCCAGAACTTTAAACTACAGCTGCCTGCAGGACCCTACGTCCGAGGGCTGCATCAGCGGAAGCACTGACGTCCACTTTATAAAACCTTGTAAACGTGTGGACAGAGCGCCAAGTTGCCGCTCGGCAGAGCTGCACTGCCGAGGCACCTTGATGAAAAGCCCACGATGAGGCCACAGCTCTCGTGGAATGGGCTCGAATCTTAATCGGGCAAGATTCACCCCGAAGGCGGTAAGCTTCCAAAATAGCTGACCGGATCCAACGAGCTATAGAATCCTTGGAAGCTCGTTGACCACGCCGACGACCTGCTGGAACCACAAACAGGGAGTCCGTCTTACGAAAACCTTGAGTAATAGATAGATAAAACTTCAAGGCCCGCACTAAATCCAATGTGTGTAAATCTCGCTCTTTCGCATTCTTCGGATCGGGACAGAGTGAAGGCAACACAATATCCTGGTTAACATGAAATTGTGACACCACTTTAGGCAAAAAATCACCCGAGTGCGAAGCACTACACGATCCGGAAAAAACTCCAGAAAAGGAGGCGAACAAGAAAGAGCTGCCAACTCCGAAACTCTCCTCAAGGAAGTGACTGCAACAAGGAAGGCCACCTTCCAAGAAAGTAAAGAAAGGCTAGCAGAAACCATAGGCTCAAAAGGTTTATGCTGAAGAGCCTCCAAAACAAGGTTGAGCCGCCAAGGAGACACGGGTGCCTTCCGCGGCGGAAACTTACGAGATATACCTCGGAAAAAGGAGAGCACGTCTCTATTTGAAGCAATGGTTCTCCGGAACAATAAGGACAGAGCAGAAATCTGACCTTTCAGAGTGCTGACTGCCAAACCCTTGTCTAGCCCATGCTGCAGAAAAAACCAACAGGTTGGGAATGGAAAATTTTCTCGGGTTCCGAGAGGACCCCAAACACCACGAAAAGAAGGTTTCCCAAATTTTGTGGTAAATCCTAGTAGTAGCCGGACATCTTGCAGCACGAAGGGTAGCAATGACCTCGGCTGAGAAACCTCTACGGGTCAAGATTTCGGTCTCAAGAGCCACGCCGTCAAACGCAGGGACATCAAGTCCGGATGACAAACGGGCCCCTGAGTCAACAAATCCGGTTGAAGAGGGAGTGGAAAAGGAGGTGCCGCCAACAGCGACATTATTGTCGAGAACCACACCCTTCTTGGCCAGTCTGGAGCTATCAAAATAGCTGGAATTCTCTCTAGTCTGATCCGACGCAGTACTAGAGGAAGTAAGGATATCGGCGGGAATACATAGATCAGCTCGAACTGATCCCACTGAGCCACTAGAGCATCCACCGCCACCGCCTTCGGGTCCTTGTACCTGGACATGAATGTCGGTAACTTGGCATTGGACCTGGATGCCATCAAATCCACTTGGGGGGTTCCCCAGCGAGAGCACAGTAGTGCAAAAACTTCCGGGTGGAGGCTCCATTCCCCGGGATCCATCCTTCTGCGACTGAGAAAGTCCGCTGTAATATTCTGAACCCCTGGAATGTGAATCGCCGAAATGGCTGGTACACTGGCCTCTGCCCAAATCAGAATTCGGGACACCTCTACCATGAGTCTGGAACTCCTTGTCCCACCTTGGTGATTGATATACGCGACAGCCGTTGCATTGTCTGTCTGCACTCGGACTGGCAGACCGCTCAAAGGGACCGTCCAATGTTGGAGGCAAAGGAAAATCGCCCTCAATTCCAGGATGTTGATCGAAGAAAAGACTCTTCCAATGACCATACCCCCTGAATCCAGAGATTGTTCCAAACACCCCCCCAGCCCGTCAGGCTGGCATCGGTGGTTATGACTGACCACTTCGGAGGGAGGAAAGACTTCCCCAGGGAGAATGCCCCTGGACGTAACCACCATTCTAGAGAATCCCGCACCGCGCGAGAAATGGTGACACTGCAATCCAGCGATTGCGACTGGTTCCATCGACTCAAGATGAACCTTTGGAGAGTCCTGGAATGGAACTGGACAAAAGGAATTGCCTCCATGGACGCCACCATCAGTCCCAGAAGACGCATACACTTCCGTAGGGACATTGCCGTTGAGGATTTCATAATCTGTACATGTCGAAGAAGACATGACTGTTTGTCTGGTGGTAGGGAAACTACCGACCGAAACGTGTCGAGATGCATTCCCAAAAAGAGGATTGTCCTCGATGGTTCCAGGGACGACTTCTCCCAATTGACCAGCCAACCGAAGTCCTTCAGAAACTTAAGAGACAAATCCCGAGCCGTCAACGCCTCCTCCTCCGAGGAAGCCACGATCAAAAGATCGTCCAGATAAGGGAGAATCGTAATCCCCTGTCTTCGAAGGATTGCCATGAGGGGCGCCAGAATTTTTGTAAAGACCCTTGGCGCTGAGGCTAAGCCGAACGGCAGAGCCACGAACTGGTAATGATTCTGACCTATGGCAAATCGAAGAAAGCGCTGATGAGCCTTTCCGATGGGAATATGCAAATAGGCGTCGCGAATGTCGATTGACACCAGAAAATCGTTCTGTGACAGAGCTGCCACAACGGAACGAAGCGACTCCATGCGAAATTTCCGGGCATGGACATGCCGGTTTAATCGCTTGAGATCCAGAATCGGGCGAAATTTGTTCTCCTTTTTGGGAACTATAAAAAGGTTGGAATAAAAACCTTTCCCTCGGTCCTCTGACGGAACCGGTATCACTACACCCTTTTGTAGCAGAGATTCGACCTCTCGCTGTAGAGCGACAACAAGCTCGGGTTCCGACGGAACGTGAGATTGACAAAAAACATTTGGGGGTCGAGAAGCAAATTCTATGAAATAGCCTGCCGACACTATCCGCGTTACCCAGGAATCTGGAACGCGAGCCATCCAAGTCTCCTTGAAAAGAAGCAGGCGACCCCCACTCGAGAATCCTCGAGTGGACCCCTGGCGTTTCAATTCGGACTTTTGCGGGTTTTTTGGGCTAGTTCCCGCTTGTTCTGGCGGAATCTCTGTTTCTTTGGGGAGTAGTGTTTTTTCTGAGAGGTTTTTATTTGCTGAGGGGAAAGGAAGCGAGACCGATTACCACGAGGTGTGAACTAGTTCTTCTCGGCC
>JARQOD010000001.1:540943457-541105962 GCA_033576555.1 Oophaga sylvatica
TGGATCTCAAAAGATTGAATCAGCATGTCCACACCCAAAAATTCCGCATGGAGTAACTTCGCTCCGTTGTGGCAACCCTGTCGCAGAACGACTTTCTGGTGTCAATCGACATTCGCGACGCTTATTTGCATGTTCCCGTCGGAAGGGCTCACCAGCGCTTCCTTCGTTTTGCCATAGGTCAGGACCATTACCAATTTGTGGCCCTGCTATTCGGCTTGGCTTCAGCGCCCAGAGTTTTTAAAAAAATTCTAGCGCCTCTCATGGCAATTCTTCGAAGACAGGGAGTCACGATTATTCCCTATCTGGACGACCTTTTGATTGTGGCGTCCTCAAAGGAGGAGGCGGTGACGGCTCGCAATCTATCCCTTCAGCTCCTGGAGGACTTCGGGTGGCTGGTCAATTGGGAGAAGTCGTCTCTGGAACCGTCGCAGTCAATCCTGTTTTTGGGGATGCATTTCGACACCGTACGGGCAGTGGTGTCCCTTACCTCCAGACAAACGGGCATGTCTCCTTCGACATGTACAGACTATGAAGTCTTCGACAGCAATGTCCCTTCGGAAGTGTATGCGCCTTTTAGGTCTGATGGTGGCTTCCATGGAAGCGCTTCCGTTTGCCCAGTTTCATTCCAGAGCCCTCCAAAGGCTCATTCTGAGTCATTGGGATCGATCGCAGATTGCACTGGATCGCAGTATCCTCATCTCTCGCAGGGTGCGAGAGTCCCTAAGTTGGTGGTCACGTCCAGGAACATTATCACTGGGGAAGTCTTTCCTTCCTCCGAGGTGGTCGGTCATAACCACCGATGCCAGCCTGATGGGCTGGGGGGGTGTCTGGAACGATCTCTGGGTTCAGGGAGTATGGTCATCGGAAGAGTCTGTTCTACCGATCAACATCTTGGAATTGAGGGCAATTTTCCTTTGCCTCCAACACTGGACGGTCCCTTTGAGCGGTCTACCAGTCCGAGTGCAGACAGACAACGCAACGGCGGTCGCGTATATCAACCACCAAGGCGGGACGAGGAGTTCCAGGCTCATGGTGGAAGTGTCTCGGATCCTGAATTGGGCCGAGGACAGAGTACCAGCCATCTCTGCGATTCACATTCCAGGAGTTCAGAATACCACGGCGGACTTCCTCAGTCGAGAGAAGATGGATCCCGGAGAATGGAGTCTTCATCCGGAGATCTTTGCACTGCTGTGCTCCCTTTGGGGAGTTCCCCAAGTGGATTTGATGGCATCCAGGTCCAATGCCAAGTTGCCGACCTTCATGTCCAGGTACAAGGACCCGAAGGCTGTGGCGGTGGATGCTCTGGTGGCCCCGTGGGACCGATTCGAGCTAATCTATGTGTTTCCGCCGATATCCTTACTTCCTCTGGTGCTGCGTCGGATCAGACTGGAGAGAATCCCGGCTATGTTGATAGCCCCAGATTGGCCAAGGAGGACGTGGTTCTCGACACTGGTGTCGCTTTTGGCAGCACCGCCATTTCCACTCCCTCTTCGCCCGGACCTGTTAACCCAGGGTCCTGTCCGTAATCCGGACTTGAAGTCTCTGCGTTTGACGGCGTGGCTCTTGAGACCGAAATACTGACCCGTAGAGGTTTTTCAGCCGAAGTCATTGCCACTCTGCGAGCTGCCAGAGGTCCGGCTACTACTAGAATTTACCACAAGACCTGGGAAGCCTTCTTCTCGTGGTGTTTGGGTTCTTCAAGGAACCCGAGGATTTTTTTTCCATTCCGAATCTGTTGGCTTTTCTACAGTACGGGATGGACAAGGGTTTGGCAGTTAGCACCCTGAGGGGTCAGGTTTCTGCCCTGTCCCTGTTGTTCCGGAAAGTTATAACCTCGCGTAGGGACGTGCGCTCCTTTTTTCGCGGGGTAACCCGTCAGTTTCCGCCGCGGAAGGCACCTGTGTCTCCTTGGCGGCTCAACCTTGTCCTGGAGGCTCTTCAGCAAGGGCCTTTTGAGCCAATGGATTCTGCTAACCTTTCTTTGCTTTCTTGGAAGGTTGCCTTCCTAGTCGCAGTCACTTCTTTGAGAAGGGTTTCTGAGTTGGCGGCTCTTTCTTGCTCGCCTCCTTTCCTGGAATTTTACCCGGATCGAGTAGTGCTTCGCACACGGGGCGACTTTCTACCTAAGGTAGTGTCGCAATTCCATGTTAACCAGGATATTGTTTTGCCTTCACTTTGCCCGGGCCCGAGGAATGCAAAGGAACGGGTTTTGCACACATTGGATTTAGTGCGGGCCTTGAAGTTCTATTTGTCTGTTACTCAAGGTTTTTAGGAAATCAGACTCCTTGTTTGTGATTCCAGCAGGTCGTCGACGTGGTCAACGAGCTTCCAAGGACTCTATAGCTCATTGGATTCGGTCAGCCATTTTGGAGGCTTACTGACTTAAAGGCGAACCTTGCCCGATTAAGATTCGTGCTCATTCCACGAGGGCTGTGGCCTCATCGTGGGCCTTTCATCAAGGGGCTTCGGCAGCTCAGCTCTGCCGAGCGGCGACTTGGCGCTCCGTCCACACGTTTACAAAGTTTTATAAGGTGGACGTCAGTGCTTCCGCTGATGCGGCCTTAGGACGCAGGGTCCTACAGGCGGCTGTAGTGTAAAGTTCTAGTTAA
This sequence comes from Oophaga sylvatica, assembly GCA_033576555.1. Lineage (NCBI taxonomy): Eukaryota > Metazoa > Chordata > Amphibia > Anura > Dendrobatidae > Oophaga > Oophaga sylvatica. The sequence continues at coordinate 540,946,067 of JARQOD010000001.1, forward strand.
CTTGTATTTGGCGCCTGTTGCGCATTTACCAAGGTTGTTGGGATTCTGCCTGTTTTTTCTTGGTTATATTCCCACCCTTAATTTTTGGACTGCTTTGGGACGTCCCACTAGTCATTACTAGTGTGTCTCCTTTCCTTCCATTCTGCTGCTGAAAGACGGATTTTGGTAAGAACTTACCTGTAAAAATCCTTTTCAGCGAAGGAAGGAAAGGAGACACAGCACCCGCCCATGGCAGAAGTGTGTTGATGTGTTTTCAGATGCGGCGTGACCCTCTTCTGATAGCGATTATCTGGACTGAGGTTGACGCGCTACGGCTCCTTTCCAGCATTGCCAGCTCATCGCTGTGGTCAGGTCCAGTGAGTAGTACCTGGAACTGTGTGGTTTTTTATTTTGCCTACATGCATACATAACCTGTATTCTTGCTTTTTCTCTGAAGTCCTTCAGAAGGGGTTATGTTGCTCCGCTGGTGATATTTGCTCTTCCCTAAGCTTTTGTACGACTGAAGAAGCAGGAGTAGGAGGAGCCCGAGCTGGAGGGGCCGGTCAACACTTTTTAATCTGAGGTGTCAATCCTATCTGGGCTCCGCCTACCCACTAGTCATTACTAGTGTGTCTCCTTTCCTTCCTTCGCTGAAAAGGATTTTACAGGTAAGTTTTTACCAAAATCCGTCTTTTACCCACATGGAACACCGCTTCAACTGTGTCGAACAGCGGCTTGATCGCCTGGAGGCCGACCTCAACAGACTAGGCACCATTTTTTCAGTAAAATTGAACGGGGCATGGCGGAACACCTTAGCCCTGAGCAACAGCTGAGTGTGTTGCAGGCCTGCAACACTGCTTACTTGCAGGCTATGCAGCAGAATCGGTACGTGCAGCAGTCAGTGGTTGCATATCCAACTGTTCCACCACTGATTCGCCACACATCACTACCGACTTCTGCTGCATACCAATGCACGGCCACCAGTATTCCGAGTCACCACTACACAACCACAAGTCCGAGTACTGGTGGACACTCCACCGTCGCCACCACCATGGCAAGCGCTGCTCCTGCCTGGAGCACCACCACCACAGACACTGGTCCGCAGTCTTGGACTCCAACCACCGCAGTACCTGCTTGGGCCACCACCCCCACTTCTCATTCCAGGAGTACCGCCACCACTCAGCAACAGTTTAGGAGCACAGATGCCACTTCTCCGTCTAGGAGTACCGCCACCACTCAGCAACAGTTTAGGAGCACAGATGCCACTTCTCCGTCTAGGAGTACCGCCACCACTCAGCAACAGTTTAGGAGCACAGATGCCACTTCTCCCTCTAGGAGTACCGCCACCACTCAGCAACAGTTTAGGAGCACAGATGCTACTTCTCCTTGGAACACCGCCACCACTTGTCCTCCTCTGAGCACCGCCACCACTTCTCCTTCTCCCACCACCGTCACTGACACCACAGAGCATGAGACAGGTTACCGACATTCACTGTTTTATGTATCAAGGCCACGGTCCACCAGCTCAAGGCGGTCACATCGAAGTCGTTTCATGCAAGGGCCTCCTGCCCCCAAAAAAGAAAAAAAAAAAAAAAAACTTTGTTTGTCCATCCCCCCCTCTCCTCCTAATGTGTCTCAACCTGCCTCTACTTCCATGTCTGATCTTCCTTCACCCACTACTTTCGTCGCCCCTTCCCCTCAAACCCCTTCCTCGCTTTCCAGCCGTTCTTCATCTCTGCACACCCCAGAGTATCCAAATCTCCACCTAAACGTAATTCTCAATAAAAATTTGGGGTTCCTGTTGTACAAAGTATGTACTAATCTGCTTTTAGTAAATCTATCCAAATCTCCACCCAAACTTCAATGGCAATTCCAATGTTTGGTTCCTGTTGTACAAAGTATGTACTAATCTGCTTTTAGTAAATGTATCCAAATCTCCACCCAAACTTCAGTGGCAATTACAATGTGTGGTTCCTGTTGTACAAAGTATGTACTAATCTGCTTTTAGTACATCTATCCAAATCTCCACCCAAACTTCAGTGGCAATTCCAATGTGTGGTTCCTGTTTACAAAGTATGTACTAATCTGCTTTTATTAAATGTATCCAAATCTCCACCAAATCTTCAGTGGCAATTCCAATGTGTGGTTCCTGTTGTACAAAGTATGTACTAATCTGCTTTTATTAAATGTATCCAAAATGTCCACCCAAACTTCAGTGGCAATTCCAATGTGTGGTTCCTGTTGTACAAAGTATGTACAAATCTGCTTTTATTAAATGTATCCAAATCTCCACCAAAACGTCAGTGGCAATTCCAATGTGTGGTTCCTGTTGTACTAAATAAATGTGCAAATCTGCTTTTAGTAAATCCGGTTTGATTATTTTGTCTTTCGCCGCCTACACACACTGCGCCGTACACATACTGCGCCGTACACTTTTCGTTTTGGAATACACATGACTCCAGGAATGTCACATGTTTCTTATGTCTTTCATGGAGATATGTGTAGTCCAAAACAAAAATATATGACTTGTATTTTCGCCACCAGTCTCTCTGTCTACTAATATTGCACATATTGAATAGAGGATGGTGTTGAGTGCAAGGCATAGCTATTTTACCTTGCCAGGTATCCTAAAAAGTTAAATGAGTCTGGTGTGTTTATAACATCATTTGACTTTGTGATACAAGGCCAGGGATTCTAGATATACTGTCAGGGATCGAACCCAGTGTCTCTTGTCCACCGGCCAGCAGCTCTACCATCTGAGCTATTCTGCTGGCTACAAAGTTCCTTGCTGAACCCGGATACCATTGACTGTTGTTCCTGATCGGCTTCACCCAGTGCTCTCTCGTTTGGCCTCTGATTGCCAATTACACGCCCTATATAAACCTGGCCCTGTGGGGGTGTCATTGCGAGATTATTGTGCTTCCAGCCTTTAGTCAAGCTCTTTCTCCTGCTGTTCCTGCTGCTACAAACACTGCTCTCCTGTGAACTGACCTCGGCCTGCCACCTGACTAAGTTATCTGCCTGCTCCTCTGCTACCAAACTGCCTTTCCTGTGTACCGACCTCCGGCTGCCACCTGACTACGTTATCTGCCTGCTCCTCTGCTACCGAACTGCCTTTCCTGTGTACCGACCTCCGGCTGCCACCTGACTACGTTATCTGCCTGCTCCTCTGCTACAAACACTGCCTTTCCTGTGTACCGACCTCCGGCTGCCACCTGACTACGTTACCTGCCTCTGCTTCCCCTAGTGTTTGCAGTAACATCGGCTCCAACCCAGACGGGATCCTGACATATACCTTGTAATTAACCACATTCTCTATTCAATGTGTCTTGAATAAACTGAGGGGATGATGGTGAAAATACACGTTAGGCCGGCATCACACTGGCGAGTTTGATGCGAGTTAGTCGCACGACTTTCTCTCATCAATACCCGGCACGGCTGCCCGCTCTCGGACCCGAGTGTTCAGCTGCATGTATTTCTATGCCGCCGAGCACTCGGGTCCGAGAGCGGGCGGCCGTGCCGGGTGTTGATGCGAGAAAGTCGTGCGACTAACTCGCATCAAACTCGCCAGTGTGATGCCCGCCTTATGTACAATCCCCTGGCCTTGTATCATTACTATCTCACCTGGGCAGGTGAATACACATGAGTTTTCACCTGCAGCGTCGCTTCAGTCTGCATTTATTTCAAGCATACTGTAGTGATGCTGCAGTTTATAACTCATGTTTATTCACCTGGCCAGGCGTGATAAATTCTGAAGTGAGGATGTTTTATTTGGGGCATCACCACTTCAGCATGACACCAGGCCTGGGTATTGTAGAAGATGTATAATCTTTATCATCTCTCCAGTGTGCGTTCAAAATCAAGTCACAGTGATGATACTACAAATAATATTTATAGTCACATGGTCAGGTATAACAGATGTAATAAAGAGTGACGGATGATAGTGCATCTCCAAATCACTATTTGTAACATCAGGCCAGGTGACACAAATATTAGTTGTTTTATCTCCACAGTCGCTGCAAATGGAACCAAAACTGGTGAGATGATAAAGGTCATACAACTTGTGTGTGTGTGAATGTATAGTCACCTGGCCAGGGTTACTAGTAAATTCATGATGCACAAAAAACACAGCATCATGAATTCACTGGTAAACCTGGCCAGTTGATTATTGTATTAGAGTGTAAAAAAAACACAGACTGCACTCAGTACAGGTATAAACACAGGTATTTTATTAACACAGAGACAAGAAAGGTATTTGATTAACATACAGACAAGAACACTTTTTTTTTTTTTTTTACACCATTTGTTCTTGCCATTACACACGTTCAACATCTGACATGAAGTAGGCTGCAAATTGGTCCCTCATTTGGCCAACTTCAACAGAAGACCTGAGAGGGTGCTGATTGAAATCAGGCAATGGGTTAGGAGCTGCATCATCAAGTTCAAAGTTTGGGCGCTCTTTAGACATAACAAAATTATGTAGCACCACACATGCCTTCACCACTTCATCCACTGTTTCCAGTTTCAGATGAATGGCTGTGCCCAGAATGCGCCATCTGTAAACAAGTATACCGAAGGCACACTCTACAGTTCTTCGTGCCCTGGTCAGCCTGTAATTGAATACTTTTTTGGTGTGGTCCAAGTCCCGGCTGGAGTAGGGTTTTAGCAGGTGTTGGCTCATCTGGAAAGCCTCATCCCCAACCATGACAAATGGCTGTGGCGGACCTTCAGTGTGGGGAAGAGGCCGTGGAATGGGGAAATTGAACTGGTTTCCATACAACCTCCGGCCCATGTCCGAGTTCTTAAAAGCCTATGAGTCATTTCCACGGCCAAATGCCCCAATGTCCAATGCAACAAACATACAGTCTGCATCAGCAATGGCCATGAGAACTGTAGAGTAGTACTTTTTGTAATTGTAGTACTCCGAGCCTGTTCTTTTTGGTATGATGATGCGGATGGGTTTCTCATCAACTGCTCCCAAACAGTTGAGGAAATTGCAGGTTGTCCAGAATTTTTCAGCTATTTCTAGCCACTTTTCTGTGGTAGGCAGGGGCATAAACTCTGGACTGAGAACATTCCACAATGCCCGGCAGGTGTCCACAACAATTCCTGACAAGGTGGAGATACCGATCCTGTACTGGAAGTGAAGTGAAGACAGGCTCTCTCCAGTAGCAAGGAATCTGTGAAAGGAAAGCAATATATATTATTGTATATGTTTTTTTTAAACATTTAACTAAAGAGAAAAAAAAATACATGGCATACAAATAATTCTGCAGGTCTTTGTTTACTAGATGGCAGAACAATAATACATGGCAGAACAAATAAAATGATGCAGGCATTGGTTTAGCAATATTACGTACCGTAATGTCACCAGGAGTCCTTCCTCCGGAGGAATCGCACGACGGAGCTGTGTGTCCTGTCTCCGGATGAATTGTTGGACACGAGCAAGTAAATCCATGAAGCTTTCTTGTGACATCTGGGTATAGACTGTAAATTTCTCGGGGTTTGCCTGAAGCTCGCTATAGAGGGTGTGGTACGCTCCACGGCTCTCCCGAAGTTCAACAATGGGATGTACCCGCCGCTGCCGTCTTCGCTGTCTCTCTCTCTCCCTTTCTTCATGGCAAGCCACTGCATAAGCCTGAGCCATCGCAATGTCCAGATCCAAGTTGAAGTCGAAAATCTTCCAGCGCAGATCCATGTCACAAAGGCAAATGCAAGCAAATGTGAAGAATGGCTGTTAACAGACTCTATATAAAGATTTCACATAAGACACGCCCACTGGTGTCCCATTGGTGGAGTCAGTAGCAAGAATTTTTCAAGGATTTTCCTCCTGTGAAATGCACCGAAAAAACGCAAACGCATGCAAAAACGCTTGAAATCGCATACAATCGCTGCGTTTTTTCAGCAATGCGCACTTATGCGACTAAATATTGCAGCGATTACAAGCGTTTGCACGCGTTTTTTTCATGCATTTTATGTGCGCTCGAAATACAGCGCTAAAAAAAGCAAGTGTGAAAGTAGCCTCACAGAAGTTTTTAACGCAGAGCAGTGAAAATTAAAAAAATCTTTTTTTTCCTCAAAAATGATTTTTTAGCCCGCTATTTTCTATTTTCACAAGAGTAAAAGGAGAAATTTGACCACAAAAGTTGTTGTGCAATTTGTCCTGAGTACACCGCTAACCCATATGTGGGGGGGAACCACTGTTTTGGCGCATGGGAGAGCTCAGAAGGGAAAGAGCGCCATTTTGGAATGCAGACTTGATGGAATGTTCTGCGGGCATAATGTTGCGTTTGCTGAGCCCCTGATGCGTCTAAACAGTAGAAACCCCACACAAGTGACCCCATTTTGGAAACTAAACCCCCAAGGAGCTTATCTAGATGTGTAGTGAGCACTTTGAATCCCCAAGTGCTTCACAGAAGTTTATAAACGCAGAGCAGAGAAAATAAAAAAATCATTTTTTTTTCCTCAAAAATGATTTTTTAGCCCACTATTATTTATTTTCCCAAGGGTAACAAGAGAAATTAGACCCCCAAAGTTGTTGTGCAATTTTTCCTGAGTACGCTGGTACCCCATATGTGGGGGGGAACCACTGTTTGGGCGCACAGCAGGGCTTAGAAGGGAAGGAGCGCCATTTGACTTTTTGAATGGAAAATTAGCTCCAATTGTTAGCGGACACCATGTCGTGTTTGGAGAGCCCCTGTGTGCCTAAACTTTGGAGCTTCCCCACAAATGACCCCACTTTGGAAACTAGACCCCCTAAGGAACTTATCTAGATGCACAGTGAGCACTTTGAATCCCCAGGTGCTTCACAGAAGTTTAAAATGCAGAGCAGTAAAAATAAAAAATCTTTTTTTTTTCCTCAAAAAATCATTTTTTTAGCCCCCTATTTTTTATTTTCACAATGGTTACAGGAGAAATTGGACCCGAGAAGTTGTTGATCAGTTTGTCGTGAGTACGTTGGTACCCCATATGTGGGGGGAACCACTGTTTGGGCACACGTCGGGGCTTGGAAGGGATGTAGTGACGTTTTGAAATGCTGACTTGATGGAATGGTCTGCGGGTGTCATGTTACGTTTGCAGAGCCCATGATGTGCCTAAACAGTATAAACACCCCAAGTGACCCCATTTTGGAAACTAGATCCCCAAAGGAACTCCTCTAGATGTGTGGTGAGCACTTTGAATATCCAAGTTCTTCACAGAAGTTTATAACGCAGAGCCGTGAAAATAAAAAATAATTTTATTCCACAAAAATAATTTCTTTAGTCCCCAAATTTTTTTTCCAAGGGTAACAAGAGAAATTAGACCCCCAAAGTTGTTGTGCAATTTTTCCTGAGTACGCCGATACCCCATATGTCGGGGTAAACCACTGTTTGGGCAGACGTCGAGGCTCGGAATAAAGGGAGTACTGTTTGATTTTTTGAATGCAAGATTGGCTGGAATCAATGGTGGCGCCATGTCGCGTTTGGAGACCCCCTGATGTGCCTAAATAGTGGAAACCTCTCAATTCTAACTCCAACCCTAACCCCAACACACCCCTAACCACAACCCTAACCCCAACACACCCCTAAACCTAATCCAAACCATAACCTTAACCCCAACACACCCCTAACCCTAATCCCAACCCTAACCATAAACCTAATAATCCCAACCCTAACCCCAACACACCCCAACCCTAACTTCCGATACAGGGGGGATCGGAAGGCGGGGGGGAACGGAGGCAAGGAGGAGGGGAGCAGATAGTGACGGCGGCAACCAATCGCCACCATCAATCATCGGCCATGGCTGGATTGTAATATTTCACCAAATTTCATTGGTGAAATATTACAAATCGCTCTGATTGGCTGTTAAAAGTGAAACAGCCAATCAGAGCGATCGTAGCCATGGGGGGGTTAAGCCACCCCCCTGTGGTGAAGCACAAAGGGTCTTGTGCCTGCGGGTCGGGTGACCTTTCAGTGACCCCGGTCACACGACCTGCAGGAACGCAATTTATACCATGACGCAGCATATGCGTCACAGGTCGGATTGGCACCAACTTTCATGATGCATACGCTGTGTCAAAGGTCGGGAAGGGGTTAAAAGGTAATCTGGCTCTACATTAGGTGACAAAACCTGGTGACAGAGACCCTGATTTCAGCAATTTATCACTTACTGAGATGCTTCAAGTAGTTTTGCTAAAAATTACAGTTTTTCAGCAAGAGATTATCACTAAAGGACTGGCAAGCCTGCTGCCATGTAATCCTCCATATTCGTGAGCTGCATATAACACCTTTCCCACAACTGATAGGGCCAGCACGGTGGCTCAGTAGTTAGCACTACAGCCTTGCAGCGCTGGGGTCCCCATCAAGGACAACATCTGCAAGGAGTTTGTATGTACTCCCCATGTTTATGTGGGTTTCCTCCGGGTACTCTGGCTTCCTCCCACACTCCAAAGACATACTGATAGGGAATTTAGATTGTGAGCTCCATTGGGGACAATGATGATAATGCATGTAATGTGCTGCGCAATAAGAAAGCGCTATATAAACATAATAACTGATTGTGCATGGGCATAAAGCTGCCAGTGTATTCAGAAAGCTTCCAATCAGTAGAGAGCTCAGAATCCACAGAACAGTAGATTTGCAGCAGAGAAAGCAGTGATTTTTATAGAAAGGTCAGCAAGGAGCTGAGTAAGTGACATATCACTGGAATCAGGGGTTCTGTCCCTACAAAGGTCGATTCTTTCTAAAGGAGTCCCTCCCCCCCCTCGGACGTCATGGGTCAATCCCAGGAAACTATCACGGAGTCTCTTTGGAAAAGTAAAACCCTATCATCTCCAAGGTATATAGGTTGGGGAGCCCACTCAGTCTTTCCCGATTCAGTGGGTGTTAGATCATTGCCTGAGGATGTATTCTTCGAATATTTGGTTCTGCTGTCCCGGTCTCAATTCCTCCATTTTTTTTGAAAGGCAGAATATGAACGTCCTACCATACAAAGCCACAGCAGTAGCATACATAAATATCCTCTTCCCAGATGTATGTGTCATCTCAGATTTTCTCCCTCTGAATAGACCATTTTCTATACCTCTGAAGTTTACCTGAAGAGGTAGACAACTTAGGATGCATTCTAACCTCATTCCAACTTTATGCGCAGACTTACTCCATTTACATGTAGTGAGCGAAGCCATGTTCACCTGGGGCGAAATGTGGCCAGGAGTATGAATATCACATACTTGTAGTCACATGACCGCCCACTTCTGGCACCAGAGAATCCTGACAACCCGTGCACTGTGAGGAATCACAAGTCGGCAATCACATAGAATGCTGACTTGTGCCAAACCTAGACAGCTGAGCAGCACAGAAAGAGCGCTGTGATCTGTCTATCTGACTGACCGATCACAGCATGATCAAGTAGGAGATGCTGAAATATCAGCACCTCCCAGCCGGGCTCCTGCACTAACAGCTAGGGATTGTGCCATCACCGGACAGGGCTCAATAACCCTCCAGATGCCATTATCAAGAGCAATCGCCACATGTGGAAGGTTGAGAGAGGTAGTGGACTGTTCCATCCAGCCACAGACAGGGTGAAACAGAAGAACAGCCTGTGTAATCAGGTCTCATGCATGATGTAAAAGCAAAAATAAAAAAGTAACTGTCTCACTAGTTAACCCCTTCAATGAACACTACAAAAAAAAAAAAACGAAACATGAGGCAAAACACTTCTCTTATAATATGACAGGAAATAAACAGGGATTTTTGTGTACTCACTGCAAAATCCTTTTCTCCGAGCCACTCATTGGGGGACACAGGACAATGGGTGTATGATGCTGCCACTAGGAGGCTGACACTAAGTGAATACAATGAATACAAACAAAGTTAGCTCTTCCTCTGCAGTATACACCTATCACTGGCTCCAACCTGATCCAGTTCAGTGACAAAGCAGTAGGAAATCATAACTATTAAATACAGATACAACATGTCAAACCAAAGAACAAACATAGCCATCAGGCCAACAGGGTGGGTGCTGTGTCCCCCAATGAGTGGTTCTGAGAAAAGGATTTTACGGTGAGTACACAAAAATCCCTGTTTCTCATTCGCTTCATTGAGGGACACAGGACCATGGGACATCCTAAAGCAGTCCCTGGGTGGGAAAACAGATAACAGATTAAACCCCACGTACCAACTGTCTTAAAGATGCGCTACTGCTGCCTGCAGAATCAGTCTGCCCAGGCCGCATTTGCTGAAGCCTGTGTGTGGACTTTGTAGTGCTTTGAGAATGTGTGTAGGCTGGACCAGGTCACAGCTTTGCAAACCTGTTCTGCCGACACCTGGTGCCGAATGGCCCAAGACGTCCCACCGACCGAGTGGAGTGTGCCTTAATCCCCTCTGGCATATGCTTGCCTCTTACGCTGTAGGATTCCTGAATAGCCGATCAAATCCACCTGGCTATTGTCGACTTTGAAGCAGCTAGTCCCTTCTTGTGGCCCTCGGGGAGAACAAATAGCGCGTCCGTCTGATGAAAAGATGCAATTCGTGAGACATACCTTGAGAGAGCTCTCATGAGATCAAGAGTATGAAGAGCCTTCTCCACACGTTGTACCGGCGCCGGGCAAAACGAGGCTAAGACAACGTCCTCGATAAGGTGAAAGGAGGAAACGACTTTTGGCAAGAAGGGCGGGGACGGTCTGAGAACCACCTTGTGCCGGTGAAAAATCAAAAAAGGAGCCCGGTAGGACAGAGCAGCCAACTCCTAAACCTGCCTGATTGACGTTACCACGACAAGGAAGGCGACCTTATATGAAAGGTGCATTAGCAAGATTCGGTTCGAAGGGAGACGCCTGTAGAACACCTAGGACCAAGTTAAGATTCCAAGTGTCCAAATGCGCTCTATAGGGAGGTTCCACGTGGGAGACCCCCTGAATGAAAGTTCTCACCTGCGGCTTGGAACCGATCCTGTGCTGAAACAAGACGGACAAGGCGGAGATCTGCCCCTTGAGGGAGCTCAGTGCTAGGCACGAGTCCAGACCAGTCTGAAGGAATTCCAAAATGGTGGGAACGGAAAAGACCAGAGGAGCACAAAAGCGATCTCTGCACCAGGCAAAAAAGGCTTTGCAGGTGCAGTGATAGATGTGTACCGATACAGGCTTCCAAGCGTTAATCATTGTGGTAATCACCTCTTTGGAGAAACCAGCTTGGGTTAGGACCCAGTATTGAACAGCCAGGCCGTTAAACACAGGGCCCCCTCAGTTCTGGTAGCAAATCGGGCCCTGGGAGAGAGAGTCCAGATGGGTGAAGACTTGTTCAAGTTTATTAGCCAGCCCAGGTGAGAAAGTGTGTCCAACGTAATGCGGGCGCACTCTGTGCAGGCCTGGAAGGACGGTCCCTTGATCAGGAGGTCATCTAGGTAAGGTAAAACGACCATGCCCCGAGAGTGCAGAATGGACATGACAGCAGCCATGACCTTTGTCAACACCCTGGGGGCGGTGGCAAGACTATGAACTGGAAATGTTCCTCACAGACAGAGAAGCGCAGGAACCTCTGGTGAGGGGAAAAAAAAAAAATCAGGATATGAAGGTAAGCATCCCGGATGTCGGTGGAAGCTAAGAACTCCCCCTTCTAGCTTGGAAAAAGGACAGAGCCCGCACCTCCACTTTGGGAGGATGGGAGGGGAAGAACCGTGCCAGGGGGCAAGAAGCAAATTCTATTTTGTATACGGAGGACACCAGGTCTTTAACGCTTCCTAGAGTGGACCCTCAGGATCATAATACTTGAGCCCTCCTGAGTGAGCAGACCCAGTGAAACCACCCCCAATACATGGAGAATCAGGAACAGACTCAGGGGGTCAAATACCACGACAGCCAGTACCAAGGGGCGGCTCGTAGGAGACCGGAAAAAGGATAATAGGACTGCGGGATGACAGGGAGCGTCGGGAGATTGGGAATAAGGAAGGCGCAAGGACACAGAACACAAGGGCGGAAGGAGGAGGTTCAGGAACAGGATCTGTGGACCAGGGACTGAGGAGGCATGGCAGGGTACCGAGACAGATGGGAATCCAGGGATTCTGACTCTGCAAGACAGTAAGGACAAGGCAGGGATGAAACTTCAACAGGGGATAGCGCAGGAGTACGAGGGAGCCCGAGTATGAGGCAGCACCAGGACAGGGGCATAGAGAAAGCATTGGGGTAGGCACTACCAATAATCAGGCGCTTCCTCTAGTAGGAAGCAGCCTGACATACCCAGTGGCCACTACCGCGACAGGGCAGCGCTTCCGAGTCAAAACATCCCGGCTGCATTAAGATGCCAGGAAAGCGTGCGACCACTACCTAAGCAGCCCGGCATAAGTGAGCAACGAGATCCCCAGCGCGGCCGAGGACCAGGAAGTGCCGGCGAGACGCGACAAGGGACCCGCTCATCATCAGATCGGGAAGTGGAGGGATCGAGGTAAGTATCGTGGACAGCAGCTGTAACAAGGTCCCTGACCCATTCATCGTGAACGATGGATAGCTAGACATGGCGAAACCGGAGTAGGCGGCAGCCTACTCTGCTGGTGTAGACCGGACAATGCCGCAAGTCATTTGGCCGAGAAAGTCTGGGATCTGGATCCCTTAGATCTGGACTGTTGGGGCGGCTCTTCCACTACTGGTTGGATTTGTACAAGACCTGAGGACCCCTGTCCCCCTGAGCGAAGCATCCCAAACCAGACAAGTTGGCCATGGAGGACCAACCGGGATTGCTGCAAAAGGACCGGAAACATGTCTGCAGCTGGCGGCGAGAAGGTCGCCTAACTTTCTGCTGGGGGATGAACTTACTCTTCCCACCTGTGGCGTCCGAGATAAGCTGGTCCAGCCTCTCCGAACAAATGACCGCTCTGGTAAGGCAGAGAGGTTAGGGACTTCATGGATGCAGAGTCCGCTCGCCATTCACTGAGACATAGCGCCCATCTGATAGATACCGTGTTTGATGCCGCAAAAGCAGCGTAGTTAGCCGTGTCCAGGGATGAGATTATCAAATAGTTCCCGGCCAAAGAGATCAAATTGGCCAGATCTGCTGCCTCCGGGGGAAGATCACTACTCTATATTGTCCTATTCAGAGAATCAGCCCAGGATACCATGGCTGTAGCTACCCATGTCGTGGCGAAGGAGGGAGAGAGTGCCGAGCCTGAAGCCTCAAAGACCGAACAGGCAAGACTGGCTATCAGGCGGTCCATGGGATCTTTAATGGAGGATCCATCTGGCAAGGATAGGAGGGTTTTGGAGGCCAAGCGAGATACGGGTGGATCCACTGGAGGGGATTCCGCCCATTGCTTACGCAGATCAGATGAAAAAGGGTATCTGGCCTCAAGGGCTTCTGACCTGTGAAGCGTTAGTCTGATCGCTCCCTATGCCGCCTCATTATGTCCTGGAACTCGGGGTGATTGGCAAACACCCTATGATGAAGTTTGGTCCTTTTGAAGGACATCGCGTGATCCAGGGTAAAGGTAGATTCCTCATTAACCTTTAGAGTCTGGTTGACGGCCTCTATGAGACTATCCAATATAATAACCCGGACTGCTTTGAATAAAGAAGCCATGGACTGCGACAGTGACGAAACCCACTTAGGGGGGCTATGTACACTGGGATCGGTGGCGGCAGAGGGCTCCTGAGCGCCTTCGGGGTCATAGCCTGATGTCAGGCAGGGGAACCACTGGATTATAGCAGGCTTGCAGTCAGGAATCAGGTGCCAGAGCTGTGAATATGCCCAATGATGGCGCAACCCTATCCTCACGAAAGATGGCCGCCGGGATACAGAGAAGGCCCTCTTGCACTGAGCGAGAAGCGCCAACACAACGTGCGCTTGTGGACGGAGCTCCTGGCTTGCATCCTAGCACAGGTCGAAGCAGGGGACTAAACTGCCGGCACCGACCGGGAAAGTCGCGACGCGCTGCACAAGCCCCCCCCCCCCCCCCGATACTCATCTCCGGAGTAGAGGAAGAGCCGCTGATGCTGAAAAAACAATGCAGAGCTACTGCTCTGCCTGCAGGTCAGGGCTGCGGTATGGACTGTGCAGGGTCCCTCAATCTACCATCTCTTTGTCAGGGGGTGGAGAGGGACTGTTTCCATCACCGCTGTTCAAACAGTGGTGATGCAATTGGGGCTGCGCGGACGCCAGCGGTGCCTCTGTACATCCTAGGGTTAACTCCCTTAAGATGAGACAGGACTGTTGTTCGACAGTAGTCTGGCTTCAGAAAGGGGTACATGGAGGCGACACTCCATGTTCCCTTCTGTTGCTGGTGTGGGGAGATCAGCGCCCTGAAGGGAACTGTCGCCTCTATAAAAAAAAAAAAACGCTCAGGCTTGGCTTGCACGGTGCAGGAGGGGGTACGAGGAGGCGACACTCCACGTTCCGCCTGTTGTTGGTTTGGGGAGATCGGACCCTTGAAAGGATCAGTCGACCCTATACTCCTCATAGAAAATAGTAAAAAGTAAAAAAAAAAACGGAATAAAAAAATGGAACAAAAAATAAAATAAAAAACTAGACCAGACCCATGTGTCTCCTACGGACACTAAGCATGAACTGGTTCGGGCCGGAGCCAGTGGTAGGTGAATACTGCAGAGGAGGATCTAACTTTGTTTGTATTCACTTAGTGTAAGCTTCCTAGTGTCAGCAGCATACACCCATGGTCCTAAGGCGAAAGAGAAAGTGGAAAAAAACGCAATCTAAAAGACTAATGTAAATAAAATACCAATAAAAACATCCCCTCATCCCGCAAAAAACACGGATTTTGGTAAGACCTTACCTGTAAAATCCTTTTCAGCGACGGAAGGAAGGGAGACACTAGTCATTACTAGTGGGTAGGCGGAGCCCAGATAGGATAGACACCTCAGATAAAAAAGAGTGTTGACCGGCCCCTCCAGCTCGGCTCCTCCTACTCCAGCTCTCCAGTCGTACACAAGCTAAGGAAGAGCAAATATCACCAGCGGAGCAACATAACCCCTTCTGAAGGACTTCAGAGAAAAAAACACAAGAATACAGGTTATGCATGCAACAGGCAAAAAAACCCACACAGTTCCAGGTACTACTCACTGAACCTGACTACTGCGATGAGCTGGCAATGCTGGAACAGAGCCTTAGCGCGCCGACCTCAGCTCAGATAATCGCTATCAGAGAAGGGTCACGCCGCATCTGAAACACAACACACTTCTGCCATGGGAGGGAGCTGTGTCTCCCTTCCTTCCTTCCTTCGCTGAAAAGGATTTTACAGGTAAGTTCTTACCAAAATCCGTGTTTCAGCAGCAGATTGGAAGGAAGGGAGACACTAGTCATTACTAGTGGGACGTCCCAAAGCAGTCCAGAAATTAAGGGTGGGAAAACAAAACCAAAAAAAGGCAGATCCCAACAACCTAGGTAAATGCGCAAAAAGCGCTAAACACAAGTTAACGAGAACTTTAAACTACAGCCGCCTGCAGGCCCCTTTGTCCTAAGGTCGCATCAGCGGAAGCACTGACGTCCACCTTATAAAATTTTGTAAACGTGTGGACGGAGCGCCAGGTCGCCGCCCGGCAGAGCTGAGCTGCCGAGGCCCCTTGATGAAAGGCCCACGATGAAGCCACAGCCCTCGTGGAGCGAGCTCGAATCTTGATCGGGCAAGGTTCGCCCTTAAGTCGGTAAGCCTCTAAAATGGCCGACCGAATCCAACGAGCTATAGAGTCCTTGGAAGCTTGTTGACCACGCCGACGACATGCTGGAATCACAAACAGAGTCCGATTTCCGAAAACCTTGATTAATCGACAAATAGAACTTCAAAGCCCGCACCAAATCCAATGTGTGCAAGGCCCGTACCTTCGCATTCCTCGGCTCCGGGCAGAGCGAGGGCAACACAATATCCTGGTTAACATGAAATTGCGATACCACCTTAGGTAGAAAGTCGCCCCGTGTGCGAAGCACTACGCGATCCGGGTAAAATTCCAGGAAAGGAGGCGAGCAAGAAAGAGCCGCCAACTCAGAAACCCTTCTCAAAGAGGTGACCGCCACAAGGAAGGCAACCTTCCAAGAGAGCAAAGAAAGGTTAGCAGAGCCCATGGGCTCAAAAGGCCCATGCTGAAGAGCCTCCAAGACAAGATTGAGCCGCCAAGGAGACACAGGCGCCTTCCGCGGCGGAAACTGATGGGCTACTCCGCGAAAAAAGGAACGCACGTCCCTAAGCGAGGCGATAGCCTTCCGAAACAGCAAGGACAGAGCAGAAACCTGACCCTTCAGGGTGCTAACTGCCAAACCCTTGTCCAGCCCGTACTGCAGAAAAGCCAACAAATTGGGAATGGAAAAAATCCTCGGGTTCCTTGAAGAACCCGAACACCACAAAAAGAAGGCTTCCCAAGTCTTGTGATAAATCCTAGTAGTAGCCGGACCTCTGGCAGCTCGCAGAGTGGCAATGACTTCGGCTGAAAAACCTCGACGGGTCAATATTTCGGTCTCAAGAGCCACGCCGTCAAACGCAGAGACTTCAGGTCCGGGTGACGAACGGGCCCTGGGTTAACAGGTCCGGGCGAAGAGGAAGTGGAAATGGAGGTGCTGCCAAAAGCGACACCAGTGTCGAGAACCACGTCCTCCTTGGCCAATCTGGGGCTATCAACATAGCCGGGATTCTCTCCAGCCTGATCCGACGCAGCACCAGAGGAAGCAAAGATATCGGCGGAAACACATAGATTAGCTCGAATTGGTCCCACGGAGCCACCAGAGCATCCACCGCCACAGCCTTCGGGTCCTTGTACCTGGACATGAAGGTCGATAACTTGGCATTGAACCTGGATGCCATCAAATCCACTTGGGGAGTTCCCCAACGGGAGCACAGTAGTGCAAAAATTTCCGGATGAAGACTCCATTCTCCGGGATCCATCTTTTCGCGACTGAGGAAGTCCGCCGTGGTATTCTGAACTCCTGGAATGTGGATCGCAGAGATGGCTGGCACTCTGGCCTCGGCCCAAACCAGGATCCGCGACACCTCCACCATGAGCCTGGAACTCCTCATCCCGCCTTGATGGTTGATATACGCGACCGCCTTCGCGTTGTGTGTCTGCACTCGGACTGGCAGACCGCTCAAAGGGACCGTCCAGTGATGGAGGCAAAGGAAAATTGCCCTCAATTCCAGGATGTTGATCGGCAGAACAGACTCTTCCGACGACCATACTCCCTGAATCCAGAGATCGTTCCAGACACCCCCCCCAGCCCGTCAGGCTGGCATCGGTGGTTATGACCGACCACCTCGGAGGGAGGAATGACTTCCCCAGGGATAATGCTTCCGGACGTAACCACCATCCTAGAGACTCTCTCACCCTGTGAGAGATGATGACACTGCAATCCAGCGAAGCCTGTGATCGATCCCAACGGCTCAGAATGAGTCTTTGGAGGGCCCTGGAATGAAACTGGGCAAACGGAAGTGCCTCCATGGACGCCAATAGGGGTTAATGTCGCAGCTCCCCACAACCCCCTTTTAAAATGAAAAGGGTGTGCGAGCCCCAGACAAAACAAGGTCTCTATATGAGACCGCAGCTGCAGGATAGCGCAATCGGCCACTTTGTTACACAGAAAGGTCCTGCGCTGTGGGGGTGAGGACGTTAAGCTACTCACTCACCTAGCTGGCCGCGGTGATGTTCTCTGTTAGTCAGGAGGAGCGGAGCATGAGGAGCCCGGGAAGCCTAGTAATGGCCGCCGCGCTGAGAGAAACCGGAAGAGAAGCACAGTAAAAATCGCGCGCTCAGAGCGCTTCCTGTCACAAGAAGACCGGGAAGCGCGAAGCCACGCCCCCCGCCGGCTTCAAAAAAAGAGCGCAAACTCCTACGCTCTCTGCTCTCCCATGTCCTGCAGGCATCTGCCTGCGGACAAAAAATACAGTCACCAAACATGTCAGCCGCTGAAGCACTCACATACATTAAAAATGTGGAGTACTCACCAGCTGAGCGCCACAGGGACCCCCAGGGGTTTGTGGCGCTGTGCCCATCGCTTCCCCCAGGGCGGGGAACGCAGTGACCCCAGATGCGCGGTTTGCGTCCCCGCCAGGGAAGCAACCCTCATCCCCCAGGGCCGGCAGGGTTCTGCAGGGACCACCTTACAGGGTAATACAGATCCGCCAAGGGAGAGGTGGGAATCCAGCAGCGCTGAGACCCCTGAGACCTCAAGACCACTTCTGGTGATCCAAGTCTCTTGTCCGATGAAAATAAAAAAATCTTCTGAGGAGCTGCTTCCAGCAGCGACTAAACTCTGAGACCTCAAATTTTAGACTGGAGAGCTGGAGTAGGAGGAGCCCGAGCTGGAGGGGCCGGTCAACACTCTATTTTAATCTGAGGTGTCTATCCTATCTGGGCTCCGCCTACCCACTAGTAATGACTAGTGTCTCCCTTCCTTCCAATCTGCTGCTGAAAAAACAATCACATGACTCGGTTGGCAGAATAGGGAAAAATTATAACTCCCAAAATAACTTGATTTTGCAAAAAAAAAAAAAAAGTGTATTTTAGTGTGTGACAGCAGCCAAGGTAGATACCGCCAAACAGAGGCCAGACGAAGTCCAGAGTTACTCTGCTGTCTCATTAGTGAATGGATCCCTTGGGGTTTCATCCGATTCAGGTATTTTGTAAATTTAGATGGAAAGGCCAATGTAAGTGCTCAGAGTAGAACACAGCATAATCGTGATCCAAAATATTCTGTTTTCCAAAATGCTTCTACCCACAGAAAAAAAAAAAAAAATGAAAAAGAAAATCCCCACTCAGGTTTGTTATCTGTTAACAGATGGGGGCTTCCACATTACTGTTAAACAAAGAATCTGGAAAAGTGATGAGGCTCCTGCCAAAAGAAATGCAGCAAAATTTGTTCTCCCAAATCCAAATATCCCCACAGTTGGCATCCACATCTTTGACATTACTTTAGCGTGGAGAGCTCACTTAGGCTGGTTTCACATTTGCGTTTCTGTGACAGCGTATGATCTACATAGATCTGCATGTGTCATGCGTACAGATCTTTAACATGGTGTAAGCAAGGATACGCAAGAACATGCGCGTACGCATGAATCATTTCGCAGCGTGCGGCGGCGAACTTAACATGTTGCATTTTATGAGGCGTCTTATGTGCAGCCATAATTGCGGATGAAGTGCGTCAAAACAACGCATTACTGTCTATGGAAACGCATTGGAACGCAAGGTCAAGCATACACATGCACTCGATACCCATTTGTACTTCAGACTTAACATGGCCAGGAAGTTGTTTTCAGCCACATCTCATAAAAAGGGATAAAAAGTGGGTGAGGACACAGAAAGTTCATTCCTCTCAAGACTCTGGATCCAAGCAAGATACACTGGATGGGATGTAAGTATAGGAGCTTTGAAAATGTCTGTCTGTCTTTGCATTCTGTACTCTGTTCCATTTTTTTTTCTATTCCTTGTAGACTTGTTTGCTGATCTGGCACCGAGATGCCTTTCTGGAGCTGCCTTACTGAAGAGGACGTCCTGAAGCTGCCTCCCTGGAGCAGCCTTCCTGGAACTGTGCTGCTATCCTGTGCTGCCTGACTGCTGTGCTGTTGGACTACTGCCTGTAATATAAGTATTGGTGTCCAATTTTTTTTTGTCTACATTGTGTTTTGCTCTTACCAAGTTTAATTATTCTTATCTGTTCTTTTCTCTAGTGTTTCACTTGACTGCTGCCTGCTATTCCACCATGTCCTCCACTGAAGCTTCCGAAACTGGACATGACAGTGATTATGTAATCACATTTGATTTATTGATTGGTATGTATTGAATGGCAATACTATACATGTGTTAAATCATGTATTTCTTTACAGGTACCTTGCAGTGTGGAAGAGCAGGAGCAGTTGAGTGGAAATGAATCTTCCCAGGGTCGTCGGCCTCAAGTTTCTAAGGAAAGACGGGGTGTAAGTAGTCTTTTCTTTATAAGAGTTGTAATAGAATTGTTTTTCAGTTTTACTTACCAATCTTTTTTTTTTTTTAATTTGATTTATAGGTTCACACAACGTGAGGAAGGACAGCGTGACATAGATAACGACCTACTCATTCAAGCTGTGCAAGAGCAAGCAGTGTTGTGGGACCCCCGTGATCGGAATCATTCCGACTCAGCCTTGATCCGACGACTCTGGGAAGAAGTGGCTAGATCGCTGCTGGATGATTGGGACTGTGCCACGCCACATGCCAGAAAGGATATTGGTAAGTATTGCAATGTGGTCTGATGTAGCAGTGAACCTCTAGGTGCATTGCGTTACAATTAATTTTCTCCTTTTTTTCCCCCTTCACAGTGAAGGGAATAAAAGTTTGTTGCCACTCGATGAAGGATCGCCTCAATAAGGACTTGAGAGAGGACATTCGGGTTTGAAGTGGTGCTGCTCGAAAAATCAGAAAATATAAGTACCATCAGCAGCTTTCTTTTTTGAAACCTGTGGTTGCTCAGCGAACGTGAGTATCTTTTGTGTTGTCTTACTAGGATTTAAGCCTTTTAATTTTTTTTTTTTTAGGAATGTTTTTCGCTTATTTTCCACATAGAACCTGGAGCAGCACAATACAAACTGGATCGTCCTCAGTTGAAATGGCCCTTCATCGACCAGCCAACGAACCGGCACAATCCCAAACATCCACCAGCGATGGAGCAACCAGGCAGGCTTCACAGGCTGGGGAACAGGCAGCCGGTCCAGCAGGTTTTCCCCTCTCCCAGCCCTCTGCCTCTACTTTACTTGGGTCTGCTCGCCAGCGGCAGAGGTCCTAGGAGAGGTCACTCATTCCCGAGTTTATTCATTTAAGCTCGACTTTCCAGGATGGGATGAAGGCAGTTTTAGAAAGAATGGACAGTGTGTTCACTCAGGTGAACACGCTTTTCCAGGATTTCCACAGATGCCTTGACCACCTGGAAGCCGACCTTAATAGACTGGCGCAACATTTATTTTCTTCAATAGAGCGGTGCGTGACAGAAAACCTAAAGCCTGATCTCCAGCTGGACATTATGCAGGCCTGGCAGGCTGTGAGCAGCCAGGCACTGCAGCAGTCCCGATAGCAGCAGGCACAAAGTTCTTTCCATACAGGTCAACAAGCTCCAGCGCAGCATCACTGGCAGAATCCGCCAGCACCTTTCCCAACATCACAAGGACTTGGATACCAGTCTGCTCACCAAGTGACCTATCCACCACCATTGCTGGACATTAGGACTGTTCCAACAGTACCCAGCTACACCATGCAGCCAAGTACAGCAGTCCAGCCTTCCACTTCAACCACTCAGCAGAGTGCAGCAGCTCAGCCTTCCACTTCCACCACACAGCTGAGATCAGTAGCCCAACCTTCAACTTCCACCACAAAGCAGAGTTCAGCACCCCAGTAATAGGAAAAAAAACGCAGAGAAACCAGTAAAACAAAGGCCAGGAAAAAAGTAGCGAAGAAACATTACCCACCTCCTCCACCCTCACCTCTGAATTGTCTCCGTTTCCAAGTCTCTCCCCATCTTCCCTTGGTTCTATACCATCCAATGTGTCAATCCCTTCCAACTTGTATTCCATTCCTAATGTGTCCTCTTCCCCCAATGTGTTCTCTGCCAATGTGTCTGACCCAATCCTCCAATTCACTGCCACTTCCCCTGTAACAACTTCCCCAACCACTCCTAGCCTATCTTCACAACCCGACACCCACCCAGGTCCACAATGTAACTCCCTCCAGCCGATCCCAAAAGTAAAGCCCTTTTTTTGTTTTTCTTTTTTGTTATTCATTTGTCAAATTTCCTCTTATGCTTGTTAATAAAAATTTTTTTGTTCACAATACCTGTCTCCCCGTGTTTTCTTTATCTCTTTATTTAAACGTGTGTATTGATGAGTTAAGTATTAACGCGTGTTACAGTAAAGGTGTTTATTATTAAAGTTTCTGTCAATGTGTTAGTATTAAAGTCAGCAAACATTACAGGTACATTTTACTTAGCGGTTTAAACCATTTCATCTTGTCATGCCACAAGTCCAATATCTGAAAAAAAAGTAGACAGAAAATGTATCCCTCATTTGTGCAACTGCCACTGTAGTCCTCAGAGGGTGATCTTGGTAATCCCCCAATGTGGTATTAACAGGTTTGTCAAGTTCTAATTGTGGCTCTTTCACCAGTATGTAATTGTGCAGAACAACAAAAGCTTTCACAACCTCAACAATTGACTCAATTTTTAGAAGATGACTGCTCCCAAAATGCACCATTTAGATACCAGCAATCCAGAGGCACACTCCACAGTTCTTTGTGCCCTTATCAGTCTGTAGTTGAAAATCCTTTTGGTGTGATTCAAGTCCCAACTTGAGTATGGTTTTAGGAGGTTGGCACTTATTTGAAACGCCTCATCCTCAACTACAACAAACGCCATTGGCGGTCCTTCAGTGTTCGGAAGAGGTCATGGCTGTGGAAAATTGAAATCATTACCATACAAACATTGGCCCATGTCAGTTTTTGAAAGTCTGAGAGTCATTTCCTCATCCAAATGAGTCAAAGTCCATGGCGACAAATCGACAGTCAGCATCTGCAATCGCCATGAGAACAATGGAAAAGTATTTTTTGCAATCAAAATAATCAGATCCACTTCCAGCAGGTTTCATAATCCGAATGTGTTTGCGGTACACAGTCCCCAAGTAGTTAGGAAAATTACAAATGTCCTGGAATTTTGCAGCATTTTCCAGCCATAGTTCAGTTATGGATTGGGGGAGGGATTCATCACGCAGAAAGTCACATAAAGCAGGCCAGGTGTCTCCAACAATCCCAGAAAGCGTGAACACTCCAATCCGGAATTGAAAGTGTAGAGATAAGGTCTCTCTGGTAGCCAAGAATCTGCAGAACAGAAAATGGAAAAAAAAATTAAGTACATGGCTTTTATAACAATAATACTAACGACATGTATTTGTTTTTCAAAATTACGTACCTCAGGGTCACCAACAGACATTCCTCAGCAGGAATTGCTCAACTTGGCTGTGTGTCATGCTTGGTGATGGATCCTCGGACATGTAGCATCAAGTAATTGGAAGCTCTATTCCGACATTCTCGTGTACTCTAAAAACTTCTCTGGGCTTTCACGCAGCTCAGTGTACAAGGAGTGGTAGGCTCCACGGCTTTCTCGGACTTCAACGATGGGGTGTTGCTAATAGCGACGACAAAGTCTTCTCTGTCTTTCATTTCTTCTTTACAAGCAAAAGCAAAGGCAAGAGCCAATTTCAATGACAAATCAAGATGTAGAAGATCTCGACGCTAAAGGGTATGCCACATTAAGCGAGATCACTAACGAGATCGCTAAAACGTCACTATTTAGCGATCTCGTTAGAGACGTCGCTGTGTGTGACATGTAGCAGCGATGTGGCCCCTGCTGTGATGTCGCTGATCGTTCACTAGAGTTCTGGACCGTTTTTTGATCGTTGGTGTCCCGCTGGTGAGCCTATATCACTGTGTTTGGCACCTTTTGCGAACGACGAGCGACCTCGTTTGTGACGCATATGACAGCGGCGCAGGCGGGACTAGGGTTTTTAGCGTCACGGAGTGGATCGCAATAGCTGTGGAAGCAGGCAGGTGGGACTAGGTTTTCTTTTGCGTCACAGAGAGGATCGCAGTAGCTGCAAAGCAGGCTAGCAGGAAGCAGCATAACACATATACAGGTCCTTCTCAAAAAATTAGCATATAGTGCTAAATTTCATTATTTTCCATAATGTAATGATTACAATTAAACTTTCATATATTTTAGATTCATTACACACCAACTGAAATTTTTCAGGTCTTTTATTGTTTTAATACTGATGATTTTGGCATACAGCTCATGAAAACCCAAAAATCCTGTCTCAAAAAATTAGCATATCAAGAAAAGGTTCTCTAAACGAGCTATTACCCTAATCTTCTGAATCAACTAACTCTAAACACATGCAAAATATTCCTGAGGCTTTTAAAAACTCCCTGCCTGGTTCATTACTCAAAACCGCCATCATGGGTAAGACTGCCGACCTGACTGATGTCCAGAAGGCCATCATTGACACCCTCAAGCAAGAGGGTAAGACAGAGAAAGAAATTTCTGAACAATTAGGCTGTTCCCAGAGTGCTGTATCAAGGCACCTCAATGGGAAGTCTGTTGGAAGGAAACAATGTGGCAGAAAACGCTGTACAACGAAAAGAGGTGACCGGACCCTGAGGAAGATTGTGGAGAAGGACCGATTCCAGACCTTGGGGGACCTGCGGAAGCAGTGGACTGAGTCTGGAGTAGAAACATCCAGAGCCACCGTGCACAGGCGTGTGCAGGAAATGGGCTACAGGTGCTGCATTCCCCAGGTAAAGCCACTTTTGAACTAGAAACAGAGAAGCAGCACTGGGCTACAGAGAAGCAGCACTGGACTGTTGCTAAGTGGTCCCAAGTACTTTTTTCTGATGAAAGCAAATTTTGCATGTCATTCGGAAATCAAGGTGCCAGAGTCTGGAGGAAGACTGGGGAGAAGGAAATGCCAAAATGCCTGAAGTCCAGTGTCAAGTACCCACAGTCAGTGATGGTGTGGGGTGCCATGTCAGCTGCTGGTGTTGGTCCACTCTGTTTCATCAAGGGCAGGGTCAATGCAGCTAGCTATCAGGAGATTTTGGAGCACTTCATGCTTCCATCGGCTGAAATGCTTTATGGAGATGAGACGTCTTACCGTACTGCTACCGTCTCTTTGCTACCAGACGTTTCCCTCCCATCGGTGTCTTACACCTGGAATTTCTGTGCCTACTCCGGTTCTCTTAAGTGTGGGACTCGGATATCCTGCTTTCTCTCGTTTAGAAAAGGACATTATATACGTTTACAGACATTATTCTTGAAAAAGGCTAACCAGCCGAAACGTTGATTTGTATTTTTGTCTGTTTTGATGAAGAGTCCTTTGTCTTTATGAAGTATTTTTGGTGATCAACCTTGTTATATTTGTCCAATAAACTATATTATAGTCTTTCTTTGAGTGCCGGAGTTGTATATTTAGATAAGTGCCAGAAAAGGCGCATCTAATCATAGATGAGCCTTTTCTGGGTTGGCTGGGGGGCAGATGTTAGTAGCCGGGGGGGCACAAAAAAATGGTCCCTCTCAGGGCTAATATCTGTCTTCAGTCGCTGGCTTTCCCTGTCTGGTTGAGAAAATACAGCGGGAGCCCACACATTTTTTTTCAACAAATTTACACATTTACTTAACCCCTACATGTATGAAATTGTGCACACATACCCTCATGTAATTGTTTATGAAAACCATATATCAAACTACATGAAATGACATGGTTAACTGTATGTAAACCATGTGTCATTTCATGTCGGGTTCTGTAATTTTACAGAAGCCGGCAATTGAAATAGCGGCTATTATACTATGTAGAAGTGTATGAGCTAAAAATATATATATAATATATATATATATATATATATATATATATATATATATATATTATATATATATATATAATCACACAATATACATACACACACACACACACACAGTACAGACCAAAAGTATGTACACACCTTCTCATTCAAAGATTTTTCTGCATTTTCATGACTATGAAAATTGTAGAATTACACTGAAGGCATCAACACTATGAATTAACACATGTGGAATTATACATTACACTTTACAAAAAAGTGTGAAACAACTGAAAATATGTCTTATATTCTAGGTTCTTCAAAGTAGCCACCTTTTGCTTTAATTACTGCTATGTACGCAGAAAAGGTGAATGGATGGACTCTACATGCCTAGTTCCCACCGTGAAGCATGGAGGAGGTGGTGTGATGGTGTGGGGGTGCTTTGCTGGTGACACTGTTGGGGATTATTCAAAATTGAAGCGGTGAGCGGTCCAGCTCCCCCCAAACCATCTCGATTGGGTTCAGGTCTGGTGACTGTGGAGGCCAGGTCATCTGGCATAGCACCCCAATACTCTCCTTCTTGGTCAAATAGCCCTTACACAGCCTGGAGGTGTGCTTGGGGTAATTGTGGTCATTTTTACAGTTATATGAAAAAGTTTGGGCACCCCTATTACTCTTAAGCTTAATGTTTGAAAAAAATTGGTGTTTTTGCAACAGCTATTTCAGTTTGATATATTTAATAACTATTGGACACAGTAATGTTTCTGCCTTGAAATGAGGTTTATTGTACTAGCAGAACATGTGCAATCAGCATTCAAACAAAATTTGACAGGTGCATAAGTATGGGCACCCTTATCATTTTCTTGTTTTAAATACTCCTACCTACTTTTTACTGACTTACTAAAGCACTTTTTTGGTTTTGTAACCTCATTGAGCTTTGAACTACATAGCCAGGTGCGTGCAATCATGAGAAAAGCTACTTAAAGTGGCCACTTGCAAGTTGTTCTCCTGTTTGAATCTCCTCTGAAGAGTAGCATCATGGGCTCCTCAAAACAACTGTCAAATGATCTGAAAACAAAGATTATTCAACATAGTTGTTCAGGGGAAGGATACAAAAAGCTGTCTCAGAGATTTAACCTGTCAGTTTCCACTGTGAGGAACATAGTAAGGAAGTGGAAGAACACAGGGACAGTTCTTATTAAGGCCAGAAGTGGCTGGCCAAGAAAAACATCAGAAAGGCAGAGAAGAATGGTGAGATCAGTCAAGGACAATCCTCAGACCACCTCCAGAGAGCTGCAGCATCAACTTGCTGCAGATGGTGTCACTGTGCATCGGTCAACTATACAACACACTTTGCACAAGGAGAAGCTGTATGGGAGAGTGATGCGAAAGAAGCCGTTTCTGCAAGCACGCCACAAACAGTCGGCTGAGGTGTGCAAAAGCACATTTGGAGAAGCCAATTTCTTTTTGGAAGAAGGTCCTGTGGACTGATGAAACCAAGATTGAGTTGTTTGGTCATACAAAAAGGCGTTATGCATGGCGTCAAAAAAACACAGCATTCCAAGAAAAACACTTGCTACCCACAGTAAAATTTGGTGGAGGTTCCATCATGCTTTGGGGCTGTGTGGCCAATGCCGGCACCGGGAATCTTGTTAAAGTTGAGGGACGCATGGATTCCACTCAGTATCAGCAGATTCTTTACAATAATGTTCAAGAATCAGTGACAAAGTTGAAGTTACGCAGGGGATGGATCTTTCAGCAAGACAATGATCCAAAACACCGCTCCAAATCTACTCAGGCATTCATGCAGAGGAACAATTACAATGTTCTGGAATGGCCATCCCAGTCCCCAGACCTGAATATCATTAAACATCTGTGGGATCATTTGAAGAGGGCTGTCCATGCTCGGCGACCATCAAACTTAACTGAACTGGAATTGTTTTGTAAAGAGGAATGGTCAAAAATACCTTCTTCCAGGAACTCATTAAAAGCTACAGGAAGCGACTAGATGCTGTTATTTTTGCAAAAGGAGGATCTACTAAATATTAATGTCACTTTTCTGGTGAGGTGCCCATACTTATGCACCTGTCAAATTTTGTTTGGATGCAGATTGCACATTTTCTGTTAGTGCAATAAACCTCATTTCAAGGCAGAAACATTACTGTGTCCAATAGTTATTAGATATATCAAACTGAAATAGCTGTTGCAAAAACACCAATTTTTATCAAACATTAAGCTTAAGATTAATAGGGGTGCCCAAACTTTTTCATTTAACTGTATTCTATGTGTGTATATGTATTCTTTCTATTCTTTATTAAAGCTGTCAGTGTGATTTTACAGTATAGCCGGGATGAATTGCCTGCTTTTCTAAAGGACACCGGAGCAATTTTCTCGCAAGTCACAAGTATGGACCGTTTGTAATACGATTTTTCATCGCACCCATAGACTTGCATTGGCGATTCTCACCCGATAATCGGTGACAATCGCAGCATGCTGCGATTGTCTCGGTCCGAGGAAAACAGCAGAGAAAAAAAAAAAAAAAAAAATCGGATGCTGGGAGCTGCTCCATAGATAAACATTGGTCCGAGTGCAATGCGATATTTCATCGCATTCCACTCGTCCACTTTTGTCGCCAGTGTGACCCTGGCCTAAAAAGTGAAGCGGTGCTCCTTCCCTTCCGAGCTCTGCCATGCACCCAAACAGTGGTTTTCTTCCCCATATGGGGTATCGACGTACTCCGGACAAATTGCACAACAACTTTAGGGTCTAATTTCTCCTCTTAAACTTGGGAAAATAAAAAATTGGGGGTGAAAAGATCATTTTTGTGGCAAAATATGATGTTATTTTCACAGCTCTACGTTATTGTTTGCCAAGTATTTAAAGGGGTCTGACACGGCTTTAACCCCTTAACGACCGCCGATAAGCCTTTTAGCGGCGGTAGTTAAGGGTACATAAACCACAGCGCCGTTAATTTATGGTGCTGTGGAGAAAGTATACAGTGCCCCCCAGAGTCAGATTTTCTCCGGGGCCTCGGCAACCGGGGGTAGCCGAGACCCTAGAGAACATGATTCGGGTCGGTTTTTACCGACCCTGCTTTTGCGATCACCGTTATTAACCGTATAATGGCAACCGCAAAAAACAAAAAAAAGCCGCGATCCTGCATGTAATTTCTCTCTCCTCTGATGTGATCGCACATCAGAGGGGAGAGAAATGGGGTCCCCGATCAGTCCACTGTGCCTCCCCCTGTCCTCCCATGGCTCCCGGAGCGTTCAGTGTCTTCTCCCTGCAAAGAAAATGGCAAGCGCATGCGCAGTGCGCCCGCCGAGTCGGATTTTCTCCGGGGGTCTCGGCTATGGGGAGAGGGGATAGCAATAGGGTCCCCGGGACCCCAGATCCCCCTCCCGGTGTCCCCCCCGTCCTCCTATGGCTCCATGCAGCTCCCTGTCTTCAGCCGGCAGATTCATTCAGTGCAGGACATTTTGATCACTGTGATAAACGCTATCACAGTAATCAAAATAAAAAAAATAGTAAATAAACCGCCCTTTATAACCACTTAGTTAGGGACATATAATAAACTAATGAAAATATATTTATTTTCATTTTTCCATTAGGGTTAGGGTTACAATTAGGGTTAGGGTCAGGGCCGGCTCCAGGTTTTTATGGGCCCCAGGCGAAAGAGTCTCAGTGGGCCCCTTTAACACAAACCACGATTCATGATGCACAGATACTGCAGAGAAATATGGGTATAGTACAATGCCAAAGATTTCACTTCTTCCATTACATGAGTGATATCTATGGTAAATTGTACAATAGCTCAAAAACCACCAAATCCTCACAGCGCACAGTACAGACAGGACAGTACAGTCCGCCTTACAATATTATGGGCACCACATAGTCTCCCCCTCATCACCCATATAATACCCCATGCAGGATGTCACCCCCCATCCCCCATATAATGCTCCATACAGAATACTGGACTCAATATAATGTTCCATACAGAATACTGGACCACATAAATTGCTCCATACAGGATACTGGTCCCCATATAATGCTCCATACAAAATATGGAGCTCTCCTCTACACTGTGCTGCGTTCTGCACTGTTACGGCTCAGGAAAGTGCGCTGTGGAAAGACTCCCCATTATCATCATTGCCTGCCCATTATTATCATCATTGGCTCCCCATCATCATCATTGGCTCCCCATCATCATCATTGGCTCCCCATCATCATCATTGCCTCCCCATCATCATCATCATCGCCTCCCCATCATCATCATTGCATCCCCATCATCATCGCCTCCCCATCATCATCATTGCATCCCCATCATCATCGCCTCCCCATCATCATCATTGCATCCCCATCATCATCGCCTCCTCATCATCATCATTGCATCCCCATCATCATAGCCTCCCCATCAACATCATCATCATCATAGCCTCCCCATCATCATAGCCTCCCCATCATCATAGCCTCCCCATCATCATAGCCTCCCCATCATCATAGCCTCCCCATCATCATAGCCTCCCCATCATCATAGTCTCCCCATCATCATCATCATTGCCTCCCCATCATCATCATCATCATCGCCTCCCCATTATCATTGCCTCCCCATTATCATTGCCTCCCCATCATCATCATTGCCTCCTGTGAGGAAAGGAACCACCACCATTTTGGAAAGGGCCTATACCAGCCTCCATTTTGTCTGTTGGAGAACCACAGGCTGCTAACTGCACAGGGCCTGTTAGCATATTCAATACGACAGGGTTTGATGTCCACTGTGAAGCAAAAGGGCTTTAGTATGCCAAGCAATTCAGGCCCCTGTTTGAATAAGAAGGTCATTAGTATGCTAAGTAATTCCTGCCCACGACAGAATTTCCTGCTCAATATGAATAGCCAGGCCGATTAGTATGCGTGCTTCAAAGTAGAGGCTTCATTTAGATTATACCTGCCAGCCGGACACAGAAACACACCAAGGGGAGGGCCCTTCCAGGTTTAAGAACTGTGAGCTAAGGGCAGACCAGAGCCATTCTCACAGAAGCCAAGAAGCAACCAGGGACAGAACTGCCAAGGGAGCAGCGGCACACGTTTTGGGGGACTGTCCAGCAACTAAGACTTTCACCTGGGGATCGCAGAGCTCCCTGCCTCCACATGTTCATACAACCTGGTAATATTGACCTCCAGCTAATACCTCTAAGCCTTGTATAATTATTGTTGTATTTTACTCTGACTGCAAATCCATTGTAATTCCGTTGTATAGCTTACTGTATATTTCTGTAATTATCTAGTGCGCCCTTAAGGCAATTAAACCATAAAATTAATCTTGGGCTGATGCTTTTACTCTGATCACGAATCTTACAATACCCAGTGGGTAACAGGACACCCTCCCCGGCGGCCATTTGCTCTAGGTGTAGTTCCCTTACTGACCTGAGAGACTAAGGGGGCACCGGAGAGCTGTGCCTGTGGAGTTACGTCACGTTGGTGACGTGGAAGGACTGGGGCGTCCTTCACACCTCCTCACCACCATCACTGCCTCCCCCACCACCATCACACATACAGCATCACACACAGACAGCACCGCAGCACTCTCTCACATACAGCATCACACACAGACACCTCACCTGTCCGGCGTCCGCGCTCGCTCTGCCACAGCCGGCCGCTGAATGATGACGTCAGGGCCCCGGCACTTGCCCGGGTGCTGACGCCGGCCTTGGTTAGGGTTACACTTAGGGTTAGAATTAGGGTTGGGATAAGGGTTGGAGCTAGAATTGAGGGGTTTCAACTATTTAGGCACATCAGGGGGTCTCCAAACACGACATGGCGTTCAAAAAGTCAAATGGTGCTACCTCCCTTCCGAGCCATGCTGTGCGTCCAAACAGTGGTTTACCCCAACATATGGGGCATCAGCGTACTCCGGACAAATTGCACACCAACTTTGGGATTCGAATTTCTCCTGTTACCCTTGGGAAAATAAAAAATAGCTGGCTAAAAAATCATTTTTGAGGAAAAAATGATTTTTTATTTTCACGGCTCAACGTTATAAATGTCTGTGAAACACTTGGAGGTTCAAAGTGCTCACCACACATCTAGATAAGTTCCTTAAGGGGTCTAGTTTCCAAAATGGGGTCACTTGTTGGGGGTTTCCACTGTTTAGGCACATCAGGGGCTCTCCAAACGCAACATGGCGTCCAGCCAATTCTGTGTTGAAAAAGTCAAACGGCGCTTCTTCCCTTGCGACCTCTGCCGTGCGCCCAAAAAGTGATTTACCCCTACATATGGGGTATCAGCGTATTCAGGAGAGATTGGACAATAAATTTTGTGGTTCATTTTCTCTTTTAACACTTGTGAAAATAAAAAAGGAAATTAGACCTACCGGTAATTCTATTTCCAGGTAGTCCCTCAGGACAGCACCATGGACGTCCTCCCTTGACCTATAGCGGGACAGGATCACAGAGAGGTTAAAAGGCCCCTCCCACCTCCACCCTCCAGTGTTTTTTCAAAGTACCACCGAAGGATGGCAGGAAATGGTCTAAACGCGCCCTTACAAACGCGTATGTAAGAAACCATTGAACAACTTCTTCTTTATCTCTAGCCTTGGCAACTCGACGGACCATCCGCCGAAGATTGATCCCTTGCAATCCTAAAGAGAAACATAAGGGAGGGAATTAAGGGTGCTGTCCTGAGGGACTACCTGGAAATAGAATTACCGGTAGGTCTAATTTCCTTTTCCCATTACGTCCCTCAGGACAGCACCATGGAGAATACCAAAGAAATATCCCAGGGTGGGTACAGAAGCTCAAGGACCAAAGTCCCAGGCAAGAACCAGGTTAGATATAGAAATGATCTGAAAGATCAAAAAGAAATATAGATATCTAAAGAAATTCGTAAAGATAATCACAGTAGTGAGTGTCCGATATATGTCTATAATGGCCAATTCCAGTATGAATGTGGTAAACAAGATATGCCGCAGAGGCGGAGAGTGAAACACGGCCGTTGTACCCCAATACCACTAAAGAACCGCAGAGAATTACAGTTATTGTGATAGATATAGACACCGCAGCCACAGAATAGCCTTAAAAATCTTATTGCCCAGCAAAAATATTGTGATAGTTACAGTCACCACACAATGAGGACTGTACAGACCAGTAATCAGCTGGATGTGCTTAACAAGGGACTGTTCCTTCATCGGTCCTCCTGGGCTCAGATTAAACCTTGGTTAGAGACCGGCTTACCATACTACGAGGAGACCTGCAGGACAGAGACCCTGGACTGCTGAAAGATCAAGCCAAATAACAGTTAGCACATGGAAAATGGCAGAGCATTGGGATGTATGTACCCTACTCATTCTGGAGATCATGTCTACTCCGAATCCTTAGGGTCAGAACCCCCCAGTAAGGGTTGGATATTATTGGAACTAAGGCAATACTCCATCTGGCAGGTAATATCTCCTGCTACTACCAACAATGGGCTTCTCGGTAGAAGTGTTGAAAGGAAGATATGGATCACCACTCTTGCTTTACTGATGTTAGACACGGGAAGTCTGGACTCTGGAATCGATGACAGTAAGCGGTGGGGGGGGAGGGAAGGATGTTGGTAAAAATCCTTTGACACAGGATATTTGACTGTCTATATGAGTTATTAGCTACGACATTATATATACAGTATGTGCCAACTTATTTATATTATATATCGTAAAAGGCAATTTTCTTAGAGATGTTTACACACCCTGACTGCCCTGGTGGGAGGAACCATATTCTAAAACTAGAGGGAAGTAGGATCCTTCCCCTCGAGAGGGAGATTTTTTACTGTGAGTCAGAAGGACTGTGGGGCCTCAACTGTAAGAGTCCTGGATACAGATTCTTTTACATTAGGAGCCCTGACTGCTGTACGAGCAGTGGGTATGGGATCTTCTGCCACATGACAGTGCCGCCGATTTGCCATAAAGTACAAAGGCAGTAATGCCGTCCCTGGTAAACGTAATACAACGGATTTAGGGGCCAAGAATCTGTTTACCGGGTGTTGATCAAGGAAACTAGTCCGACTGCCATATGTGGAGTCGGGAAGGATTCTTTTTCACCTCATGAGATTTCCTGCTTTCAGCACAGTAGTATGTCCACTTACAGGATGAGCCCCAAAGACGTCTGTCTCCCTTTAAAGCCAACTATGGAAGAGACTTGCCTTTAGTCCTCAAGGCAGTAACTCACTTGAGAGTTCTGTTCCAATCATGAAGAAATGCTAAGTTACTAGGCCAATTCAGGCATAGCTGTTCGTCTGGCTAAGCCCAGTTGCAAGGAATGAAGCAACCGAAGCTGGACCTGGGTCCTAAAATATGAGGATTCTATAACCGGAGTTGGCCCGAGACAAAAGTGAAGTGGTGGGCCGACCATACAATGTACGGCGACGCAATAAGGCACAAGTCAGAAGGTCTAAGCCAGAGGCACAAAACCACAATGTCCGATGTACTATGAAGCACTGAGGTACTATGACACACGAATGACACATCTCGAGGCACTGAAGCATTATGATGCAATATGCACAGAAGCACTATGATGCAATATTATTATAGCGGCATTAATTCCATGGTGCTGTACATGAGAAGGGGCTACACACAAAGTTATAGATATAGTCTACAGTAAACAAATTTCCAATGACAGAGTGATACAGAAGGGAGAGAACCCAGTCCTTGCGGACTTACAATATGATGCATATAATGCACAAAGACTATGATGCAGTATGATGCAATAAAATGCACCAAGACACTATGATGCAGTATAATTCACAAAGACACTATGATGCAATATGATGCAGAAAGACACTATGATGTAATATGATGCAATATAATGTAGAAAGACACTATGATGCAATATGATGCACAAAGACACTGATGAAATATAATGCAATGTAATGCAGAAAGACACTATGAGGCATATAGACACTATGATGCACCTTGATGCACAAAGACACTATGATGTAATATGATGCAATATAATGCAGAAAGACACTCATGTAGTATGATGCAACATAATGCACAAAGACACCCATGCAGTATGATGCACCCTGATGCAACCTGATGCATAGAGGCACTATAAAGCACCATGATGCAATCTGCTGCACAAAGGCACTATGAAACACCAAGATGCACCCTGATGCAATATGATGTAATATGATGCATAGAAGTACTATGTAGAACTATGATGTAATATAATGCATAGAGGCACTATGAAGTACTATGATGCCCAAAGGCACCATGATGTAATATGACGCATAGAGGCACTATGATGCACACAGGCACTATGATGCAATATGATGTTATATGAAGCATAGAGGTACTATGAAGCACTCTGATGCAATATGATACACAGAGGCAATAAATATGATGCATAGAGGCACTATGATACAAAGTGATGTACAGAGGCACTCAATATGATGCATAGAAACACTATGATGCAATGTGATGTACAGAGACACTCAATATGAAGCATAGAGGCACTATGATGCAATACGATGCCCAGAGGCACTCAATATGATGCATAGAGGAACAATGATGGAATATGATAAATGATGTAATATAACACATAAAGGCACTATGAAGCATTCTGATGCAATATGGTGCACAGAGGCAATCAATATGATGCATAGAAGCACTATGATGCAGTACCACGCACAGAGGCACTCAATATGATGCATAGAGACAACATGATATATGATGTAATATGACACAAAGGCACTATGAAGCACTATGATGCAGTACAATGCACAGGGGCAATCAATATGATGAATAGAGACACCATGATGCAGTACAATGCACAGGGGCACTCAATATGATGAATAGAGGCACCATGATGCAGTACAATGCACAGGGGCACTCAATATGATGAATAGAGGCACTATGAAGCAGTACAATGCACAGTGGCACTCAAAATGATGAATAGAGGCACTATGATGCAGTACAATGCACAGAGGCACTCAATAAGATGCATTGAGGAACAATGATGCAATATGATATATGATGTAACATGACACAAAGGCACTATGAAGCGCT
This sequence comes from Oophaga sylvatica, assembly GCA_033576555.1. Classification (NCBI taxonomy): domain Eukaryota; kingdom Metazoa; phylum Chordata; class Amphibia; order Anura; family Dendrobatidae; genus Oophaga; species Oophaga sylvatica. The sequence continues at coordinate 540,981,385 of JARQOD010000001.1, forward strand.
ATGATGTCGCACTCTGATGCAATATGATGCACAGAGGCACTCAATATGATGCATAGAGGCACTATGCTGCAGTACAACTGCTATACCATGCTTGAAGGTGTCCAAACAAGAGACCAGGTCCCAGTTAGAGCCAAGAGAGCAATCTCTCAGAGTTCCAGATAAATCTCAAGCCTGAATAGTAGTTCTCAATTGTCAGACTGACCCCACCCGAAGGAGCTACACAGCTGGAGGGCAGTCTTCATGGAGACGATGTGCTGCATTAACACTATGCGTCCTCCTATGGATGGAGTAGTTAAGTTGCAAAGAAAAGTGAAACACTTGTTTATTGAATCAAAAAAATGGAAAACATGCTTAAAAAAAAAAAAATCACTCTGAAGTCCAATCATAAGGCTCTGTGCAGCCCTGACATGCAACTAACTGAAGTCAAATCATGACATGTAGCCTGGACATATGGCCTTATCATAGCTTAGAGGTCCAAGGCCTGACTGCGTACATGTGAAACACACCTCAGCATATGAGGCTCTATGCTCAGCTTCGGCACAAAGGCATGAGACTAGCATCAGTCCAGAGGCCTAGGCCATCAACACATTCCATGATGCACTCACCTGTGCTGGCTCCATACCTGCTAGAAAGACAGGGGGAGCTGGTAACGCCGAGAGCCCAGCATGGAGGGAAGCGGCGTCCCGCCAGGAATGCTGCATTACTGCCAGTGATTTCCTCTCTTGTGCCCCCCGAGACCCAGGAAACCTGCCTGTTGCCTGTCTCGTTCTGCACCTCCGCGTTCAACCATGGAACGCACGCTGGCCTCTAGCTCCGGCGCCCTGACGTCACCAGAAGCGCCATGGCTCCCCCGCACGACTTCCGGTATCTTGCGCTGGAATGCCGCCAGTGTCAGAGCCGAGAGCCTCCACTGAGGAGGAAGCGGCTCTACCCAGGAGCTTCATCCACTCACTGGTCTTTGTGGCTGAGGGACTCCCCCCAGGAGAGTTTCAGCCCCGGGCTACTTGACAGGGGGAAGGATTGGACCAGCAGCACGATCCCCCTGGGTCTTGTAAAACGTCCACCTTCTATCTTCGCTCCACTCCTGGAGCAACCTCTCATACAACCGTCCCCTGTAGGGACAGGAAAAACACTGGAGGGTGGAGGTGGGAGGGGCCTTTTAACCTCTCTGTGATCCTGTCCCGCTATAGGTCAAGGGAGGACGTCCATGGTGCTGTCCTGAGGGACGTAATGGGAAAAATTGGTTCTGAAGTAAATTTTTTCCACATTGCTTCAGTTCCTGTGAAGCAAGTAATGGGTTAATAAACTTCTTGAATGTGGTTTTGAGCACCTTGAGGGGTGCAGTTTTTAGAATGGTGTCAATTTTGGGTATTTTCTATCATATAGACCCCTCAAAGTGACTTCAAATGTGATGTGGTCCCTAAAAAAAAAAAAAAATGAGAAATCGCTGGTCAACTTTTAACCCTTATAACTTCGTAACAAAAAAATAATAATTTTTCCAAAATTGTGCTGATGTAAAGTAGACATGTGGGAAATGTTATTTATTAAGAAATTTGTGCGATATGACTGATTTAAGGGCATAAAAATTTAAAGTTTGAAAATTGCTAAATTTTCAAAATCTGCCATATTTCTGTATTTTTCATAAATAAATGCAAGTCATATATATATATATATATATATATATATATATAAAAAAAAATTTACAACTGACGTGAAGTACAATATGTCACGAAAAAACAATCTTAGAACCAGCTGAATAAGTTAAAGCATTCCAGAGTTATAACCTCATAAAGTGACAGTGGTCAGAATTGTAAAAATTGGCCCGGTCATTAAGCTGTAAATGGTCTGTCACTAAGGGGTTAAAGAAGGCGATTCATTTTATTATAACAATTAAATGATTACAGAAAAGAGGAAATAGCGTGATATTGCGTACACTTTTGCATAATATAAATCACAAAGGTAAAATACTTACACTGCACAAAACACAGAAAGAAAAACTTCACCAGGAAATGTACCCATCATATGTCCGGGAAACATCAACCGTGAAAAGCAGAACGGCGAAGACAGAGAAATTCCTGGGATCCACACTGTGGACCCACATGGGCGTCCCCTCAGGCTTCTGTCTAAGCTGAAATCTTCACCAGCTTATGTATGGTTTAGAAAAAACAATGCTTGCACAACCAAGTGTTGCACAAACTAACAAATTTTATTTGTCCAATATAATATCTCTTCTGAGTGGCGAGCTCTTCAGATGTCAGTCTACACCGGACAAATAAGTCATCTGATATGATATGCCAAAAACTTTCCTGGTACTGGATATTTTACCATTCTATAAACACGACATTTGTCACCAAACATTAATAGTGAAGCTATGCAGTAACTATAAAAAATAAAATACTTCCTCCACTGAAGAACTACGCAGTAACAAACATACACCTTTCTTATTAAACAGTGATTAAAAAAAACTATTTGGTATTGGATGAGTAATATAAACATGTACGTTCTCATAGTAATGCAGTTCCCAGGTGTTAGGAAGATTACAGAAAATACAAAACTAATATGAGCTGAACTGTTACTATCTAATATCTTAAAGGGGTCTTTAAAGACAGGCTACCAATATGTGTCCCCGATGGTCATTAAAATCTTAGCACCACAGTTCTAAACTTCTGTGAAGCACTTGGGGGTTCAAAGTGCTCACCACACACCTAGATAAGTTCCATAGGGGGTCTTGTTTCCAAAATTGGGTCAATTGTGGGGGGTTTCAACTGTTCAGGCAGTCAGACAGAGGCTCTCCAAACGCGACATGGCATCCGATCTCAATTCCAGACAATTCTGTGCTGAAAAAGTAAAATGATGCTACTTCCCTTCTGAGCTCTGCAGTGTGCCCAAACAGTGTTTTTTCCCCACATATGGGGTATCGGCGTATTCAGGAGAAATTGCACAACAAATTTTGTTGTTAATTTTCTCTATTTACACTTGTGAACATTGGGTATTTTGTGTCATGTAGACCCCTCAAAGTGACTTCAAATGTGATGTGGTCCCTAAAAAAAAATGGCCCTGTAAATTTTGATGTAAAAATTAGAAACCGCTGGTCAACTTTTAACCCATATACAGTTATATGAAAAAGTTTGGGCACTCCTATTAATCTTAAGCTTAATATTTTATAAAAATTGGTGTTTTTGCAACAGCTATTTCAGTTTGATATATCTAATAACTATTAGACACAGTAATGTTTCTGCCTTGAAATGAGGTTTATTGTACTAGCAGAACATGTGCAATCAGCATTCAAACAAAATTTGACAGGTGCAAAAGTATGGGCACCCTTATCATTTTCTTGTTTTAAATACTCCTACCTACTTTTTACTGACTTACTAAAGCCCGTTTTTTGGTTTTGTAACCTCATTGAGCTTTGAACTTCATAGCCAGGTGTATGCAATCATGAGAAAAGCTACTTAAAGTGGCCACTTACAAGTTGTTCTCCTGTTTGAATCTCCTCTGAAGAGTGGCATCATGGGCTCCTCAAAACAACTGTCAAATGATCTGAAAACAAAGATTATTCAACATAGTTGTTCAGGGGAAGGATACAAAAAGCTGTCTCAGAGATTTAACCTGTCAGTTTCCACTGTGAGGAACATAGTAAGGAAATGGAAGAACACAGGGACAGTTCTTGTTAAGGCCAGAAGTGGCAGGCCAAGAAAAACATCAGAAAGGCGGAGAAGAAGAATGGTGAGATCAGTCAAGGACAATCCTCAGACCACCTCCAGAGAGCTGCAGCATCAACTTGCTGCAGATGGTGTCACTGTGCATCGGTCAACTATACAATGCACTTTGCACAAGGAGAAGCTGTATGGGAGAGTGATGCGAAAGAAGCCGTTTCTGCAAGCACGCCACAGAGTCGGCTGAGGTATGCAAAAGCACATTTGGAGAAGCCAATTTCTTTTTGGAAGAAGGTCCTGTGGACTGATGAAACCAAGATTGAGTCGTTTGGTCATACAAAAAGGCGTTATGCATGGCGTCAAAAAAACACAGCATTCCAAGAAAAACACTTGCTACCCGCAGTAAAATTTGGTGGAGGTTCCATCATGCTTTGGGGCTGTGTGGCCAATGCCGGCACCGGGAATCTTGTTAAAGTTGAGGGACGCATGGATTCCACTCAGTATCAGCAGATTCTTTACAATAATGTTCAAGAATCAGTGACAAAGTTGAAGTTACGCAGGGGATGGATCTTTCAGCATTCATGCAGAGGAACAATTACAATGTTCTGGAAAGGCCATCCCAGTCCCCAGACCTGAATATCATTGAACATCTGTGGGATCATTTGAAGAGGGCTGTCCATGCTCGGCGACCATCAAACTTAACTGAACTGGAATTGTTTTGTAAAGAGGAATGGTCAAAAATACCTTCATCCAGGATCCAGGAACTCAATAAAAGCTACAGGAAGAGACTAGAGGCAGTTATTTTTGCAAAAGGAGGATCTACTAAATATTAAAGTCACTTTTCTGGTGAGGTGCCCATACTTATGCACCTGTCAAATTTTGTTTGGATGCAATTGCACATTTTCTGTTAGTGCAATAAACCTCATTTCAAGGTAGAAACATTACTGTGTCCAATAGTTATTAGATATATCAAACTGAAATAGCTGTTGCAAAAACACCAATTTTTATCAAACATTAAGCTTAAGATTAATAGGGGTGCCAAAACTTTTTCATATAACTAACTTTCTAACAAAAAAAAAATTATAATAATGTTTCCAAAATTATGCTGATGTAAAGTAAACTTGTGGGAAATGTTATTTATTAAGTATTTTGTGTGACATATCACTCTGATTTAAGGGCATAAAAATTCAAAGTTTGAAAATGGCAAATATTTTCACAATTTTTGCCCAATTTCCATTTTTTTCATAAATAAACGCAAGTCATACAAAGAAATTTTACCACTAACATGAAATACAATAGGTCACGAAAAAAACAAACACAGAATCAGTGGGATCCGTTGAAGTGTTCCAGAGCTATAACCACATAAAGTGACAGTGGTCAGAATTGTAAAAATTGGCTTTGTCGTTAAGTACCAAATTGGCTCTGTCACTAAGGGGTTAAAGCAAAGCTTCATTGCCTAGATGTGAAGAAGTCTTTAAAGGGGTTGTGAGGTCAAAACCGCTAAGTCTGCAATCAATTTGTGTGACTGTGGACTACTGAATCCCCTCAGCACACGCAGTGTGCGCTGCGGGGAATCGTCGATGTTAGACTGGGGGCGGGAAAGTATGTACGAGATATACATACTTCCGGCCAGTGGGCGTGGCCTCACTCTCCATACACTTGTATTGAGCTGAGGCCCTGCCCGTCTAGTGACGCGACCGGCCAGTGGGCGTGGCCGACTACAGGATATGGCCTCACTTCATACAAGTATATGGAGAGCAGGGTCTCTACCACTGGCTGGAAGTATGTATAACTCCTTTATACCCTCTGGTCCCAGTCCTGAAACTAGCGAATCCCTGCAGAGTACAGTGTGTGCACTGGGGATATTCATAAGTCTGCAATCACACACAGTGATTGCAGACTTATCGGTTTAACCCCTTAACGACAACAGTTGAGGGTACTTATTACTCAGCGCCGCTCTTTAACAGCACTGAGAAATAAGGTTATAGTGCCCCCCCCAGCATCGAAAATTATCCAGGGTCTCGGCTTCCGGGGTAGCTGAGACCCCGGAGAACATGATTCACGGAATAACGGCGAGCGCAAAAAAAAAAAATAAAAAAAATCAGATTTCCCATTCCATTTCTCTCTCCTCTGATGTGATCTAGCACATCAGAGGAAAGAGAAATGGGGTCACCCGAGCGCCCCCTAGTACTTCCGTTGTCCCTGGACCCTTCTGCATCCCCTGGTCCTGTCCCCCGGCGTCTTCTTCCGGGAAGAAAATAGTGGGAACATGTGCAGTGTTTCCGCCAAGATCTGCTGGCAGGAGATTTCTCCTATTGGTTCATTTTGATCACAGTGATAGACCCGAGCACAGTGATCAAAATAAAAAAATAAAAAAAAAAAAAACAGTAAAGCAAACCCCCCTTTATCACCCCCTTAGTTAGATGTAAATATTAAAATTATAAAAAAATTATTTTTTTCCATTCTCCATTAGGGTTAGGGTTAGAGCTAGGGTTGGGCTACGGTTAGGTTTGGGGCTAGGATGGTGGTTTTGGGGTTAGGGTGACGGTGTTGGGGGTAGGGTTGGAGTTAGACAGTGGAACCCCTTCAATTCCAAGTACATCAGGGGGTCTCCAAATGCGACATGGCGCCTGCCATTGACTTTTTAAATGCTTAATTGGCTGGAATCAAACTGTGCTCCCTCCCTTCTGAGCCCTGCCATGCGCCAAACAGTGGCTTTTCCCCACATACGGGGTATCAGAGTACTCAAGAGAAATTGCACAACACATTTTGGGGTCCATTTTCTGCTGATAACCTTATGAAAATAAAAAAAAGTTTGGTTCCAAAGTAAATTTTTTGTGAAAAAAGTACAATGTTCATTTTTTCCTTCCACATTGCTTTAGTTCTCGTGAAGCTAAATACAGACCAGTACAAAAAAGAGGGGTATATATCATAAATGTGCACAAGCATATATCTACGATATTTGCCCCAAAATGAAGGACTATATAAAAAAAAGTGTACTCCAAATATACAAGCACCAAACAAGAGAAAAAAGGAGTAAAAAACACTTTGCTATTGCAAAAATAAGTTCATTTATTTAGAAAAAGTACACGTGTACATAAAAAAATCACTCAATGGTGAATGACCCTAGCATAAAAAACTGTAGTATACACGTGGGACCAGAATATTTTGTATAGCAGCAAGGCAATACACTTAGATTCTAACAAGTATGTATCTAACCATAAGGATATTTTAAACAGCTCAAGACACATATGCTGCAATGGTAAACACACCAGTATATGTAGTTTACAATGTGAATCCACCTATCAGCATACCGTGAATATTAGCTGCCTTAGTATAGAGTTGCTTACCCCTTGAATGTTTAAGCCGCTTGCTCTGGACCCACGTGTGACCCTCTGACGCGCGTTTCGCGTTTGATAAAGAAAACGCGAAACGCGCATCAGAGGGTCACACGTGGGTCCAGAGCAAGCAGCTTAAACATTCAAGGGGTAAGCAACTCTATACTAAGGCAGCTAATATTCACGGTATGCTGATAGGTGGATTCACATTGTAAACTACATATACTGGTGTGTTTACCATTGCAGCATATGTGTCTTGAGCTGTTTAAAATATCCTTATGGTTAGATACATACTTGTTAGAATCTAAGTGTATTGCCTTGCTGCTATACAAAATATTCTGGTCCCACGTGTATATTACAGTTTTTTATGCTAGGGTCATTCACCATTGAGTGATTTTTTTATGTACACGTGTACTTTTTCTAAATAAATGGACTTATTTTTGCAATAGCAAAGTGTTTTTTACTCCTTTTTTCTCTTGTTTAGTTCTCGTGAAGCACCTGAAGGGTTAATAAACTTCTTGAATGTGGTTTTGTGCACCTTGAGGGGTGCAGTTTTTAGAATGGTGTAACTTTTGGTACTTTTTGTTATATTGACTCACCAAACCCACTTCAAATGTGAGGTTGTCCTTAAAAAAATGGTTTTGTAAATTTTGTTGGAAAAATGAGAAATTGCTTGTCAACTTTTAACCCTTAAAACATCTTAGCAAAAAAAAAAAAATTATGCTTCCAAAATTGTGCTGATGTAAATTAGAAATGTAGGAAATGCTATTTAGTAACTATTTTGTGCGATATGATTTAAGGGCACAAAAATTGAAAGTTTGAAAATTGCAAAATTTTTGCCAAATTTCTATTTTTTTTCATAAATAAACAACTCATATCGAAGAAATTTTACCACTAACATGAAGTATAACATGTAACGAAAAAACATTCTCAGAATCAGTGGAATCCGTTAAGGTGTTCAAGAGCTATAATCTCATAAAGTGATAGTGATCAGAGTTGTCAAAATTGGCTTGGTCAGTAAGTAACAAATTGGCTCTGTCACTAAGGGGTTAAATATCTTGTTTTTAGGGAAAGGAAAACATTTGGCAATGACTGCTAAATTTCAGACAGAAGAGGCAGGTCACTGTAAAAGTAGTGACCTGTCATTCAAAGACTAAGAGTAGGCAGAGGGGCTGAAATCGCAGACAGGTAGAAGACCCTGTGCAAAGTTCAGCACCAGTGCAATTGAAACAAATTTGCATAATGCTTAATATGGTGATTTCAGAAGAATGACAAAGAATATCTTCAACAAAGGTTGAAGAACATAATTTATGAATATATATATTAATATGTATTTGTCACAAAGTCACTGGCAAAGTGATGGACGGGAGACACGTTTCACTGAGGCTATTTGCTTCAGTGATTTAAAACCCAGAAGTTTCCTCCAGCACACTATGTGTTGAGAGAGGTTAATAGACCTTTTTAAAAGGACTGAGTTTTTGTAGACAACCATAAATTATCTGCACTCCAAGGTGTCGTCTGGGGTTTAAATAATGGGCCTTCAGAGGCAGTGCTCAGTAGGCCTGCAGAGTGGAACTCCAGTGTTAGGTCATGACAAGGAAGCTGAACATGTGAACCTGTGTAGGTTGGTTTTTCCTGAGCGGGCGGATACCCACAACCACACACATTGTTCTCTATGTTTTGCTTTGTTTTTACTTAGGCCATAAAAATTTAAGCTGGGGTGCCGCATTCTATTCAAACTTAATACAGTACAAAATTATTCATAAACAATTGTTTATTTGAATCACTATAACAATTCCCTCCCTCCGGACCTCCCCCTCTCTCTGTGGCTGTTCAAATAAGTTGTCAGCTGCGATGTACAGCTTACCGTATATACTCGTGTATAAGCCGACCCCCCTAATTTTGCCTTAAAAAAACTGGGAAAAATTATTGACTCGCGTATAAGCCTAGGGTGGAAAATGCAGCAGCTACTGGTAAATTTTCAAAAATAAAAATAGACACCAATAAAAGTAAAATTAATTGAGATATCAGTAGGTTAAATGTTTTTGAATATCCATATTGAATCAGGAGCCCTATATAATGCTCCATACAATTCATAATGGCCCCATAAGATGTTCCATACAATATACGTCCCATATAACGCTGCATAAAGGTTAATAATGGCCCCATAAGATGCTCCATAGAATAATATGCTCCATATATTTTATGCCCTGTATGATGCTCCATAGATTATGCCCCCATAAGATGCTCCATATATTTTATGCCCCATAAGATGCTCCATATATTTTATGCCCCCATATGCTGCTGCTGCAAATAAAAAAAAAAATGACATACTCACCTCTCGTCGCTGAAGGCCAGGTGCCGGTGTCACCGTTGGCTCAGGGCCCCGGCACCTGCGATATTCACCTGTCCCCGGTCCACCGCTGCGCGCCGCTCCATCGTCCGGCTCCTCAGTCAGTGACTATTCAGGCAGAGGGCGCGGCGCGCACTAACTACGTCATCGCGCCCTCTGACCTGAACATCACAGCCAGAGGACGCAGAGGACACAGCGGTGTGCAGCGGTGGACCAGGGAGAGGTGAATATCGCCGATACTTACCCCCTCCTGGAGCGTCTCTGCAGCCTTCCTGCTTCTCCCGCGGTCTCCGGCAGCTATTCTTCCTTCATCAGTCAGGTGGTACCGCTCATTAAAGTTATGAATATATACGTGGGAGAAGCAGGGGGGCTGCAGAGACGCGCCGATGGGGGGGGTTCGCATGATCTGACACCCCCTCCCCCGCTGACCCCCTGGCGTATGTCATTACACAGCACCAGAGGGATGTCATCAACCAGGGCCACAGCCACTACGGTGCGGCGCACTCCTCCTCTTAAGAAGTGGTGCACCGCGGGCCGCAGATGCCTGCCTCAGGGGCCGCATGCAGCCCGCGTGTTTGAGACCCCTGCACTAGAGGCTGAAACATGGAAATGAGCTGTATACTATAAAAAGACCTCATGGCAGGAGAATGACAGCAGAAAGAAAAAGCAATTAAATAACAAACTTGCTTATTTTCATGCCAACTAAATAAAGCAATTTAACCCCTTTCTACCATTTGATGTACTATCCCATCCATGTGCACTGAGACTTAATTCACATGGAGGGATAGTACGTCATATGCAATCAGCAGCGCTCTTGGGAGGGAGCGCGGCAGATCGCAGCCAGGAGTCAGCTGATTCTTACAGCTGACACCCGGCACTAAGTGCCAGGAGCGGTCATGTACCGCTCCCAGCACTTTAACCCACGGCACACTGCGATCAAACATGATCGCAGCATTCCAGTAGCATAGGGAAGCATCGGGCAGGGAGGGGGCTCCCTGCATGCTTACCTGAGACCCTTAGAACAACGCAATGTGATCGCATTGTTCGGAGGGCCTCCTCCCTGCAGGGCCCCCTTATCCAAGATGGCCGCAGGGTCCTCCCTGCAGGACCCAGAAGGTGGCTTCTCCTGCACTGCCTGTCAAAACGCTGATCTGACACAGTGCTCTGCAAAGTGTCAGATCAGCAATCTGACATTATATAGTGATGTCCCAATGGACAATGTAAAAAAAAAAAAAAAAAAAAGGATATAAACATGGTACCACTGAAAAAGTCATGCCCCGTAAAAAACGAGCCGCCATATAGCGTCATCAGCGAAAAAAAAAAAGTTCTAGCGCACAGAATAAAGAAATGCAAAAATAATTATTTTTTATATAAAATTGTTTTTATTGTATAAAAGCGCTAAAACAAAAAAAAAAAAAAAATTATATAAATGAGGTATCGCTGTAATCGTACAGACTCGAAGAATAAAACTGCTTTATCAATTTTACCACACGCGGAACGGTATAAACGCCCCCCCAAAAGAAATTCATGAATTGCTGGTTTTTGCTCATTCTGCCTCCAAAAAAATCGTAATAAAAAGCAATCAAAAAAATATGTCATGTGCCCAAAAATAGTACCAATAAAAACATCAACTCGTCCAGCAAAAAAATACGATCTCACACGACTCCGTGGGCCAAAATATGGAAAAATTATAGCTCTCAAAATGTGGTGATGCAAAAACTATTTTTTGCAATAAAAAGCGACTTAGCGTGTGACAGCTGCCAAACATAAAAACCCGCTATAAACAGTAAATCAAACCCCCCTTTATCATCCCCTTAGTTAGGGAAAAATGAAATAAAAAAAAAAAAAAAATTATTTCCTTTTTCCTATTAGGGTTAGGATTAGGGTTAGGGGTGTGTTGGGGTTAGGGTTGGAGTTAGAATTGGGGGTTTTCCACTGTTTAGGCACATCAGGGGCTCTCCAAAACGTGACACGGCGTAAGATCTCAATTCCAGCCAATTCTGCGTTGAAAAAGCCAAACGGTGCTCCTTTCCTTCCAAGCTCTACCATGCACCCAAACAATGGTTTACCTCCACATATGCGGTATCAGAGTACTCAGGACAAATTGCACAATACCTTTTGGGGTCTTGTTACTCTTGTGAAAATAAAAATTGGGGGGTGAAATGATCAGTTTTGTGGAAGAAAATTATGATTTTTTATTTTTATGGCGTTATAAATTTGTGAAGCACTTGGGAGTTCAAAGTTCTCCCCACACATCTAGATAAGCTCCTTGGGGGGTCTAGATTCCAAAATGGGGTCACTCGTGGGGGTTTCCACTGTTTAGGCACATCAGGGGCTCTCCAAAAGCAACATGACGCCTGCAGATCATTCCATCAAAGTCTGCAATCCAAAACGTCACTACTTCCCTTCCGAGCCCCGATGTGTGTCCATACAGTAGTTTTCTCCAACATATAGGGATACCGCATACTCAGGACAAATTGGACAACAACTTTAGGTGTCTAATTTCTCCTGTTACTCTTGGGAAAATAAAAAAATTGGTATCTAAAAGATCATGCTTGGGGAACAAATATGATTTTTTTTATTTTCACACTCGGGCATTATAAACTTCTATGAAGCACTTGAGGGTTCAAAGTGCTCACCACACATCTAGATAAGTTCCTTGGGGGGGGTTTAATTTTCTAAATGGGGTCACTTGTGAGGGGTTTCCGTCGTTTAGGCACATTAGGGGCTCTCCAGACGTAACATGGCGTCTGATCTCAATTCCAGCCAATTCTGCGTTGAAAAAGTCAAACGGCGCTGCTTCCCTTCCAAGCTCTGCCATGCACCCAAACAGTGGTTTACCCCCACATATAGGGTATCAGCGTACTCAGGACAAATTGCACAATAACTTTTGGAGTCTTGTTACCCTGGGGAAATAAAAATTGGGCGTGAAAAGATCATTTTTGTGGAAAAAAAAATCTGATTTTTTAATTTTTCGGCTCAACGTTATATACTTCTATGAAGCCCTCGGGGGTTCAAAGTGCTCATCACAACTACACAAGTTCCTTGAAGGGTCTAGTTTCCAAAATGGTGCCTTTTTTTGGCTGGTTTCCACTGTTTAGGCACATCAGGGGTCCTCCAAACGCGACATGGCGTCCGATCTCAATTCCAGCCAGCGCTCCTTCACTTCCGTGCTCTGCCATGCACCGAAACAGTGGTTTCCCCCACATATGAGGTATTAGTGTACTCAGGACAAATTGCACAATAACTTTTGGGGTTCAATTTCTCCTGTTATTCTTGGGAAAATAAAAAAATTACTTCAAGTCAATTTTTTTTGTGTGAAAAAAAGTTATATATTCTTTTTAAACATTTAAAAAATTCCTGTGAAGCAACTGAAGGGTTAATAAACTCTATGAATGGGGTTCTGAGCACCATTACGGGTGCAGTTTTTAGAATGGTGTCACTTAGGTATTTCCTATCAATCATATAGACCCCTCAAAGTGACTTCAAATGTGGTCCCAAAAAAAAAAAAAGGTGTTGTAAAAATGAGAAATCGCTGTTTAAGTTTACTTTCAACTTTTAACCCTTATAAATTCCTAATAAAAAAAAAAAATTGGGTTCCAAAATTGTGCTGATGTAAAATAAACATGTGGGAAACGTTACTTATTAAGTATTTTGTGTGACTTATCTGTGTGATTTAAGGGCATTAAAAGTTGGAAAATTGTAAAATTTACAAAATTTTTGCCAAATTTACGTTTTTTTTTCACAAATAAATGCAAGTCATATCAAATAAATTTTACCACTATCATAAAGTACAATATGTCACGAGAAAACAGTGTCAGAATCACCAGGATCCATGGAAGCGTTCCAGAGTTATTACCTCAGAAAGGGACAGTGGTCAGAATTGTTAAAATTGGCCGGTCATTAACGTGCAAACAACCCTCGGGAGTAAAGGGGTTAACCCCTCTCTGCCATCAGACGTACTATTCTGTCCATGTGACCCTGGACCTAATTCCCATGGACGGAATAGTACGTCATGGGCGATCAGCTGCGCTCCCGGGGGGAGCGTAGCTGATCGCGGCCGGGTGTCAGCTGTATATCACAACTGACACCCAGCACTATGTGTCAGGAGCGGTCACGGACCGCTCCAGGCACATTAACCCCTGGCACACCGCGATCAAACATGATCGCGGTGTACCCGGGGCACAGGGGAGGATCGCGCAGGGTGGGGGCTCCCTGCGCGCTCCCCTGTGACCCTCAGAGCAGCGCGATGTGTCGCGCTGTTCCGAGGGTCCGTCCTCCCTCCAGGTCCCCGGATCCAGTATGGCGCCGGGGTCCTGCCGGGAGGCGGCTTCCTCAGTGCCTGCTGAGAGCAGGCGCTGAGGAAGCCTGCAGCGATGCCAGAGCGATCGCTGGTGTGACAGAGTGCTGTGCACACTGTCACACCAGCGATCTGATAAAATACTGTGATGTCCCACACTGGGACAAAGTAAAAAAGTAAAAAAAAATAAAAAGTGGTAAAAAAAAAAAAAATCATAAAAAAAAAAAAATATTCCCCAATAAACTCATTTCTTCGTGTAAATAAAAAAAACAAAACAATAAAAGTACACATATTTGGTATCGCCGCGTTCGTAACGACCCCCCATAAAACTGTCCCACTAGTTAACCCCTTTAGTGAACCCCTTAAAAAAAAAAAAAACTAAGCAAAAAATCAATGCTTTATCATCATACCGCCGAACAAAAAGTGGAATAACACGCAATCAAAAAGACCGATATAAATAAACATGGTACCACTGAAAACGTCATCTTGTCCCGCAAAAAACGAGCCGTCATACAGCATCATCAGCAAAAAAATAAAAAAGTTATAGCTCGCAGAATAAAGCGATGCAAAAATAATAATTTTTTATATAAAATTGTTTTTATTCTATAAAAGCGCCAAAACATAAAAAATGATATAAATGAGGTATCGCCGTAATCGTACTGACCCGAAGAATAAAACTGCTTTATTAATTTTACCACACGCGGAACGGTATAAACGCCTCCCCAAAAGAAATTCATGAATTGCTGATTTTTGTTCATTCTAACCACACAAAAATCGAAATAAAAAGCGATCAAAAAATGTCACGTGCTCAAAAATGGTACCAATAAAAACGTCACCTCGTCCCGCAAAAGATAAGACCTCACATGACTCTGTGGGCCAAAATATGCAAAAATTATAGCTCTCAAAATGTGGTGATGCAAAAAACTACTTTTTGCAATAAAAAGCGTCTTTTAGCGTGACAGCTGCCAATCACAAAAACCCGCTATAAATAGTAAATCAAACCCCCCTTTATCACCCCCTTAGTTAGGGAAAAATAATAAAATTAAAAAAATGTATTTATTTCCATTTTCCCATTAGGGTTAGGGTTGCGGCTAAAGTTAGGGTTAGCGCTAAAGTTAGTATTAGGCCGGGATCACACATGCGAGTAAGTCGTCCGACACTCGCATGTGAAATCCCAGCTCTGGCGCCGGCACTCGGGAGTGGAGCGCGCGGCTGCATAGAACTACATGCAGCCGCTCGCTCCACTCCCGAGTGCCGGCGCCAGAGCTGGGATTTCACATGCGAGTGTCGGCCGATTTACTCGGATGTGTGATCCCGGCCTTAGGGTTATGGTTGGGATTAGGGTTAGGGGTGTGTTAGGGTTAGGTTTGTGGTTAGGGTTGGGACTAGGGTTATGGGTGTGTTGGGGTTAGGGTTGGAGTTAGAATTGGGGGGTTTCTGCTGTTTAGGCACATCAGGGGCTCTCCAAATGTGACATGGCGTCTGATCTCAATTCCAGCCAATTCTGCGTTGAAAAAGTCAAACGGTGCTCCTTCACTTCTGAGCTCTGCCATGCGCCCAAACAGTAGTTTACCCCCGCATATGGGGTATCAGCGTACTCTGGAACACAAGAGTTATTGTGCAATTTGTCCTATTTCTTCTGTTACCCTTGGGAAAATAAAAAACTGGGGGCAACAAAATCATATTTGTAAAAAAAAAAAAAAAAAAAAAAAAATATTTTTTTGTTTTTACGGCTGTATGTTATAAATTTTCTGTGAAGCACTTGGGGCTTCATAGCGCTCACCACACTTCTAGATAAGTTCCTTGTAGGGTCTATTTGGCGGGGTTTCCACTGTTTAGACGCATCAGGGGCTCTCCAAATGCGACATGACGCCCCCAGACCATTCCATCAAAGTCTGCAATCCTAAACGTCACTACTTCCCTTCCGAGCCCCGACGTGCGCCCATACAGTAGTTTACTCCCACATATTGGGTATCAGCGTACTCAGGACAAATTGGACAACTTTTGGGGTCCAATTTCTCCTGTTACCCTTGTGAAAATAAAATATTGGGGGCGAAAAAATCATTTTTGTAAAAAAAAAAAAAAAAAAAGATTTTTTATTTTACGGCTGTACGTTATAAACTTCTGTGAAGCACTTTGGGGTTCAAAGTGCTCACCACACATCTAGATATGTTCCTTGAGGGGTCTAGTTTCCAAAATGGTGTCATTTGTGGGGGGTTTCCACTGTTTAGGCAGATCAGAAGCTCTCCAAACACGACATGGCATCCAGCCAATTCAGCGTTGAAAAAGTCAAACGGCGCTCCTTCCCTTCCAAACTCTGCCATGCACCCAAACAGAGGTTTACCCCCACATATGGGATATCAGCGTACTCAGGACAAATTGCACAATAACTTTTGGAGTCTTGTTACCCTTGGGAAAATAAAAATTGGGGTGAAAAGATCAATTTTGTGGAAAAAATATGATTTTTTAATTTTACGGCTCTACGTTATAAACTTGTGTAAAGCACTTGGGGGTTCAAATTGCTCACCAAAGATCTAGATAAGTTCCTTAGGGGGTCTAGTTTCCCAAATGGGGTCACTTGTGGGGGGTTTCCACTGTTTAGGCACATCAGGGGCTCTCCAAATGCAACATGGCGTCCAATCTCAATTCCAGCCAATTTTGGTTGGAAAAAGTCAAATGGTGCTCCTTCCATTCCGAGCTCTGCCATGCGCCCAAACAGTGGTTCCCCCCCACACATATGGGGTATCAGCGTACTCAGGACAAATAGGACAACAACTTTTGAGGTCCAATTTCTCCTGTTACCTATGGGAAAATAAAAAAAGGAGATTTTTGTGTACTCACCGTAAAATCCTTTTCTCCGAGACGCTCATTGGGGGACACACAGACCGTGGGTGTTATGCTGCTGCCACTAGGAGGACACTAAGCAATACACAGAAAAAAAGTTAACTCCTCCTCCTGCAGTATACACCCTCAGTTGGCTCAATCCTGAACCAGTTCGGTGCCAAAGCAGTAGGAGCTCATAACAGAATGCAATATGTCAACAATCAAATGAACAATGAGGCTACAGGCTAAACAAGGGTGGGAGCTGTGTCCCCCAATGAGCGTCTCGGAGAAAAGGATTTTATGGTGAGTACACAAAAATCTCCTTTTCTCCATCGCCTCATTGGGGGACACACAGACCATGGGATGTCCCAAAGCAGTCCCTGGGTGGGAAGCCATAACAGTAGATGAAGCCTCGTGAACCACATGCATAAAAACGCTTAAACAGTCAACAGACAACTTACAGATGCGCAACCGCTGATTGCAGAATTTGTCTGCCAAGTGCCGCATCTGAAGAAACTTGAGCATGGATTTGGTAATGCTTGACAAAAGTATGAAGACTGGACCAAGTCGCAGCCTTGCACACTTGTTGTGCCGAAGCCTGGTGCCGAATGGCCCAGGAGGCCCCCACTGACCGAGTGGAGTGTGCCTTAATCCCAGCCGGGATAGACTGACCTCTGACACGGTACGCCTCTTGGATCGCCAAACGGATCCATCTGGCTAACGTGGCCTTGGAAGCAGGAAGACCCTGTCTGCGACCTTCTGGAAGCACAAACAGGGCGTCCGATTTACGGAAAGATGCAGTTCTCGAAATGTACTTCGGAGAGCCTCACCAAATCCAAGGTGTGAAGGGCTTTTTCAATACGGTGGCTCGGCGCCGGACAGAACGAGGGCAGGACTATCTCTTCATTGATATGAAAAGCCGAAACGACTTTGGGCAAGAAGGAAGGAGAAATCCTGAGGACTACAAGACAAGGCTGCCAATTCCGATACCCGCCTGATAGAGGTAATTGCAACTAGGAAGACAACCTTCCAGGAAAGAAGAGACAAAGGCACTTCCGGCAAAGGCTCAAAGGGGGACTCTTGTAAGGCATTGAGGACCAAATTAAGATCCCAAGGCTCCAAAGGCCTCTTGTAGGGTGGAACGAGATGTGACACTCCTTGGATAAAAGTCCTGACCTGAGACTTAGCTGCGATCCGTTGTTGGAAAAGTACGGATAAGGCGGAAATCTGCCCCTTGAGGGAGGAGAGTGCTAGCCCCGAGTCCATCCCTGCTTGGAGAAATTCCAGAATGGAAGGGATAGAAAAAACCAAAGGGGAACGACCTTTGTCCTTACACCAGGAAAAGAATGTTTTCCAGACACGATGATAAATGCGGGCGGAAGCCGGCTTCCTGGCATTGACCATTGTGGAGACAACTTGTGAGAAAAACCAGCCTGACCTAAGATACAGGCTTCAATGGCCATACCGTCAAATTCAGTGCTTTTGAATTGTGATGGTAAATTGGACCCTGTGAAAGAAGGTCCTGGACGATCTGGTAATCTCCAAGGGACGTCTGCGAGTAGACGTACTAGTTCCGCATACCACGGACGGCGAGGCCAGTCCGGTGCGACCAGGATGAGAGGAACGCCTTCCGCTTGATCTTCCGAATCACCCAGGGGATTAACGAAAGAGGAGGAAAGATGTAAGGAAGGCGAAATTGACTCCAAGGGAGGACTAGCGCATCCGAGCTGATGGCTAGTGGATCGCGAGATCGGCTTATGAAGGTCTGCACTTTGGTATTTAGCCTGGATGCCATGAGATCCACATCCGGCATTCCCCAATGCTGGCAAATGATTTGAAATATTTCCAGGTGCAGGGACCATTCTCCTGAGTCTAAACCTTGGCGACTGAGAAAGTCGGCCTCCCAATTGTCCACTCCTGGAATGTGAACCGCGGAGATGGGCGAGCAGTTTGACTCGGCCCACCGCAGAATGTGCGATACTTCGAGCATAACTGATCTGCTGCGAGTGCCTCCCTGACGGTTGATGTATGCCACGGCCGTGGCGTTGTCTGACTGGATCCGGAAGGGACGACCGGCCAGAAGATGATGGAAATGCAAGAGGGTAGTTTGATAGCTCTGATCTCCAAGATGTTGATCAGGAGACGGGTCTCAGAGAGACAGGCGCCCTGAGCCGTGTGGTGAAGGAACACCGCTCCCCATCCGAGGAGACTGGCTCGGTGGTCACCACCAGCCAATGGACAGGCAGAAAAATTTTCCTTGGTTCAGCGATGAAACATTTGTCCACCATTTCAGGAGCTTCTGACTCTGGGAGAAAGATGAAAGCGGCGACTTAAGGACGCTGGGTTCCTGTCCCAGACTGATATCAGCTCCTGTTGAAGCGGTCGGAGGTGGAATTGAGGAAAAGGTACTGCCTCGATAGAGGCTTACATTTTTCCCAGGACCTGCATGGCGAACCGTAGAGAGTGAGAGCGGCCTAGAGACAACAGGAGCACTCCCCGTCTCAGAGAAGCAATCTTCTCTGGAGGGAGAGATACCAAGCCTTGGGAGGTTTCCAGAATCATTCCTAGAAAGGGAATTTTC
This sequence comes from Oophaga sylvatica, assembly GCA_033576555.1. Taxonomy (NCBI): domain Eukaryota; kingdom Metazoa; phylum Chordata; class Amphibia; order Anura; family Dendrobatidae; genus Oophaga; species Oophaga sylvatica. The sequence goes on from JARQOD010000001.1 coordinate 541,000,436, forward strand.
TGAGAGGGGATGGGAGAGGACTTGTCCAAATTCACTAACCAACCCAAGCGAGAGAGGGTGTTGATAGTGATCTCGACACTCTCTGTGCAGGACCGAAATGTCGGTCCTTTGATAAGCAGGTCGTCTAGGTACGGGAGGACCACCAACCCCGAGAGTGTAAAATTGACATGACGGCCGCCATGACTTTTGTGAACACTCTGGGGGCGGTTGCGAGTCCGAAGGGCAGAGCGGCAATTGAAAATGATCCTCTCCGACTGCAAAACGCAGAAACTTTTGATGGCCTTTGAAGATTGGAATGTGTAGATATGCGTCTTTGATGTCGACTGACGCCAGAAATTCCTTTCTCTCTAGCGATGCAACAACAGAACGGAGAGATTCCATTCTGAAATGGGGACTCTGATGAATTTGTTCAGCAATTTTAGGTCTAGAATAGGTCGCAAAGAGCCGTCCTTTTTGGGAACCACAAAAAGGTTTGAGTAGAAACCTTGGAATCTTTCCCCTTGAGGAACTGGGACGGTGACCCCGCTGGAGCGCAGAATGTTCAAGGCCTGACAGAAGGGAGTTGCGAGGGCCTTGGACTTTGGGGGGCGAGACTGAAAGAAGCGCCTTGGGGGAAGAGATAAGAATTCGATCTTGTAGCCGGAATTTACAAGATCTCGGACCCACCGGTCATGAACAACCGACTCCCAGACCTCGCGAAACAATAGTAGGTGGCCGCCTACCCTGTTTGGCTCCCCCGTCCCCAGCAAAGAGTCATTGTGAAGATAATTTTCTAGAGGAGGAACTCTAATTTCCCGACTGGGAGAATCTGTTTCTCCAGGGGTGAGAGGACCAAAATGATGGCTGTGAGCCCCTGTCCCTGCGAGAAGAACGGGGTGCACGGGACGAGGTAGAGGCAGAGGACAAGTTAAAGGAGGTCCGAAAAGGACGGGAGCAGCTGTGGTACTGGGATCGAAAAGTTTGATTGAATCTGCGCTGTGAAGAAATTTGCTCTTCCCACCAGTAGCGTCGGAAATAATCTGATCGAGACGTTCTCCAAAGAGACGCCCTGATTGATAAGGCAACGAAGTCAACGACCTCTTTGACGCAGAATCCGCGCGCCATTCTCGGAGCCAAAGGGACCTTCGAATGGCAATGGCATTTGCGGCTGAGAGTGCAGCGCAATTAGCTGCGTCTAAGGATGCATGGACTAAGTAGTCGCCTGCCCGAGTAATCTGATAGGCAAGATTACGTGCCTCAGGGTGAAGAGGAATATCGCTAGTAACTTTGACCAGACCTTCAGCCCAGGCTACCATGGCCCTCGCCACCCAGGCAGCCGCAAAGGAAGGAGAGAGTGATGCTCCTGCAGCCTCAAAGACTGATTTAGCAAGGCTGTCCACCAGTCTATCAGAGGGATTTTTAATAGATGAGCCATCTGAAAGAGACAGAAGGGTTTTTGAAGCCAAGCGAGATACAGGTGGATCTACCACCGGTGATTCAGTCCATTCCTTTGCTACGGTTGTCGAAAAAGGGTAACGCGCTTTCAGAGACTTCAGTAATGAAAAACGTCTGTCCGGCTTCTCCCTATGTCCCTGAACAATGTCGCTAAACTCCGGATGGTTACCGAAAACCTTGCGGGGACGTTTAGCTCTTTTAAAAGAAACAGGGTGAGGCCCGGGTTCATTCTCTACCTTCAGGGTTTTATTAACTGCCTCTATGAGAGAATCCAGGGACTCCTGAAACTCTGGCGAGTTCGGGTCATCTTCTATATCTGACTCGTACTCAGAATCGTGATCACTGAGATCTCTGGGAGAGGGGGAACGAGAGCCTGAGCTTGCAGAAGCCGAACCGCTGGATGGATTAGGAGATGTATTATGGCGGCGTTTTCTGGACGACCGCTTTGCTGATGCAGTGGTTCGACCCCTATCTGATGAGGTCTCTCTGAAGGCTGGAAAAGGGACGCCCTGGCTAGAAGGTATCCAAGGCCCTAGTCAGAGAATCCATGGACTGTGCTAGAAACGCAGGCCACCCTGAGGGACCCGGCTCATTGGGATCGGGGGTAGAAAGGGGCTCCGGGACGGTAGTAGGGGGCTCCTGAGCGATAGACGCAGTGGGCTCTTGGGCACATGATGCACAGAATTGGGAACCATGCTTTGACGGCAGGGAAGCGTTGCATGAGACGCAGGCAGCATATACTACTGTGTAGTTTTTGTCAGCCTTTTTAGAGCCCTTTGATTGGGACATTTCTTGCAGCTATGAGCTTGCTGCAGGAGAAGGGGTTAAGCGCTGTGTAAGCTTACCCAGGTCCAGAGGTGCGGTGAGGAAAGAACTGTCCGGTGCCCCAATAACGCAGCGCTGATAGAGCCAGCGTCCCAGAAGATGGCGCCCGAGATTTGTGTCCTTAGCGCTTCTCGTTTCCCGAGAAGCACCAGAAAAGGTGGGAGGGAGAGAAAGAGGCCTGTGGAGAGCGCGCGCGATGTGGGCGGAGCTGCTAGTGAGAGCGGTAAGCCCGCCCACACTCTCGGGCCTACCCCGGCCTGAAGCCGGGGACTAAATTTTTATCTGACCCAGCGGTGAGCGGCGACCTAGATAACGCAGCCGGAAGCTGACCGTAGCGACGCCGAGCCTGAGGGAGAAGAAGCTGCAGCGGTGACTATGACAGCGCAGTGGGACGCACATAAGGGCAATAAAGATGTCCTTCCCCTATACTCACTGTGGAGCCTCCTGGCTCAGATGTGAATGGCTGAGGTATCCGTGCCTCCTCAATCCGCCATCCCTTTCATAAGGAGGCGGAGAGTGACCCTTTCCCATCGTCCTAGCACCAGCCACTTTCTCTAGTGGTGGTGAGGGTGCTATAATACACAAATTCCGGGTCGCGTTAGCCATCTGACACATGGGGAGAACGGCCCATTGAAGGGGATCCGTCGCCCGATGGAAGCGTTGCAGGAGGGGATACGTGGAGGCGACACTCCACGTGCCCGCCTGTTGATGTTTGTGGGAGATCAGGACTTTTCGTACAAGTCCCGTCGCCCTTCCGTGCGTGAAGTGAGAAAAATAATAAAAAATGAAAAAATGAAAAAAGTGGGGTCTAAGAGCAGACCCTAGTGCCTCCTACAGACACTAAGCAAGAACTGGTTCAGGATTGAGCCAACTGAGGGTGTATACTGCAGGAGGAGGAGTTAACTTTTTTTATGTGTATTGCTTAGTGTCCTCCTAGTGGCAGCAGCATAACACCCACGGTCTGTGTGTCCCCCAATGAGGCGATGGAGAAATTATTGACTAAGAAATAATTTTTGTGGGAAAAAAAATAGGATTTTTTATTTTCATGCCCGGGCATTATAAACTTGTGTGAAGCACTTGGGGGTTCAAAGTGCTCACCAAAGATCTAGATAAGTTCCTTAGGGGGTCTAGCTTCCAAAATGGGGTCACTTGTGGGGGGTTTCCACTGTTTAGGCTCATCTGGGGCACTACAAACGGAACATGACCCCCATCAATGTTTGCATTCAAAACGTTACTGCTTCCTTTCCAAGCCCTGCCGCGCGCCCAAACAGTTTCCCCCCCCCCCCACATATGGGGTATCAGCGTACTCAGGACAAATTGAACAACAACTTTTGGGGTCCAATTTCCTTGGGAAAAATCAAAAAATTGGGACTAAAAAATCATTTTTGTGGAAAATTGTTTTGTTTTTTTTTTCACACCCAGGCATTATAAACTTTTGTGAAACACTTTGGGGTTCAAAGTGCTCACAACAGATCTAGATAAGTTCCTTAGGGGGTCTAGTTTCCAAAATGGTGTCACTTGTGGGGGGTTTCCACTGTTTAGTCGCATCAGGGGCTCTCCAAACGCGACATAGCATCCAATCTCAACTCCAGCCAATTTTAGTTTGAAAAAGTCAAACGGCACTCCTTCCCTTACGAGCTCTGCCGTGTTCCCAAACAGTGGTTTTCCCCCACATATAGGGTATTGGCGTACTCAGGAGAAATTGCACAACAACTTTATCTGCCCATTTTCTCTCTTTTACCCTTGTCAAAATAAAAAAAAGTTTGTAAAAGATCATTTTTGTGGCTAAAAAGTTAAATATTAATTTTTTCCTTCCACGTTGCTTCAGCTCCTGTGAAGCACCTGAAGGGTTATTAAACTTCTTGAATGTGGTTTTGAGCACCTTGAGGGGTGCAGTTTTTAGATAGACCCGTCAAAGTGACTTCAAATGTGATGTGGTCCCTAAAAAAATGGCTTTGTAAATTTTGTTGTAAAAATGAGAAATCACTGGTCAACTTTTAACCCTTATAATTTCCGAACAAAAAAAAATTTGGTTCCAAAATTGTGCTGATGTAAAGTAGACATGTGGGAAATGTTATTTCTTAACTATTTTGTGTGACATATTTCTCTGTTTTAAGGGAAAAAAAATTCAAAGTTTGAAAATTGCAAAATTTTCAAAATTTTCGCCATTTGTGTTTTTTTCAAAAATAAACGCAAGTTATATCGAAGAAATTATACTTCTAACGTGAAGTACAATATGTCACGAGAAAACAATCTCAGAATCGCGAAGATCCGTTGAAGCGTTCCAGAGTTATAACCTCATAAAGAGACAGTGGTCAGAATTGTAAAAATTGGCCCGGTCATTAACGTGCAAACCACCCTTGGGGGTGAAGGGGTTAAGGAAAAAAACAAACAAACAATGAATGCCCTAAAAACAACCCCCAAAAACAGATGTGGAATTCCGTGTTTTGTGTGTTTTTTTTTTAAGTTATTTCAACACACTTGATACAGGAAAGATGTATATCTTAGTACCGTGTTAGCCAGTAGATAGAAAAATTCAGATTTTGTATTAGTCTAGCCTGATGAAGAGACCCGAGTAGTCTGGAAAGCTTGCAATTTGTTACCATCTTTTCAGTTAGCCATTAAAAGGTATCAACCACTGAGGACTCTCAATTCTAAATATTTTTCAACACTTGGAATTTCTTCCTCGGTTTCCAGTATATCAATGGTAAAATGGATGATGTCATTGAAAATTACAACTCGTTTCACAGAAACAACTCCTATACAGCTATATAGATGGAAAAAAAAACAAATTATGACTTGTAAGAATTATGACTCTTGGAAGAAGGAGAGAAAAAGAGAAAAAAAATGCAAATATAGAAAATCACCCGGTAGGAAGTGGTTAAACAAAATAATATGAATGTTCTAGAACCTGTTTCTCGGTAGTTGGCAGAGTACTCCACTCAGCTCCAAGCATCTTTGTTATCTCTGGGAAGGGCAAATCAGGATGCTGTGTTCGAATCTGTTCTCTGCGTTCATTCAGAAACCGCACATAACCAGTGACAGGGGCTTTTGGTCCATTGGGCAAGACTTTTTTCCGTTTCTTTCCTTTTGGCCATCCTCTCTCTTTACTGGCTGTATTTGCATACAGAAATAGGAAAATTTCAAACTATGATAAACATACTACACAAGACAAATAGATGAAAAATAAAAAGTAAAATGAGGATGGGTTCACACAATTTTAGTGGCATATATTGAAACAAATTGACAGCAAGAGTTGCTTAAAAAGCTTTGAATGTTGTTGCTATTTGTTTGCTGTTCATACCCGCCTCAACATTGAAACTGCACCATCAAGAAGGAAATCACAGGATGGACAGACAAGTTAGTGACATAGAAATGATGAAAAAAAAGTAAAATACATTTTCAAAACATCTCCATTAATTCAGTATAGATTATGCGGATGTGGAAAAGTTGGGGATAATCCAGGCTTAGTTCATTTTTTTAATCAGACTGAGCATGTCAACATTTTCTGTTGACCGGCGAAAGAGCCTGTTATGAACCCCCCAGCGGCACCAAAAATCCGCTTAGATAAGATGCTAGCAGCAGGGCAGCACAACACCTCCAAAGCATAGAGGGACAGCTCATGCCACATGTCCAGCTTTGAGGCACCATAGTTGAAGGTCGCAGAGGTATTAAAGAGTATGCCAATTTGTTTGACCAGTTATTTCTTGACCATTTTTAACCCATTCCCGACCTTGGACGTATCCATATGTCCAGGTTGGTTGGTACTTGCAGAACTTGGACGTATGGATGCGTCATATCTTTAATGCGGTGATCACATTAGCATTTTGGCACCATGTTGCAGAAGGGCTCATGGTGAGCCCAAACAGTAGTTTTCTTCCATATATGGGGTATCAGCATGCTCAGGGGAAATTGCAAAACAGATTTTGGGGTCTATTTTCTCCTGTTACAATTGTGAAAATAAAGCGAAATTGGGGCTAAAACTTTACATTTTTTTGAAAAAAAAAACAAACTTATTTTTCACAAGACAAAGTTATACTTTTCTGTGAAGCACCTGGGAATTCAAGGTGCTAACCACACATCTAGAGAAATTCCTTGAGAGGGTCTAGTTTCCAAAATGGAGTCACTTGTGGGAGTTTTCCACTGTTTAGCCACATCAGGGGCTCTCCAAACGCGACATGATGGCCGCTCTAGATTCCAGCCAAATTTGCGTTCAAAAAGTCCAATATTTCTACTTCCCTTCAAAGCCCTGCCATACACCAAAACAGTGGTTTTCCCCCACATATGGAGTATTGGGAGTACTCAGGAGAAAATAGACCCTAAAAATTGTTGTGCAATTTCTGTTGTTGCCATTGTGAAAAAAAATAATAAATGGGTCTAAAGTTACTTTTTTCTTCACTTTCCTTCCTTATTGCTTCAATTCCTGTGAAGCACCTGAAGGGTTAATAAACTTCTAGAATGAGGATATGAGCACCTTTAGGTGGTGCAGTTTTCAGAATAGTGTCACATTAGAGTATTTTCTGCCATATAGGCCCGTTAATGTCACTTTGAATGTGATCCCGAAAGAAAAAAAAAAAAGTTTTGTAAATTGTTGTAAAAATGAGAAATCGCTGGTCAACTTTTAACCCTTCCTAACCAAAAAAAAAGTTGTGCTTATGTAAAGTAGAAATGTGGTAAATGTTACTTATTAACTATTATGTGTGCTATGACTAATTTAAGGACATAAAAATTAAAAGTTTGAAAATTGCAAACTTTAAGCAAAATTTCCAATTTTTTTTTTCACAAATAAGTTTAAGTCATATCAAATGATGTACGATGCAAAATAATATTGTGGTACCGTGTTAGCCAGAAAAATAGATGTAAATACTTATGTCCCCAAAAATGAGAAAGGTATTCAAGGCGTGATACCTTTATTGGCTAACCAGAGATATTATATTTGCAAGCTTTCAGTGCTCACGCGACCCCTTCATTTGACTTGTAATGTAGCCTGATGAAGGGGCCACCTGAGCCCAGAAAGCTTGCAAATATAATTTCTCTGTTTCGCCAATAAAGGTATCATTCCTTGAATACCTTTCTAATTTTTTGGGGACATAAGTATTTACAAGTCATATCAAAAGAAATTTTACAACTATCATGTAGTACAATAAGTCACGAAAAAAAACTCATTTTTACAACAAAATTTAAAAAACTTTTTTATTTTTTTTAAGGACTAAACAAGAGCGAACCTTTCAAGGTTCGGTTCCGTTTCAATGAACTCCAAAACACAAACAAACAACTTATGGGGTGACAAAAAGATTCCCAAACAGCTAAAATTAGGGTCAGACACCATGAAAAGTGGCATCAATTAACCCAAATAGAAAACTGCGAATGGCACAGCAGCAGTCAGCCATGGGTCATGCATGAGGTATCAGGGCCTGGCCCAGCATTTGCAGCTTGGAATTGAAGCTTTTATGCGAATCTGGTGGTGAAGGGAGCGGTGTAAGCCTTCTTAGCTGGGAGTCGTCACACCCCATGAAACACCAATTTTTTTTTTATTCCAGCCACAGAGATGCACAAGATGGCACAAACATCAGTTTCATAGACTACTATTAATAGAAAACTGTAGGAATAGAAACACAGTTGCCTGAAAATAAGTAGTGTCTGGGAGCCCTACTTAAACGGGCAATCCACCAGATGGAGACCCAACTTGGAGTTTCCATATTTCAAAAAATAATTGTCACACAGCACTAAAGTGGCATCAATTTCCACAGAGTAGAAACTGTTATGATTTGGTAGCCAAGGAGGACAGTAGCAAAATTAGCAAAGGCAACCAGACACCCAGAGGAGGTTGGTAACTAGCGGACTGCAGACCCCTAAACTGACCGCACAACTAGAAGTAGCCGTGGGACGTACCTAAAATGACCTAGACGCATCGACACAGCAGGAGAGTTAGCGAAGCCTAAAGATAGTAAGGGAGAAGCTAACTGCCCCGGAGTAGCGCCCCAAAGAAATAGGTAGCCCCCACACATATATTGGCGGTGAGACAAGATGAAATACAAACGCAGGCAGAAAATAGAGGAAGCAAACGCTGGGGCCCAAAACTATCTAGATAGGATAGGACAGGACAGGACAGAATAATGTCTGCAATCCGGCAAAACCCTAAGAAAAATTCCAGCAGTCTGATTTCCAAAAATACTGAGACCACACGATCTCTCCCCCGCTAGATCAGAACTCTGGTGTGAACTGGTAGCCAACCAGCAGATACTGAAATAACAGGGACTGATCAAATAAGCAGTGGTAAATGAGAAACAGAGACCAGCACAGGCCCCAGCAGGGGAACCTGGCTGACCTCACACAGAAGGGCAGAAAACAAAAGTCACAGAAACAAGCAGCAAATAACTTATCTGAAAGTTGCAGGATAAGGCAGGAAGCAAGCTGACTTCCAAATGGGACCAGGAAGAACAAATCACCTGCGAGGATCATGGGAAGGTAGCTCACTTATATCTCCCCAGTCAGTCCCACCTAATTGCCACTCATCGCCCCAGGTGAAGGACTTCTGTTAGCCAAGGCAGCTTCATTACTATCAGCCGCCACCAGAGGGAGTCCAAACTCCGAAGTCAGATCCAGAGTGTTCACAACAAGAAACAGTATAATAGGCCTCTGACACACCAACTTGGTGTCTCCACATTTCAAAAAAAATTGTTTGCAACATCAGCAGAAGTAGCAATTTAACATCAGCAATTCTGATTAGTATAAAGTATAATTAGTGTAACATGTTTGTTGGGCTCTCCATGCATATGTCGTGACTGTCACACAGCCAAGACAAATGCAGCTGTAGAGCCGAACAGCTGATCAGCCGATGCGATCCAGGAAGCATTATAGCTTGCCGAATAAGCAGGAACCCGAGCAAATTCGCTCAACTTTATCAGTGACCTGTCAACAGTCTTCATTATGAATAACTAATCAGAGCACCACATGAAGACCCCTCCCACAGGCCCACCCCAAAGCACCAGCATATCATTAACTCAAAACTGAAAAAAAGATTGAACATCAACCACAAGAGTGATTTCATCAACCAAGGTATTATTGTAATCTGTATAATGCCGACGACTTGACACTGTAGGTTACTGTGCACAATTCTGCTGACAGGTTCCCTTTAAGATTGTCTACAAGCGTACATCGATACTACAGCATGCGCCCATCCCTTTCCAGGGGGAGAAGCATCTGGCTAAAATTACTCTTGTACTGTGGATCTAACAGAGTGGAAACTCAGTAGTCAGCACTACTACTTTTAACACTAAGAATACGGGCATCGTATTAAAGACAGTGCAGCAAGAAGACACTCATGTGTCAGGCGCTTCCATGAGGTCCAAGTACATGCTGTGTTGGTGGCAGGGTAACACTCAAGGTTGCTTCCTCCATCCCTTTCCTTCCAACCTTGAACTGAGAGCATATCACTATCCTCTTCATCTCCTGCCTGTTGCGCATCCATCACCTTGTCCTCCTCAATTTGTTCCTCGGCTCCTGCATCTTCGCGAACAGCACCACTCGATAGCTGTAAGGCACCCTCCTATGGCACCAGCCTGTGCGACAGTCCGGAAATTTGAGATATTGTTATCACTTCCACATCACCCTCTGCTCCCGACTCTTCTTCTGGAACCATCACCTTTTCACTCAGACTATTCAGAGCGTGCTCCAGCATGTAGATGACCAGAATAGTAATGCCAATGACGGCATTGTCAGAGCTATCCATCTTAGTAGCCATTTCAAAACTGTGGAGAAGAGTAGAGGTCCTTCAGCTGTGCTCCCTCCGCAAGTATGATTAGCACCACATCCGAACTGCATTGGCCCGGGCTATACAAAAGGACATGATGCAGCAGGGCTAGTTGCTGCTGCCACAGCAGCTGCAACATGTGCAGAGAGGATTTCCATTGTGTTGAGGGGGGGTGTTGTGAATGTGTTAGAAATGAATTCTGAGCAGAAGCTCCCTCTGGTGGTTACAAACAGTACTGAACCATTCAATGAAGATTGGCAATCAGGAGTTACAGACTGGTCTTATATAAGGGAGGTTCCCTCCCATCATGGTTGCTGGTGTTCAATTGTTCTTGTCTCAACTGTGGTTCCTGGTTCACTTGGAAGCTTGCTGAGTCTTGCCTGCATCTTCTGCTATCAGATAAGATATTTTCTGCTTTTATTTTTGTGCTTGCTTTTTGCATTGTTCCCTGCACTTCTGTGGAGGTCAGCCAGGTCCCCTCCGGGGGCTTGTGCTCCTCTCAGTTTATCTGAGCCACTGCTGTTTGTTCATTTGCCTTTTCCAGTTTTTTCAGTGGCTGCAGCTCGGTTTTGTTACACCAGATAACTAATTTAGGTGGTAGAGGTCATGTGATCTCAGGTGTTTTTGCAATTAGTAGAGTTGTATTTTTTTAGGGTTTTTTGGATTGCAGTAAGTGTCCTTCCTATCCTTTTCTTTCTAGGCAGATTGGGCCCCAGCGTTTGCTCTTACTATTTTCTGTCTGTGTCTGTATTTCCTCTTGTCTAACCGCCATTACATGTTTGGGGGCTTCCTATGTTCTTTGGGGATCTGCTCCGGGGAAGATAGCTTTCCTCTTTCTATCTTTAGGTGTAGTTAGCTTCTCAGGCTGTGACTAGGCGTCTAGGACCAACGTAGGAACGCTCCACGGCTGCCTTTAGTTGTGGTGGTTAGTCAGGGTACTGCAATCCAGTAGATTCCAACCTCTCTGGTGTATTGCCGTTTTTGCCTGCTCTCCTCAGCTACCAAATCTTAACAGTATCACCGGCCAAACTGAAAATTATATGGTACTTAACAGAAGGGAAAAATAGTAAAAGGAAAAAGAAAAACGGAAGTTGCCAGAATTTTTTTTTTTCTCTGTTTGTTGCATATTTTCCCTCTTTTTCTCTGGGTGCTGAGGAGGATTTTTTTTTTCTCTCAATGGAGTTTGCACAGTTGTCTGGCCGTATGGATCAGCTTGCCACTGAAGTTCGGAGTATTGCTACCTATCTTGCTGGGTTGCCGGTTGTGGAATCTAGGATCCCCATGCCAGATTTATTTTTGGGGGATCGAGCTAAATTTCTGAATTTCAAAAATAACTGTAAGTTGTTTTTTGCCTTAAAACCTAAGTCCTCAGGGAACGCAGCACAGCAGGTTCAAATTGTCATCTCTCTCCTGCGCGGCGATCCTCAGGATTGGGCTTTTTCCCTGACACCTGGGGACCCTGTTTTGAGTAATGTTGATGCATTTTTTCTGGCTCTGGGGTTATTGTACGATGAACCTAATGTCACTGATCAAGCTGAAAAAACCTTGTTGGCATTAAATCAGGGGCTTGAGGACGCTGAGTTGTACTGTCAGAAATTCCGAAAGTGGGCAGTCCTGACCAAATGGAATGATGATGCTTTGGCAGCCCTTTTTCGGAAGGGTCTGTCAGAGAATGTAAAAGATGTTATGGTGGGTTTCCCTGCTCCCTCTGGTCTCAATGACTCTATGTCATTAGCTATTCAAATTGACAGACGTTTGCGTGAGCGTAGAGGTATGCGTGGAATAGTGTTGCCTTGTGAACCAGCTTCTGAACCCATGCAGTGTGATAGAGTGGCTTCTGGGGCACAGCGTCATGAGTTTCGAAAACGCAATAGGTTATGTTTCTACTGTGGTGACGCCTCTCATGCTATTTCAGTCTGCCCTAAGCGGGGAAGACGTTTTGCACGCACAGTTGTCTTGGGTAGTGTTCAGACTAAATTTCTGTTGACTGTTACCCTGATTTGCTCCCTGTCCACATTTTCTGCTCAGGCTTTTGTTGATTCGGGAGCAGCTATTAATCTGATGGATTTTGATTTTGCTAAACGTTGTGGTTTCCCTTGATACCCCTACGGAAGTCTATTCCCCTACTGGGGATTGATTCTACCCCTTTGGCTGAGAATAAACCCCAGTTCTCTACTCAGGTGATAATGAGGGTTGAACCTGATCATCAGGAGAGTTGCAAATTTTTGGTGCTGTATAATCTGCATGACATTATTGTACTAGGTTTCCCTTGGTTACAGTCTCATAATCCTGTTTTGGATTGGAAATCTGTGTCTGTAACCAGTTGGGGCTGCCAATGTGTTAATGCCAACACTCCTGTTTTTTCTGCCTCTCCCCAGGCTCAGGATGTTCCTGACTTTTTGACTGATTTTTCTGATGTGTTTAGCGAAAGTAAATCTGCATCCTTGCCCCCCCATAGGAGCTATGACTGCGCTATTGAATTAGTGCCTGGTAGTAAATTCCCTAAAGGTCGCCTTTTTAACTTGTCTGTACCTGAACATGACGCTATGCGGTCTTATATCAAGGAGTCATTGGAGAAGGGTCATATCAGACCATCCTCTTCACCCTTGGGTGCCGGTTTTTTCTTTGTGGCCAAAAAGGATGGTTCATTAAGGCCGTGTATTAATTATCGTCTCTTGAACAATTTCACTGTAAAATATTAATATCCGTTACCCTTGATTTCTGACCTGTTTTCCAGGGTGAAAAGTGCTACTTGGTTTACCAAGCTTGACCTCAGGGTGGCGTATAACCTTATTCGCATTAAGCACGGGGATGAATGGAAGACGGCGTTTAATACCCCAGAGGGGCATTTTGAGTACCTAGTGATGCCCTTTGGGCTTACAATACTCCTTCCGTCTTCCAGTCCTTCATGAATGACGTTTTTAGGGATTTTGTGGATAAATTTCTGATTGTTTATTTGGATGATATCTTGATTTTTTCCAATGACTGGGACTCTCATGTGAAACATGTTCGGACTGTGTTCCAGATTTTGAGAGAGAATGCTCTGTATGTGAAGGGATCAAAGTGTCTTTTTGGCGTACAGAGGATCTCATTTCTGGGATTCATTTTGTCCCCATCTGTTATTGACATGGACCCGGTCAAGGTTCAGGCCATCTGTGATTGGGTCCAACCTACTTCATTAAAGGCTCTTCAGAGATCCTTGGGTTTTGCCAATTTTTATCGTAAATTTATTGGTAATTTCTCTGTTATTGTTAAACCATTGACTGATTTGACCAAAAAGGGTTTAAGCAGAGATTCACTTCTGCTCCTGTTCTATGGCAGCCTGATGTTTCTCTGTCATTTCAGGTGGAGGTTGATGCCTCTGAAATTGGGGCAGGTGCCGTTTTGTCCCAAAGAGATCCAGAGACCTCTAAAAGTAACCCTTGTGCCTTTTTCTCTCGAAAATTTTCTCCAACTGAACGTAATTATGACGTGGGTAATCGGGAGTTATTGGCCATGAAGTGGGCTTTTGAAGAGTGGAGACATTGGCTGGAGGGAGCCAAACATCAGGTGGTGGTCCTCACGGACCATAAGAATCTGGTTTATCTGGAATCAGCCAAGAGACTTAATCCTAGACAGGCCAGGTGGGCCTTGTTTTTCACAAGTTTTAATTTTGTGGTTTCCTTTCTTCCTGGCACTAAGAATGTTAAGGCGGATGCCCTCTCGAGGAGTTTCCTTGCGGACTCTCCTGAGTTATCTGATCCTGCTGTTATTTTGAAAGAGGGTGTAGTTCTTTCCGCCATCTCGCCCAATTTGAGACTGGCTCTGGAAGGGTGTCAGGTGGATAAACCCGAGCGCTGCCCTATTGGGAAATTGTTTGTCCCAGACGGGTGGAAAAAGAGTGTGATGTCTGAGATTCATTGTTCCGCGTTGGCCGGTCAACCCCTTGAGTTTTTGGTACCAGAGTCTTGGTTAGTCGGTCCTTTTGGTGGCCTACTTTGTCTCGTGACGTCAGGGAATTTGTGCAGTCCTGCGGGACTTGCTCTCGCTCCAAGCCTTGCTCTCGCTCTAGTGGTTTGTTGATGCCATTGCCTGTGCCCAAGAGACCATGGACCCATATCTCTATGGATTTAATTTCCAACCTCCCTGTTTCTCAGAGAATGACCGTTATCTGGGTGATTTGTGATAGGTTTTCCAAAATGATACATCTTGTGCCATTACCTAAGTTGCCTTCCTCCTCCGAATTGGTGCCTTTGTTCCTTCAGCACGTGGTTCGGTTACACGGCATTCCTGAGAACATTGTGTCTGACAGAGGAGTCCAGTTTGTTTCCAGATTTTGGAGGACATTTTGTTCTAAACTTGGTGTTCAATTGTCTTTCTCCTCGGCTTTTCATCCTCAGACCAATGGACAAACTGAGAGAACAAACCAGACATTGGAGACTTATCTGAGATGCTTTGTGTCTGCTGATCAAGATGACTGGGTCTCTTTTTTGCCTTTGGTTGAGTTTGCTCTTAATAACAGGGCAAGCTCTGCCACTTTGATGTCTCCATTTTTCTGCAATTTTGGGTTTCACCCTCGATTTTCTTCGGGACAGACGGAGGCTTCTGTCTGTCCAAGTGTTGACTCTGTTGTGGAGCGTATGCAGCAGATTTGGGACCAGGTAGTGGAGAGGTTGTCCCTCTCTCAGGAGAGGGCCCAGCGGTTTGCCAACCGGCATAGGACTGATGGTCCTCGGTTTGAAGTGGGGGACTTGGTCTGGTTGTCCTCAAGAAATATCCCTATGAGAGTTGCATCTCCTAAGTTTAAGCCTAGGTTCATTGGACCTTATAAGATCATGGAGATTCTTAATCCTGTTTCCTTTCGTTTACTTCTTCCAGGGACATTTAAGATCCATAACGTGTTCCACAAGTCCTTGTTGAAGAGGTTTGTCGAGCCAGTGGTTCCTATGGCTGCGCCTCCTGACCCTGTTTTGGTTGAGGGCAATCTGGAGTATGTGGTTGAGATAATATTGGATTCTCGTTTTTCTAGACGGAAACTCCAGTATTAGGTTAAGTGGAGAGGTTATGGTCAGGAGGACAATTCTTGGGTGTTTGCTTCGGACATCCATGCTAGGAGACTGATCCGTGCGTATCACAGAGCTCATCCTGACTGACCTGGTTGCCTAAATGAGGGTTCGGTGACCCCTCCTCAAGGTGGGGGTACTGTTGTGAATGTGTTAGAAATTAATTCTGAGCAGAAGCTCCCTCTGGTGGTTACAAACAGTACTGAACCATTCAATGAAGATTGGCAATCAGGAGTTAGACTGGTCTTATATAAGGGAGGTTCCCTCCCATCATGGTTGCCGGTGATCAATTGTTCTTGTCTCAACTGTGGTTCCTGGTTCACTTGGAAGCTTGCCGAGTCTTGCCTGCATCTTCTGCTATCAGATAAGATATTTTCTGCTTTTATTTTTGTGCTTGCTTTTTGCATTGTTCCCTGCACTTCTGTGGAGGTCAGCCAGGTCCCCTCCGGGGGCTTGTTCTCCTCTCAGTTTATCTGAGCCACTGTTTGTTCATTTGCCTTTTCCAGTTTTTTCAGTGGCTGCGGCTTGGTTTTGTTACACCAGAGAACTAATTTAGGTGGTAGAGGTCGTGTGATCTCAGGTGTTTTTGCAATTAGTAGAGTTGGTATTTTTTTAGGGTTTTTTGGATTGCAGTAAGTGTCCTTCCTATCCTTTTCTTTCTAGGCAGATTGGGCCCCAGCATTTGCGCATACTATTTTCTGTCTGTGTCTGTATTTCCTCTTGTCTAACCGCCATTACATGTTTGGGGGCTTCCTATGTTCTTTGGGGATCTGCTCCGGGGCAGATAGCTTTCCTCTTTCTATCTTTAGGTGTAATTAACCTCTCAGGCTGTGACGAGGCGTCTAGGACCAACGTAGGAACGCTCCACGGCTGCCTTTAGTTGTGGTGGTTAGTCAGGGTACTGCAATCCAGTAGATTCCAACCTCTCTGGTGTATTGCCGTTTTTGCCTGCTCTACTCAGCTACCAAATCATAACAGGGGGGATTGCAATCGTTAGAAGGGAGCACACAGCAACAGCAGATCCAGGCCGGGATAGTGACAGATATTGCTGTACTACCAGCTTGAGGACGTGAGTCATGCATGGCACTAGTGTGAGGTTGCCACGGGGTTTGCAACGTTATCGCACACGGCCTTCCCTGGCTCCAGGCTTAATGGAGACAGCCATTGCTCTAACTCGGCCTGGATATCTGTCCACAATTATTGAGCTGTGTGACTGCAATCTCCAAGGCATAGTATTTTAAACATTGCCTTATTACAGTGAGCCATGGCAGCGCAGTACAGAGGTGAGGGAGAATCTATCTGCACTGTTGTAAAGCATGTCTGATTAAGGAAGAGGTTGAGGGCACAGGTGGAGGCCCTAGAGGAGGTGGAGGAGGCAGAAGCAGTGGATGAATTGTTCGATACAGAGGTTTGTCTCACAAGCCTTGGGGACACAGACTCATGGAGCAGTTCCTTGACCACAGCCACCAGAGTCACCCAAAGCCCAATCAGAGAGATGTAATGCCCCTACCCATGTTTGCTTGTCAAGGTGTCAGTGGTGAAATGCATCCTGGAAGACAGTTTTCAGGGAATGGGTGATGCTGTCGGCAACATGCTGGTGTAGCACAGGCACAGCTTTCTTGGAGAAGTATTGGCAACTGGGCAACAGGTACTGAGGGACTGGATGGCCATCAACTTTCAGAAACCGTCGGTATCCACCAGGTGGAAAGGCAGCATTTCCGTGGCCAATAGAATGGAGATAGTGGAGTTCAAGCTCTTGCCATATGTAGGAGGAAACATTCTTTTACGTGACCTCAACTGCAGGACCGAGGGCTGGCTGCTGTGCTGAGAGACAACAGAGTATGGAGGAGAAAGAATCAGCAGATGGGGTTGATGGGACAGTCGGTGGCTGGCTAGGCCTGCTAGTCCACATTTTAGCGCAGTGAGATTCCCACACTAAGGCATGTTGATTGCGTATGTGCCGGTTCATGCATGCAGTTGTCAAATTATTGCAATTTTTGCCTCTACTGAGTTTTTTTTTTTTTTTTTGCAAAAAAGTGAGTTTACATGTGTTGGGTTATCCTTTGTGGTTTCAAAAAACGCAAAGGCTAGGCAACCCTTGCCACTCCCGCATATTGCACAATTACAACCGATGCTGGCCACTGACAGAGTTAGAGCTGAGGATGCAGTTCTTGTAGTGGTTGCATTACTTTGTGTCTGTTGGTAGCCGAAAAGGTGTCACGCTGTCTAATGATATGTATACAATGTCAGTAAACTATTAATACAGGAACAACACTCTATACAACAAGTAGTATAGCAACATCAGCATGTAAGTATAGAATAGATTTACCTGACACGATATCTGCTGAACTCAGGGTTAATCTTGAGGACTTGATGAGCTGAAACAGGAAAGAGGTGGACCGGGATCTAACCTGACCCTAAACTGGGGTCCTAACTAATCCCTCACCTTGGAGGTACTGATAATGGTTCAGAGGTCCAAGTCTCCAACCTAACCCTGTCTCCTATCAGACCCTGAACCCTGTAATCAGTCCTAAGAAGGATCCTGACTACCACCAAAGGGATATGGGCTGATCTCAGCTAAATACACAGATTAGACATAAAAGACAGACAGGATAACACTCGCTTGCATACACACTCAAACACCAAAGGAACATAAATGGTCTGGGAAATAAACTCTAACCAAGTTGAGCTTAGAACAACTAAGGAGCTCACAACTAAAGTCTATACAGATTCATTCCTATCTGTGGTCTGCATGAAGGTTTCACTGGCAACTCCCCAAGCAGACAGCCAGAATTTAAAGGAAACCAATCAACAAATAATCAATTGCAGCCGGGAGAAACTGCACCCAGTCCCAGCACCGAGCACAGACAGAATTAACTCCCTAGCTGCCAAACACAAAGAAACAGCAGCTCAGCTGTGAGAAGTCAAAATGTGCAACCGCGACGATCTTCATGGCAATGCACACATGACAAAAGGAACCTCCTCATCTTTCTCCTCTCAACCTCCTACTCAGCTGCGTACCTCTGGGTTCACACCATGTGGGATCTACAACCTCATCATCCTTTCTGTTCTCACACTCCTCACGCTGAGAGTCACCCACCTCCTCTCCATGCCCTGACACCACAGTACAGTGCACGTGCAAATGTAGTATCCGAGTCTCACTAGGACCACATCCATGCTTGGTGGCTAACATAGGGTGATCAGGGTTTGGATTTTGCTTGGACCCTACTTCGTCCAGCCCTGGATCCAACATGAAAAAAAATGGGGCATCTGTGCAGATACTTTCCTCCTCTAGATTCAGTGATTCTTCAGAGCAGACCTCTAAAACCCATGGAATACAACGTGTGAACAGCTCTTGGCCCATCTGAGGTTCCCTACAGTCAGTTGGACGTTTGGAAAGTTTTGACGCAGGGGGAAACAAGGATAGTTGGGGTGCCACCTTTGAGGATTATACTGTGTGTGATGTTAACGCGGAGGAAGAGGAGGAGAGGCCACTTGATACAGCACACTCGCTTTCTGAGCCTCATCTACAAGGCGTACCGCTGTGCGGCTGCCAAAGAAAGGGAGAGGAGTAGGCCGGCCAGTAGCAGATGTTGTCAGTGGTCTTTGGATAGGACAAGATGGTGTTTGTTCATTAGAGCTTTCATTCACATTAACACCTAACTCACTTACACATCGAACACCAAGCCTATTCCCCCTCTTCTATCACGACTTCGCTTTTTCCCCACTCATATTGTAAGTAGCCTTCGCCTCTTGTAACTTGCTGTTTCACAACCTTAGGCCCACAGCAGTCAGTCACCTGTCACTAAATGAACAAGCCCTATTTATTTTCTAAGATACTGTGCTGAACAACACCGTTATGCACAACGATTTTTACGTGGAAATCTGGCCTTCTGAGTAGGTAATTGGGCCTCGTGTCTACAACACTATATTAGGCCTAAAAAATTTTGAGTGGAAATCTGGCCTTCTGATTTGCCATTGAAACACAGTTTTAGCAACAATTTGTTGTAGTTAATGGGGCTTCTGAAGACTGCCACACAGTTTTTAAACAATCTACTTCGATGCTAGAAGATGTCACACAGGACAAATTCACTTTCAGCAGCATCACCACTGCCGCAGGAGCGACCTCTCTGCAACGTAACACTGAGCAAATGGCACCAGTAAAACAAGATGTCAGCTTTTTATATGGTCAGAGACATGTGACTTCAACAACCAAATCACAAAAGATCTTGTATCATGACCTTGTGAATGGTTTCTACGCACTGATCGGTTGACGGAATCAACCCACATAAACTTAAGTGAAAAAGAAAAAAAAAAGCACGTAGTGCTCCTGTAATCTCTTTAGGCATTCGGTTGTGAACGTATTGGAGATGACTTCGGAGCGGAGGCTCCCTCTGGTGGTTGCTGAGGGTATTGAACCTATATGGAACACCAAGAGCTGACGAGTGGTTGTCAGGTGATACTGACTGGCCTGATATAAGTGAGCTGACCTCCCATGATCCTCGCCGGTGATCAATTGTTCTTCCTGGTCTAGGTTGGAATTCAGCTTGCTTTTCTGCCGTCTCCTGCTTGCATTCAGATAAGTTTCTTTCAGTTTTTTTTTTTACTGTGGTTTGAATTCCTTGCTTTTTGCTGCATTGCTTTTTGTCTTCAGCCGGGTCCCCTTTGGGGGGCTTTGGCTGGCCTCCGTTCGTTTTTTGTATTTGTTCATTTGCTCAGTTCTTGTGATATTTTACTGCTGGGTAGCTACGCGTCCACACCAGTGATCTGATACAAGTGGTCGAGACCATGTGGTCTCAGTGTTTTTGGATTCAGAAGTGTTGGAGATTTTCCTAGGGTTTTTCTGGGTTGTAGACAGTATTCTCTCTTGTGCTGTCCTATCTAGACAGTTTTGGGCCCCAGTCTTTGCTCAATCTATTTTCTGTCTGTGTTCGTATTTTCATCTTCTCTAACCGCCATTATGTTTGGGGGCTTCCTACTCTTTTGGGGTCTACTCCGGGGCAGTTAGCTTTCCTCTTTCCATGTTCAGGGATAGCTAATTTCTCCGGCTGTGACGAGGCGTCTAGGGCACCATAGGAACGTCCCACGGCTGCTTCTAGTTGTCTGGTTAGTTTAGGGGTCTGCAACCTATTAGTTTCCAACCTCTCTGGTGTTAGGCTGCCTATGCGTTTTTTTTGCTCCTGCCTCCTCAGCTACCAAAACATAACAGAATCACCGGCCATACTGAAATTCTATGGTACGCAATAGAAGGGAAAAAATAGTAATAAGAAAAAAAAATTTTTTTGTCCGTTACATTTTTTCCCTCTTTTTTCTCTGGGGGCTGAGGAGGAATTTTTTCCCCAATGGAGGTCAAGCATTTGTCCGATCGTGTGGAGCAGCTTGCTGCTGAAGTTCGGAATATTGCTATCTATCTTGCTGGGTTGCCTGCTGTGGAATCTTGGATCCCTCTGCCGGATTTATTTTTGGGGGATCTAAGTTTTTGAAAAAAAATAACTAAGCTGTTTTTTGCTTTGAAGCCTAAATCCTCAGGGAACACAACGAAGCAGGTTCAAATTGTCATCTCCCTGTTGCGCGGTGACCCTCAGGATTGGGCCTTTTCCCTGACACCTGGGGATCCTGTTTTGACGTGTTTTTTCAGGCTCTGGGGTTATTGTACGATGAACCTAATGTCACTGATCAAGCTGAAAAAACCTTGTTGGCATTGAATCAGGATCATGAAGCCGCTGAGCTGTATTGACAGAAATTCAGGAAGTGGGCAGTCCTTACTAAATGGAATGATGATGCTCTGGCAGCTCTTTTTCAGAAGGGTCTGGCAAAGACTGTAAAGGATGTTATGGTGGGATTCCCTGTCCCCTCTGGTCTCAATGACTATGTCATTAGCTATTCAAGTTGACAGACGTCTGCGCGAGCGTAGAAATATGCGTGAGACTGTGATGCCTTGCAGGCCAGCCTCTGAGCCCATGCAGTGTGATGGAGTGATTTCTGGGGCACAGCGTCATGAATTTCGTAAGCATAATAAGTTGTGCTACTATTGTGGTGACGCTTCTCATGCTATTTCCGTCTGCCCCAAGCGAGGAAGACGTTTTGCGCGCTCAGTTGTTTTGGGTAGTGTTCAGACTAAATTTCTATTGACTGTTACCTTGATTTGCACCATGTCCACATTTTCAGCTCAGGCTTTTGTTGATTCAGGGGCAGCTATAAACGTGATGGATTTTGATTTTGCCAAAAGTTGTGGTTTTCCTATGATACCCCTTCGGAAGTCTATTCCTTTGCTGGGCATTGATTCTACCCCCTTGGCGGAGAATAAACCCCAGTTTTCTACCCAGGTGATAATGCGGGTTGACCCGGACAGCCAAGAGAATTGCAAATTTTTGGTGTTACATAATTTACATGACATTGTTGTACTGAGTTTTCCATGGTTACAGACTCACAATCCTATTTTGGATTGGAAATCTGTGTCTGTGACCAGTTGGGGCTGTCAATGTGTTTGTGCTGACACTCCTGTTTTTTCTGCCCCCCCAGTCTCAAGATGTCCCTGACTAGTTGACTGATTTTTCTGATGTGTTTAGTGAGAGTAAGTCTGCATCCTTACCTCCTCATAGGAGTTATGATTGCGCTATTGACTTAGTACCCTGTTGTAAATTTCCCAAGTGTCGGCTCTTTAATTTATCTGTACCTTAGCATGAGGCTATGCGATCTTATAGCAAAGAGTCTTTAGAGAAGGGTCATATCAGACCATCCTCTTCACCCTTGGGCGCCAGCTTTTTCTTTGTGGCCAAGAAGGATGGCTCATTGAGGCCGTGTATTGATTATGGTCTCCTGAAAAAGATCACTGTTAAATATCAATATCCGTTACCCTTGATTTCTGACCTATTTTCCAGAGTGAAGGGTGCTTGTAGGTTTACCAAGCTTGACCTCAGGGGAGAGTATAATCTTATTCGCATCAAGCACGGAGATGAATGGAAGACGGCGTTTAATACCCCAGAGGGGCATTTTGAGTACCTAGTGATGCCTTTTGGGCTGACTAATGCCCCTTCCGTCTTCCAATCCTTTATGAACGATATTTTCCGGGATTTCGTGGATAAATTTCTGATCGTTTATTTGGACGATATCTTGATTTTTTCCAATGATTGGAATTCTCATGTGGAACATGTTCGGACTGTATTCCGGATTTTGAGCGAAAACGCATTGTATGTGAAGGGATCAAAATGTCTTTTTGGCGTACAGAAGGTTTCATTTCTGGGATTCATTTTGTCTCCGTCTGTTATTGAAATGGACCCGGTCAAAGTTCAGGCCATTTGTGATTGGGTTCAACCCACTACATTAAAGGCTCTTCTAGATTTTTGGGTTTTGGTAATTTTTATCGTAAATTTGTGGGCAATTTCTCTGGTGTTGTGAAGCCACTGACTGATTTGACCAAGAAAGGATCTGATGTAGTGAATTGGTCTCCTGAGGCAGTTTCTGCTTTTTAGGAGCTTAAGCGGAGATTCACTTCTGCTCCTTTTCTGCACCAACCTGATGTTTCTCTACCATTTCAGGTGGAGGTTGATGCTTCTGAGATTGGTGCAGGAGCCGTTTTGTCCCAAAGGGATCCGGAGACCTCTAAGAGTAACCCTTGTGCCTTTTTCTCTCCAAAATTTTCCCCAGCGGAACGTAACTATGATGTGGGTAATAAGAAGTTATTTGCCATGAAGTGGGCTTTTGAGAAGTGGAGACATTGGCTGGAAGGAGCCAAGCATCAGGTGGTGGTCCTCACGGATCATAAGAACCTGGTTTATCTTGAATCAGCCAAGTGACTTAATCCTAGACAGGCCAGGTGGGCCTTGTTTTTCACACGTTTTAATTTTGTGGTCTCTTTTCTCCCGGGCACTAAGAATGTTAAGGCGGATGCCCTCTCGAGGGGTTTCTTCCTGGATTCTCCTGAGGTAACTGAGCCTGCTGTTATTCTGAAGGAGGGTGTGGTTCTTTCCGCTATCTTGCCCAATTTGAGACTGGCTTTGGAGAAATTTCAGGAGGATAAACCTGAAAGTTGCCCTGCTGGGAAATTGTTTGTCCCAGACCAGTGGAGGAAGAATGTGATGTCTGAGATTCATTGCTCCACGATGGTTGGCCATCCTGGTATTTTTGGTACCAGAGATCTGGTGAGTCGGTCCTTTTGGTGGCCCACTTTGTCTCGTGACGCTAGGGACTTAGTACAGTCCTGTGGAACTTGTTCTCAGTCCAAACCTTGCTCTCGCTCTAGTGGTTTGCTAATGCCATTGCCTGTGCCCAAGAGGCCATGGACCCATATCTCTATGGATTTTATTTCCGACCTCCCTGTCTCTCAGAGAATGATCGTTATTTGGGTGATCTGTGATAGGTAGTGGCACAAGATGTATCATCTTGGAAAACCTAAGTTGCCATCCTCCTCGGAGTTGGTGCCTTTATTTTTTCAACAGGTGGTTCGGTTGCACGGCATTCCAGAGAACATTGTGTCTGACAGAGGAGTCCAGTTTGTGTCCAGATTTTGGAGGAAATTTTGTTCCAAACTGGGAGTTCAGCTGTCTTTTTCCTCTGCGTTCCACCCTCAGACCAATGGACAGACTG
Source organism: Oophaga sylvatica (assembly GCA_033576555.1). Taxonomy (NCBI): domain Eukaryota; kingdom Metazoa; phylum Chordata; class Amphibia; order Anura; family Dendrobatidae; genus Oophaga; species Oophaga sylvatica. The sequence goes on from JARQOD010000001.1 coordinate 541,024,076, forward strand.
AGAGAACAAACCAGACCTTGGAGACTTATTTGAGATGCTTTGTATCTGCTGATCAAGATGACTGGGTCTCCTTTTTGCCCTTCGCTGAGTTTGCTTTGAATAATAGGGCTAGTTCTGCCACCTTGATGTCTCCATTTTTCTGCAATTTCGGGTTTCATCCTAGATTTTCTTCAGGGCAGGTGGAGGCTTCTGTCTGTCCTGGTGTTGACTATTGTGGAGAGAATGCAGCAGATTTGGGATCAAGTAGGGGATAAGTTGTCCATCTTTCAGGAGAAGGCCCAGCGGTTTGCCAACCGACATCGGACTGATGGTCCTCGATTTAAAGTGGGTGACTTGGTTTGGTTGTCCTCAAAAAAATATCCCTATGAAGGTTACATCTCCAAAATTTAAGCCAAGGTTCACTGGACCTTATAAGATCGTGGAGATTATTAATCACGTTTCCTTCCGTTTGCTTCTTCCAGGAACATTCAAGATACACAACGCATTTCACAAATCTTTATTGAAGAGATTTGTCGAGCCAGTGGTTCCTATGGCTGCGCCTCCTGATCCTGTTTTGGTTGAGGGCAGTTTGGAGTATGTGGTTGAGAAGATATTGGATTTTCGTTTGGCCAGGCGGAGACTCCAGTACTTGGTGAAGTGGAAAGGCTATGGTCAGGAGGACAATTCTTGGGTGTTGTTTCTGACATTCATGCTGAAAGACTGGTCCGTGCCCATCACTGAGCTCATCTTGATCATCCTGGTGGCACAAGTGAGGGTTCGGTGACCCCTCCTCAAAGGGGGGGGTACTGTTGTGAACGTATTGGTGACGACTTTGGAGCTGAGGCTCCCTCTGGTGGTTGCTAAGGGTATTGAACCTATGTGGAACACTAAGAGTCCTACACCTGCAGCTGAGGAGTGGTTGTCAGGTGATACTGACTGGCCTGATATAAGTGAGCTGACCTCCCATGATCCTCGCCGGTGATCAATTGTTCTTCCTGGTCTAGGTTGGAATTCAGCTTGCTTTTCTGCCGTCTCCTGCTTGCATTCAGATAAGTTTCTTTCAGTTTTTTTTTTTACTGTGGTTTGAATTCCTTGCTTTTTGCTGCATTGCTTTTTGTCTTCAGCCGGGTCCCCTTTGGGGGGCTTTGGCTGGTCTCCGTTCGTTTTTTGTATTTGTTCATTTGCTCAGTTCTTGTGATATTTTACTGCTGGGTAGCTAAGTGTCCACACCAGAGATCTGATATAGGTGGTCGAGACCGTGTGGTCTCAGTGTTTTTGGATTCAGAAGTGTTGGAGTTTTTCCTTGGGTTTTTCTGGGTTGCAGACAGTATTCTCGATCCTGTGCTGTCCTATCTAGACAGTTTTGGGCCCCAGCGTTTGCTCAATCTATTTTCTGTCTGTGTTTGTATTTTCATCTTGTCTAACCGCCATTATATGTTTGGGGGCTTCCTACTCTTTTGGGGTCTACTCCGGGGCAGTTAGCTTTCCTCTTTCCATCTTCAGGGATAGCTAATTTCTCCGGCTGTGAAGAGGCTTCTAGGGCACCATAGGAATGTCCCACGGCTGCTTCTAGTTGTGCGGTTAGTTTAGGGGTCTGCAAACTATTAGTTTCCAACCTCTCTGTCGTTAGGCTGCCTATGCGGTTTTTTGCTCCTGCCTCCACAGCTACCAAAACATAACAGTGTTCCTTTTTTTAAATTGTAATTTTTAATTGAAATTTTTCAAATTTTACAGGAAAAGAAAAAAATAGCCATTTTAGATTTTTCACTAACATTTATAGGTTAACAACCAATCTTATACTATAGTAATGGTTAAACATTTTTAAGTATATAAAAGAGTTATATCTTACAAAACACACAAACTCAGACAAAAGAAAAGGGGGGGAAATGATGTGGAATTTTATGACCTAGTTATATCCATCTCATAGAGGTCATATATTTAACATGGTCCAAAAGGAATCCCAAGGAAACCAAACAAGGTTAAATCTCTCTACAGTATTATCATTAAGGGCTGCCCGGTATTCAAAGTTCCTGATATCCTTCATGCGAGAATATACAGCTCTGACAAAAATTAAGAGACCACTGCACAGTTTTATAAAAATCAGCTTCTCTACATGTCTGACAGCCATTCCATTCCAGTGTCAGTTGAATTGAGATAAGAGTACACCTCATTCTACTGTGCTTCTGATTAGGCGATCACCTGAACCAAATCTTATTTAACGAAGGAAGGTATAAAAAAAAAAAAAAAAAAAACACTACTGTGGTGTTCACAATCCTCTTGCAATAGGACAAGCTGGATGGCAAAACAAGTGCTAGTAATATCCCAAAAGTGATAGAAATGAAAAAATAACTTTTAACCGTGCCAAAGGAGTTGAAAAGAAAAGTCTTGAGTGAGGAAAAGAAGGGCTTAACTATAGCTTTACTAGCAAAGGGATACAGTGAGCGTCATGTTGCCTCCATCCTTAAAATTTCTAAGACGGCAGTCCATTACATCAAGGTCAAGTAGCAGACATTGGGGCAACAAAGCTACAGACCGGCAGAGGGCGAAAACAGCTCTCCACTGACCGAGATGACCATCATCTTATTAGAATGTCACTCAGCAACTGCAGGATGACATCAAGTGACCTACAAATGGAATGGCAAATGGCAGCTGGGGTGAAGTGCATGGCAAGAACAGTTCGTAACAGGCTCCTAGAGGCAAGGCTAAAGTCATGTAAAGCTAGATAAAAGCCTATCAATGATAAGCAAAGGAGAGCCAGGCTTAAGTTAGCCAAAGACCATAAGGATTGGACCACAGACAACTGGAGTAAGGTAATCTTCTCTGACGAGTATAATTTTCAGATTTGCACAACACCTGGTCGTCTAATGGTTAGACAGAGACCTGGAGAGGCATTCAAGCCACAGTGTCTTGCGCCCACTGTGAAATTTGGTGAAGGATCGGTGATGATCTGGGGATGCTTCAGCAAGGCTGGAATTGGGCAGGTTAATCTTTGCGAAGGATGTATGAATCAAGCCACATACAAGGTTATCCTGGAAAAACGGTTGATTCCTTCTGCTCAGGCAATGTTCCCCAAATCTCAGGACAATGTGTCATGCCACACAGCTAGGTCAATCAATGTGTGGATGAAGGACCACCACATCAAATCCCTGTCATGGCCAGCCCAATCTCCTGATTTGAACCCCATTGAAAACCTCTGGAATGTAATCAAGAGGAAGATGGATAGTCACAAGCCAGCAAACAAAAAAAGAAAAAGTTTTTGTACCAGGAGTGGCATAATGTCACAAGCAGTGTGAAAGACTGGTGGAAAGCATGCCAAGACGCATGAAAGCTGTGATTAAAAATGATGGTTATTCCACAAAATATTGATTTCTGAACTCTTCCAGAGTTTAAAACATTATTTTGTTTCTAAATGATTATGAACTTGTTTTCTTAGCATTATTTGAAGTCTGCAAGCACTGCATTTTTTGTTATTTTGACAATTTCTCATTTTCTGTAAATTAAATACACAATTTATTGCGTGGAAATCCGCAATTCCGAAGTTGTTTGTGGGATGTCGCAGGGTCTCTGATCCAAGAGCAGAGGGTCTTTCTTCCCTTTGCCTACTTCAGAAATGCTGTGATTGCAGCATTTAGGGGGTTAAAGGGCCGGAACCACTCCGTCAGCGATCATGCATGGCATCTGTGCACACACCATCACGTAGGCGTATCCATACATCCCAGTTCAATAAGGAAATTGGTTAAAGTCATGGACAAACTTTTCTATCTTTCATAAAATTCTCACTTTTAATGCTCAAACCCAGATGACTATGTTTTCACAGATAGATTCTTACCGTAATTCACCCCCACCATTGATTAGATGCAATAAGATACCACAGGTAGGAGTGTGCTTTGATAAGAGTATAAAAAGTCTCTTAGTACTTATAAATATGGTACATCAGCCGAAACCAGTCAGTGATTTTACATACGTTTGTGAACTTTCACGTTGTGTGAAGATTAATAAAGAACAGATATTTCACAGAAGAAACAGTGTCCTTGCATTTTTTCTCATCTCGGATTTCTGCCTGTATTCGAGGAGCGGAGCACCTGGGGAGGATTTTTGCTAGCGTGATAAGATGTTTAGAGACTTGTTTATACAGAAACTGGTATCTCGATTGATCGATTCTCTACTGCAAATGAAACTATGTCACATAAGACTTAAGGGGCATTTACACTGAAAACTAAGGGCTATTGTTTGTTAAAACCATTCATTTTGCAATCCTCTTGCTGTGTAAACAGGCTGCCGATGAACATGCAAAATGTTAGTTCATCGGGTGAATCGATCTTTTATGCAACATAAGAGATCAATATTCTCGACGGTGCATCACCTTGTGTAATCTGGACTCAAACTGCAGAGACATTGGCAGCCTATGTGTACTGAAGGATCTAGTGCAGATCACTCAGTGCACGTCACATAGTATAATTTGGTTTGCCTGTATAAACAGGCTAAGTGCTAATCAGTAAAAAAAAGTTTAAAAATCAACAGTCATAATGTGATGGTTGTTCTGTAAACAAACCTGAAGGCATCAAATAATGTCTACACAAACAATAAGAAAGTGTTTGAACCAGTGTGTGAGCCAGACTTCCCGCTACAGTTGATCCAGTGACTTCACGCATCTGCTCTCAAAGGAAATCAGAGCAAGACCGCAAAGGAGGCTGAAATTGAGGTCTATCAACTGCAGCAATGAATTCGGCTCATCACGACGCTGTTGTCGGGTGTACCAGGGCAACACACCTTGCCTTAGTTCCTCAATCTGCCCTCAGTCTATAGCCTTCCCCCAGCAAGGGAAGAGGGGAGTAGTAGTGTACCGCAATAAGCTAACTACTAACACCAGACTAACAAGGTAATACGAACAGGGGTTATGTAAAATACCAAACATACTCATACATGTACCAGAGGAATGCGCCAGGGAGTGGAGAATTACACCATGAGAAGAAAGGGAGTTATCACACACTCAAAACCAAGCAAGTCACAGAAACCCACCAACCGCCTACTCCAATAACCATCAACAACAACCTCCAACCATGCAACATAAGCTAGCTCTGACAGTGAAAGCTAGCCAGGACCCAGGTTATATAGGAGATGGGAGTGGCTAACAGTGCACAGCTGAGGGCCTAAACACTCCAGGAGCTCTCAGAGCAAATTAACCCCTGCACTGCTAAAAGAAAATTTACACCATTTAATATGAAGGTGAAGTGTTTCTAATCAGTAGGAGAAAATAGACGGTCTTCTGGCTCCTCTGTCACGGTAAACATGTGACAGTACCCCCCCTTCTACGGGGACATCCGGAACTTCAAACCCGGTATATCAGGGTGACCACGTGAAAAGGCCGCATGGACGTCAGATGCTGATACCCACATACTCTTGAGAACCGTATCCCTTCCAGTGTACCAGATATTAGTGACAACTCTTGTGTAAGATGCAATGATTGCCCACATTTTCTCCACACAAATATGTGGCTAAGCTATTAAGAGGCCATTACAAGGCAATGCCACCATCAGTCCTATTTCTGGGATTATTGTGTGTGGAGTGCCATAATGTACAGTACTCAAACCACTCTAATTTTCTTTCCAGGTCCACCAACAGCTCACTGTCACATTGACTTGGCTGCATCACTGGTTTCATGACCATTTCGCCAAAGTGTGCTAAGAGAGGGTTTTTTTGTTTTGTTTTTTTAAACCACACTACCAGGCTAAAAATATTGCTCACGCAACTTTGAGCAGTCGTGTGGCCTAAATGTGCAACATGACGTTCAGAATCTGCAGCTCTGGGATATAATTAGTCAGCAATTACAAATGGAGTTGCCAGCAGCAGATCTTCATGATTTGCCCAAGTGCTTTCAGCGTGACAGGCCATTTCTTGGACAACCATAACCTCAGTGATAGCAGCCAAGGTGTTAAAGGGACGTATATTACTGCATGCAGAGCTCACAGTTGATACTAAATACAGATTTTTCCATTTTTTGTTTTCATCGTTTGCATATCATTAACTTATCAATCCATCCTGTAATTTTCATAATTCTTTGACTTCCTTCTTGGTGTTGCAGTTTTAACTTTGAGGTTTTCCAAGTCACATGTTGCTTAAAGGGGTTGTCAGACCTGAAGGCACAAGTTTGCAATCACTGACTGCTGGCCAGTAAATCCTCATATCAAGTGCACTGCGTGCATGGTCTGTGGTCACCGGCAGGAGCGTGACTACAAGCAGGCTCGGACTGGCCCATCGGAGAACCGGAGGATTCTCCGGTGGGCCCCGGCACTGACACCTGCTGACACACTGGCCAGTAGCTGCCTAGGGCCCCCACTGCTCCAGGGGCCCCCAGCCAGTGGCTATGAGCCCGCCCTGTACCAGCCTAGCAGCAGCTGGAGACAGGATCCTGCCCCCGCTGCTAAAGCTAAATGAATATTCATGCTTCCCCATGCCCCTATGGGCGTGGAGAGGCGTGAACGCGATTTCTCTTTAATAGCGGGCAGCGCTAGCCACAGGCTGCAGCTAACACTGTCCGCATGTAAAGCCCCATGCACCACACACACACACACACACACACACACACACACACACACACAGCGCAGCAAATCCCGGCTTCCTGCCCGGCTCTTCCTGTGAGACAGCCCAGCTAGATGACGTCATCATCCAGCAAGGTGTAGCACGGTGTCTCAGACAGAAAGCTTCCAGCGAGGAGCAGGCTGCCGGGATGTGCTGCTGCTGCGGGGAGGTGAGCTGTGCTGTGTGTATGTGGTGCTGTGCTTTGTGTTTGTGTGTGAGAGAGGGTTGGTGAGGGGAGGCAATGATGGCGGTGGGGGGAGGCAATGATGAAGGTGATGGGCAATGATTTTGGGGGAGGCAATGATGAAGGTGATGGGCAATGATGGAGGGGGAGGCAATGATGGTGGGGAGAGGCAATAATGGAGGTGATGGGCAATGATGGCGGCGGGGGAGGCAATGATGAAGGTGATGGGCAATGATAGAGGGGGAGGCAATGATGGAGGTACAGGCAATGATGGTGGGAAGAGGCAATGATGGAGGTGATGGACAATGTTGGCGGCGGGCGAAGGCAATGATAGAGGTGATGGGCAATGATGGCAGTGGGGGGAGGCAATGATGAGGGTGATAGGCAATGATAGTGGGGAGAGGCAATGATGGCGGCGGGGGAGGCAATGGGCAATGATGGCGGCGGGGGGAGGCAATAATGAAGGTGATGGGCAAGGATGGCGGCGGGAGGGAAGCAATGTTGAAGGTGATGGGCAATGACGGTGGGGGGAGGCAAGGATGAAGGTGATGGGCAATGATGGTGAGGGAGGCAATGATGGGGGTGATGGGCAATGATGGTGGGGGAGACAATGATGGAGGTGATGGACAATGATGGTGGTGGGGGGGAGACAATGATGAAGGTGATGGGCAATGATGGTGGAGGGAGGCAATGATGGTGATGAAATGGGCAATGATGGTGGTGGGGGAGGCAATGATGGCAGTGATGAAATGGACAATGAATGATGGTGTTGGAGGAGGAGGCAATGATTGAGGTGGTGGAATGGGCAGTGATGGGGTGGTGGGGAGAATGATAGAGGTGGTGGGGGAGAAGGCAATGACGGAGGTGGTGATGAGGACAATGATGGGGTGGAGAGGGTCTGCATTAAACTTTGAGGGGACTACATTATATTCTGGGGGCTATATCATACTATATGAGGGGGCTACAGTATACTCTAAGGGGGGCTGCATTATATTCTGTGGTGGCGCTGTATTATTCTCTCAGGGGACTACATTATATTTTGGGGCTACATATTACTATATGAGGGTGCTACAGTATACTTTATGGGGGGTCTGCATTATATTCAATATATTCTGGGGGCTATATCATACTATATGAGGGGGAAGCATTATGCCCTATGAGGGGGCTACATTATACTCTATGGGGGCTGCACTATACTATATGAGGGGGTCTGCATTATACACTGAGGGTGCTACATTATATTCTGTGGTGCGGACTGCGTTATACCTTATGAGGGGGTTGCATTATATTTTGTGGGTGCTGCATTATATTCTATGAGAGGGCTGCATTATATTTTAGGGGGGCTACATTATATTCTGTGAAGGAGGCTACATTATATTCTATGAGGGGGCTACCCCTCTATGATTCTACACCAACCCCTGCTACATAATTAAGATGTGTACTACCTTATATTATACCTTGATATAGCGCGTTTTACCGCACAATTGGCAGTCTTGTATTTATTTCTATGTAGCTACATAGTGGGCCCCAAGAATGATTTTCTCTGGTGGGCCCAAGGTGCTCCAGTCCGACGCTGACTACAAGTATGTGATATTCATACATGAGTCAACTAGATGAGCGCGACCTTGTTCAATACAAGTGTATCGAGTGAAGCCACACAGTGTAGTTGGAAGGTGGCTGAGCGTTTGCAAATTGCATACTTACAGTCTCATGACAGTTTGCTCCCTGCGCTGTAAAATCCTCACAGCGAGCACCGACAATTTGAGGACTCCTAAGCCTGTAGTCACAGTGTGATTGCAGACTTGTAGCCTATGGCCGACCAATTCCTTTAACTGAAGCAGATATGTAGTGGGTCTTGTTCCACATTTGCCAATGTCAAGTCAAACCAAGTCTTGAAAACCGCATCAGGGAAAGAAAAAAAAAAATCTTTAACCCCTTAACCCCCAATGACGTGCAGTGTCTGTCATTGGGTGCCTTCTCCTGTTTGGCAAGTCAGTTTTAGCATTTAGTCAACACAGGAGAAAAAATAAAAAATAAATTAAATAATAATAATAATAATAATAATAATAATAATAATATGGAATTGCACTTTTGCAATTTCACCACACTTTGAATTCACCCCTCTCCCCGTTATCCAATACACTTTATGGCAAAACCACTGATGTTCAAAAAGTACAACTCGTCCCACAAAAAACAAACCCTCACATGGTCGCATTGACGGAAAAAATTAGAAAAAAAAAAGGTTATGGCTGTGGAAAAAAGGGGAGCAAAAAACGGAGACACCCCTGGTCCTTTAGGGGTTAAACGGAATCAACATGGACAGAAATAATCAGATTTATCCTCCAAAAATCTCTGAACCCAACCCAACATGTTATATTCTTAAGTCGAAGTAGAGGGGTGGTTACCTCTTCTTCAGTGCCCTTTTCTCCACTTGGTCTGGATCCATCAACGTTTTCTTGTTTCACAGTTACTAGAAAATTGGCGCTTTGTCCTTTGGCCACAGGATGCCTGGAACATAAAAATGTCAGTTGAATCACTTGAAGTTGTCTCATATGGCAATTTCCAATTATAAGAGCACAAGTATTAGAGAAAAAAAAAAAGTTAGATTTTTTAGAATTTTCTGTATTGCTTGAACACCTTCTCACCACTGACAGTTTTGATCTCCCTGACAGAGCCTCATTTTTCAAATTGTACTTTATATTATTGGTAAGTTTTGGTTGACAATATTTACCTTTACGTATAAAATAGCTGAAATCTACTGGAAAAAAAAGAGCAATTTTTACACTTAGGTTTTATGGCTTTAAAAGCAATCATCATACAAAGCAGTCATACCACACAGTAGGTAATAACATGTACAGTCATAAGAACAAATGTTTCTGACAGACGGCTGTTATAGTTATAGGATCTTAGACAAGACAATCAAAATCTTATACTACGCCCCAATCACCCTTTTTGTTTACTAACCTACTTAACCTGGTAGCAGAAAAACGCACCACGATATTTTGCAGCGTCTCCAATTGTACGCTTAACTTAAAATTGGACAGGTCCCCTAACCCTCAGACAAATACCTCCCCAACACCACCTCATCCTTTTGCCTCCTTCCATAAACAATTCTCTACCAATGGATTGATGACGGGAGAGAAATGCATTGAAGGGTTAGAGATTATACTTTTCTGCCCAAGCTACTTTGTGTTCACTAGGATTGATCACATATTTGTCCATCCAACAACGATTCTATTTCCATTCTACCAGTTCCATGGCTGGACCATTTCCCTATCCAACTTACCTGCACTTCACTTCAACTACGCCCATTGTTTTTCAAATGGACCCATTGGATCTTCCATAGACTGGTAATCAGTTAATTGAATACTTGTCCTTGAACCAACAATCCACGTTTTCACCAATTTCTCTATGGGAGGACCATAAAGTGGTTCTGAGAAGAGGAGTTTGCATACAGGAAGATGCACATAAGGAAAAAGACCAGTTGGCCAGGACTGCAGATCTGGAAACTAAGGAGAGATCTCTCACGTCCCAGTTGAAAACTTCCCCATCAACCTACAGAGGCAATGTCTCAGAAGACGCAGCTTTACACTAGCGCCAACAGTGCTTCTGTACTTTAAATAAAAAAAAAACTGCCATCTTCCCAGAACATAAAATGCATTCCTTCACCCAGAGCTCCAGTCTGTTTGTGTACTGAATCTGGTATAATGGCTAAGCAGCATATTGTCCATAAATGTATACATCTTAGTAAACTAAATGATGACCCACACGCTCAATGATCAGCAAAAGATGAATAGAATATTCCACTACCTTGTTAAATCTCCTAAACCAAAACAATCTCTCACACAGAAGTTGAAGATGCCATTCAGCAGCTTAAAGGGAACCGGTCACCAAGAATAACGTTGTTGAGGAGGTGACAGTGACCGTACCAAGAGAAAGATATTTTCAACATCCATGATACACAACACACACACCCCCAATAATCAGCCTATTAGTGGAAAAAGCTGCTCCTCCATTAATTGGCAGTCAATTGTGTAATTGTTCTGACAACAGGGGGCAGTAGAGAGCAGTTCATGACAAACAGGCAACAGCAAATGGATCTGTGCGCCCCGACGGCTGTGATATTTGACAGTGGACATAAACTTGGCCTAGCCACACTGATAACTTCAGTATCCATGTCCATGAACCCTAAACCAAGTAGTTAATCTGAGAAATAAATCTAAAACTTGATCAGACAAGTTTAACATAGATGTTAAGCTTTTAGAGAAAATCATAGCCCAACGCCTCAATACAGGCTTGGGTGATCTAAATCACAGATCAAGTTGTTTTTGTACCACTTGAGATTGGCCTCAGACAACATTCGTAGAGTCACCCATCTACTACACCACTGCAAAAAAAAAAAAAAAAACATAAAGCAGACTAAACACTACGTTCTTGGCACTAGATATAAAAAAAGCCTTTGATTCTGTCTCTTGGACATACCCGTTTGCAATACTGCGGAGATAGAATTTCTCTATTAACCCAGATCCACGCATTTTATAGTAACCCGATTGCCCATGTACATGATGTATTTTCCTCAGACTCTTTCACAATTAAAAGGGCACACATCAGTTTCCCACTCTCCTTTTACTTTTCTTGCTTGTTATCCAACCTTTAGCCATCAGTCTTTGCTCAAATTTAGGTGTTAGTGGCACAACTGTTGCACATAATTTTAAGTTTGCCGATGACATTTTGCTGACCCTCTCCTCACATTCTTCCATACTCCAAGCCTTTCCCTGAAAATCACGAATTTCCCTTTCAATGGGCCACAACCATATGGATTACCTTGGTGTCAAATTACCCGCTAACCTCAAGTCCCTATTTTCTGCAAACTACCCCACCCACACCCCAAACACTGTGTAAACTTTGATCCTTCCTACAAATGTGGGAGAAACGTCACCTATGAGTACACACTCTCAAAATGACTTCTTCCTAAATTACTTGATTTATGCCATGTCCTACCAATCCCCGTCACCTCTCACCACTTTAAAATATGCCAGATTAATTATTTTGGCTAGAAAGGAAGGATCCTCTAGCGAGTAAATAGGGCTACATTGTACCGCTATCATTTGAAAGATGTCTTGGGAGTTCCTAGCATAATTATGTATTTCCAAGCAACTCAATTAGCCCAATTAACTATCCCATACCCTCAAGGAACATCCACTATGGCTAACATTAGAGGCCCCAGAGTGCCATCCCCTCAAACCTTGCTTTGGCTTCTTCCTTGCCGAAGAAAAAAAAAAAAAAAAAAGTAGGAATTAGTCCTACCGGTAATGTTGTTTCCAGGAGTCCATCATGACAGCACCGCCAGGAGGTTGTCCTTCAATCCTTGATAGGGACAGGAACACAGAAGAGGTTAAATAACCCCTCCCCACCTCCACCCTTCAGTGTTTTTCCAAGTACCACACCAGGATGGATGCAACACAATTTTATTGAATTCTCCACTACAATGTTTATGACACATAACAGCTAGAAAATGCAAGGGAGGGTATATAAGGGGTGCTGTCATGATGGACTCCTGGAAACAACATTACCGGTAGGACTAATTCCTACTTTCCAGGACGTCCCTCCTGACAGCACCGCCAGGAGAAGTACCAAATAACTCCTCTTTTACGGTGGGACTGCTGCTTGGAGGACTTTCCTCTCATAGGCCGTCTGTTCATTTGACAGAACGTCCAGTTTATAATGTCTACTAAAAGTATTTATGCTGGACCAAGTTGCGGCCCTACAGATTTGGTCCATAGAAGCCCCTGCGCTTTCTGAACATGAAGCCGAGATTGCTCTCAGCGAGTGAGACCTAAGACCTTCCGGCGGAGTCTTTCCTGCCAAGGTGTAAGCCGCCGTAATGGTTGATTTTAACCATCTGGCCAAGGTGGCTTTTGATGCTTTCTTCCCTCTATTTTTCCCTGCCATTTGTATGAAGAGGTTTGAGTCTATTCTCCAATCTTCTGTTATTTTTAGATATTGTAGGACTGTCCTTCTGACGTCCAAAGAGTGGAGCAAGCGTTCCTTCTCGTTTTTATGGTTCTGGCAGAAGGTGGGAAGTATTATTTCTTGGTTTCTGTGGAAGTCTGTTACAACTTTGGGAAGAAAGGCCGGGTCCAGTTTCAAAATGATACAGTCCTCCCGAATTCTCAGGTATGGGTCTCTTATGGAGAGAGCCTGGATCTCCCCTATACGTCTGGCTGAGGTTATTGCCACCAGAAAGACTGCTTTGATTGTTATTGATCTGAGGTCTGCTTGGTCTAAAGGTTCATAAGGGGTCTTCTTTAGGTCGTTTAGTACTAGACTGAGATCCCACGGAGGGATGGAGCTATGTACTGTGGGTCTCATGCGTTGCGTAGCTCTGATAAATCTTGCCACCCAAGGGTGGTCTGCTAACAGGTAATCGAAAAAGGACCCTATTGCCAAGATTTGTACCTTCAGTGTACTAGGTCTTAGACCCCTGTCGAAGCTTGTCTATAGAAAATCTAGGATTTGAGGAATATCGGGTCCTGAGTAAGGGATACTGGTTGCGTACAGTGTGAGCAAAATTTCTTCCAGACCTTAAGGTATATGGATGAGGTGACAGGCTTCCTACTTTTCTGTAGAGTAGATATGACTGACTCAGATAAGCCTTTTAGTTTCAGGATCTCCTTTTCAGGATCCAAGCCGAAAGCTGTAAGAATTCTAGGTTCTGATGAACGAGAGGGCCCTGCGTCAGAAGATCCCGCTGTAATGGAAGATGAATTGGGTCTTCTAATGCCATCTGCTTCAGTACCGGAAACCAGCTTCTCTTGGGCCAATATTGCAGGATAACTGCTGTACGACTTTCCTGAATCTTCCGTAGTACCCTTGGTATTAAAGGTAGTGGTGGAAAGGCATACACAAGCTCAGTATCCCAGTTGTAACGCAGCTGCAATGCAGGCTAGTGTGCGCCACCTGTAGGCCACAGAGGGAAGAAGGTATTACTCACTCCCAGGACAGGCCTGCACTGCAGCAGCCAAAACCACCACCAGGTGGCAGCAAAAACATCCAAAGCTGAGTTAGGAATAAACAGTCACACGAAGTACCAGAGGTCTCAGCAAGCCCGTGGTCATTAACAAGCCAATAGGTCAAAACCAGATGGGAGCTGTCGGGCTACTGCAGTGTAGCGCAACCTTCCCCAGAGGGAACTAGGGAGGGACGTGAGACTGAGTACACAGAGAAGCTCTACAAAACAGAAGCACAGGCGCCACCAAGTGGCGGGAGCGTGGTCAGGCAAGCAGAGTCAAAACCGTACAGAGGCAGAAGTACCAGAAGGAGCAGCAATACAAGTAGTCAGTATACCAAGCCGAGGGTCAAATAGCCAGACAGAGAACGTAGCAGCAGAGACGGATACCAGGAGACGGGGTCAGAGTCAGTCCGGGTCATACATGAGTAAACAAGTCAAAGGCAGGAGGATCACCAGGAACAAGGGTCAGAGGCTCTAAACTGGACGCTTGAGCTATCACTAACACTGGTAAGCTGGCTGTGACGGACTGAAATAGCCCAGCCAGCTCCAGAACGAGGCCAAGGAAATTAACCCCCGCATGACCAGTCCTGAGAGAGGACAGCAGAGCATAAACTCCGGACTGGACCAAGACAGTACCCCCCTCTCAATGGGGGGCCACCGGACCCCCAGGCTTCTCTGGATGACGAGCGAGAAAGGCCCGGACCAACCGATCAGCATGGACCAAACGCGCCGGCACCCATGACCGGTCCTCAGGACCGTACCCTTTCCAATGGACCAAGTACTGAAGTGAACGGCGGAGCATCCACCACCTGTTCCACCTCGTACTTGGTCTGTCCATCTACAACAACAGGCGGCGGGTGTGAGGAAGACTCACCAGAGGAAGGCACCGACAGCTTCAGAAGCGCCTTCAGAAGCGCCTTATGGAACACATTGGGGATCCGCAACGACGGAGGCAAGCGCAGGCGAAAGACCAGAGGATTAATCACCTCTAAAATTTCATACGGACCAATATACTTGGGACCCAACTTAGCCGAGGGAATTCTCAGCCTTATATTTTTGGTGGATATCCATACCTTATCCCCCACCTGATAAGCTGGCCCCACAGAACGTCGTTTATCTGCAAAAAATTTATATTTGCCCTGAGCCTCCCCAATGTTTCTCTGAACCTCCCTCCAGACCTCCCCCAACCGCAGAAAGGCCGAATCAGCCCCTGGACATCCTGAATCCAGCCGGGAAAACTCACCAAAATGAGGGTGAAACCCATAGTTGCAGAAAAATGGAGAAGTACCAGTGGAATGATTGACACGATTATTGAAAGCGAATTCTGCTATAGGTATTGCAGAGCACCAATCATCCTGTCTAGAAGTGACAAGACATCGTAAAATCTGCTCCAAAGACTGATTGGTCCTTTCAGTCTGGTCTCGGGATGGTAGGCCGATGAAAATGTCAGACTAATGCCCAGCCTTTTCCAAAAAGCACTCCAGAATTTAGCCACGAATTGCACCCCTCTATCAGACACCACACTGACAGGCACACCATGCAACCGGATCACATGCTCAATGAATAGTTTAGATAGAGTCTCAGCATTCGGGAGGCCCGTTAATGGTACAAAATGTGCTTGTTTACTGAACCTATCAACAACTACTCAGATCACGGTTTTACCATTAGAGGGAGAAAGATCGGTGATAAAATCCATGGACAGATGAGTCCATGGTCTATCCGGAATTGGCAGTGGCACCAATTCCCCGGCCGGCCAGTTGTGGGAGGCTTTTGCGCGGGCACAAGTTTCACAGGAGGACACAAACCCAGTGATGTCATACGTCAACGAGGGCCACCAGAACAGCCTAGTGATGGCTTTACGAGTGGCCGAGATTCCCGGATGCCCACTCAGAGCAGAGTCGTGGAACTCCCGAAGCACCCTTAATCGATATTGGACAGGCACAAAGAGCTTATTTTCAGGTATGGACGATGGAGCAAGAGATTGGGACTCACGAATCTCCTGTTCCAATCTCGAGGACACCACAGCCACCACCACCCCACGCTGAAGAACGGAGGAAGGAGGTTCAGGAGGAGATACTGGATCTAGGCTGCGATACAAGGCATCTGCCTTCACATTCTTGGACCCTGGTCTGAAAGTAATGGAAAACTGAAATCGGGAAACACTGGTATTACATACCTAGTAATGTGTTTTTTCATGAGACATGACGGCACCACGAGAGAGGGGATCCGCCCATCAAGAACAGGAAACCTTCAAGATAAAAGGGGCGGCTCCTCTCTCTGCATCAGTTGTTTTACAGAGCACGAGAGGAACTCCGCATGTTAGTACACACATAAATAATACATTCTTTATAATTCTAATTACCCAAACCCAAGGGAGTGTATAATGCTAAAAAATGCACCCAACTAATGACGTGATCAAAGGGCGGGAATATAAGGTTGCCGTCATGTCTCATGAAAAAACACATTACCAGGTATGTAATACCCGTGTTTTTCCATCATACATGACGGCACCACGAGAGAGTTACAGAGATTTGTATTCTCTTTAGGGAGGGATCACTGCTTCTAACACTCTTCTCCCGAACGTGAGATCAGAGGTAGCACATAAGTCTAATCTATAATGCCTGAAAAAAGTTGACGGAGAGGACCAAGTGGCCGCCTTACAGATCTGGTCGATCGTGGCATCTGCTTTCTCCGCCCAAGATGTCGCCATGGCTCTTGTGGAGTGGGCTTTTAGTGGCCTTGTCTTCCCTTATCCACTCTTGTGGAGTGGGCTTTTAGTCCTTCAGAAACAGCCCTGTCTACACTACTATAAGCTAGCATGATGGCCTCTCTCACCCATCTAGTTATAGTCTGTCTAGAGGCTCTTAAGCCCTTTCTCGCCCCCTGGTATGAAACAAGTAATGCCCTGTGTTTTCTCCAGAAGGGACCCTGTGTCAGAAGGTCCTGGTCTTCCGGCAGTACCCAAGGGACTGTTATGGACATCATCCTCAGCCAGTAGAACCAAGGCCTCTTCGGCCAAAAGGGGGCTATTAAGATCACCCTGGCCTTGACTTCCCTGATCCACTCTTGTGGAGTGGGCTTTTAGTCCTTCAGGAACAGCCCTGCCTACACTACTATAAGCTAGCATGATGGCCTCTCTCACCCATCTAGCTATAGTCTGTCTAGAGGCTCTTAGGCCCTTTCTCGCCCCCTGGTATGAAACAAGTAATGCCCTGTGTTTTCTCCAGGTTTTTGTCTTTTCTAGATATTGTAGGATACATCTCCTAACATCTAAACAGTGTAGTTTCTCCTCCTTTGTGTTGCTACGGTTAGGACTAAAGGATGGTAATATTATTTCCTGAGCTCTGTGGAATTTTGACACAACTTTGGGCAGATATGCAGGGTCTAACCGTAACACCACCCTGTCATTCATGATCCGAGTGTAAAGGGTATGCCACACTAAACGAGATCGCTAACGAGATCACTAAAACGTCACTATTTAGCGATCTCGTTAGCGACCTCATTGTGTGTGGCATGTAGCAACGATGTGGCCCCTGCTGTGATGTCGCTGATCGTTCACTAGCGTTCTGGACTGTTTTTTGATCGTTGGCGTCCCGCTGGTGAGCCTATATCGCTGTGTTTGGCACCTTTTGCGAATGACGAGCGACCTCGTTTGTGACGCATATGTTGTTTAGCGTCACAGAGTGGATCGCAATATCTGTAAGTTCTCTTTTGCGTCACAGAGAGGATCGCAGAAGTTGCAAAGCAGGCTAGCAGGACGCAGAGAGCAGGAGCGATGCTGGAAATTCCTATGAATCAGAAGCGCTCAATACATGCTAATGACATCCTAACGACCGCCAAAGTCGTTAAAGAGATCGCTGACCGCTGATGAGTCGTTTATGAGATCTCCTGTTTGGCAGCTACTAGCGACCTAAAAGAGATCACACCAACGATCTCGTTAGCTTGCGTCGTTATCGAGATCGCTAACGAGATCGCTAAGTGTGGCAGTACCTTAAGGAGGGTCAGCAGATAACGCATGTAGGTCTCCGATTCTACGGGCCGATGTAAGTGCTATCAACAAGGTAGTTTTTAAAGTTAAGACTTTATCAGATAGTGTGTTTAAAGGCTCAAAGGGACTTTCTGTTAAGGCTGATAAGACCAAATTGAGGTCCCATGGAGGAGGGGCAGGGGATAGAACAGAATTCGCTCTATTACAGGCCCGGATGAACCTAGCTACCCATCTATTGTTTGCCAAGTCGTAGTTAAATAAAGCTGCAAGGGCTGAGACATGTACTTTAAGGGTGCTGACTGCTAACCCTAGCTCTAAGCCCCTCTGCAGAAATTCCAATATTGCCACTATCGGGATCTCCCCTTCCCGTACTGGTGGTGCAACTGCCAAAATTTTTTTCCATATCCTGCCGTAAATTTTCGTAGTTACTGGCTTTCTACTGCAGAGTAAGGTGGATATTAGTGCGGCTGAAAATCCTTTTTTCTCTAGCAGTGACCTTTCAAATTCCAGGCTGTCAAATGCAGCCCGGATTTCTGAGGGTGACAGAAGGGACCCTGTGTCAGAAGGTCCTGGTCTTCCGCCAGTACCCAAGGGACTGTTATGGACACCATCCTCAGCCAGTAGAACCAAGGCCTCTTCGGCCAAAAGGGGGCTATTAAGATCACCCTGGCCTTGTCTACCCTGATCTTCTTCAGAACTAATGGAATCAGACATATCGGGGGAAAGACGTACAGGAGTTCTGATGTCCAGTTTATTCTGAAGGCGTCTACTGCTAAGGGTCTGTCTGCTGGATTCAGGGAGCAGAATTTCTGCAGTTTTCTGTTGGTTCTTGTGGGAAAAAGATCTATGCTGGGTTTCCCCCACATACGTACTATCTGCTGAAAAATTGACTTTTTTAGTGTCCATTCTCCCTGCTTCAGGTGGTTTCTGCTCAGGAAATCTGCCTTCTGGTTGTCTATACCTCGTATGTGCAGGGCCGATAATGAGTGGAAATGATGCTCTGCAAGAGCAATAATTCTCTCCGTTATCTCCATCAATGACCGAGAACGGGTGCCCCCTTGGTGGTTTATATATGCGACCACCGTCCGGTTGTCTGATAGAATTCTGATATGATGTCCGATATATGTGGTAGTAGGCCCTTCAGTTGCTCTCTCGACCGCCAAGAGTTCCCAGTCGTTTGAGGATAGTTCTTTTTCCTCTTGCCTCCATGGTTCTTGGAGCCACAGTGTATCTAGGTGAGCCCCCCACCCCCAAGGGCTGGCGTCCGTCGTAACCACCTTGGAGGCTGTGAATCTCCATGGGATTCCTCGCGGAGATGCGTCTATTTGTAACCACCATTGGAGCGACTGAAGTACAGCAAATGAGAGGGTGATTTTTTGATCCAGATGTCCATGAAGGTCTAGATCTCCCTGCAACACACTCCACTGTAGCTTTCTTGTATGGAACTGGGCCCATTTCACTGCTGGTATGCATGCAGTTAGGGATCCCAACACTGACATGGCCCTTCTTAGCGTAATTTGCAGTTTTTTTATTGTTGTTGTAATCATCCGTTTTATCTTGTCCTCTTTTCCTTCCGGAAGACGACATTCCTGCGTCACGGAGTCTATCGTTATCCACAAAAATTTCTGGATCATTGCTGGTTCCAGCTTGGATTTTTTGAGATTGAGCTGCCACCCTAGCATACATAATGTTTCCATTACTATCTTGACTTGATCCTGGCAGTGCGAGAAACTCTTCCCCACTATCAGGAAGTCGTCCAGATAGCTTCGTAAAGACACGTGGAGCTGTCGCTATGCCAAAGGGCAGAGCTCTGTACTGCAGATGACGTAATTGTGATTTTACTTGTACCGCTACCCTGAGGTATTTGCAGTCCTGTTGTCGAATTAGGACGTGATAATAAGCGTCCTTGAGGTCGAGGACTGCCATATAACATTGAGGAAAAAGGAGATTTACCGCCATTCTTATTGTTTCCATTTTGAAGGAAGGAATTATTAGAAACTTGTTGAGGGCCTTTAGATTTATAATTGTCCTCCAGGAGTGGTCTGTTTTGTTTTTTTTTACCAGAAATAGCGGAGAGTAGAACCCTTCGTCTTCCTCTTCTACCGGCACCTCTTCCAGAACCCGCTTTTGTATGAGAGAGATTATCTCTTCCTCCAAACTCCTTTGTTTTTCCGGTGAGGACTGAAGGGAGTCAGCATATATCTTCTTGGGGGTAGGTGATGGAATTTTAATTCCAGCCCTGATTGTACAATTTGCAGAATCCAGGTACTGGATGAGATCCTCTCCCAGGCTGGAAGGAAGTGAGAGAGCCTTCCTCCCACCTGAGAAGGACCGTCACTGGGAAGGTTTTTGGTCTTACTTGGAGGGCTTGCCGAAGTAGAAGCCTTTTCCTCCTCTGGATCGCTTGTCCTGGAAGCTTCTGTCGCGATCTCTGTACTGTTGTCTCCCGAAATTTCGACTTTTCTGAAATGAGCGCCGAAAGGTCTGAAAGGGTTGTTTTGGGAAATTCTTTTTCTTATCACCAGCTTTCTCCAATACCTCGTCTAGGGCTGGACCAAACAAAAAATTGCCTTCGCACGGCAGGGAGCATAGTTTTACTTTTGCTTGTATATCCCCTGGCCAACATTTGAGCCACACCGCACGGCGACCTACATTAGTTAACGCTGCAGATTTTGCTGCCAATCTCGCCAAATCTGCCGAGGCTTCAGCCAGGAAACTTGCCGCTGCCCTAATAGCTGGTATGGCCTCTAGTATATTTTCCCTGGAGACTCTCTGTTCCAGTTGATCCTCTAGGTTGTCTACCCATACCTTGAGGGATCTGGCCACACAAGTAGCTGCGATGGCCGGTCTTAATGCTCCTGCTGCGGTTTCCCAAGCCGTCTTTAGACAGTTGTCTGTCTTTCTATCCAGCGGTTCTTTTAACGTACCCAGATCTTCAAAGGGTAGAAAGGTTTTTCTAGCAATTTTTGAGACCGCCACATCTATTTTTGGGGCTCTGTCCCAGGATGAGGACGCCTCTTCATCGAAGGGGTACTTCCTCTTCAATGTATTAGTGATGTGGGATTTCTTCTCTGGTTTCTCCCACTATCTTTTAATAAGTTCCTTTAACTGATCGTTAATAGGAAAAGCTTTTCTTTTCCTCTTCTGTAAGCCACAGAACATAAGCTCTTGAGTTGTTCGTTTAGTTTTTTCCTCTATTAATCCCACAGTAGAGCGGACTGTTTTTATGAGCTTATCTGTAGCCTCTATCGGGAAGGCGTCTTCTTCCTCTGAACTGCTGTCTGAA
Organism: Oophaga sylvatica; assembly: GCA_033576555.1. NCBI lineage: Eukaryota > Metazoa > Chordata > Amphibia > Anura > Dendrobatidae > Oophaga > Oophaga sylvatica. The sequence goes on from JARQOD010000001.1 coordinate 541,045,104, forward strand.
CCACGGGACCTGCTGGAGTCTTTCTGCCCCTGAAGAGTCCTCCTGGGATATTCCTGATACACAGGACCTATCTCTGGACCTGCTGTCCATATCCGCTGTCTGAAAAGCTTTCATGGATCTGCAGACCTCCGCCTGAATCAAAGTTTTCAGGCTTTCCGAAAAGGAGGGTGTCTCTTCTGCTAGGGTTTTAGTAATACAGTCTTGATATAAGTTTTTATTCCAGGCCCTTTCTAGAGGGGTTTTACATAAAGGACACTCTTTATTTTTGGTTTTAGCTTTACTCTTCCTAAAAACTCCCTATACTCCACCCAACCATGTATGTGAGAGAGGGAAAGAGTGATGGGCAAGAGAGAGAGAGAGAGAGAGAGAAAGAGAACAGACATTAGCGTACTGGACTTTCTCGAGGTTCACTCACCACGCTGCAATAGACAGGTACCAGCTCCGGAGGCTGACTGGTTCTTCCAGTATCTCCTTCCGAGATCACAGACCCCTCCTTGCCCTGGTCCGTCCGTATGCTGCCCGAGCGGCTATTACTGCGGCATGTCTGTTTGTTTTTTTCACTAGACAGGGACCGTCTTACTTGCACGACCGTCTTACTTGCACCTCCTGGCGTGGGTCTAAATGCCCTTGTGATAGACTCTCCATATTTAAGGCATTAGATACACGGTCACTCTAACCTAGTGAGGTTTCGTGATGGTCAGTTTCATGTGAGTGCAGGTTTAAATAAGCTTATTTCAGATCCGCCTCCTTTTCCCCTTTTTTTTTTTTTCATAGCTGCCCGCAAAGCGCCCGACGCATGCGCACTGTGCGCGCGCGCCGGCAGCCACATCCGGTGCGCACCTTACCGGAGCTTCTCCTCCCGCTCCAGCTCAGAGACTTCCTGCTTCCGGAGCGCGCATATGTCCAGCTCTGGAGCGCGCCCGGGTCACTTCCGGTGCGTGACTTCCGGTTTCGCACGTACCTGCCGTTCCACATGCAGCGTGCGTCACTGGACCAGCGCCTGCCACCACGCCACCAACGCTACCTCAGCGGTCTCCAGGTATTTTCAGGGGGCTTCTTTTGAAATGTGCCTGGCACCGATGTGCTTCAGGCTGCATGGCCACACTAGTCAGCAGGGAGATGCACTGAAAAAGTGGTCTCCGAGGACTGCCCGCAAACTATCAGCTGCACATCAGGGGAGGGTACGTTACACGTAGCTACCGAGAGTATAGTATTTGCCCAGGCGTTAGCCTTAAGGGCAGTGGCCATGCCTCGCTCAGGGGGGGCAGGGTATACCTGAGGCGACTACCGGTACCTGATGACGGATGCGATGGACCCATGCCCACAGTTAGCCATCCGACCCAGGCATCCTCTTCATCTGAGAGTCTTCTATCTTGAGGGTCCCCTATCGAGGACAGGAAACCAACTGATGCGGAGAGAGGAGCCGCCCCTTTTATCTTGAAGGTTTCCTGTCCTTGATGGGCCCCTCTCTCGTGGTGCCGTCATGTATGATGGAAAAAAAAAAAAGTGACCACCTTGCCTGTCTCGGAGTTAAACGTTTGGCGGACTCGATGTAAGACAGGTTCTTGTGATCTGTAATGACAGTGATACGATGAGCCGCCCCCTCCAAAAAATGCCTCCATTCTTCAAATGCCAATTTAATGGCCAACAATTCCCGGTAACCCACATCATAATTCCTCTCAGCAGAGGAAAATATTTTTGAAAAGAAGGCACAGGGTCTTAAGTTAGTTAACGTGGTGGGCCCCTGGGACAACACAGCCCCCACTCCCACCTCAGAGGCGTCCACCTCTATGATAAATGGTTTAAACAAATCAGGTTGAACCAGTACAGGGGCAGTCATGAAACTGATTTTTAATGAAGAAAACGCCGCCACAGCTGGAGCTGAGCAGTTTTTTAGATCAGCCCCCTTTCGAGTGAGATCAGTGAGGGGTTTGACCACTTGAGAAAACCCTTTGATAAATTTTCTATAGTAATTGGCGAAACCCAGAAATCGCTGAAGACCCTTGAGATCTCTGGGTTGCACCCAATCCACAATGGCCTGTACCTTCCTAGGGTCCATACGAAACCCCTCAGAGGACAAAATGACCCCTAGAAAGGACAATTCTTGAGTAAAAAAATGAACATTTCTCCAGTTTGGCAAAGAGTTCTCCCTGAGCCTCTGGAAAACCGCACGAAGATGACCCATGTGACTTTGTCTATCAGAAGAATATATGAGTATATCATCAAGATAAACTACCAAAAAGCATCCAATAAAGTCTGAAAAAACATTGTTAATGAAATTCTGGAATACCGCTGGTGCGTTAGTCAAGCCGAACGGCATGACCAAATTTTCAAACAGACCTTCAGAGGTGAGAAACGCAGTTTTCCACTCATCCCCCTCCCGCATACGGATGAGATTGTATGCTCCCCTAAGGTCCAACTTAGAAATCCATTTGGCCCCGGACAATTGGTTGTATAAATCAGGTATCAGCGGGAGAGGATAAGTGTTTCTTATGGTGATCTTATTCAGTTCTTGAAAATCGAGGCACGGGCGTAAACCACCATCTTTTTTTTTTTTTTTTTTTACAAAAAAGAACCCCGCCGCCACGGAGAGACAGATGGCCGAATATGTCTTTTACGGAGGCTTTCAGAGATATACTCCTTCATAGCAGCACGCTCAGGGATGGAGACATTGTACAGACAGGCATTGGGCAATTTGGCACCGGGAACAATATCAATGGCACAATCGAATGGGCGGTGTGGTGGTAGAACCTCAGCCTCTTTTTCGGAGAACACATCCTCAAAGTCCTTCAGGTACTCCGGAATACCCTCCAGACTGACGGATAACATAGACACAGTAGCAAGACAATTTTTAGAACAGTTAGGTCCCCATTTGACAATATACAGGGACCCCCAGTCAATAACCGGGTTATGCCGTTGCAACCAAGGAAACCCTAACACCAGGCCAGCAGGGAGGTTATCCAAAACAAAGCATGACATGTGCTCCTGTTGCAGGGCCCCCACCCTGAGGGTAAATTCTTGAGAAATGAAATGGAGACCATCCTTTGTGTGAGGCGTAGAGTCAATAGCCACAATTTTTAAGGGAGTCTCCAACCTAACTGTCCCTAATCTACAGCGGGCCACCAGTTTAGAGTCAATCAGGTTCAGGGATGACCCACAGTCTACAAAAGTCGAAGTATGGACAAAGCAGTTCTCAACACCAAGTTCCACCTTTAACAGTATCATTGCAAATGAAGAAAAAGGTACCTGAGAGTCTGAGTGACCTCCACGATGATCACCCAGACTCAGCCGCTTGTTAGTGGATGGACAAGAGGGGCAGTCCCTTTTCCAATGTCCAGGATCTCTGCAGTAAAAAAAAAAACACAGCTTTCTATCACACCGCCGTTTTCTCTCTTTCTCCTGGAAGTCGGTGGCTCCCACCTCCATAGATTCAGACGGAAGCAAAACATCAGGGTTAGCAGGGAACAACGGAATCCCCCGTTGTGTAACACCTCTCTCCCGTAGCCTCCGATCCATACGGATAGCCTGAGTCATAGCCTCCTCCAAAGAGCTGGGAGGTGGATGGAGAGCCAGAGCGTCCTTCAAGCAATCCGACAGTCCCTTCTTCCCGAATAGACATCTCAGTGCAGAGTTATTCCAAGATACCTCAGTGGACCATCGATGGAACTCGGAGCTGTACCATTCGGCTGAGTGCTTCCCCTGAACCAGACCCTAACACGGTCCGGTTCGTCATAGATAAGTCCTAGGGCCTCAAAGAACCTATCTACCGAGCTCCGTTCAGGAGCGGTAGGGGGCAGCGAGAAAGCCCAGGATTGGGGACCCTCCCTAAGTAAGGAGATAATAATCCCTACTCGTTGAGTCTCATCCCCAGACGATCGAGGTCTAAGAGAAAAACATAATTTACAACTCTCCCTGAATATGCGATACTGATCTTTTTTGCCAGAAAACGTGTCAGGAAGTTTAACTGTGGGTTCGGGGGAGTGCAAAACAACATCTACAGAGTCATCCGGTAGACTAACAATATGAGAGGTGTTTCCCTGCACAGTCTTAATATTCTCAGTAAGTTTTTTCTGCGAGTATGAGACGTAACAAGGGACTGATGTCTCACAGAAAAATCCTGCACCATCTGCGTCAAACTGGACACTTGATCCGCCAAGTTATGCAGCGGATCCATGACCAGAAAAAAAAAAAAAATTGCAAACTCCCGTTTAAATGTATGGTTAGTGATAATGTAACGCAGCTGCAATGCAGGCTAGTGTGCACCACCTGTAGGCCACACATGGAAGAAGGGATTACTCACTCCCAGGACCGGCCTGTACTGCAGCAGCCAAAACCACCACCAGGTGGCAGCAAAAACATCCAAAGCTGAGTTAGGAATAATCAGTCATACGAAGTACCAGAGGTCTCAGCAAGCCCGTGGTCAGAAACAAGCCAATAGGTCAAAACCAGATGGGACCTGTCAGGCTACTGTGGCCTCAGTGTTTTTGGATTCAGAAGTGTTGGAGTTTTTCCTAGGGTTTTTCTGGGTTGCAGACAGTATTCTCTCCTGTACTATACTATCTAGACAGTTTTGGGCCCCAGGGTTTGCTCAATCTATTTTCTGTCTGTGTTCGTATTTTCATCTTGTCTAACCGCCATTATATGTTTGGGGGCTTCCTACTCTTTTGGGGTCTACTCCGGGGCAGTCAGCTTTCCTCTTTCCATCTTCAGGGATAGCTATCTCTCCGGCTGTGCCGAGGCGTCAAGGACCACCATACGGCTGCTTCTATTTGTGCGGTTAGTTTAGGGGTCTGCAACCTATTAGTTTCCAACCTCTCTGGTGTCAGGCTGCCTATGCGGTTTTCTGCTCCTGCCTCCTCAGCTACCAAAACATAACACGAACCTGTATGGCAGACAGCGTGAGCCTATATCACGGGCACTGTCCTTTTCCCTGGCAGCCCTGGGCTCTTGGTCTGCTGCCAAGTCTGCTGCAGTCCCCCAGATTTGGCTGTCAGGGCGTACAGCACTCGCCCAGCCAAGGACTCTGGCGTCCCTTTTCATCAGCGCTCCGCTCTGGCGTCAGCCATACGCAGTTTTTATTCCCCTGAGCTCTTGTCTCCGCTCTTGTCCCTTCCCTCTCCACAGACCAACTGCCAACTCTCCTCTCTCACTGTACTGTCACGAACGCCAGCTGGCTCCTGTTTCCATGACACCTCTCCTGTATACTCTCTCAGCTGACTTCTTTCTGACTCACTAACCCCACATGCTGGCCACAATTTATAAGGAAGCTCCCCTTTCTTGCCTGGAGCAGGAATTGACATGTACACTGTTACCTCGCATGGGGACCCCCCTGCCATCAGGCATGACATCACCCCTTAGAGGGAGGCAATGTCACAGTGGCAACCGGACTCTGGAGTGCCACAAAAGCAGTCCCTAACCATTCCGCAGATGCGAGTCTGAGGGCAACATGTATCACATATAGTTGCTTTACCCCAAAGTACACAGACTCTTGATCAGAGTATACTTCCTCATATTCTCAGTCTCGGCCCACAATCTTGAAGAAGTTGTCCACTACTTGAACAACTTCTCATTCCCCTCGCTTGGCCCTGATAACATAATAAAAGCATATACTCACCTCCACCATTCCCACAGTGTTTGCACTCGCTCTCTCCGATGCTCTCGTGCGGTGTTGTGACACTTGAAGCCAGCACCCCATCAGTGCTGGTGTAACTGCCCAGCCTTCAGATGTTTTTAGCATGAAAAGGAAGGCCAAGAATAGCTGCAGCCTGGACGTCATCTTCATGTTCAAAACGTCTGAAGGTGGAGACAGTGGTGCCAACGTTGATTGAGCGCCGACGTCACATGGCACAACATCGCAAAGGTAGCCACGGAGAGAGATTGCCGACAACACGATAATGGCACAGTAGGCGAGTATAAGCTATATTATGTGATTGGTGCAAAACATTTTTAACAAGAAGGGGTTGCCCTAGTAATGAACAACACCACTAGGTAAGCATCTCACTTGCAACTGCAATGCAAGAGGTTCGGGCAAGTCTCTCGCCTCATTACCCGGCACTGCCACCTGCGGTTCAGACCGGAGCTTTCAGCTGCACAGAAATACAAGCAGCCACACACTCAATCCCGAATGCCGGCGGCAGTGCCGGGTAATGATGAGAGAGACTTGTGTGAGTTTCTCACATTGCACTCACAAGTGTGACCCTGGTCTTAAAGAAAAATACATGATAGGCTTTGTTGAATAAACAAACCCCCAACATTTCTAATTATTCTCATGCTCTCATCTACTTTATTTTCCTGGCTACCAAACAAACAATCATCTGACCCTGGATGAAACCAAGATTAGATCTATTGGTGGTGAAGGATGAGATCTCATGATGTAAAAAGTTGGCAGCCATAGTGTCTGGTAACGTAGACAAATTGAATACAATTTTAGCTCTATGGGAGTATTACAGTAATCATACTCCCTTTCGTCTACCATGGCTATGCACACAGGTATCCAATGGCCTCTGATTTTCCTTAGTATACTCTTTTTCTGCTAGTTAGGATTCTCTTCTCCTCTTGGGCATACCCCCTTTCATCCCTACCTCCTCCCCCTCTTTTTCATTAGTTATCACCTACAGAAATTAAAAGCGGAATTTTACATCTGAAATGGGCACATTTTCCTGGCAATGTATTCCAGCACATTTTTTTTTTCAGCAGTGACACTTTATACGGCATTTATCGTGCTACAGTTGGGCCTCAAAACACGCACACACAAAAAAAAATCTTTGGTTACAAATTGCATTACTATATTGATACTGCGGTCTTCTACTGTTTGCCCACTTCAGATGGACATATAAGGGGTACTCACAATACTCCAGAAAGATGCTTTGCTGTTTGGGACATGATCTTCCAATATCACCTATGATACTATGATAGTCTGTAAAAGAAAGATGGGGGGGCGGGAAAGGTAAGAAGTTAAAAGTTTATACAGCTGCTCCCAAAATCACTGTAATAAATCCATACACACAGATTCATTCATGTGTATACCAATACAACGCATTTCTCAACCTGTGCAAATGTCACTCTAGGTTGGAAAGAGACTCCCCACCCTCCTTCCTGTTTACATTTACATTGTTAGATTTGTTCTGCACTTCCAATAACAGTCAAGCATCCACAGTTCCCTCTCTCTTCTCCAGACAGTCTGCTTGTTTCTCGGAAAAGCTTGGACCGAACACGCAATTTTCTTTGTCCCAAACTGCCATGTGCTCTCGCAGTAATGCCACATTCTGACTATAAAGCGCTACAGTAAATGCAAAGGAATAAGTGGATTTTGTCCGTGCTGCCCAAATGATGAAGTTCCAAAAGGTTATTGACGTTTAAAGTGGTTTATTCAAAGCGTTTTAAGGTTATCGCAACCCCTTCTTCAGGAAAGACCACGTAAAACATACAGATAAGGGCTTTTACAACGTTTAAGTACAGATTTAAAAAAAAAAAAAAAAACGAGCGCTAAATAGTCAGATGACACATGTCAAAGTCAAAGTTCATAGTTAACAAGGCGTTAATATATTGTTTACTCTAAATTCATAAGAATCATTAAGAAAAAGCCTTAAGGTACTGTCACACTAAGCGAGATCGCTAACGAGATCGCTAAAGAGTCAGCGATTTTATGACGCAGTAGCGATCTCGTTAGCGACGCAGCTGTGTGTGACATGTAGCAGCGATGTGGTCCCTGCTGAGATGTCGCTGATCGCTTATGAACGTTCTGAGCCGTTTTTTGGTCGTTGGTGTCCCGCTGGTGAGCCTGAATCGCTGAGTGTGACACCCTTTATGAACGACTTCACCAGCATCGCAGGTGGGACTAGGTTTTCCCAAAGACCGCAGAGGTCGTTATACAAATCGCTGATCTCTGATGAGATCTTTGTGTTTGGAAGCTAACTAGCGACCACATAGCGATCGCACTAACGATCTCGCCAGGTCGTGTCGTTGTCGTGATCGCTAGTGCGATCGCTAAGTGTGACAGTGCCCTTACAGTAACATGTTCCTTTCATCTTGCAGGATGTTTAACAAAAAAGAAAGAAAAGAAAAATTATATAAATCTGTATGTAAAAAAAAAAAAAAAAAATCTGATCCTTACATCTCAAGACCAGGCTCCTATCTCCTCAAGATTCGTTGTCCGACAATTAAACAGTTTGGCTATAATGACAACCTCCTTCCAGAGTGTCCGACAAAGGTTGTCATCTGTAGCTGTACACCATTAATTAAACAAACTATGGGAATTAATTTCATAAAATAAACCTTTATTAATAAAAATTATTTATTTTAAAAATCTTTTGATCTGGTATTTTATTATTATTTTATAAAAATAAAAATAGAACAGAAGGGAGGGATTGGTAAAGCTGTTCTTTAGCCATAATGGCGAAGTGGAAAAAATACCGTGTTTCATGCACTATTACACAAATCAGCAGGATTGCACCTCAAGAAGGGCATACAGTGCTACCCCAGAGACTATTAACCACAACATCAACCTCTATAATGGAAAATAGAATTAGACCTACCGGTAATTCGGTTTCTAGGAACCTTCCACGACAGCATAGGAGGATGTCTCCACACCCTAATGGAGAACAGGAAGCACAAAGAGGTTAAAAACCCCTCCCCCACATCCCATTTGCCAGTGACTTACAACTAACACCATAGCATTGGTTACCTTTAGATTCTCCGAAAAATTATCGAAGAATGTCAGGAGGGAATTAGTGCTGTTGTGGAAGGTTCCTAGAAACTGAATTACAGGTAGGTCTAATTCTATTTTCTCTAGTGACCTTCCACAACAGCATAGGAGGAATACCAACCAATTCTGCACTACGGAGGTTAGAAAGGCCTGGAGTACTTTCCGGCCAAAGACTAGATCCCTATTGGACAAAAAAGTCCAACCTATAATGTTTGGTAAAGGTATGTAATGAAGACCACGTTGCAGCCCTGCAGTTCTGCTCCATAGATGCACCTGCCCTTTCAGCCCAGGAGACTGAGCCTTTAATCCTGCAGGTGTCATCAAATTCTGGGCCAGATTGGCCATAACTGAAGCCTTTTTTTATCCAGTTTGTAATTGTACTTTTTGCCACCTTTCGTCCTTGGTTTCGGCCTGACAGATGTATAAAAAGGTTTTGGTCATTCCTACAGGATTTGGACTGTTCTAAGTAGTACAAGATTATGCGCCGGACATCCAGAGAATGGATTTTTCTCCTTTTGGATTTGACTGGTTTTGGCAGAAGGATGATGTCCTGTGACTGGTAGAAATCGGATACCACCTTTGAAAGAAAGGATGGATCGAGACGGAGTACAATTGAGTTGTCTCGGATACAGTTCTCTAATGGATAAAGCCTGTAACTCCCCTACACGCCTTGCTGTAGTTATGGCGACTGGAAAAGCAGCCTTGTATGAGAGAAGCTGAGGAGTACAAGAAGCTAGGGGTTTGAATGGAGGACCCGTGAGACCTTTGAGAACCAGGTTTAAGTCCCAGGATGGGACAACAATGTGTTTTTTGAGTTGCAGCCTTAGTGCTGAAACTATGAAACTTTTTATCCAACAATGCTTGGCTAGATCTTGATCAAAAACGGAGCTTAAAACAGAAACCTGAACCTTCAGCGTGCTTGGTCTAAGCCCCAATTCTAGCCCTTTTTGCAAAAAGTCCAATATTTGAGTTATATTTGGGTACAAGGGATCAGGTGGGTTGGACTGGGTTCATATTGCGTTAGGGCAGTCTGTCTAACGGATTGCGTTACAACGTGGCATTAACGCGATGTAACGCATCCGTTAACGCACCCATAGAATGCCATAACGTAGCGCATCGCTAACGCATGTCATAATCAGCATGCGTTAGCGATGTGCCGTCATGCTGTGATGCACCCTCGGACGTGGTCTGCAGCGTTCGAGGGTCCGTCACTGCTAGAGCAGATGGAGCATCTGCGCTAGCAAAACGCGATAAAAAAAGGCAGTTGCGTTAGGGCAGTCCGTTTAACGCATGCGTTAAACGGACTGCCCTAACGCAATGTGAACCTAGCCTTAGAGTGACACCATGATGAGAACTTCTTCCACACCTTATTATAGATGGCGTTGGTAACTGTTTTTTGTGATTTTTGCAAGGTAGAGATTACCAACTGAGAGCCCTCTAGCACATAACATCTGGGCCTCAGTAACCAGGCAGCTAGGTTCAGCATTCGGGGATTCGGGTGATTAAGAGGACCTTGTAGAAGGAGGTCCTTAATCAATGGTAAGTGAAATGGCCCATCCATATGGAGCTCTATGAGATTGAACCAGCTATTCTTTGGCCATACCGAGGCTACCAGGATGGTCGGTACCCGATCGTCCCGAATTTTTTGTAGGGTCCCTTGCAGGGGCGGGCTGGGCCGGGTGGTAGTTGCCCCTCGGGCCGCTCCCTCAGGCGCGCTGGAGCTGGGAGCTTTCTCTGAGCTGTGTGCACCTAGTTGGCCGGCTGCGCAGCTCCTGCTTGGTTGTAGCTAGAATGTATGGGCTCCCTGCAGGTCCTGACTACAGCCCATACATTCTAGCTGTCTCTCTCAGCAGTGAATGTGCTAGACTGTATGGACTCCCGGCAGGTCCTCTCAGCAGCCCATACATTCTAGCTGCTCCACTGCTGAACATGATGCAATGTACGGGCTCCTTCCAGGTATAGCGTCTACAGTGACAAGAAGAGGAGCTGCGCCTGCTGGGGATCGCTTGTTGTGAGGCAAGTATGAAAAACGTTTTTTTTTTTTTTCTTTATAAAGTGAATTAAATGCAAATGATGGAGGGGGTGCTACAAATGATGTGAGGGGGGGGACAGGGGACAGCACATGATGAAGTGGAAGGAGAATGGGGGACAGTGAATGATGAAGTGAGGGACGGGGACAGCAATTGAATTGAAGGTGGGGGATGGGAAGAGCAAATAAGGATCTGGGGAGAGCAAATAATGATGAATTTTCAGGGTGGTGGGAGTAAATGATGTACTGAATGTGGGGGGAGAGCAGTTGATAATGAATTGAGGGTGGGGGTGGAAGAGAGAAGACATGACAATGAATTGGGGCAGAAGGGGCATGTAAATATAATGAATCCGGGGAGCAGGAGACACATAGTGGAGGACGTTGAGGATGCAGTGACTGGTAATGAATTGGGGGAAGAGTACAGGGGCTAATTAGTGTATATATTTATTAGGTGGGGAAATTGGCTATAGTTGGTGGGGTGCAGTGTTGAATTATAATTTATATTTGGAATGGTGGATTGCATAATAACCAATTATATATTAATGGTGGGTGCACGTCTGTATTCAGATGTGTAGTGTAGGAGAAAGTAAAAAGGGGGGGGGTGTGCTCTGGAGGGGCTCCAGGGCTCTAGGTAACATGTGTTATTTTATGCAGAGACCAGTCCTGGCTGGAAGAAATGATGGTCTGTGCTGCATGAAAAAGAAAAGCAAATATGAGGGACTTCAACTAGAGACATCACTGGTGAGTCAGTGTGTTACCTGTACACTGACACTATTACCTGTTCACTGTACACTATATACAGAGCTCCTGTATATAATGCCACTGGTGATCACTGTATTACCTGTACACTGACACTATATATAGAGCTCCAGTGTACAATGGCTACAGGTTGGTCGTATGGGGAGACATGCACTTTGGGAATTGGGCCCTTGATCTTCAAGGACCCTAGCAATTCCCCTGCCGTACTGTGTGTCTACACGTCTGTTATCTCTGCAGTAAGCTCTGTTCTGCTCCCCTATCTCTGTAGTAAGCTCGGTTCTGCTCCCATATTTCTGTAGTAAGATCCGTTCTGCTCCAATATTTCTGTAGTAAGCTCCGTTCTGCTCCCATATCTCTGTAGTAAGCTCAGTTCTGCTCCCATATCTCTGTAGTAAGCTCAGTTCTGCTCCTATTTCTCGGTGGTAAGCTCGGTTCTGCTTCCATATCCCTGTAGTAAGCTCTGTTCCCCTCTATGTAGTAAGCTCAGTTCTGCTCCCATAACTCTGTGGTAAGCTCGGTTCTGCTACCATATCTCTGGAGTAAGCTCGGTTCTGCTCCCATATCTCTGGAGCAAGCGCGGTTCTGCTCCCATATCTCTGGAGTAAACGCGGTTCTGCTCCCATATCTCTTGAGTAAACGCGGTTCTGCTCCCATATCTCTGGAGTAAGAGTGGTTCTGCTCCCATATCTCTGGAGTAAGCGTGGTTCTGCTCCCATATCTCTGGAGCAAGCGCGGTTCTGCTCCCATATCTCTGGAGCAAGCGCAGTTCTGCTCCCATATCTCTTGAGTAAACGCGGTTCTGCTCCCATATCTCTGGAGTAAGCGTGGTTCTGCTCCCATATCTCTGGAGCAAGCGTGGTTCTGCTCCCATATCTCTGGAGCAAGCGTGGTTCTGCTCCCATATCTCTGTGGTAAGCTTGGTTCTGCTCCCTTATTTCTGGAGTAAGCTCTGTTCTGCTACCATATCTCTTTAGTAAGCTTGGTTATGCTCCCATAACTCTGTAGCAAGCTCCTTTCAGTTCCCTTCTCTATGTACAGGAAAGATGTGTATCTTTGTACCGTGTTAGCCAGTAGATAGAAAAATATTTAGACTTGAGAGTCCTCAGTGGTTGATACCTTTTAATGGCTAACTGAAAAGATGGTAACAAATTTCAAGCTTTCGAGACTACTCAGGTCTCTTCATCAGGCTAGACTAATACAAAATCTGAAGAATCACATTTATACACAACACAGCACAGAAACAATGCAATAGGTAAGACAAGTGACGTGAAGCAGAGCTGTGATTATGGGAGATAGAGATGAACATAAATATTGGAACCGTTCATAGATAAGGAGTGTGAAACTTTTATTGTCCTCTGATTGGGGTCTGGTTCTGTGTTGTGTGATGCCCCAGTAGGTCTGAAGAGCAAATTCCTTAATTGATGTAAAAAGACAAAGCCATGAGAAACATTCATTCCTGCACTAAGTGTGTCAAAGGTCGTCATGAGTTTATATTCCCAAACCTTTCTGTTTCTCTCAGAATTAAAGTTAGCTTTTAAGACAAGTAATTATATGTCCATCATGACCGGGGATACAAAAGTGTTTGGCCACAGGTAGAACCATTCTTTTTTCTCTAATTGTGTGGCGATGAGAATTCATCCTTGTTCTCAGTTTTTGCCCAGTCTCCCCCACATACAGACCCCCAGTTGGACATTAAGGACAAATAATTAGGTACACCACATTAGATGTGATGCAGCTGAAAGTACCTGGGATCTTGTAGTCCTGATGGGAGTTGGGGATCTTTATCTTGTCCGTGGTCATTATAAATTGACAGGTTTTGCATTTTTTTCTGGTTGCAAGGAAAGGTTCCTGTAGCGGTTGGGGAAAACTGGGATCTTCTGACAATGATGCTTCTTAGATTTGGGGGCTGCCTAAAAAACAGTAGTGGGGGGTCTGGAAATATGGATTGTAATCGGGCATCTTTTTGTAGTAAAGGTTGCAGTTTCCGTGCAGCTCCTCTTAGCACTTCCAGATTTGGACTGTAGGTGACTACTAGAGACACCCGGTTATTTTCTTCTCTAGCTTTGTAATGTAGCAGGTGATTCCATGATATTCTAGTGGCTCTTGTAATTTGGTTTTCAATTGTTCTTGGATGGTAGCCCCGATTCAAAAAGGTGTTTGAGGTCACCTATAATCCAAATCAGGAAGTGCTAAGTGGAGCTGCACAGAAACTATAACCTTTACTACAAAAGATGCCCGATTACAATCCATATTTCCAGACCCCCCACTACTGTGTTTTAGGCAGCCCCCAAATCTAAGAAGCATCATTGTCAGAAGCTCCCTGTCCTCCCCAACAGCTACAGGAACCTTTCCTTGCAACCAGAAAAAAAATGCAAAACCTGTCCATTTATAATGACCACGGACAAGATAAAGATCCCCAACTCCCATCAGGACTACAAGATCCCAGGTACTTTCAGCTGCATCACATCTAATGTGGTGTACCTAATTATTTGTACTAAATGTCCAACCTGGGGTCTGTATGTGGGGGAGACCGGGCAAAAACGGAGAACAAGGATGAATTCTCATCACCACACAATGAGAAAAAAAGAAAGGATCTACCTGTGACTAAACACTTTTGTATCCCCGGTCATAGCATGATGGACATGAAATTACTTGTATTAAAAGCTAACTTTAAGTCTGAGAGACAGAAAGGTTTGAGAATATAAACTCATGACGACCTTTGACACACTCAGTGCAGGAATGAATGTGTCGCATGGATTTGTGTCTTTTTACATCAATTAAGGAATTTTCTCTTCGGACCTTCTGGGGCATCACACAACACAGAACCAGACCCCAATCAGAGGACAATAAAACTTTCACACTCCTTATCCATGAACTGTTCCAATATTTATGTTCATCTATCTCCCATAATGACAGTTCTGCTTCACGTCACCTGTCCTACCTATTGCATTGTTTCTGTGCTGTGTATAAATATGTGATTCTTCAGATTTTGTTTTAGTCTAGCCTGATGAAGAGACCTGAGTAGTCTCGAAAGCTTGCAATTTGTTACCATCTTTTCAGTTAGCCATTAAAAGGTATCAACCACTGAGGACTCTCAAGTCTAAATATTTTTCTTCTCTATTTAGTAATCTTGGTTCGTGCCTATGTATAGGGCCTATGTAGTCAGCTTGCTTCTGTTACAGTATCTATGTGGGTAACAAGCTTGGTTCTGTTCCCATAGATATGCAGCTAGCTCATTCTGTTCCCATATCTATGTACCAGCCTGTTTTTAATGCCTGTCATCTCTGCTGCTTTAATGCAGTGGCCAGAGATAAGCAGGCAAAAGCACCGCAACTGGAGGGCCGCTGCCTTGTGATTGCCCCCAGGCTGAAAAGTGCCAGCCAGCCCCTGAGTACTTGCAAACAAAGGTATCGGGGGAAAGGCGTATGCCAAACGGAATTTCCACTCCTGGGCAAAGGCATCTACACCTTGAGAAGAGACTCTGGGATTTATGGAAAAGTAGGTTTTGACTTGTGCATTCTGGCCTGAGGCAAATAAGTCGACCTCTGGTAGGCCCCATTTGTCTACCAACATGTTGAATATCTCCTTCAGGCTCCACTCTCCTGGCTGAATGTCTTGGCGTCTTAGAATATCCGCCTGGAGATTGGCGGACCCTTTCAGGTGCATTGCTGTCAGGGAGAGAAGATGTTTTTCGGCCCAGTAAGATATTCGGCTTGAGAGCCCTCTTAAACTGTCGAATTTCGTGCTCCCTTGATGTTTGAGGTGAGCCACAGTAGTCATATTGTCTGAGTATACTCTGACATGGCGTCCTGAGATCAGACTGTCTACTGCCAGAAGAGCCTTCTCTACTGCTTTAAACTCCCTGAAATTGGAGGACCTGGTGGTTACTTCCTGACTCCAGAAACCTTGGTACGGAGTGTGAGATATCACGGCCCCCCCAACCCTCTTGCTGGCATCCGTTGTTATTGTAACCAGGTGGGATTGTACCCAGCTTACACCCCTGCATAGATTTTTGGGGTTTAGCCAACAGGTTAGTGAGGTACACTCCCTGGTGTTTGGATCCTTTTACTTAGCAAGTTGGTATTCCCGTTCCAGTTTTTCAGAATGTGTGCCTGAAGAATTCGGGAGTGGGCCTGGGCCCAAGACACCGACAGAATACAGGCAGTCATTGACCCTAGGGCCGACCGAAGGGTAGGGGACCTTTGTTTTCTGAATTCCCAGACCTTTACCAATAAATTTTGGCGATGGTCTTCCGGTAAAAAGGACATTTGCCTCACCGAGTCTAGAAGTACCCCTAAAAATCTTATTGTCCTTGAAGGCTGGAGTTGACGTTTTCTCAGGTTGGGGAGCCATCCCAGGTTTTCTAGAATGTCCAGAGTTTTGGTCACGTGGTCCCTGAGAATCTGGGCAGAAGGACCAATAATCAGCAGATCGTCCAGGTAAGGCACGATGGAGATGCCTTGCTTCCTTATGTATGCTACTGCCTCTTCCATGATTCTGGAAAAGACCCTTGGGGCTGAGGAGATCCCGAAGGGAAGACCCTTGGGGCTGAGGAGATCCTGAAGGGAAGCACGTTGAATTGGATTCAGCCAAAGCGAGGCAAGCACGTTGAAGCACCGAAGGGAAACACGTTGAATTGGATTCAGCCAAACCGCAAATCTTGGATACTTCCTGTGTTGAGGGTGTATAGGTACATGGAAGTAAGAGTCCTTTAGATCTATAGTCACCATAAAAAAATTGAGGACCTATCAGTGGGATGGCTGATTTTATAGACTCCATCTTGAATTTGCGGTAAGAAATGTGACGATTAAGAGCCTTTAAATTTATTATAATCCGAGCCTGTCCCGTAGGTTTCTTTACTATGAAGAGATGGGAATCATGCCCTCTCCCATGCTCGTTTACTGAACTGGGGATACTGCTTTTGAGCTCAATAGCTCCTGAAGGCACGACATCATTAGGGCTTGAGACTCCCGAGATGGAGGGGAGGAGAGTCTCAGGACCAGTGGAGGTCTCAAATTATATAAGAAGGCCTTCTCTGATGACATTGAGAACCCAGTGGCTGTTGGAAATGGCTTGCCAACTGTGGAAGAATTTCGAGAGCCTCCCCCCCACCGAGTTGGAGTCATTGATTGTCCTGCTGTTGTTGCTGGGGAACAAGAATGTTCATGGGTTTCCCTTTGGCATAACTATCTCCCAGTTTTTCCCATCCCTTTGATTTGGGAGGTCCGAAAATAAAGCTTCCTGGGTGGCTTTTGCTCAGGAAGGGTCTTTTTTCTATCTGTGGCCTTTTCCAGGTTCTCATCCAGAGCTGGCCCAAATACATACTAGCCCTTAAAGGGGATAGAGCATAATTTTATTTTTAAGGTTACATCCCCACTCCACATTTTGAGCCAGAGCGCTCTTCTGGCTGAATTAGCCTGGACTAATGGCCTGGCGGCAATACGGACTGATTCCATAGAGGCGTCCGCCAGAAATCCTGTCGCCTTTTGGAGAATGGGTAGCAATTCCAGTAAGTCCCATCTAGGAGTCCCCTGGGAGATATGGCTCTCCAACTTGTCTAGCCAATAGTGTTGAGCGATACGATACTGCAAATATCGGGTATCGGCCGATATTAGCTCTATCGGTCTTTCGATACTTCGTTTCGATATTTTCGTCTTATCGAATACCGGAATCGGAAGTTCCCATAATTCTTTGCGAGGCAATGCGATTTTAGTCAGCCAATGAGGAATCCTAAGAAGTGTGGGCACATCCTGTACTGCTGCGGTCATGTTAACTAATGGCATGGCTGTGATTGGATGCTGAAATGATGTCAGAATGCACTATAAAAGGCGTCGCCGCCATTTTAGCGTCACTGTGCTGTGAATTCAGTAAGGGACAGAACGCTGCTGTGCTGACTCTGAGGGACAGTTAGAGATTGCGATTTAGTGTACTGTGCTGTAGGCAGGCTAGCACCAACCGCTGTGTAAAGCTTCCTTTTGCCTGCAGTGTTGTTTTAACAGCTCTGCAAGGTGTGTGTGTGAGAGTGCAGGTGACGCTGCAGTTTGCTCTGCATGCAACGCTGTCTGTAGGCATCTGCACGTGTCACTCACAGACTCTTTTTTTTTTCCCTTCAGTGTAATTCTTGCAGGTCCATGCAATTTAACTATTAGTGTGACGCGCTTCCATCCGTATCCAATACATTGGTTGCAAACACTATAGAAGTAGACAAAGGAGTGGCCTTTCACAGATTGTGAACAGTTGTGTTTCAGTGTTCACTTCAGTCTGTGTTTTTTATTTTTTGAGTGCACATCACGCTCCAGTTACTTGTTCAAGCACTGCTGCTTGTACTCTGCTGAGCGTGTCTCAGTGCCTCATCCTTTTCATTTATCTCCAATTGGTTCTGCTCCATTCCATTTAAAATATAATCTATTAGTGTGACGCGCTTCCATCCGTATACAATACATTGGTTGCAAACACTATAGAAGTAGACAAAGGAGTAGCCTTTCACAGATTGTGAACAGTTGTGTTTCAGTGTTCACTTCAGTCTCTGCGTAATAACCACACTTAGGCCTTATAACTTTTCTGACTTTCTTTATCAATCTACCAAGATGAAGAAGTCAGTGAGTAAGGCACGTGGTCGTGGCCGTGGAGTTTCAGCAGGGAGAGGAAGTGGGGATTCTGTGTCTGCTGCCGCCCTCAGTGACACAGCATCCACCAGTTTTCCCCGTGAGCGTTCCTTTATGTGCACTTTGGTAGGAGCTCGGCGTGCCCCCCTGCTGCTGGAAGAACAAATTGAAGCCGTTGTTGGTTGGATGGCAGCCAATGCATCGACTTCAATTCCTTCCACCTCCTCTCAGGAACACAACACTGTTGAGCAACCATCTGTCTGTTCATCGCCTGTCAAATTGGACAGGCAGTCAGAGAGTTCTGTACAGGAGCCAGCTGAGTCTCTGCTTCTGTTCTCAGAATCTGTTGGCTCGCAAACACGGGCACAGGCAAGCAGCATTCTGCAATTTGAAGAAGAGGGAGTATGCAGTGATGCGCAACAGCTGTGTCTCTCTCAATCTGAAGAGGCGGGTGAGCCAGTGCCGATGGACAGCACACCGCAGAACGCATCTTATGATGATGATGAGACTCAGGTGCCAGGTTTTGTGGAGCATGGTGCTGCCCAGACCATCCAACAGCAGCAGGTGTTGGAAGAGGGTAGTGGAGATGATGAAGTCCGAGACCCAACATGGCGTGAGCAACAGGAAGGTGGTGGGAGCAGCTCTGAGGAAGGGATTGTCCCAACAGTACAAAGAGGAGGGAGAGGTAGGCTGCAGACTCGCTTGCCTGTAGCCTCCAGTTTGGCACCTGTTGGGAGCAGTTCTCTTAGAACTGTCAAAATTGGCGCTCCCATGACTTGCACTGCGTGGTCCTTTTTTGACAGACTTGTACATGATATTTGCTATGTTCAATGCAAGCTGTGTAAGCAAAAAGTTAAAAGAGGTAAAAATATCAGGAACCTGAATACCACAAATATGTGGAAACATGTACGGACAAAGCACGTAGCTGAGTTCCAAAGACACACTGGAGATGTAGGCCAACCTACAGCAGCACCTACATCTTTAGGTCATGTTCGAGCCTCTACCTCCAGCTCTCACACACCTGTTTCGGCTTCCTCACAGGATCTCCATGGAAGAACCTCGGTCACTGTTGTCCATAGACAAACTGTTATTCCACCCACTGCAGCAAGTTCACAGTCATCGTCACACTCCCAGAACAAAAAACAGCCATCGGTAACACAGGCATGGGATAAAAGACGGCCATACTCGGCAAACCATCCACGAGCACAGGCTCTGAATGCTGGCCTTGCAAAACTCCTGTCCCTTGAAATGCTGTCATTCAGGCTGGTGGAGACTGACAGTTTCAGGAACTTTATGGCATTGGCAGTCCCACAATATAATGTGCCAAGCCGATTTTATTTCAGCAGGCAAGCTGTCCCTGCTCTGCAAAAACATGTCGAGGGAAACATTAAACATGAGCTACTAAACGCCGTCAGTAGCAGGGTCCACCTGACCACCGATGCGTGGACCAGTACCCATGGCCAGGGACGATACCTTTCCCTCACTGCCCATTGGGTCAATGTTGTGGAGCCGGGTACAGATCTTGCCAGTGGCGCTGTACGTGTTCTGCCAACTCCAAGGATTGCAGGAATCCAGTCTGTGCACATTGATTCCTCCTCCTACTCCAGTTCCTCAGAATCATCGCTGCACGAGCCGTCACGGTATACCTCCACATGGACCCGTGAACGCTTACCTGTTGCGACCGATATGAGCACAGCCGTGGCCAAACGTCAACAGGCCGTCCTGAAATTAATTCCCATGGGTAATCGAAGCCACACAGCGCAGGAGCTCTGGGATACCATCAAGCAGGAGAGCGACGTGTGGTTTTTGTCAGCTAATCTCCAGCCAGGCTTGGTAGTGTGTGACAATGGCCGAAATCTGGTGGCAGCTCTGGGCCTTGGCAACCTCACTCACATACCATGTCTGGCACATGTGCTCAACTTGGTCGTGCAGAGTTTTTTGAGGGACTATCCGGATCTTGATGCACTGCTGCACAAGGTCCGCCTAGAGTGCGCTCACTTGCGACGTTCCAGCATGGCCAGATCACGCATTGCAGCTCTGCAAGTCAGATTTCGCCTTCCTGAACATCGCATCATATGTGACGTACCCACCAGGTGGAATTCCACGTTACATATGTTGGAGCGGTTGTGTGAGCAGCAGCCAGCAGTAATGGAGTATCAGCTGCAACAGGCGCAATCAACTCGCAATTTGCGCCATTCACACTTCACCACTACTGAGTGGGCCTCTATGAAGGACATCTGCGACGTTTTGCATGCGTTTGATGTCTCAACGAGGATGGCGAGTGCAGATGATGCACTAGTCAGCATGACTGTCCCCCTTATCTGCCTGCTTCAGAAATCACTGAAAGCACTAAAGGAAGAGGTTTTGGAAGAGGTGGAGGATGAGGAGTCACAAATTCAATTACCTTCAGGACAGTCAGCGCAATGTGGTTCCTCACAAAGGGCTGGGCAGGGCTCACTTTGTGAGGAGGATGAGGAGGAGGAGGAGTCAATGGAGGAGGAAGAAATCCCTACAGAGGGAGGTAAACAACGCTGTAGTCAGTATGTAGAGCGAGGGTGGGGTGATGCAGAGGAGACAGAGATGACGCCTCTTCCAGAGGACAGCCTTTGTTGGCCAGTTGGGAGTCTGCAGCACATGGTTGATTTCATGCTTCAGTGCCTGAGAAACGACCGCCGCATCGCCCACATTCTCAGCACGTCAGATTATTGGGTGTACACCCTTCCTAGACCCTCGCTACCGGGACAACTTACAAACCCTCATCACACGGTGAACCGGGACCGTAAAATGCAGGAGTACCAAGACACACTGGTGCAATCCATACTGTTGTACATTCCAGCCAAGAGAGCTGCTGCTGCTACTGCTTTACAAAGCAGCTCTGTGCGTCGAGGCAGTGTAGACACCTCTACAACAAGAGGGATCAGAAGCAGCGCCTCTGCACAGGGCAAGAACTGTATGTTACAAATGTGGCAAAGTTTTGTGACAGCGCCAGCAAGGTCTACACCATCCGAGACGGCTCCAGTCACCAGGAAGAAACGTTTACGTAAGATGGTGACAGACTACTTGGCTTTCCCTCTAAGTGTACTCCCAGATGCCTCTTCCCCTTTCAAATTTTGGGTCTCTAAGTTGGATACATGGCCAGAGCTTAGCCAGTATGCATTGGAGGTGCTGGCTTGCCCTGCTGCCAGTGTATTATCTGAGCGTGTCTTTAGTGCTGCAGGTGGTGTAGTAACAGACCGTCGCATGCGACTATCCTCAGAGAATGTAGACCGGCTTACTTTTCTGAAAATGAACAAGGCATGGATCTCACCTGAATTTGCCTGTCCGTTTTCAGATTAAATAACTGTTTGGCAACGTTTTCCATGTCTCCTGTTATGTTCATCTTTCTACCACCTGAACTCTACTCCCTGGGCTACAACACCGCCATTTGTTGCTCGTAAGTAATTGGCAGGGGTACTGACTCCTGGCCAGCCTGGTTACAGCACGACAGCTGTTTCCTGGCAGTGTGAACGTCAATTATCCTCCAATAAGTTGTGCTGTCGTGTTGCATTCGGGTTAGCCGACTCTATGGTGCCTGCAGTTTAGGTGATTCCTATGTGTGCTGTGGGATATGTAAATAAAGGCGGTTTCCATTGTGACAATAGGATAAGCACCCACTGTAGGACTGTGTGATTCGGTAACTGCGGACGGCTTGCGTCCTGTCAACTTACATTTTCATGGGTGCGTTCTTCTACCCGTCCGGGGTCCAGTACCGTCAAGTGGTTCTCCCCAGTGCCTTTGGCCTAGGTGCCTCCATCTCCGTATCCGAGTTCCAGCAATGTCTGCTGGTCCTTGGTAGTGCTTTGGAGCACAGGTACCTCCTGCTTAGTAACCGTGTCACAGTAACGTCAGCTGGTACTCGGTTGTGACATTGCCTCTTTTCCTTCTGCTACCCGTCCGGGGTCCAGTACCGTCAAGTGGTTCTCCCCAGTGCCTTTGGCCTAGGTGCCTCCATCTCCGTATCCGAGTTCCAGCAACGTCTGCTGGTCCTTGGTAGTGCTTTGGAGCACAGGTACCTCCTGCTTAGTAACCGTGTCACAGTAACGTCAGCTGGTACTCGGTTGTGACATTGCCTCTTTTCCTTCTGCTACCCGTCCGGGGTCCAGTACCGTCAAGTGGTTCTCCCCAGTGCCTTTGGCCTAGGTGCCTCCATCTCCGTATCTGAGTTCCAGCAACGTCTGCTGGTCCTTGGTAGTGCTTTGGAACACAGGTACCTCCTGTTTAGTAACCGTGTCACAGTAACGTCAGCTGGTACTCGGTTGTGACATTGCCTCTTTTCCTTCTGCTACCCGTCCGGGGTCCAGCACAGTCAGCTGGTCCTCGTTACTTCCATTGTCTCTTGCTCCATCTGATACCCGTCAGGGTTCCAGTAACGTCAGCTGTTTCTCGGAAATTAGACGACCTTAAAGACCACCCAGAAGAAGATGACGACAACAAGGACGACGAGCATGAAGCCAACCAGCCTGAACACCATCACAAAGAAAAAATTAAAGATTACCCAGAAGAAGATCACCAACAGGACAAAGAAGGTTAAGACAAACTACAAGATACAGAACAAGAGACAGAATAACAATAAGCAAAAGATCAAAAAGCAGAAGAACATGAAGTATAAGACCAAAATGAAGAGCAAAATATATGCTCTAAATTCTAAGCAGAAGAAGACTAAGCAGTGTATGGGGGTGAGTCCGTTCCTCCTCGTGGTGCCCTGGAAAATGCCTGCTGCTGCTGCTGCAGGCTAAACTGAACACGGACAAATACTGTTGTAATATAAATCTTTTGTGACAGCAAGAACGGAAGGATGAACAATTCATACTTTTACAGATTACAAGTACAGGAATCTCTGTCACAAATAAGAATATGATGAAGAAGATGAAGAGGAAGAAGATTAAGAATTTGAATATGAAGAAGATTAATTAGTTTAATAATAACAATATGAGTAATGTAAAAAAAAAAACATGAATAGCAAGAAGTTTAAGAAGAAGATTAAGAAGGTGAAGATAAAGAATAATTTGATGAGAAAGATGATGCTGCTGAAGATTATGAAGGAGAAAGTGTGGCACTGGCAAAAGTTAAAAAGGTGAAGAGCATGGAAGTTGTGAAACATACATATTTGACAAAATAGAAAAAAGGTTAACAACATTGTCAATTTGTTAGTCAATCCAAACGTATTTCCAAAAAAAAATATATTAATGCTATTCCAATGCATTGGGTTAAACATGTATGCCTTTATTGTCTCCTCAACCTCCCCCAATACATTCTACATTAGTCTTTGTTGTTTTCCTTCATGTACAATTAACCAACAAGGCAAGAATGGTTTTTTTTAGTTGCGATATTTTGTTCCCATAGACTTACATGGGACTTCCGGTATCGGAATCGGATATCGACGATATTTAGTGATATCGGCGATACCATTTCGATCCGATATTTTTAGATATCGAGCAGTATCGCTCAACACTACTAGCCAACGAAAAAGACCTGGACACACAGGTGGATGCTATATTGGATCTCAGAGCAGAGGTGGAGGTTTCCCAGGATTTCTTTAGAAGACTTTCAATCTTCCTATCCATGGGATGGCTTACCGTAATTGGGAAGAGTTTTTGCAAACCTTGCCACCTGAACATCCACCTTAGGAATACCCCAATTAAGATCTTCAAGGGGAAACCTGTGTTTGAAATCTGAGGAAGTGGTTAGCCATTTCTCTGGGAGCTCCCATTTCTGATTGATCATATCTATAATGCTTTTATGCACAGGAAAGCCGATCTGTTTGTCCGTATGTAACCTGCCGAATTATTCATCCTGAATGGACTGGGGGATAGATTCTTCCTCCAACCCCATAGTGCTATGCACTGCGCTCACCAACTCTTCTTCGTGCTCTGAGGGAAAAAAGGTACTTCCTGACCTCAGGGTTTTTATGGGGTGCAGCATCCTCCATTTCCCTGAGGATGACTCATAGGAGATATCTGACTCTGAATCAGATTCTTCTATCTAAATCCTTTTTTTAGGGAGCGATGGACCAGGTGAAGGTGGCGGCGGCGGAGGGGTAAACGCGTCCAGAGAGGCCTGAACCTCCTGTTTAACGAGCGTGCGTATCTCTTCAATCAGAGAGGGGTGCTCTGCTCGGACAACTTTATCTGTACAGGGCTGGCATAGCTTTGTCTCCCATCTTAAGGGCAGCATCAAGTTACAGATGGCACATTTAACAGATTTTTTAGTGGAGGTTTTATGGGTAGACTTGTCTCCCTAAAATAAAGGGAGAGAGATATAAATAGGGGAACCTATTGTACCCAAACCCTTCCACCAGGACCCACCCCACACACTTACTGAGGCTGGGGTAGCGCTGGGCTCTGCAGGCACAGGGCAAGAAGTACTCTCCATGCTGACAGGGGGTTGTCTTACCTGAAGCAGTCTTCCGGCAGGTTTATATATCGTGTAAACTCTGCCCTCAGCGCTGGCATTCCGCTTCCCCCTCCATGGGTCCGAAACAGGCATCAGTAATCTTGAGTGTGCTTCGCACGCCATTCGACCCTCCAGAGGCCGCTTAGGGCAGAAATCGGAATTGGCTGCGTTCGACGCTGGAACGCAAGACCCAGAAGTGAAGCGCACCTAAGTCACGTGACTTCCGGGATACCGAACAGCGCGCACAGGAGGGGGAGAAGCCGGAGAGCTCTGGGAGGCCTCCGGAATGGGGATCACTGGCCCGCTTTACCCCTGCAAGGGGACACAGGTGGGAAAGGAAACGGTCCCAGAATACCCCCGAAAGGGAAGACTGGAGCAGCAAGGAGGAGGAACGCTGAGCCCATGACCAACACTGCCCGGCTGAAGTATGAGGTATAACTGCCGTCGCTGGCCACGCAGCATACCGGGAAGCTCTCCATGCCCCATGGGGGACAGAAAAAAACACTGGCAAATGGGAGGGGTTTTTAACCTCTTTGTGCTTCCTGTCCCCCATTAGGGTGTGGAGACATCCTCCTATGCTGTCGTGGAAGGTGACTAGCAAAAAATATACACCAAGAGAATAGTGCCGATTTTGCGCTTGTGTCTGTCTTCTTTCAAATACAGAGTGTAATACACAGACTGGCCAAAGGTCTCTAGACCAGTTCCTGAAAGCCTCATGTATGCTTGAGGCTGTTGAGTATGGGTTGGAAGATTTTTGAATGTAGTTTTTACTGGAGGTTTCTGACACATACATACATTACACACAGGTTTCTCAGTAAATTAGAATATCAAAAGTGAATTTATTTCAGTTCAATACAAAAACTGAAACTCGTCATTTTGAGTTATTACAAACAGAGTGATCTATTTCAAGCGTTTATTTCTGTTAACCCCTTCCTTACCGATGACGGGATAGTACGTCATCGGTAAGGATCCCCTGCTTTGAGATAAGCTCCGGCAGTGAGCCCACCTCAAAGCTGCGACATGTCAGCTGTTATGCAGCAGAGCCGATCAAGTGTGGCATGCTTCTAGCCTCCCATGGAAGCTTGTCGGCAGAGGAAAGCATGATGTGCTCTAAAATTTCCTGGTAGACAGCTGCACGGACTTTGGTCTTGATAAAACACAGTGGACCTACACCAGCAGATGACATGGCTCCTCAAACCATCACTGATTGTGGAGACTTCTCACTAGACCTCAAGCAGCTTGGATTGTGCCTCTCCACCCTTCCTCCAGACTCTGGGCCCTTGATTTCCAAATGAAATGCAAAATTTACTTTAATCTGAAAACACCTTGGACCACTGAGCAACAGTCCAGTTCTTTTTCAACTTCGCCCAGGTAAGACACTTCTGGCGTTGTCTATTGGTCATGAGTGGTTGACACAAGGAATGCGACACTTATATCCTTGACATAGGCTACGTCTGTGGTGGCTCTCAAAGCATGACTTCAGCAGCAGTCCACTCCTTGTGAATAGCCCCCAAATTTTTGAATGACCTTTTCTTAACAATCCTTCAAAGGCTGCGGCTATACCGGGTTGTTTGTGCACCTTTTCCTACTACACTTTCCTTCCACTCAACTTTCCATTAATATTCTTGGATACAGCACTCTGAACAGCCAGCTTCTTTAGCAATGACCTTTTGTAGCTTACCCTCCTTGTGGAGTGTGTCAATGACTGCTTTCAGGACATCTGACAAGTCAGCAGTCTTCCCTATGATTGTGGAGCCTTCTGAAACAGACTTCGACTACTTTCACACATCAGTGTTTTTCCGTCAGGCATGATCCGGCTATTGTTTGAAAAACCGGATCAAGCGTAAATTGTGGGAAAACTGATGAGACGGATCAGTTTTTCTGCCGGTTCCGTTTAGCGGATTCGGCAAAAATCCAGATCCGTTTCATCAGTTTTCCATCCGATTCCTTATCGGTTTTACGACGGATCCAGTTCCTGGGGGTTGGCCAATTGGATCTGAGCGTGCTCAGACTTGAAAACCGGATCCGGTGACTGGATCCGTCTTTTTCCGGATCCAGCGCATTTCAGCACCCATAGACTTCCATTGTAGCATCAGGCGCTGTCCGTTTTTTTGCCGCAGACAAAAAAAAAACGTTACTAGAGACAGTTTTTACAGACGCTTGTATTAAAAATGTTGTGTTGCCGGCAAAAAACGTAAGAAATGGGAGGCCATGCGGCGCTAATACAAGTCAAATAGGAAGAAAAAAAAAAACAGATCCGGGGGTAGATTTAGCCGGATCCGGTTTTTCAAAAAAAAAGAAAAAAAAACTGGATCATGCCTGACGGAAAGAACTGGTGTGAAAGTAGCCTAAGGGACCTTTGTAAACGCTTAGGAAGCCTTTGTAAGGCTGTGGTTCCACGATCCAGAACCACAGCGCTTTGGACGGAGCGGAAAGTCCAATGAACGCGCGGTCAATCCGGATGTGTTCATGGAACACATCCGGAATGACCGCAGAGCTACACAGCCCTTTGTTATTTCCCTAGAGGCGACGCTGCGTCGCCGCAAGGGAATAGGACATGCTGCGGTCTAAAAAGACGCGCCGCATGTCCGTTAACGCAGGTCTGCCGCCTACGTGTTTTTAAGCATAGTGGAGATGGGATTTCTTGAAATCCCCTCCACTATGCTGTAACATCTGGACGCTGCGTGTTTGACGCTGCGGCTGTACACAGCGTCAAACACGCAGCAATTCCTGAAGCATTCCGGATTGTGGAAACATACACTAAGTGGTTTTTGTTAATTATTCTAATTTACTGAGATAGTGACTTTGGGGTTTTCATTGGCTGTAAGCTATAATCAACATTAACAGAAATAAACACTTGAAACAAAACCGGATTACTTACCGGTAATGCTCTTTTATAGAGCCCACGACAGCACCCACAGAGAGGGGATCCGCCCCTAGGAACAGGAAACCTACAGAGAGATAAAAGGGGCGGCCCCCCTCGCTCCTCAGTTGGATTACAGAGAATGAGAGGAACCGCCACACAAGTTTCAGTTAATTTGCTCCATAATACGTTTAAAGTATATATACATATTTACACTGCTAGACTATGTACAGTAATTACATACACTTAACCCTTCACCCAACGGAATACACCGTGTATACTATAACTAGGGGAGGGAAGTGAGTGGGTGCTGTCGTGGGCTCTATAAAAGAGCATTATCGGTAAGTAATCCGGTTTTTTCTCTTCGCCACGACAGCACCCACTGAGAGATTTTCAGAGACAATCACCTGGGAGGGACCACCGTGTCAAGGACTGATCTACCAAACACTAGGTCTGTTGAGGAAGATAGATCTAATCTATAGTGATCATAGAAGGTAGAAGGTGAAGCCCAGGTTGCGGCCTTACATATAAGGTCTATTGGGACATCTGCTCTTTCTGCCCAGGAGGAAGATATAGCTCGTGCGGAATGTGCTTTCACGCCCTGTGGTGGGACTTTCCACTTTGTCACATTCGCCAGAGATATTGCGTCTCTAATCCATCGAGACAGCGTACTCTTCGTCACTCCTGCACCTTTACGGCTGCCCTGGAACGAGACAAAGAGAGCCCTGCTCTGCCTCCAGGGTCTAGTCCTGTCCAGATACGTTAAGACGGCCCTTTTAACGTCTAAAGTGTAGAATCTTTCTTCATGTGGTGATGAGGGGCTATCATAAAAGGAAGGAAGGTAGATCTCCTGGGATCTATGAAATTTTGTCGCCACTTTAGGGAGATAAGACGGGTCTGTTTTTAAGACTATCTTGTCCGGAGATACCGACAGGAAAGGAGGTTCTATCGATAAGGCCTGGAGATCACTCACTCTTCTTGCTGAGACCAAGGCCACTAACAAAAAAATGGTTTTAAATGAAGCATTTCTTATTGGAACTGAATGAAGGGGCTCAAATGGACTTTCCGTTAAGGCGTCTAGAACTAAGTTTAAGTCCCAAGATGGCATCCGTGGTATATGGACTGGTTGTGCTCGATGGCAGGCTGAGATAAACCGAGCCACCCATTTATTGCCTGCTACGTCATGACTATATAAGGCTCCCAGAGCTGATACTTGGACTTTTAGTGTATTTACTGATAGACCTAACTCATGTCCTTTTTGCAAAAATTCTAGGATAGACAGAATAGGTACTTCACCGGATAGACGTGCTGAATGAAATGTTAAAATTTTTTTCCAGACTCTGGCATATATATATTAGTTGTGATCTCTTTCCTACTATGCAGAAGGGTATTAATTAGACCGTCTGAAAAACCTCTTTGCTTTAATAGCTGCCTTTCAAATTCCAAGCCGTGAGGCGCAGGCCTTTGACCTGAGGGTGATGGAAGGGCCCCTGTGAGAGAAGGTCCCGGTCCCAAGGGAGGATCCATGGATCTGAGACCGACATGGCCCTCAGCCATGAGAACCATGGCCTCTTGGGCCAGAACGGAGCTATTAAGATTATTCTTGCTCCTTCCTCCCTGATTTTCTGGATGACGATTGGTAGTAACATCATTGGAGGAAAGGCATAAGCTAGGCGAAAAGTCCACGGGGTCTGCAAAGCATCTAGTATGTCCGGACTGTCCACCTTGAATAGTGAAGCGAACCTTTCGACTTGCCTGTTGTTCCTCGTGGCAAACAGGTTTATTTCTAGCTTGCCCCATCTGACTGATATCATGTTGAAGATTCGGCGACTGAACACCCATTCTCCCTGATGTAGAGTATGGCGACTGAGAAAATCTGCTTTGATATTGTCTGCCCTCTGACATGCAGTGCTGATAGGGACAGGAGATGACTTTCTCCTGCGATAGACATGAGCGCTACCGATCGTGTTCCTCCTTGGTGGTTTAGGTATGCTACAGAGGTGGTGTTGTCTGATAGAATCCTTGTATGACTTCCTTGTAGCTGCAGAAGAAAGTTATATATAGCATGATATATAGCTTTTAATTCTCTCATATTTGACGAGTCCTCTACCTCTGAACTAGACCACCTTCCCTGCACAATATTGTCTTTTAAATGTGCTCCCCATCCCAAGGGACTGGCATCCGTGGTTACTATATTTGAGGGAACCACTACCCAAAGGAACCCCTCCCGAAAGATTATCTGGATCTAGCCACCAACTTAGGGAACTGACCACTTCCGATGGCAGGGATATTATACTTTCTAACTGTCCCTGTAGGCTCTCTCCTTTTTGCAAGATGATTCTTTGTAATTTCCTGGTATGAAACTGGGCCCACTGGACTGCCGGAATACATGAGGTCAAAGAACCTAGCAAGGACATACCTCCTCTTAGGGATATTATGGGATTATCTACCACAAGACGTACTTTATTGATCACGGTTAATTTCTTTGCCTCCGGTAGCAGACATCTCTGACTTACTGAATCCAGATGAAGGCCTAGGAACGTCTGACAGGTTACCGGGTGTAGCCTGGATTTTTCCCAGTTTATCAGCCAACCTAAGTTCTGCAAGGATGAGATTACGTCAGATAGTCTGTGCTCACACTGTAGATACGAATTTCCCACTATTAGAAGATCATCCAGGTATGGAATTAGCAGGGTATCTTTTATTCACAAGTATGACATCACCTCCAGCATTAGTTTGGTGAAGACGCAGGGTGCCATAGATAGTCCAAAGGGCATTGCCGCGAATTGAAGATGACGGATCCGGCCTTCTAATGTAACTGTCAAGATCCCGTCTGGGTTGGAGCCGATGTTACTGCAAACACTAGGAAGCAGAGGCAGGTAGCGTAGTCAGGTGGCAGCCGGAGGTCGGTACACAGGAGAGCAGTGTTTGTAGCAGCAGGAACAGCAGGAAACGCTTGACTAAAGGCTTGGAGCACAATAATCTCGCAATGACACACCCACAGGGCCAGGTTTATATAGGGTGTGTAATTGGCAATCAGAGGCCCAATCAAGAGAGCACTAGGTGTAGCCAATCAGGAAGAACAGTCAATGGTATCAGGGTTCAGCAAGGAACTTTGCAGCCAGCAGAATAGCTCAGATGGTAGAGCTGCTGGCCAGTGGACAAGAGGTACTGGGTTCGACTCCTGACAGTACTCCCCTCCTTCCAGGATGGCCTCTGGACATCTCAGGAGCTGGCTTATCCGGGTACCTCTGATGAAAGGCTCTTGTTAGTCTAGGAGCATGGACGTTGTCCCTTGGTTCCCATGAATTTTCCTCTGGTCCGTAACCCTTCCACTGCACCAGATACTGCAGTTTACCTCTGAATTTTCGGGAGTCCAGAATCTTATCCACAATGTATTCTTCTTCACCACGGATCCTTTCTGGTGGAGGAGGTGGCTGAATTTTCCTGGAAACGGGTTTTCACAGAAGGGTTTGAGCAAGGATATGTGAAATACTGGATGAATCTTTAGATTGTTGGGAAGTTTTAAACGAAAAGCAACCTGGTTAATTTTTGCAGAAATTTGAAAAGGTCCAATGAATTTCTGACCCAATTTGGAGGATGGCACATGTGTCTTAAGGTTTTTGGTGGACAGCCAAACTTTGTCTCCAACCTGAAGAGCAGGGGGCACTCTCCGATGTTTATCTGCTGCTTCCTTATATACTTCCTGGGTCTTGAGTAATATCTCTGATAGTTCCTTCTGGGATTCCTGTAATTTTGCAAGCCTGTCATTTACAGCAGGAATGGGAGTGTTCACTGGCAGATTAGGGATAAATACTGGATGTACTCCATAATTAGCAAAAAATGGGGTTTGAGATGTAGCGCTATGTATGGAGTTGTTGTAGGCAAACTCTGCTGTTGGTAAATAGTCCACCCAGTCATCCTGAAGATAGGAAATGAAGCAACGGAGGTATTGCTCCAAAGTCTGGTTCGTTCTCTCCGTCTGGCCATTGGACTGAGGATGGAAAGCGGTAGAAAGATTCACCGTGACTCCCAAGGCTGTACAGAAACTCTTCCAAAATTTTGACGTAAACTGAACGCCTCTGTCAGACACCACGCTGTCAGGAATTCCATGTAACCTGAATACCTCTTTGATTATCAGTTCTGCAGTTTTTTCAGCAGTAGGAATTCCTTCAGTTGGAATAAAGTGGGCCATTTTTGTGAGTCGGTCCACTATGACAAGGATGACGGTCATCTGTTTGGAAGGGGGTAGTTCCACAATAAAATCCATGGAAATAGATCCCCAAGGCCTGGATGGAACTGGAAGTGGTTGCAAGAGTCCTAGAGGAGACGATCGTGGGGTCTTGTTTCGTGCGCATGTTAAACAGGTTGAAACATATTTCCTCACGTCCTTCCTACAATTAGGCCACCAAAAGAAACGAAGTAGTAAGTCTTGTGTTTTTGCAACTCCAGGATGTCCTGCCAGTTTAGAATCATGGACACTTTTGAGGACTTCAAGGCGAGAAGATTCAGGTACATATATTTTGTGTTTCTGCATCCAAAACCCCTCTTTGAATGAAAGATCGACGTCTTCCGAAGGATGGTTAAGAAAAGAGTCCTCTTGATATCCATCTTTAATTCTATTACATAGTCCTCTAGAGTGCAATATTCCCAAAAAATTTTTAGGGCCTAGAATTGTATCGTCATTACTAGACCTCTCCTGAGGTTCCGAACACATCCTGGACAGGGCGTCAGCCTTGCCATTTCTTGAACCAGGCCGGTAAGAAATTATAAAATTGAATCTTGAGAAAAATAAGGCCCATCGTGCTTGTCTTGCAGACAATCTTTTTGCTGTACGGAGGAATTCAAGATTCTTGTGGTCCGTGAGGACAGTCACAGGGTGATTGGCACCTTCCAAAAGATGTCTCCATTCGGAGAAGGCAACTTTAATGGCTAACAGTTCTTTATTACCGATGTCGTAGTTCTTTTCTGCAGATGACATGGTGTGGGAAAGAAACGCACATGGGTGAAGTTGCATTTTGTCCCCAACTCGCTGAGACAGAATGGCTCCCACTGCAGAGTCCGAGGCGTCCACTTCGACAGTAAATGGCAATTCAGGATTTGGGTGTACTAACAATGGAGCAGACGTAAAAAGAGTTTTCAATTTATCAAAAGCCTCCTGTGCCTCCGGAGACCAGAAAAATGCTTTGGTCTTTTTTGTTAGTGTAGTAATTGGTAGTATGATCTGTGAAAAGTTCTTTATAAATTTTCGGTAAAAATTTGCAAATCCTATGAAACGCTGGACGTCTTTTAAATTTCTTGGAACAGGCCAGTCCACTACAGCATTGATTTTGCCGGGATCCATGCTCAAACCTTCTGGGGAGATGATATATCCCAGAAATTGGATACTGGTTTGTTCAAACTCACATTTTTCAAGTTTAATGTAAAGATGGTTCTCCTGTAGTCGTTCCAAGACTAACTGGACGTGCCTGCGATGCTCTTCCAAGGTGTCTGAAAATATAAGAATGTCATCGAGATAAGCCACAACGAATTGGTCCAAGAAATCTCGAAATACATCATTAATAAAATGTTGAAAGGTGGCTGGGGCATTGCTAAGACCAAAGGTCATAACCAGAGATTCAAAATGTCCATATCTCGTTCTGAAGGCGGTCTTCCACTCATCTCCTGGGCGAATCCGTATGAGGTTGTAAGCCCCTCTAAGATCCAGCTTCGTAAAGATTTTCGCAGAACGGAGTCTCTCAAATAGTTCAGGAATCAAGGGTAGCGGGTAGTGATTCTTGACAGTGATATTATTCATCTCTCTATAGTCAATACATGGCCGCAGAGTGGAGTCTTTCTTTTCAACAAAGAACAGGGGTGCCCCAGCTGGAGATGTGGAAGGTCGAATAAAGCCTTTCTCTAAATTTTCATCCAGGAACTTTCTTAATACCTTCAATTCAGGTTCGGAAAGATTGTAAATACGTCCAAATGGAATGGTTGCTCCTGGCAGCAATTCAATGGGACAGTCGTAAGGACGGTGAGGAGGTAATTGATCTGCTTTCTTCTTACTGCAGACATCAGAGAACTGCTGATATTGAGGTGGTAGTTTCTCTTCCTTCTCATGCGAAATCTCAGAGATTTGGACTTGTTGGAGAACAGGGGGTTCCTTATGACAATTATTCTTACAGTAGTCAGATGGAAAGGTGATGGTCCTTGATGCCCAGTTGATAGAAGAGTTATGGACTGAAAACCAGGGGATCCCTAGAATAACCGGAAATTTCGGAGATGAAATAAGGTGGAAACTGACAGCTTCATGATGATCCGGTTCGCTACAAATCTCCAGTTCGATTGTCTCATGCGTGACAGGTCCAGAAGACAAGGGTGATCCATCCACAGTTTCCATTTCAATTGGTGTGGATTTGGTCCTACTGGAAATATTATTATCACGTGTAAATTTTAAGTCCATAAAATTTCCTCCTGCTCCCGAATCCAACAGGGCAGAGCATTGTATTTTTTGGGTGCCCATTACAACCTGAATGGGGATTACAAAATGAGATGATGTAGTATGTATTTTGTCTATTTCTGGAGTTACTGATGAGATAGTCTGCAAGATGGAATCCGACTGCTGAGAAAGGTCCATATTGCTGGCAGACCTGTTGTTGGTAAAGGCTATAGTCCTTTTGTTAGGACAGTTGATGGCATAGTGTCCAGGGTCCCCACAATAGAGGCAGAGATGTTCTGCACGTCGACTCTCCTTCTGTGCAGAGAGTGGTCTTCGGATGACGTCGATCTGCATCGGTTCAGACACGCCTTGTGTCTTTTCTTGGTAGTCCGATGCTGAAAATGAGAAGCCAGGGCTATTCCCAAGTGCTCGCAGTCTCTCCTTTCTCCTTTCAGTAAGTCTCTGGTCAATCCGGATACATAGTTGAATAAAGTCCTCCAACTGGTCAGGGGTCTCAACCCTGGCAAGCTCGTCTTTCACTGGTTCTGATAACCCTCGTCGAAATTGACTTCTCTGGGCCGCTGGATTCCAGGTGGTGTCGGCCACCCAGCGACGGAACTCCGATGTATATTCCGCAACAGAGCGACGTCCTTGGCGCAAATTATGTAATTTGGTTTCTGCTGTGGCACAGCGGTTTGGGTCATCAAAAACTTGATTCATAGCTGCGATGAAAGCTTCCAGGTCATTAAGGAGGGCATAGTCTTTTTCTACATAAGGTAAAGCCCAAGCAAGAGCTTCATCCGTCAGGAGATTTATCATGAAAAAAACTTTCTTCCTCTCACTGGTAAAGGGAGCAGGTTGCATCTGGAAGTATATGCGGCATTGATTGAGGAATCCTCGGTACTGCTTGCGATCCCCACTGAACTTTGCAGGCAGCGGCAGCCGCGCGTTTGATTCGGACCATGAATTGCGCACGTCCAGAAGTTGTTTTTGTAGCTCAATTACTTCCTGTTGTATCGCCGTGAAATCAGTTTGTAACTTGGCATATTTTCCTTGAGAATCAGTACAAAAACTTTGAAGCTCCGTAACTTGCCGCCTCAGGGTGTTCACAGCGGACTCCATTTTGGCGCAAGATTATTCTGTCAAGATCCCGTCTGGGTTGGAGCCGATGTTACTGCAATCACTAGGGGAAGCAGAGACAGGTAGCGTAGTCAGGTGGCAGCCGGAGGTCGGTACACAGGAGAGCGGTGTTTGTAGCAATGGATCAGGCGGATAACGTAGTCAGGTGGCAGCCGGAGGTCGGTACACAGGAAAGGCAGTTCGGTAGCAGAGGAGCAGGCAGATAACGTAGTCAGGTGGCAGCTGGAGGTCGGTACACAGGAGAGCAGTGTTTGTAGCAATGGATTAGGCGGAGAGCGTAGTCAGAAGGCAGGCCGAGGTCGGTTCACAGGAGAGCAGTGTTTGTAGCAGCAGGAACAGCAGGAAACGCTTGACTAAAGGCTTGGAGCACAATAATCTCGCAATGACACACCCACAGGGCCAGGTTTATATAGGGTGTGTAATTGGCAATCAGAGGCCCAATCAAGAGAGCACTAGGTGTAGCCGATCAGGAAGAACAGTCAATGGTATCAGGGTTCAGCAAGGAACTTTGCAGTCAGCAGAATAGCTCAGATGGTAGAGCTGCTGGCCAGTGCACAAGAGGTACTGGGTTCGACTCCTGACAGTAAATGCTACTCGTAGAAACCGCTGATGCGAGATTTGTATCGGCAGATGGTAATACGCATCCTTGAGATCCACGACCGCCATGTAGCATCTGGGAAATAGAAGTTTAATGGCTGACCGTATAGACTCCATTTTAAAAGTTCAGGCCTTCAAAAAGGTATTCAGCTTCTTTAAATTAACTATGGTTCTAAATGAACCATCTGGTTTAGATACCAGAAACAAGGGAGAATAAAAGCCTTTCCCTCTTTGATGAACCGGAACCTCCACTAGTACTTTTTTGTGTAATAGGCCTTTAATTTCTAATTCTGATGACTCCTGTTGAGCCTGAGACTTTAAAGAAGTCAAAAGAAAGGAGTCCGGAGGGTTCCAGACAAATTCCAATGCTAGACCTGATTTTATAATATTAATGGCCCAGGGGTTTGACGTGATCTTTTCCCAGTGACAGCAGAAGTGTAACAGCCTGCCACCCACAGGTAGGTTGGCACTACCGGAATTTATCTCCTGATTTGAAGGGACGTTTACTGAACAAGTTTCCCTTCGGCCTGAAGTCCTTATTATTCCAGGAGTTCTGGGCTTTAAAGTCCTTCTTTCTGCCAAACGCTGGCTTCCTGAATGACCTCCTGTAGGATGGAACGTATGGATTAGGGAAGCCTTTCTTTCTCTCTGCTGCCTTGGTTAGGATGTCATCTAGTACTGCGCCAAACAGATACTCACCCTGGCAGGGTATAGCGCAGAGTTTAGACTTAATCTGAGTGTCCCCCTTCCAGCCTTTTAGCCATAACGCCCTCCGAGCTGCGTTAGTTAAACCCGCCGTTCTTGCCACTAGGCGGAGAGAATCTATTGAAGCATCTTACAAAAAGGCTGCTGCACCCTTAATTAGTGGAATGGAGGCACGTAGCTTATCTCTGGATAGGCCATTTTTTATATTGTCCTCCAACTG
Organism: Oophaga sylvatica; assembly: GCA_033576555.1. NCBI lineage: Eukaryota > Metazoa > Chordata > Amphibia > Anura > Dendrobatidae > Oophaga > Oophaga sylvatica. The sequence continues at coordinate 541,081,579 of JARQOD010000001.1, forward strand.
GTCTAACCATATTAACATGGCTTTGCCCGTACATGTGGCCGATATTGCTGGCTTGAATGCCCCTATACATGATTCCCATGATCTTTTAAGCAGTACGTCTGCTTTCCGATCCAGGGGGTCCGATAGCATTTCAGTATCCTCTACTGGTAGAGAGGACCGGCGGGAAGTTGAGGCCACAGCCGCATCTACTTTAGGCGCTTTTGCCCAAGAGGCCAGATCTTCATCATTGAAGGGGTATCGTCTTTCGGATGCTGCCGGCATAAAATCTCTCTGCCCCTGCTTCTCCCACTCCTTTTTAACCAAATCTTTTATGGCTGGAATTATAGGGAATACTCGACCCTTTCGTTGGGAGAGACCTGAAAACAATCTCTTGGGGAGTTTTAGGGTCTTTAACGTCCGACAATCCCATAGTGTTCCTTACGGATTTAATCAGGTTATTTATTCTATCAGTCGGAAAGAACGTATGTTCCTCTTCCTCTTCCGAGGACACGGATTCCTGCGAAGCCTGTGAATTTAGCTCTCCACTGTCCGAAGAAGATGCTACTCTGGGCGGGGTGACCTGTTATGATCTGCTACAAGCACTAAGGAAAGGTGGGAATTCTGTCCCTACAATAGGACTGAGCTGGATCCCTACGATGTAACGGGAACCTGATCCTGCAACCAGACCCGCTAAAGTCCTCAGCTAGTCTGAACGAAGACCTATAGTTGCGAGGGAGGAATCCCTACAAGATCTAGGGACTGGGTGAAAAGGTGGACACCTCCTAACAGAAAGTGTAGCAGGGAAAAATAAAACAGAAAACAAATACTAAGAGATACTAAGATCTAGCAAAACTGACAGAGTAAGGCACCTAAGCACCCGGCTAGCTTAAGAGTAGATAATACAATGAAGTCCAGCAAGGCCAGAAGGGCGGAACCAGACTAAATAGGGTAAAAAGGTCATGTGACCAGCAAAGTGAAACAAAACCTAACAAGAGGGTTCTAACAGACCTCTCTAAGGGATCTCCTTCCCGTAATACTACTTGCTCCCTATAGGGCCTGTAGCTCTTCTCTAATCATCAGGCGAATGTCTTCTGTTCTAACTGAACTCTCTTCCTGAAGCGTATGGCCAATGCATATTTGACACAATCTTTTAGGATACGTGTCTGGGCGGGGCTGGGAGCATAGGGCACATTCTTTGTGTTTGGATTTGTCCGTTTTTTTCGCCTAAGGACAGACAGAAAGAGGGGGAAGGGCCATCAGCTTGACAGGTGTGATTTAAAACACTCACCCAGTAAAGCTCTTTTGTCAGCATGGTACCGGCTTCGGAGTCGAAGGATCTGGCTGCGGCGTGGAGTGAGATGATTTTCCTCCATCTCTGTTAGTGGAACCACTTCGCTTGGAGTGTCCACTTCCACCTTTTTTGCTGCTGCTACGACGTGGATCAACCATGTCGTCAGGGGGGCGCGAAACAGGGTCACCCGGAGCTGACATTGCTGCACACCGGAGGCCAAACAGCTGGTGCTTTTATGCAGCTCCCCACAACAAGCAAGAACAAAAAAAAATTTCTTTTTTTTTTTTCCTTTCCTCAGCGTTGACCCGGAAGAGTCTCGCCTTCACTTCCGGGTTCTGCCTCTCCTGCGCCTGCGCGGCCGCTCTGTACCGCCGTCTTCCTCTATGGTATCACTGGAGGTCTAATTCTACCTCCGGGGATCACTGAACGCGCGTGCCTGTTCTGCGCCGCGTCTCTCTGCCCGGGAACTCCGGTCACGCTCCTAACTCCACAGCAGAGGGAGGCGGCGGCCCCTCCACGCCGTCTCACATCGCATCAAGGCTCCCAGCATTCTGAAGGTAGGGCAGTCACAGCCGTTCTCACACACAGTACCTGTGCGAGCCAGAGCTATATCGCCCCTGGCCTCGCATTACCACCTGGTCTCTATATATCCCCGGTACACTCCATTCACTGGACCAGGGCATCTCTTCATGGCAGCGTCCTGGGAGTTCCAGGTGGTTATTCCAAAGTCGAGGGGGGAGATGAATTCAGACTCCCTCGACACTGCGTCTGGTGCCCCTGCCACTCTCATAGAAACTGCGCAGGCGGCTACCCTAGCCCAGGCATCCTCTTCTTAGTAGGTTCCTCTTCTAGGAACAGGAAACCAACTGAGGAGCGAGGGGGGGCCGCCCCTTTTATCTCTCTGTAGGATTCCTGTTCCTAGGGGCGGATCCCCTCTCTCAGTGGGTGCTGTCGTGGCGAAGAGAAAAGATCATTCTGTAATGACTCTATAATATGAGTTTCACTGTTTGTATTTAAGAACTGTAATAAAAGTAGCTTTTTGATGATATTCTAATTCTAAACACAGCCTTTCCGGCTAAAACAGAAAACAAATAAAACCCCGAAACACAGTCCATATGTATGCGGGTAGCACCCCGCTCTTGATCAACAGATTGAGACCCTCTTCAGGATACAAAACCACTAGAGAACCTCCCTCCAGTCTAGCTGAACCCAGACTGCCTCTAGAGCCCAGTGATTTAAGCCTAAGACCATGTGACTTTCCCCTCACAGCATGATTGCACTGTGCGGACATTCACACTTGCTTTGATTGTGCCTTAACAAGTGAACAGTCAACCAAGATTACCAATATTCACTCATCAGATCTGTAGCGGTGAAACAGTAATAAATGTAAACTAAATAAATATAGTTCAAATAGTAGGTCATATTTACAATATTCAAAACCAACATTGAGCAAAATGTGTCTGCACCAACCCATCACTGTCCAAAAATATTTTTAAAAAGTGCATCCACTAGTTGTACACTTAAAGCCACCTGCTGTAATATAATCCCCTTACTACCCCCCCCACAATACACAAAACTACACTGTTATCTATAAACGTTGAAATCAATGAGTTAGTTCGAATTCATGTCTGTGTTACAAAGTCCATGCAAGGAATGCAATACTCCGCCATTGAAGCTGACAGTCGGTATCTGAAGACAAGAAGTTGACCCATACAGTACTGCATTAGGCATTAGGGGTCATTTAGATAAATACATTTTTGATTTGAACTCAAAAACGGGACTTGGAACTATTGAAGCTTGAGTTACTGCACATAAAACTACAGCATGCACTAGACATTCATCATAATGGACAAGAATGGGTATGTAATATCAGATAGCACCTGCACCCATACATGAGGCACTTGAACCCATACAGCTGCACATGGAGGTCAGGGACGGCCATAACTAGTTGCCAATTGTCAAAATTTATAAATTTAGTTTGAGTCCTTATTGCCAGGTAAGAGATTTCTCTACGCCTATCAAAAGATCTAAAGTTATTTTTTGGGGGCCACATCACACCTTCAGGTGGAATGTTGTGGGGGGGGGGGGGGGGGGAGAAATAATAAAAAAAAACAAAAAAAAAAACAACTTATCACAAACAAATTTCATATCCAAAATCTAGATTTTTTACAAGGGTAACAAGGGAAAAAAAAAAAAAAATGGACCGCAGAATTTGTTGTGTAATTTCTCCGGAAATACCTTTAACGGGATTTTGCAGAGCCCATGACAGCACCTCCTAAGAGAGGGTATCCACCCACCAGGACAGGAAGCCTACTGAATAAAAAGGCGATACTTCTCCTCCGCATCAGTTTGGTTTCAGAGCACGAGAGAACCTCCAGTGGTAGCATAACCATCACCAAATACATTTTGTTTTTTTTGCAACACCCTTAATAGTGCATACCATAAGTTACAAAGTGGGGGAGGGAATATAAGGGTGCTGTCATGGGCTCTAAAATCCCGTTAACGGTAAGAAACTTAGATTTTTTCCCCTTCTCCCATGACAGCACCACCTGAGAGATTTATATAGATTAAAGCACCCTAGGGAGGGATCACCACTTGCAATAAATTCCTCCCAGAGGACAGATTGAGACGATCGGGTCTATTAGAGGTAGTAGGGGGAAGACCATGTGGCTGCCTTACATATTTCCGCAATGGACACCTCCGCTCTCTCGGCCCAGAAGGTCACCACAGCCCTGGTGGAACAGGCCCTCAGATTTCCAGGAACTGGTCTTTCACTAGAGGTGTAGGCTAAGCTAATGGCGTCCCTTATCCATCTAGCTATAGTTCCCCTTGTAACACTACACCCTTTCTTGCTTCCCTGGAAAGATACAAATAAGGCTTTATCCCTTCTACCTTGCCTAGTTCTGTCTAGGTAATGAATCAGGGCCCTCCTGACAACCAACATGTGAAGTCTGTGTTCTTCTTCAGACTTTGGTTCACTGAAGGAGGGAAGGACTACCTCCCGAGTCCTATGAAATTTGGAGGCCACCTTGAGGAGATACAATGGATCAGGTCTCAACACCACTCTATCCTCAAACACCTGCATGAAAGGATGAATAATTGTTAGGGCCTGCAAATCACTGACCCTACGTGCCGATGTCAGGGCTACCAGAATCACTGTTTTCAGTGTCAGTATCTTGTCAGGTACGTCCTGTAAGGGTTTAAAAGGGGACCTCGTCAATCCTTCCAGGACCAAGCTCAAATCCCATGGGGGCATTTTTGGAGCTGACACTGGTCTACACTTCTGGCAGGCTTTGATGAATCTGATCACCCACCTATCTGCCGCCAGATTATAATTGTAAAAGGCCCCTAAAGCAGATACCTGCACCTTAAGGGTGCTAGTGGCCAGTCCCATTTCCATACCTCTCTGAAGAAATTCTAAGATATGTCTAGTTGGGATTGAACCCACAACCATTCTGGTTGTTATGGGCTTTCTACTCTGCATCAGAGTACTTACCAGGACCGGAGAAAACCCCCTTTGTATCAGCAATGCCCTCTCAAAATCCAAGCCGTCAAATGAAGACCCGATTTCTGAGGATGTAAAACTGGGCCTCGCCTCAGGAGACCTGGAACATCCGGGAGAATCCAGGGATCTGTCAAGGACATTCTCCTCAGCCATGAGAACCATGGTCTCTTCGGCCAGAAGGGAGCAATGAGGATGACACCCGCCCTCTCCTCCAGAATTTTTCTGAGCACTGCAGGGATTAACATTAACGGAGGAAATGCGTACGGCCTCTTTCACACTTCAGTCGTTCGACGTCAGTTAAAATCCGCCAAAGGGTGAAAAAAAAGGATCCGCAGGAAAATTGCGAGAAAGAGAGAGCTCCAGAATGGGTTTTCAGCACTTTCTGAATAGAAGAACGGTTCCGCTGGCGGATTCCGCCAAAAGCTGAACAAGACGTCATGGTCGGCCTTTTCGACGCATACAAAAAATGTCCCAGTGGACGTTTTCAAAAAACCGACGGACACCAAAATTATGATGGATCAGTCATTTGACGGATCAAACAGACGCACGTCAAAATCCGTCACTAATGCCAATCAATGGCAAAAAAAATGGATCTCCCAAAAAAAAAAGGCAGATCCGGTTTTTTGACGCTTTGACGAATTTTGACTGACGTCGCACGACTGAAGTGTGAAAGGGGCCTAAGCTAGCTGAAAATCCCAAGGGATCTGTAGTGCATCCACCACATATGGTTTTTCTCTTGGGTCTAGGGAACAGAAGTTTTGTTTTCCTGTTATTTTCTGCTGGCAAATAGATCTCTCTCTGGCTGCCCCCAAAGAATTGCAAAACGGATGGATCTAGTTCCCATTCCCCGTCTCAAGGTTGTCCAGCTGAGGAAATATGCCTCCTTGTTTTCCCTCCCCTTTATGTGTAGGGCAGATATCTGTAGCTGGTGTTCCTCCATCACCTGGAGAACATCCTGAGCTAGCTGCATTAGTGGCTGGGACCTTGTGACCCCACCGATGATTCAATTGTCAGACAGTATACGGACATGGCTTCCTTCTAACCGGGGAAGGAAAACAAACAGTGCTTTCTTTATAGCAAGTAGTTCCCAGTAATTTGAGGAACTGCTTGATTGTGTTTCTGACCAGACCCTTTGTATCAAATTATCTGAGATATTCTCCCCAATCTTCCACGCTCACGTCCGTCATTATCACATTTGATATTGGGAGGGACCATGAGACGCTGCGTGACAGATCCTCTGAATTCAACCACCAGGTCATGGAATTTAGAATTTGAGAAAGCATGATCTTTCCCTCCAGATGACCAGACAGCCTCTTTTCCCCAGCTGTTTCTCTATGTTTCTCTGTGTCTATGAAAAGCCTCAAGAAGGATTGAACCTTCAGGGGCTGCAGCCTTGATTTTCCATATTTATCATCCAACCAAGTTTGTACATAGCGCTCAGGATGAAATTTAGTTGAGCACTGCAATTGTGATCCGTCCTGCTGATCACTAAAAATAGAAACCCATTTACCGGTAAGTGTAAGGGCCCCGTCTCACATAGCGAGATCGCTGCTAAGCAGCGATCTCGCTATGTCTGACACGTACCAGCGATCAGGCCCCTGCTGTGAATCGCTGGTCGTGTCAGAAATGCCAGGACTTTTTTTTTGATCGCTGGTCTTCCGCTGGCCAGCACGCAATCGATGCGTGTGACAGGCAGGAGACCAGCGATCAGCTGGTAACCAAGGTACACATCGGGTTTCCAGGTGCGGGGCTGTGCCTGGAAACCCGACGTGTACGTTGGATACCAGCGCATTGCTGCAGGGAAGCTGGTAACCAAGGTACACGTCGGGTTTCCAGGCACCGCCTGGAAACCCGACGTGTACCTTGGTTACCAGCTCCCTGCATCAGTGCGCCGGTATCCAACGTACACTGCGGGTAACTAGGCGACGTTACCCGCAGAGTCGCTGTCCTGATCGCTGCCTGTTTGGCAGCTCAGCAGCGATCATGTAGTGACACACCAGCGATCCTGATCGTTGTCGGGATCGCTGGTGTGTCGCTATGTGAGACGGGGCCCTAATTCTAAGACCCTCCATGACAGCACACAGGAGGTTGCCTCCCCATACTAATAAGGGACAAGAAACAAGAGGTTTAAATAGCCCTCCCCTTCCACTAATCCCCAGTGTTTTCCAAGGACCACATCCAGTGAATGCTTGAATTATTTATTTACAATAAGTAATCAAATGAACATAATTTTGTTGGGTGAGGTATTACCCATGCTGTCATGGAGGGTTTTAGAAACCCTATTACAGGTAAGTAATTCTATTTGCTCTTTGTCACTAGTTTTGTGACACAACAGCGATCTCCCCAGCGATATCGCTGTGTGACATTCAGCGACGATCAGCCCCCCTGCTGGGTATCGCTGAATGTCCTGGACATTTTTTTGATCGCTGGTCTCCCGCTGGCCAGCACGCATCGCTGCGTGTGACAGGCGGGAGACCAGCGATCCGCTGGTAACCAAGGTACACAGCGGGTTTCCAGGCACCGTGCAGCGCCTGGAAACCCGACGTGTACCTTGGTTACCAGCTCCCTGCATAAGGGCGCTGGTATCCAACGTACACTGCGGGTAACTAAGCGACGTTACCCGCAGTGTCGCTGTGCTGATCGCTGCCTGAGCTGCATGTTTGGCAGCTCAGCAGCGATCATGTTAGCGACACACCAGCGATCCTGATCGTTGTCGGGATCGCTGGTGTATCGCTATGTGAGACCCGGGCTTAATCCCTTCACGACAGCAAGCAGGAGATATACCAAAGAATAATGGTTAGGGAGGGACAACAGCTTGCAGGACTTTTCTGCCCAAGGCTAGATCTTATTGACATTAGATCTAATCTATAGTGCTTAGTGAAGGTATGGACTGAGGACCAGGAAGCAGCTTTGCAAATCTGCTCGATGGACACATTGGCCCTTTCAGCCCAGGAGACGGAGACAGCTGTAGTTGAGTCGGCTTTCAAGGATTCAGGAGGAGGTAGATCCTGATTTCTGTAAGTGTCCATGATCGCTTTCTTGATCCAGTTTGCTAAAGAACTTTTGGAAACTTTCTTCCCTTTGCTTGGTCCACCATACTTTTCTCCAAGGCTTCGTTTTATTCAGATAGAAGAGAACTGCCCGCCGAACGTCCAGAGAATGGAATCCTGCTTCTCTCATCTTTTGGATTGTCACAGAAGAAGGTTAGAATTTATTCCTAAGACCTGTGGAAGTCAGACGATACTTTTGGTACAATTGACGGGTTTAGATTAAATATTATCTGGTAGTCCAGGATTCTTAAATAAGGCTCTCTGATGGATAGAGTTTGAATCTCGCCCACCCTTGCCGTTGTAATGGCTACAAGAAATGCTGTTTTCCAGGATAGTCTATCTGGATCTGGTCTAGAGGCTCAAATGGTGGGATAGTTAGACCATTTAGTATTACATTCAAATCCCAAGATGGGACCCTGTTGGATTTCTTTGGATGGATTCTGGAAGCAGCTGACATGAACCTCCTTATCCATCCATCAATAGTCTGCTAGATTTTGGTCGAAGTAGGAACTCAGGGCGGATACCTGGACTTTCAGGGAACTTGGTCTTAGTCCCTTAGATAAGCAGTCCTATAGGAAATCTAAGATTTTGCTATGTCCGAGTGAAAAGGATCGATAGGAGTGGATCCATACCATGCCGAGGAAGGTTTTCCAAACTTTGGAATATATGGTATTGGTGATCGGCTTCCTACTTTGTTGTAAAGTGGATATAACCGCATCTGAGATGCCTCTGGCTTTCAGGATTGTGGTTTCAGAAGCCAGGCTGCCAAGCTTAGGCTGTGGAGAGCCGGATGAAAGATGGGACCCTGATGTAGAAGGTCGTGGTTTAGAGTCAGGATCAGAGATTCCTCTGCGCTCAGTTTCAGGGCTCTGAACCAGCTTCTTTATGGCCAGAAAGGAGCGATCACGATAGTTTTGACCCACTCTGTCCTGACCTTTTGCAGAGTCCTTGGTAGTAAAGGAATTGGTGGAAATGCGTACACCAGCCTGAAGTTCCACAGGTGAGCGAATGCGTCCACCCTTGATTGGGTTTCGTTTGGACCTATGGAGAAGTACTGCTCTGTTTTGGCATTCTCTCCGCTCGCAAACAGGTTCACTTCTGGGAGACCCCATTTTTTGGTTATGGCCTGGAATATTCTCATATTGAGGCTCTATTCCCCTGGCTCTATATCTGTTCTGCTCAAGAAGTCGGCTTCGACATTGTCGGATCCTTCCAGGTGGAGAGCCGTTAAGGACAGGAGATGTTCTGCCCAGCAAAATATCCTTGCCAAGTTCTGTTGCAGACTTTCATATCTTGTGCTGCCTTGGTGACATAGATGGGCCACAACAGTCATGTTGTCGGAGTAAACTCGGACATGGGTTTTTTGGATCAATGGTTCTGCTGCCCTCAGGGCCTCTTCTGCAGCTCTTAATTCCCTGAAATTGGAAGACTGGTTGGTCATCTTTTTGAACCAGACTCCCTGAAAAACTCCGAGACGTCACTGCTCCCAAACTGCGTTTGCTGGCGTCTATAGTAATCGAAGTCATAGGATATTGTATCCCGGCTATCCTTTTTGCCAGGATTTCTTGGCTGAGCCACCAGTTGAGGGATAACTTTACATGCCGAGGCAGAGAGATTCTTGCATTGAGAGTCTTCTTCCAGCGGGAGAGGATAAACTTCTGGAGTATTCTTGAGTGGGCCTGGGCCCATGGGACTGCTTTTGATTGTAAGAAGTCATAGACCTTAATGCGGACATGGCGAATCTTATGGTCACCCTCTTCTGTATTTTTTTTTTTTTAATTAGTTTATTAAACCACAAACAAATCTACAACACTCATACTGGTATATTACGTTAAACAGAAGATGAAATACACATATGTTTCACATGGCATTAAAAAATGTACAGCAATATGTAAATACCAGTTGCATACAAATAAACCAAAACATAACATGAATTAAATCACAATGGCCTTGTGTTATTATTCCAGCGATGAAAGCTACCTAACTTCTAAACCGTACCTACATCTACAAAACTATTCCGCAGCCTTCTTCCACACAATTAGCTATTTATTATGTGACATCTTCTCTCTGCAAAGTAAGGTGGGAGGAATTCCACCTCCCCCATATATTCTCAAATTTACCTGGACACCCTCTATTTTGATATAACGTGCGCTCATATGGAATGGTCGGAGTTCACCAAAGTGATCCAGGACCCGAGGGAGGGAGAAGAATTCCCCATCCATCTCAACTCAATGCTAATACCTTTCGAGCCATAAACAGTGTCTCCCTTAGGAAGATCCCGACATATTGATCCCATGTCTCCTCATCCCATACTCCAAATAGACATAACAGCGGCTCGAGGGGAACGGGGGTTAGTACCAGAGATGTCAGTAGTGATGTCACCTCCCTCCAATATTGTGCCACAACAGAACAACACCAAATCATATGAATGAAGTCTGCATCTATCAAATGACATCTCAAGCATTCCGATGACTGGTATCGACTCATCTTGAAAAGCCGAGTTGGAGTCAAATATGATTGATTTATAATATATAGTTGTATCATCCTATTGTTAACAGACGGGGATACCTTGATTGATGATTCAAGAATTTCTTCCCATTCCTCTCCCTGTGTATCTGGGATGAGCCTGTCCCACTTCTTCCTAACGAAGGCTATGGTGGACTCTGTTCCTATTGACAACATATATGTGTATAGAGACGAGATGAGGCCCTGAGATTTAAGGATCCCTATCAAGGGTAAAGACGAAATAGCACTGTCTATGCCTATGTATCTCATGTGTGATTGAAACGCTGATCTTGTAAATAACGAAAGAACTTAGACCTCGGAACATTGCGATTAACTAGTAATTGTTCAAAAGAGATCAAAAGTTCTGCCGTCATACAGATCCCCTATTGTAGAGACACTATACTGAGCCCAAAACTCGGCAGATGGATGTTCAAGTAACGCCGGGAGGTAACTATTATTCCACAGGGGCATCTCAGCCACAGTATCCTCAAATCCAACCACCTTCTTAATCTGTTTCCAGATTGACATTGCTAGACGAAGCAGGGGGAGCAATCGCGAGACACCCGTGCTCCTCATTTTTAGAAATCCCAACGGGCAACTAGTTTGTGCGGCATGAAGTAGATGGTTTTCAGAGTTAGGTAATTGACCGCCGGGCATGCATGTGCTTATGGCTTTAGCCTGCTCAGACAAATAATACAGAAAGAAATCAGGCAGCTCTGCCCCCCCCTCCCCTCTTGGGCCTCTGCAAAGTTGTTAGTTTAAGTTTGGGCCTCGTTTTCCCCCATATAAAAGATGTGATCTGAGAATTCAAGTTAGCGAAAAAAGATCTGGGCACCACTACAGCGCTATGTTGAAGAAAGTAGCTAAGTTTGGGGAGTAATATAATTTTTATTAAATTAATACATCCAGCCACAGATAATGGAAGTTTTGTCCCAGGTCGTAAATTTAACTTTAACCATCTCCTGTAACGGATGTATATTAAGTTGCAAATCAAGCTTACTATCTTTAGAAATATGGACACCCAGGTATATAAAACTAGTTACAATGGGTAGCAGGGAAAGAGTCTCGAGATGTGGCATTGGAGTATGAGAAAGAGGCATTAAAACAGATTTTCCCCAATTGATATATAGGCCAGAATAATTACCGAAGTTATTTATAATTGTGACTGCTCTTGTCAGAGTTTCTTCCACTTTGTCAATAAATAGTACCATATTGTCAGCGTATAGTCCATTGGTATCTGTCCGACCCGCTATCGCTATACCAGCAATATCAGGGGAAGATCTTATACGGACTGCCAGTGCCTCAATAGCAAGAGCGAAGAGGGCCGGAGAGAGGGGACACCCCTGACGAGTTCCACTATGTAATGAAAATGGCTCAGATATGGAATTATTTACGATGACCCGGGCCTTAAGCTTCACGTACAAAATACCGACCCATTTTTGGAATCTGTCACCGAATCCATACTTCCGCAAACATGCGCGGAGAAAAGGCCATTCAAGAGAGTCAAAGGCCTTGGCCGCATCCAACGATGCCAATGCCCACTTATTGTCCGGCACCAGGGAGCTATATTGGACTACTGACTGGACCCGCCTAATATTAATGGAAGTGTTCTTACCAGGCATGAATCCAGTTTGGTCAGAATGCACAAGATCTACCATGACTGAATTCAACCTCTTGGCCAAAATTTTTGTAAAAATCTTGTAATCCACGTTTACCAGTGATTTGGCCGATAAGATCCACACTCTAAAGGATCTTTCCCCTCTTTTTTAAGAACAATTATATTAGCCTCATAGAAGGATTCCGGCATGCATCCCCTCCCAAATCCCACGAAATTACCGTCAGTAAAAGAGGTGCCAGTATCTCCTGGTACTTCCTATATAGTTCAACAGGGAATCCGTCTGGCCCAGGGGACTTCCCAGAGGCCATGTCCCTTATGGCATCTTCTACCTCCTCCAGAGTGAACTCAGCATCCATAAAGGCCCGCTGGGAGGGATCCAGTGCAGGAAGTTCTATATCTGACAAATAATTTAGACATCTCAGGTCATCTATATCAGTCTTGGAATCCCTCTTCTGTATTTTTAGCGTCCAAACTTTCATCTTACGCATAACTGCTTGGTGACCGGGAGAAACTATTTTAGGTTCTGGAATCTAGGAGGATTCCTAGAAAGACTTTTTTGGTTGACGGATTCAAATCTGATTTTTCCCGATTTACCATCCAGTCTAAGTATGCCAGGGTATGCAAGACTGATCGGAGATGCTCTTTTAGAATGGTGCTGAAGGGAGCCATGACGTGAAGGTCGTCCAGGTAGGGGACGATACAGATGTCTTGCTTTCAGCAGAAGGCCACTACTTCTGCCATAATTTTTGTAAACGTTCGGGTGCTGATGATATTTCAAAAGGAAGAACCCTGAACTGGAAGTGATGTACTTCTTCTAGAGTAACTGCGAATCTCAGATATCGATGGTAGGATGGATGAATGGGTACGTGATAATATGCCTCTTGGAGGTCTATGGAGGCCATGGCAAAATCTTTCCCGATCAATGGTACTGTAGACTTTATGGATTCCATTTTGAATCACCGGTACACGACGTATTGATTCAGCTTCTTTAGGTTGATGATGACCCGGTATTTCCAGCCTGGCTTTTATTTTTTTTTTAACTAGGAACAGCCGGGATTAGTGGCCTTGCTACACTTCTGGAACCGGTGATATTACCTCAAAGGATAGCATCTATTGGAGTTCTGTATTCAGAATTTTCTGAAGCTTTGCTGACTGAAGATGTGTTACGTCTAATCTTTGTGGGGGAAAGAAGGAAAATTCTATTTTTATTCGCCTTCTGACTGTGTCCAGGATTTTCTGGTCTGAAGTTATTTCTTGCCAGTTTGGGAAGTGGTTTGAAATCCTGCCCCCTACTTAGTAACATAGTTATTAAGGTTGAAGGAAGACTTTAAGTCCATCTAGTTCAACCCATATCCTATCCTAACATGTTGATCTACAAGAAGGCAAAAAAAAAAAAAAACCATGTGGCAACAGTAAGCTTCACATTGGGGAAAAAAAAAATCCTTCCTGACTCCACATACGGCAATCAGACTAGTTCCCTGGATCAACCCAATATCTAGGAAACTAGTATATATAACCTGTAATATTATGCTTTTCAAGAAAGGCATCCAGTCCCTTCTTAAATTTTAGTAGGGAATCACTCATTACAACATTATACGGCAGAGAGTTCCATAGTCTCACTGCTCTTACAGTAAAGAATCTGCGCCTTTGATTATGACTAGGGTTGAGCATTCCGATACCGAAACCCGGTTCCGATACCTGAAATCCAATGTAAGTCTATGGGAACAAAATATCGGAATTAAAAATATTCCGATATTTTGTTCCCATAGACTTACATTGGATTTCAGGTATCGGAACCGGGTTTCGGTATCGGAATGCTCAACCCAAATTATGACTAAACCTTCTTTCCTCCAGACGTATAGGATGCCCCTTGTCCCCGTCACAGGTCTAAGAGTAAAAGGATCATTAGAAAGGTCTTTGTACTGTCCCTTCATATATTTATATATTGTAATAAGATCACCACTAAGCCTTCGTTTTTCCAAACTAAATAACCAAGTGTAATAACCTGTCTTGGTATTGCAGACCCCCCAGTTCTCTAATAACCTTGGTCGTTCTTCTCTGCACCAGCTCCATTCAGCTGTCTTTCTTATACACAGTATAATTGGCGTCATTTTCTATCTGAACGTATAATTGGCGTCATTTTTTGTCTGAACGCGAGTTCTGAAAATATTTCTTCCTTTTCCACCTTAGGGTAAACTCAGTTTTACCTTTCCCCTTGTATTGAGGGGTCTGCGGTGGGAGATATGGCTTTCCTGGGTGGTTTTGGTTCGGGAAGATTTTTCTTATCTGTTACTTTCTCCAGTATCTCGTCCAGTGCAGGGGCAAACACTTATTCGCCCCTGAAGGGAATAGAGCATAGCTTAGATTTTGATAAAATATCTCCACTCCACATCTTCAGCCACAGGGCTCTTTGAGTAGTGTTGTAAAGTACCGATGTTCTTGCCACAATGCGAATTGATTCCGCAGAGGCGTCCGCCAGGCACCTGTTGCCTTCTGAAGGAGGGTTAGAGATGTGAGAAGATCCTCCCTCGGAGTACCACTTCTTTTATGGTCCTCCAGTTGTTGCAGCCAGAGGAACAAGGTTCTCATGACACAGGCGGATGCGACGTTTGTTTTTAATGATGCTTCTGATGCCTCCAAGGAGTTCAGTAAGCTATCCATCTTGCGGTCAAGAGGGTCCTTGAGTTGTGACGAGTCTTCAAAAAGGGTAGCGTAGTTTTTCTGGCTACTAGGATATCCACTTTAGGGACTTCAGTCCAACACGTCGAGGTTTTTTCATCTAGGGGAAACCGATCCATCATCTCGCTTGGGATATTCAGCTTCCTTTCAGGAAATTCCCATTTTTCCAGGATTAGATTCTGGACATTATCATGGGTAGGAAAGACCATCTTTCTTAATTTTAGACCCCCAAAATAGATCGTCCTGAGCTGAGTGGGATGGTTTCTTTCCTCCTCAACCCCTATCGTGTTTCTGACTGACTAAAGCAGCTTCTCCATATCCTCTGAGGAAAAGAACAGTTTCCCCATCATCCTCTGTATGGCTGGAAGTTCCCCTTCCTCCCTCCAATCCCTAGAGACTGAAGATTCAGGTTCTGAGTCTGAGATGTCTTCAGGGGTGTATTTTCTCTTTTTTGAGACTGTAAGACCCCCTGTGAATGACTGGAAAAGGAATTCTATCTCCTGTCGTACTATCCCTCAGAGATGGCTGTTTCTCCCGGTCAATTTTCTCTGTGCATATTTTGCACAAGGCTTTTTTGTAATTGGAGGAGAGGTTTTTTTACGGCAGACGGTGCACTTGCGGCGTACAGCTTTTGCCTCGCTTTTGGTGCAGGATTCTTGTCTCCCTAAGGGAGGAGAAGGGGGGTTCCCTTAAGGATGGGTGTCACGGGTGTGTCGCTGCGAAGATCGTCGCGATTGCACACCCTGACTTCTCACAGCTGAGTTTCTGGTGCTGGGTGTTTTTCGCAGAGAGGGAGTTAATTCTTCCTCTCTCTGTGCTGGGACTAGACCAGCCTCGCTCAGCTGCAATTAATGTTGTGGTAATTGGTTTCCTTCAAATACCTGCCTGTCTGCTGGGAAGTGTCGGTGATAGCTTCATGCAGACCAGCAGAGCGGATCGTTTTATGGTGAAGGCTGAAGTTAAGAGTACCTGTGTGGGTCTTTTTTCCCCTCCTCGCTTTATCATTTATCTCCGTACCCGTTGGTGTCCCCTCGTTTCCTGTGGTATGACTTTTGTATGCAGGTGGATTTTAGTTTACCCCTTGTACTGTCTCGTTCGTTTATTACGTTTTAGGCATATACCTACCAGCCCCCGGTGTTGTGAATCGGGTCCTTCCAGGACTGGATCACTGAGGTTCAGGGATCCTCAGGAGGTAGGGATTACTCTGGCGGCCTGGGACCTCTGTACCATCAACAGTACCCCCCAGGTAGAGGGATTAGTCAGGACCCCAGCTTTAGGGTCAGCATAGACCCCAGACCTCCTGTATGCAGTAACAGCGTGGACAGATGGGTCCTGAATAGGGTTGAGCATTCCGATACCGAAACCCGGTTCCGATACCTGAAATCCAAGGGTAAGTCTATGGGAAAAAAATTTATCGGAATTAAAAATATTCCGATATTTTGTTCCCATAGACTTACATTGGATTTCAGGTATCGGAACCGAGTTTCGGTATCGGAATGCTCAACCCTAGTCCTGAACAAAGACGGTACCCCTTTACCAGGTATACTCACTTGGCCAGGGTTTGCGCTGGGATCTGCACATGCAGCTCTCAGGGAAGACACAATCCATCATTCAGACCTTAGTCCTACCTTATGGAGTCTATCAGGGTCCTTAATAGGAAACCGAGATCCAGCGTTTTCCCCTCATCCAATCGGATGAGATCGCTTCCCCCTCTGTGATAGGATGTTTCCTGGCGCCATTCCCTTTTTTTTTTTTTTTTTCTTTTTAATTTCCCGCCAAAATGGCGGTGCATTCCACAGAAGTGACGTCGCACCTGGTGCCTCGGTGGTGTGTCACTTTTTTCCGCATGCCCCGGGATACTAGGAGTGCGTGCCGGCATACAGGCGTGAGGGAGATTCCTGAAGCAGGGGGCTACGGGAGGCCCCCAGCCCCGACTAACCATCCAGCATTGCTGAAGGCGCCGGGAGGATGGTGCGGTCTGGCAGCGGCAGAAGCAAAATCAGGGAGGAAGGTTTAGGACGATGAACCAGGCTGCCCGGCTTAAAGGTAAGGCCCCTGGGATGTCGCCAGCTATCCACGGAGCACACAAGAAAAACCTCTTCTCCCATTAGGGACAGGAAAACATTGGGGATTAGGGGAAGGGGATGGCTATTTTAAACCTCGTTTCCGGTCCCTAATTAGGATGGGAGGCAACCTTTTGTGTGCTGTCGTGGAGGGGATTAGAGAAAAATCGTCCAAGTAAGGCACTACTAGTATGTTTCTTTCCTGCAAATGTCCCTTTTTTACCTCCAGATTAGATTAGTTTTGGTGAAGCTTCTTGGGGCCATCGGACAGAAAAGCCCCCGGGTGAGTATAATCATACTTGTTTTTCTTATTCTTTCAGGGTACATCAAGGGCTTTCTACAGCATTAGATAGCACTACATAGTCAGCAGGACACGCTTGAAGCCTCCTGCGTCCCGCGCAGTCCCAGGCGGCCCACTTTCGGCCCCCTTCCAGCGTTCCCATGCGCAGCCCCAGAAGCTGGTCCTGGCGCACTAGCTGGGATCCCACAGAGTGCGCAGCCCAGGACCCATGCAGATAGGGGACATTTCTCAAAGAGCTCTCCTGCTGCACGGCATTGCAACCAACTGGACGGTCAGCATTTTTTCTCCCACGGAAGGCATCCTGATCCCCGGACACACTCCTGGCTAAGTGTACTGCTCACTTCTGTAGGCTTCGGGGGTCAGTAGGTTTCCTGTCCTGGTGGGGGGATACCCTCTCTCAGGGTGGCGTCATGGGAGAGGGGTTGGGGGGGGGGGGACACTGGGCGCAAGGCGGGCAAGAGCGTCACTTGACTTTTTGAAAGTAAAATTTCCTGGAATCATTAGCCGACATCATGGGCCCATTTGGAAAGCCATTGATGTTTCCTAAACAGTGAAGCCCCAGGTGCTTCACAAAAGTTTAAAACGTTGAGTTGTGAAAATAATAAAATCACATTTGCATCACAAAAATGTTGTTTTTAGCCCAAGTTTTTAATTGTTCTAAGGGCTAATAGGAAATTTTTTTACAACAAAATGAGGTCCATTTTTTCCTGATGAGCCAATCCCTACCAGGGAAATATTTTTCAGGCACAGTGCAAAGCTCAGAAGGGAAGGAGCGCCAGATTTTACTGTTATGGTTTGCAGGTGCCATGAGCCACTGAGATAGTCCATGAGGTGTCCAGAACAGCAGAATCCCCTTAAGTGACCCCATTTCACAAACTACACACTCAATAAATTTATCTAGGGGTGCAGAGATCGTGTTAACACCAAAGGGTGTGTCACATTATCTTATACCATTGGTAGTGAAGAAAATATAGCTACATTTCTACAATCAAAATTTTGTGTCAGCCCCAGATTTTGCATTTTCACACAAGTGGGTAAAATTGGCACCATTCATTTGTCCCACAATTTCTACTTAACGTGGCAATACCCCATTTAGTTACTGTACAGCCACTCTTAGCCATTAGGAGAGACTCGGGAGGGAACGGCTGCTATTTGCCTCCTGGAGTGCAGATTTTCCTAGAAGAGTTTGCCGACTCCATATACAGAGCCACTACTTGCTAGAAGAGCAGGATCCTCCTTAGTGACCTCATTTTTGGAACTTGTACCCCTTTGGGGATTTAGCTACAGGTGTAGTGCAGATTTTGGACTCCATAGGTATTCTCCAGAAACAGGCACAATGGATTTTACAGAGTGAAAATTGCAAACTGCAGTTGTAGTGACCAGAACACTGCAGTGACTATATGTAATTGCCCAGCCCATGCTTCTGGGACATGCACCCATGAGTTAGGCAGGCTCTCATCACTTCAGAAATGCCAAACATGTGAATGCTTGCGTGGTTTAGGTGACTGTGGGGCTCAGAAGGGAAGGGGCATTTGGCTTTAGGAGTACAGAATTTGTTGAATTTTATTTTTAGAGGGTTATTGCCCTATTTCGCATGGTACAGACCCTTTGTGCTACCAGTAATGTGGAAGCCTCCATATTTCCATTAACAGATGACAGACCTGAGTGCAGACATGCTTTTTTTTGTGATTTAGTTAAAGCTTGCATTGGAAATTAATTTACATAACATTTGGGATCACATTTATCCAGCGCTCTACGATGACCACTTACTTTGGTGGTTTCCATCTAAAACTGTGAGTGCCATGATTCAGATGAAACTCCCAAGGGTCCATTCACTAATGAGGCAGCAGAGTTACTCTGGACTCCGTCTGGCTTCTGTTTCAGAGGTGGGTTTTCCTTTTCAGAAGTGCAACAAAACTGGCCGACTGCACTTTTTTTGCAATCCTAGAAAGACAAAAAACGCCGGATCACAGGTCAGGGAATTTTCTGCCAGAGGTTCGGTCTTTTCACGCATTTCGAGATTTACACGAAAGCCGGTGCAGCGCTCAATGCAGAGCACGGATAAAGGATGCAACCAAGCAGGTGAATTTTTTTTTTTTTTTTAAACACCATTCCTCGTGCGGTATAAATGATTAGGCGATTACAGCGATAATAGATTCAGTTAGTCTGTGACAGCAGCCAAACATGAAAACCCTTAAGACTCTTTTTATTGCAAAAATAAATTTCCAAATTTTGGCCCACAGTCCAAGTGAGGGCTTGATTTTTACAGGACAAGAGGGATGTTTTCAGCAGTACCATGTTTATTTATCCGTCTTTCATTGCTTTTATTCCACTTTTTTGTTTGGCAGTGTGTAAAGAGAATTATAAAAATAAAAAAAGTGTTTAAAAAAAAAAAAAAAAAAAGCTTAACTTTTTTTTTTTTTTTTTTACAAAAATGATTTTTTCGCCCCCAATATTTCATTTTCACAAGGGTAACAGGAGAAATTGGACCTCAAAAGTTGTCCAATTTGTCCTGAGTGCGGATGATACCCAATATGTGGGAGTAAATACTGTATGGGCGCACGCGGGGCTCGGAAGGGAAGTAGTGACGTTTGGATTGCAGACTTTGATGGAATGGTCTTGGGGGCGTCATGTCGCATTTGGAGAGCCCCTATGTGGCCTAAACAGTGAAACCCCCACAAGGACCCCATTTTGGAAAATAGGACCCCACATGGAACTTATCTGAATGTGGTAGCGCATATGAAGCCCCAAGTGCTTCACAAGAAAATTTATAACATACAGCCGTAAAAACAAAAAAATCATTTTTTTTTTTTTTACAAAAATTGATTGTCGCCCCCAGTTTTTTTATTTCCCAAGGGTAACAGAAGACATAGGACAAATTGCACAATAACTCTTGTGGTCCAGAGTACGTTGTACCCCATTGCGGGGGTAAACTACTGTTTGGGGCATGGCAGAGCTCAGAAGTGAAGGAGCACCGTTTGACTTTTTCAAGCAGAATTGGCTGGAATTGAGATCAGACGCCATGTCACATTTGGAGAGCCCCTGATGTGCCTAAACAGCAGAAACCCCCCAATTCTAACTCCAACCCTAACCCCAACACACCCCTAACCCTATCCCAAACCCTAACCACAAACCTAACCCTAACACACCCTAACCCTAATCCCAACCATAACCCTAATACTAACTTTAGCGCCATCCTAAACCCTAATGGGAAAAAAGGAAACAAATACATTTTTTAATTTTATTTTTTGCCCTAACTAAGGGGGTGATAAAGGGGGGTTGTTACATTTATAGGGGTTTTTTGGTTGCAGCTGTCACGCTAAAAGACGCTTTTTATTGCAAAAAGTAGTTTTTTGCATCACCCACATTTTGAGAGCTATAATTTTTGCATATTTTGGCCCACAGAGTCAGTTAGGTCTTATTTTTTGCGGGACGAGGTGACGTTTTTATTGGTACCATTTTGGAGCACGTGACATTTTTTGATCGCTTTTTATTTCGATTTTTTGGGAGGTTAGAATGAACAAAAATCAGCAATCATGAATTTCTTTTGGGGGAGGCTGTTTATACCGTTCCGCGTGTGGTAAAATTGATAAAGCAGTTTTATTCTTGGGTCAGTACATTACGGCAATACCTCATTTATATCATTTTTTTTATGTTTTTGGCGCTTTTATAGAATAAAAAACAATTTTATATAAAAAAATCCATTATTTTTGCATCGCTTTATTCTGCGGAGCTATAAACTTTTTTATTTTTTCGCTGGATGATGCTGTATGACGGCTCGTTTTTGGCGGGACAAGATGACATTTTCAGCGTACCATGTTATTTATATCTGTCTTTTTGATCGCGTGTTATTCCACTTTTTGTTCGGCGGTATGATAAAGCATTGATTTTTTGCTTTTTTTTTTTTTTTTTTAAGGGTTCACTAAAGGGGTTAAATAGTGGGACAGTTTTATAGGGGGTGTCGTTACGGACGCGGCGATACTAAATGTGTACTTTTATTGTTTTTTTTTTTATTTACAGGAAATGAATTTATTGGGGAATATTTTTTTTTTTTTTTTATGATTTTTTTTTAACACTTTTTATTTTTTTTTACTTTTTTACTTTGTCCCAGGGTGGGACACCACAGTATTTTAATAGATTCGCTGGTGTGACAGTGTGCACAGCACTCTGTCACACCAGCGATCGCTCTGGCAATCACTGCAGGCTTCCTCTGCGCCTGCTCTCAGCGGGCACTGAGGAAGCTGCCTCCCTGCAGGACCCCGGCGCCATCTTGGATCCGGGGACCTGGAGGGAGGACGGACCCTCGGAACAGCGGACACATCGCGTGCTTGAGGGTCTCAGGGGAGCGCGGGAGCCCCCACCCTGCGCGATCCTCCCCTGTGCCCCGGGCACACCGCGACTGTTTGATCGCGGTGTGGCCAGGGGTTAATGTGCCCGGAGCGGTCCCGTGACCGCTCCTGACAACATAGTGCTGGGGTAGCTGTGATTATACAGCTGACACCCGGCCGCGATCAGACTACTCTCCCCCCGGGAGCGCAGCTGATCGCCCATGACGTACTATTCGTCCATGGGAATTAGGTCCAGGGTCACATGGACGGAAAAGTACGTCTGATGGCAGAGAGGGGGTTAAAACAGAGAAATATGTCACAAAAATTAGTTACTAAAAACATTTCCCCGTCTACGTTACATCAGCACAATATTGGAAACATTTTTTGTTAGGAAAGTTAAGGGTTAAAAGTGACCCGCAATCTCATTTTCACAACAAAATTTACAAAACTTTTTTTTTTAGGGACCACCTACCATTTGAAAGTCACTTTGAGGGGGGCCAATTGTCTCATTCCGGTGTCTGGAAAAAAAACTGCTACTGTAACGTTTTTTGTCTCCGGCGAAAAAGCCGGAAGCGCCAGAACGGCGCTTCCGGCTATTTGTTACTATGAAAGTCTATGAGCGTCGCAATGCGCCGGATCCGGAAAAAAGCCAGATCCGGTGGCCGGATCCGGCTTTTTAGTCTGAGCATGCTCTCTATAGCCCAGCCCACAGCCAACCTATATAAACCATGCAGTGGGACACACTCAGCCATAACCATGCAGCCAGCCAAGAGGGAGGAGCCAGCCGCAGGAGAGGAGACCAGACCAGCACCACCACCACCAGCACCACCCAAGACATTTTGGCCATGATGCAGCGGGAGCAGAAGGCAGACGGTAAATATCACAGACAATCCCTTTCAGCCAGGGCCATGCAATTATCAATAAATTCATGGCCTTTTTTTCTGTTTATTCCACAGCACAAGCCGCCCAACAGCAGCATCGTCACCAAAAGCACCTACACCACCAGGACTCCAACAAATGCGCCTGATAATGGAGAGTATGGGAGCAGAGGCAGACGGTAAATATCACACACAACCCCTTAAACCAGGGCTATGCAATATCAATTGATATTGCATGACCTTTTTTCTCTTTATTCCACAGAAGAAGCCGTCCCTCAACTCCTGCAGTCAGCACAGCAGGACACGTTTTCTTCTTCTGGGAGCCCTCCCACGCATCGTCAGCGTTTACAGGTAAAAAGAATTTTTTTTTTTTTTTTTCACAATCCATCTCGATCTATATATTAATTGCATTACTTTTTATTTATACCAGGAAATTGAAGCTGAAGAGGAGCTCCCAGAAGAAGAACAAAGGGTGGAGAGATACCCGGGTGGGCTCGCAATTCGTAAGTTTCCTGCATGCATCGCTGAAACACAACATCACACTACACACAACCATAGAAAACAATTTTAGTACAGACATCACACTGCACCCAACACATGCCTACATCCAACCACATATTTTTTATTTTTATATATAGTCTTCTGAATCTGGTGCTCGGCAAAAGAGGTCCTCGCAGTGCCTCCCATGGTCGTGGCGTGAGCGACGCGGCGGTCACCATCATGTAGGTTTTTTTTTTTTTTTTTTTTAAAAAAACATTTGTTTTATTTTTTTTTCACATTTTATTTTTTTTTCCTTGGTAGTTTGGAGACTAATTTATATTTTTTTTATCTTTCTTTAAACAGGCTTCACAGCATGCTCCCGACTGACGGTGAGGAGGTGGTTCTGAATGTGGACCTCCTCATCGATCTGGTCAGAGAAAGGGAGCCGCTGTGGAATATGGGGGACCGCTGCCATGCTGATGTCATAGTGACCCGTGGCTCTGGGGAGGAAATCTTTAACAACTTGTGGACGGCTGGGAGGACCTCGATGCTTGGGCACAGGAGTAAAATGAGTAAGTATACATAGTTCAGGTTGCTGGTGTAAAGCAGTGTTTCCAAACAGTCCTCGTGGCCCCCACAGGTCATGTTTTAGGATTTCCTTTTGTGCAACCTATGGAAATCCTGAAAACATAACCCCTGGGGCTGTGAGGACTGGAGTTTGGGAAACACTGATGTTTTAGTTTTTCGTTTCAGGGGAGAGAATTGTGAAGCGGTGGCGGTCTGTGAGGGATCGCTTCAGGAGTTCAACAAGGAGATGCGGGCCCCCAGGGATCTGGAGGACGCAGGCAGTACAAGTACGCAGAAGCCCTTTTATTTCCCCCGGGGGGGCAATGGGCCCAGAAGGAAAATTACACACCCCCCTGTAAAAAAAATGCTAACATGTATAATTTTTTTTTTTTTCACCAGGGGCCCTTCAATATCAGTATATTATTTTTATTTTTTTTCTTTATTTTCCCAGAACGGTGCCAGCACTCGGGAGCCTGCACATTGGGCCCCTTTTGGGCGATCCCTCAGGAGACCGGCACCGCGGGACACTTTTACCGACCCCGGCCCATCCCACCCTTCCAGCCTTCCCTGACACGTGGCCTCGTCCCCCCCCAACAGCCTGGGGCAAACGTGGCCGGTGATTGATGGGCTACTGGTCAGGAGATAGTTTCCCCCTTTTCCCCCCTTCTGCCCCCTGCCCCTCAGAACCTGTGGTACGGGCAGCTGGGCCCCAGGGGTAGGAAAAAGGGGCCCTGGCCCCAATTTTTTTGGGGTTTAATGATCTTTCAGAACTGTTTAAAGTCTTGTCAGGAAAGGTGCAGGCTTTTAAACAGCTCAAATCCACATTTGGAGGTTAAGACATTCTGCAAACCATGCATTTAGAAGCAAGAAGTTCGCCAAACCACATATTTTTAGGTCTGTAGCCCCGGCCCTGGATACGCCATCTCTGCCCGCAAGCATGTAAAGCATACGCAACGCTGCTCTAGCCGGTTACCTCCCAAACTCCTCACCTACCCCCCCCCCAGCCCAGTCCCTCCTCCCCTTCTATTCAAACCAGCAACCTCCCCATACCACAAACCCCCCGCCCAAACCCCCCCTACCAAACCTTCCCCCCACATTCCCAACCACATCGCTCCTTCTCCCCCCCCAATCCCCTTACAC